>CM069459.1:40365409-40535010 GCA_035610835.1 Ophiura sarsii
AGTTGTAGCCATCATATAAGTCTTTCAGTTGCTAAATACTGTTGATGATCGCAGGTTCTATCAACAGGTGTCCAGTGGCCGTTGAGAAATGCATGTAGTTAAACGTTTCCCATCCGCCCTTACTCTAGTCATCTCAGTCTCCAAACCGAGATTAATAAGAGGTATTAAGGTCTCAGGACTCCCTGTTTTTGTTCACTGGCCGTTGAGAAGAAATATGATCATCGCGCCCTTTTGCCGTTGTTAGAGATTGAATCTCTCATCCGCCTTAGGTAAGTGACTACCTAACTATTTTACCCATAGCTGGGTGGTTTATGTTCAGGTTTTCCTTCCTTAACTCAGAGCCCCGTTAGGGGAGACGTCAAAACTCGACCGCCCGTTGACTGCCGGTTACGGGCGGTTCCGCCCGGTTCTTTCAGGTCAAATGTTTTACTGGTATATGAATATTCGCGCATGCAACACTGAACAACCGCAGGTTGACTTAATGCTGTAATCTGACCAATTTACACTATCAATCTGTTACTTTGCGGTCATAATAGCTCTCTCTATAATCGTTCTATAAAAAAACAACATTCATAGACTTTCGGTATTGATTTAAAAAAGTTAATTGAGCTATAAACAGATTGAAAAAGCCAACCCCAGCGAAAATCAATAGCTGTATTGTACTGGTTGTCAACTGAGAATTTTAAGTCTTAAAAGAGCCCATTACTTCAAGATGTTATTGCTCACGTGTGTGACGAGGCACTTTCAACCGGTCGTGTTCACCAGAGTGTTACTATTTGACCTCATTATGTGTGTATATTATAACAGACGACACGTTTTGTGAGAACCGAACGGAACCGGCCGTAACCGGCGGTTGCCGGGCGGTCGAGTTTTGACGTGATCCCTTAGTGGATCAGGCCGCAAAGCCTGATCGTAACGCTTAGCACCAACTGCCTAGCAGAGAGGGTGGGGATGGGTTGGATGTAAGGAGGCGATTATGGACAGATGGACTGATGGAATTGCCATCTGTGCATACCAGCTGGGATAGGGTAGAATGAAGAATGAGCAGAGAGAAGAAGTGATAGTGTGCATGAAGGAATGCGAGGTGGGAAAGCAATAGATGAAAGGAAAGCTGAAAGTTGCGCATTTACACCCCTTTTCATATTAGTGGCTGTTAGGACACTAAGCTAAACATTAGATTAGTACCATAGAACAATACTGTAATGTGCCTTTCATTCATATAGTATAACAGAGGATCATTGATTTTCAATGTCAAAACATTATTGTCTAAGCTGATGAAACGCTTACCAGATTTCGTTCTCATTTGTGTTGGAATCCAATATCCAACTGGTGCTTTGGAAATTGATTCGCCTTGCAACCGCAAAACCCGCGAACCGCACAAATTAATTTAGATACAAAATGATTCCACGCCCGGTCTATTTCAACGAAGCTACATACATGACAAACAGATAATATGTTGGTACATGCACATGACCGTACAATCATGTAGGCCTAAACATGGAAAATCAGAATATCGATTCGATGACGAAACGATTGACTCTTTTCATAATGGCACAATTGGTCTTTCCCAGATTATTTGTGTAACAATGGGGCTAGGGTCTCAATAATTCGATTTACGCAACGCTGACCGTAAACAAGTAAAAGTAGAACTGCATTCAAATTATTGAATTTAGACAATTATTCCAAATCAAATTAAAAGTATCTTGTCCGTGGATTCACAAATATTATGGGGAACGATAAACAAACCCAACGTAAAATTACTAAATTTAATATGATACTAACGAAGACAAAAAAGCATTCTGGGTGGGATTCGAACCACCGGCCTTTCGATCATTAACCCAATGCTCTACCAATTGAGCCAACGGCACACTGTATACTGTTGTTACAACATAAATAGATTCAAATATCGTTTGTGAACACTATTACTATCCCATAAATTGGAAGTTAATAATGCTATAATTTATAGTTTTGTATTTTTTAACATAGGGTTCTCGCTTAAAAATTGATTCGATGCTGCTTCAGATTGTAACTCTGGTTTCATTGACATAAATAGAATGACTGTTAGAAACATTTCTAGACACGGATTTCGTTCACATTTTTCATGTTTGTAGCCACTCTTCGGTATTGCATCATGGGGTTTATATGATACGTGTACGCGGAACTCGGGTATGTAGCGAGACATGTGACTTTTGCCAAGGGCAAACCCTTGAGATTCGGAAAGGCCTTTAATAATAACTTTGTAAAAGCCGTTTTGATCGCGAGATGGCGCCCTGTATATCAGAGATAAAAAGGGCCTTGACGAAGTATCTACGGCAGGCATTCTCAAATGGTGGCGCGCGCGCCACTTGTGGCGCATCAAGGCATCCTAAGTGGCGCGAGAGTGGTTAAAATTTGTTTAAAAAAAAAAAATCATATCATGATATAGCCAAATTCCATAGGCATATGACAGTCAGATGTATAAATACAGCAATTTTTCTCGCGCTACGCGCGTATGTGCCCTCAAAACAGTAATATTAGTTAATATGCTGCCTACATATTAACATATTTTGAAATTAATGTTATAAAGGGAATTTTGCCATTGTAAATTCTAAAAAATATGACCAAGTGGAGCCTCAACAAGTTGGTTACTAAAATGTGGCGCATCAGTAAATCTAGTTGAGAAAGCCTGATCTACGGTATTCAGGCAAGCTATTCCATAGTTTTGGTGCTGCGACTTGAAAACTTCGCTGTCCCACTGATGTTTAGCCAATGTTTCCTGAAGAAGACCTTGTTTGAAGAGCGTAGCCCGCGATGCCCTGGCACATATGGTTGAACAAGTTCTGTTAAATAAGAAGGAGCTGCATCATTTAAGATCTTGAAAATAATAAGGCATATCTTGTATTTCAGTCTCTGTTCAATTGGAAGCCAATGTAGGTCCGCTGATACAGGAGTTATATGATATGTTCTCTTAGTGTATGTAATAATCCGGGCGGCTATATTCTGCAATCGTTGAAGGCGAGAGAGTTGTGATATTGTAATTCCATATAGAAGTGAGTTATTGGAGTAAAGTCTGGATGTTACAAATGCATGAATGATGGTTTCAGCTGCACCCCTTGTTAGATGTTGACGGATTCTGCCAATATTTCGTATTGAGCAGAAAGCAGCCTTTGATACTGCTGTCCATTGTTAGATTTGAATCAAATATGACCCCCAAGTTGCGTACATTTGCAGCTGGCACAACATAAGATTCACCGACTCTAACATGTTGAATATTGACCTTTGCGATTTGTTGTTTGGATCCGAGGATCATGAATTTTGTCTTTGAGTCTTATAAATTCAGAAACTTGGTATTCATCCGTGTTCTAATATCATCGATGCAGCTTTCAATTCTGTGAAGGGCAGAATCAACATCTGCATGCACAGGTTTTACAGACCAATACATCTGCGTATTATCAGCGTAGCGGTGATAATTCAGTTGATGCCGACGAATGATATCTCCCAATGGCAAAGTGTAGAATGAAAATAGTCCAGGTCCGACACACGAACCTTATAGTACTCTATACTTCAGTTGAGCGAAATCTGAAATGTCATTGTTGATGCAGATAGCTTGTGATCTACCTGAGAGGTCCGATATAAACCAATCCAATGCGACACCGTGAATACCAATTCGATGTTGAAGGCGTTGAAACAACACAGCATGGTCTGCGGTATCGAACCGCGCTGACAAATCGAGTAGGACAATTATAGTGATTTCTCCCTCATCAGTGGCATGCAACACATCATTCTGTACTCTCAGAAGTGCGGTTTCTGTGCTATGGAAAGCACGGTATTCTGATTGGTAATCCTCACTAAGATCATGTTGTTGTAGAAAGGGTACTAGTCTAGCTAAAATTACACGTTCTAAAGTTTTGCCGAGAAATGCAGGACCTATATGAAGGCTATACATGTTTTTGTATTTCAGTAAATTACCCATCCAGCGAATACAATATTAATAAGTCAGCTTATTAGGCAGTTTATAATTATATATACGGGGTGGTCAAAACACCCAATGTTAAATACTGAAAAAACACCAATTTAAACAAGTTATGAAATATATGATAATTCAGAACAAGTTTGAGTGACTATCGTTAAGTTTAACCATCACTACGTGATTATAAAGCATTGTTTCACGCAGCAATTTAATATACAGGGTGTTTAAACTGCCATGTACAGTACGTGAGTATTATTTTGTCATTTCATCCACTACAGTTATTTATAACATAACTCAACCTGCAATAGTGGGCATTTTAAAGTATTATAATAATATGTGTTGCACATAAAGTAATGACAATTAATTACTTTAGCTAGTAGGTCTTAAAGACATTCCTGAGGCAGGAGTCCAGTAATACTTTCAAATGAAGGTCAAAAGAAACCATCTTGAGATAATAGTGCCCTCATCCATTCATGCAAATAATGCAATAAGATTTAGTCGGTTGTGGATTACTGTGTGTGGTAGAGCATTCATTACATTGTGTTCAATTGAATAATTTGCATACTTGGGACTTCTATACCACACCGCTACCATTTGTCTATTAGGACATTTTGAGTTTCCACCCATGTATTACACAGTAATCTCCGCCTCCTCCTCCACCTCCACTCTCTCCTCCTCCACTCCCTCAACCACCCCTGACTTATTATACTTAACGAGCTATATATATCTTCAGATATTAAAAGGTATTAAATTGTCTTTAAGATAAGCCCAAACACAATTTTATAGAGGGTTACTCAAATACAATAGCGTAAATACAAAAAAAACCTCTAAAATGTAACAAAACCCACCTTTTTGTGGTGCCGAGGTTAAAAAACGTGACCTTGTGTTTTATGTTTGCTTTAAACCTTGGATCCTGACAACCCGTTCATTAGAATATTGGATCATGAATATCGGACTTATTCAACTGACGTTGTACTCCACTGAGTATAAGACATGGTGATTTCACCTTTTTTGCAAAAAAAAGTGCAAAACAAATGCCACATAGTTTGAGGGAAAGTAATGGTCCCACTTATTTATGTTTTATATAGCGAAAGAGCTGTTTTTCGGTGCCACTTCAACGTCATTGGGAGAAGACATTTACTTTATGGACCTTTCAGAAGATCAACCCACGCCCCCTCAAGTTATTTATTCTGGTAAGTATGAAAATATAAATAATATGTGTGGTTATGGTACTACAGTACAGCTCGAAATAGAGTGCACAATATCAACGCACATCAGTGCAATGTCAGTGTAATGTCATTGCAATATCATTGCAATGTCATTGCAATATCATTGCAATGTCAGTGTACACTCTATTTCGAGCTGTACTGTATGTTTCAATCGGTTTTGTAATAGCAATGCAAACCGGCAATGTACACAATGTACCGTGATGCCTGATTCGAGCTCCCACGAACAAGTTGATATGGATTTCAGTTAAAGGTGTATGTTCCGATCACTTTTTTGGGCTATGATTTTTTTTTCACATCAAGATATTTTGATATCAGAAGAATCCCCATATTTTTCTCATTATGTCTGTAAAATCTTAGGGGCCAGAAATGTTCCATTTAGTAATTATAGGCTAAAATGTTGTGAATTACTGCCACATGTGGTTAACTACCAACCAGTGTGTGTACTACTCAATGGGCTAATATGTTGTGACCTTGTGTTTCTAAAAATAGAACCGTTAGAGTTATGCAACTCAAACTTTGGAATGGGACAATTTTAAGGATGACCTTTCATGTAAAATAGAAAACCTCAAGTTGAAAATCGGGCCAGCAATCGGAACATCTACCTTTAAATTGAGAACATTGTACTTTTTGACTCCTGTACAGTGGCAACCAGTTTGAATTTAGTGGGAACAACCTTACCACGTGCGAAAAAATAACCCTCAATTATCTAAACACTTTATTATGTGGCCAACCATAAAGATATGGAATCAAGTCTAATGTTGCTTTGTAGCAAACAAAAAAATACAAAATTACATACTGGCTCTATACTAGAAACCTCGTTCGTATAATAAAACTTTGAATATTCGTGAACGAGACCGTGTCCGGCATGCGGTGTTCGTCACCGTAAACAACATTTGATACCTGACGGAGTAAAGCGCATAGCACATGTACATTGTACATCAATACATTTATACAGTGAGTGTGTACGGTTAATAAATTCGCGTCCGGCATCGTCTGTCGGTGGTTGTGGTTTTCGTCGTCGTCACCATCCATAAGCGCTTGTTTCTAAGTTGCCATAGCAAACGCACCCTGTATGTTCCAGTGAGTTTTCTCAAGGCGCGTGTTAGATATTGTGTATTTGATTGCTTGACATTTTATATATAAGGCCAAAGGGAAAGAATGATCCAGACCGTACCAAATTTTTAGAATTTAAGATTTACTTGTTTTTTAAGTGTTTCTTAATTGAACACTTTTGGAAACGTTTGAATTAAAAATATCAACATTTCAACAGTTATTATATTTTGTTTAAGAAAAGAGTTCTTCCAATCAACCGACCTTACCTCTGAGCTTCGTCAATCCGTAGAAATTAGTTTTGTCGGCGCCTTTTAGCGCACATTTCACTACATACAAGTGGTGCCCATGTCAAAAGCAACATCTTTGTGGACGTGTTTAGCGCGTTATTCTCCACTGGCGCGTTACAAGGAAAGGACTACTGTAGGATCAAGGTTTCTTATTATATGAAAAGAACCGTTGTCAGTTCAATTCAAACCAGTTCTTTATCAGTGTTATTAAATTACTTTATTAGGTGCTGACAGCACTAATGAACCATATGGAATCTCGGAGTATAAAGATGAGCTTTATTGGTGTGATTCACACGATACTGATCCCGACAGACTATATAAAATATCAAAGGACGGCAGCGCCGACATAAATTCACCAATCACAGTTCCCGCCACTTATAGTGATGGAGGCGAGCTGACTGCATGCCGAGATATACACTTCTATATCGGTAAGAAACGGAACAGCGAAATGTTTACGCTGGGTTCTAGAGGAAAAGTAATACGATGCACGATGGGCTCAGCTAGAGGAAAAGTAATGATATTAACTATGAGTTTTACGATAACGCCAGAGTGATAGACATTCCTGGTGACGAGTTTTCGATTATTTTCCATTCAAAATATTTTGAATTATAGTCAAAATAATTTTAAAAAACGTTTTAAAGTCGAGACAGTCACTACAATAAACGATAAACCTCAATCTACTTGACATAGCTGCACTCGACTTCACCGTTTAGCGACTTTTCGATCGAACTGCGAGGTAGCTGGCAGCGATTTATGTCTCATAGTCCACTCTCATGAGTGCACATCACCAAATAATAGTTTGCATTCTGGCAATACCCGGCAGTGTTTGAAATTAAGATAGACCATAAGTCTAAATCTAACGTCCTAAAAAAGGTGTAAATGTACCTAAATGTTTCATAATTTGGCATTTGTAGGTTATTTCCTCCATGTTAGGCCCAAAATCTCTAGCTTTTTCATGCCTGGTATTATTTTAAACGACTTCACTGTTTCCACCAATTTAGAGCTAAAATCCCTGATCTTAGAATCTAGGCAGTATGTCATACCTAAGCTAGATATCATTGACCCGTAGCGGGGGAAATCAGGTCAACCCCCTCAAAAGTGATTGTTTTTATAAAGCAGAAGTCTAGAAGACATCTCGATCTTCAATAAATACAATGATTCGAATGAAGCAGTTTGCTATGGCGAGTTATTGTCCAAAAGCTTATTGGTCAGATGCAAAGAAGATTACTTGTGTAGTCCAGCATGTCTAGCGCCACTACAGTGTCAACAGGAATCACCCCCCCCCCCCCCCCCCCCTCTCCAAACAAACAGTGCAAAACATGTGTTATAGTAATCAACAGCTGCAGATTGCCTGATTTTCACGTGACTCAAGTAATGTGCGTGTTATGGTCCAATAAGCATGGCAATTAGGGTCAGTGTACAAACATATTTTTCTATGATTGTAGGCCTATATAAGTGCTATTGCTTCATTGGTTTGTATATCTGTTGTCAGCGTCAAAAATACTGAAGACATCAGGCGTGCGTATGTGCGTACATACTTCGGTAGACACGGAAAGCGTACCGGTAGCTTTCAACAATGACCGCTCGTTCTGATTGGTCAATCAGGCAATCGGTACGCGCGCGCAGGCGTAGTTGTTCGCGCATTTCATGCATCTGGATGCAGCTCCGCGAACAAAAACAACACGCTTGCGTGAAATAGCTTGAATTATGTCCATAGCAATATGACAGTGACTATAATTAAATGTCTGCTACTACATTTATTTCTTGTACTTTTAATATTAGTCTAACACTTTCGAGAATTCCTTTTGATTCTTATATCAATTCGTCCTATAATTATTGTACCTAATTATAATACCAACTCACGATTATAATTATGAATAAATTCGTCATCCAACATAATTTAAGGCTCACAAATATTATTTTCATTCCATTCTTTCACATCTTTCCCTCCAGAGACACCATGTGTGTTAAATATGACGTTACGCGCCGATTCGTCTACTCAAATCACTGCCTCGTGGAACATTGAAACTCCGCTATGTCCTGCCGATTTCTACAAAGTTCAATACGAGTCTATCGATGCAGATCAATGTGACGCGGAATACACTACTACCACCTTGGAATGGCAAACTGGAAAATCGGCAACTCTGATGAATTTGAAACCGTATACAACCTACAGGGTGACCGTTACTCCCGGTCTACAAGGCGATGACGCCAATGTTAACGCGGGACCGACACGACTTGTAGCAACACAGGACACGGCTGAACAAGGTAGACGTTAATCTAAATCGTCCTTATCCCGACGCCGATTTGCCAATTTTATCCAGAATCTATAGCTTTTTTTAAAAAAAACTGAAATGTATACTTGATGGGAAATGTCTTTCTGGTAATTTTAACCTCATTCATAACAATTGAGCAGATAATTCGTTAGGTTAATGTTTGTTAACAAGGGATATTGAAATTAGATTGACAGAAATAACATTTTATAAACATTACATTAATCTAATAATCTTTCGGGTTTTTTTACAGCGCCGTCACAGACACCACCTGGTCTTACACACGTCATAGGAGAAACATCGACATCTTTCTCCTGGCAGGATATACCTTGTGGTTCGCGCTACGGACTCATAGAATCCTACTCTTATATGTTGTCTGTGAACGACGAACTGATCAATTCCGGAGTGTCTTTTACTCAAGGAGTGATTCTTGGTAACCCTTCGTGTGGGTCAGTGAAATTTGAGGTGGCAGCGATTACTGGCGCGGGAACTGGTTTACATGGCAACGTAAAGTACGATGTGGTTTCAACGGGTAATTTTATTTTATTTTATCATATTCATCATATTATCATAATAATACACAAAATAGTTATTGCACATTACGAATATAACACTAGGAGTGGGCTAACAGGGTTTTTTCTATTATATTTGAACTATCTCAACATGAAATAACAACATTTTGTAAAAAGTGTGAAGCGAGCACCCTTATGTCACCATACCTTATTTGTGTGGCGGGAGTGTAGTTTGAGTACAAAATCCTTCATAATACTCATTTTCTGGCATGTTACTGTGATTATGGTGTCAAATTAGAAAATGAACAATGCGTGTTCATAACCCTAACCCCGGTTTAGGATTTTTGACCGGGATCACAATTTTCGAGGAAAAAACACCAACTAAATCTCCGGGAACCTGCCGGGATTCGATCCGGGGACCCTCCGTTCTCAAGCCCCACCTTCCCACCACTAAGCCACGGCCCTCAGCTACACATTCGTGTAGTATACTGCACTCATTATATAGGCTCGGTTGACTACGTCATCGAAAACCGACGGCGCATGCGTTTGGAGAGGGACTTTGGATTAGCATTTTTTAGCACTCAGGGGGGTTAGGGTTAATAGAACACAAAAAAAACTTTTTTGTTTTTTACCATAACCCTAACCCCGGTTTAGGATTTTTGACCGGGATCACAATTTTCGAGGAAAAAACACCAACTAAATCTCCGGGAACCTGCCGGGATTCGATCCGGGGACCCTCCGTTCTCAAGCCCCACCTTCCCACCACTAAGCCACGGCCCTCAGCTACACATTCGTGCGGTATACTACACTCATTATATAGGCTCGGTTGACTACGTCATCGAAAACCGACGGCGCATGCGTTTGGAGAGGGACTTTGGATTAGCATTTTTTAGCACTCAGGGGGGTTAGGGTTAAGATAATGACATTTTGGGTCCAAATTTACCACGAGGGCGCTTTTCAAGATTTTATTGAATGACCCTCGTAATAGCCGCGTGGAAAGTGTTAAGGAGCCTATCATTTTAGTTTCTGTTTATTAAACAGGAATGAATTTCATCGTTACACTATGTTCTTAGAATTTGTCTCCGCAGAGACTTAATATATAGTTTT
This sequence comes from Ophiura sarsii, assembly GCA_035610835.1. NCBI lineage: Eukaryota > Metazoa > Echinodermata > Ophiuroidea > Amphilepidida > Ophiuridae > Ophiura > Ophiura sarsii. The sequence continues at coordinate 40,375,820 of CM069459.1, forward strand.
CCTTTTTTTGTCTTTAAAACCTTTTTTTCTAGAACCGTTTGACTCTAGCCTATTACAACTTAATGCCATCACACAAACAAGTGTCGAAGTTTCTTGGGTCAAGACTGAATGCCCACCCTCTGATGAATATACGGTCGAGTACACATTGGTTAACTTGGAGCAGTGCCTATCTAGACGAATAGAGGCAGATCCCATCACCGAGGAGGGGTCGTCGGTGACGTTAGAGGGATTGGAACCCGGGTCTGATTATGAAATTGTCGTCAGTGCTTACACCAAAGATTCTACTCGAAGACATCTAACAACGAAACTTACTACGCTTGAGTCAGGTTATTTACTAAATATACCTACTTGTCCTTTGGTGTTATTGTCACTGTCTTTAGATGTCGGTTTAACCTTATTGTTAGGCTTGCGGACGCAATCAAAAGCCCATTTCGGGTCCCTGCACTTGGTCAATGTGTTGCTTTACTGTTACCAACACAGATTAATGTTCACTCGAATATGCTTGAGTCCTGTTTAATGCCTAGATACTGTGTGTACATCACACAATTGCATGGCAGATAATTGATTCGCTAACTGCATTCCCCCATTTCCTAATGTGAATGATGTTTGCTTGCAATCCTTCGTGAGTTTTGTTAGTAAAATCCTCAAACCATAACGTTTTATACTAATAAATATCATTTTTTTGGAATCGCTTTGCGGTTTACAGTACCCATGGCAGCGCCCTTGGATCCTCAGACCGTTTACACCATTGGGCGTACGGCGGAATTCACCTGGGATGAAATTCCTTGCGGATCACGCGGTGGTGACAGTTTAGAGTATTTTTACCAAATCCTATCCAACGGTTTAGAGATACGTTCTGGGAAGACAACGGACACTAGAGTGACTGTGAGAGATTTGCCTTGCGGAATAGTTTCGTTCCATGTTATGGGTGTTAATGATGCGGGTGATGGTCCAGTGTCTAGCACAGTGGAATTTGACGTGAATTTATTAGGTATGTTGGTGATGTTGAAGAAACAGTTCGTTTTAACATAGTATTTTACCGTATAAGATTATTTCATGGCTTACTTTTAATTGTTTTTCAAACTTTTTCTCGACATTGTTATTCCCTATTTCTATATCGATTCTCTTTCATTTTGTTAGCGCAACAATAATTGGAAAAAGTGTAATTTAAGTCCCAGATACTGGTATACAAGTATTGGTCAATACTGCAACATAAAGGTTTCCAGTATCATTCGATACTGGTACGATTTTACTGTTCCAGTATCGGTCAATATTTGAACACCAAGTTGTGTTCTAGTATCAAGCGTTGTGGATCGTTTTTATGTTCCAGTATCAAGTACGCATGCTACCAGTGTAATTTGTCCCAGTATTGAACGGTACTGGTACATAATTTTTGTTCCAGTATCGCCCGATACTGGTACATTTTATATGTTCCAGTATTGTCCGATACTTGAACACTGACTTTGTACCAGTATTGAACGATACTGGGTGTTCCAGTATCGGACGATACTAATAGTACGGTTAGATTTTAGGACCTAAAGTACACTTTCCCCCAATAATCTTTCAAACCGATTGTGAAATTAACTGCACAATAATTTGACTTTGATTCAATGCCAGATACTGTCCGAACAGATATACAGATACAGGTCGTAGCAGTAACTTCAACATCGGCTTATTTGTCATGGGAAGGTGCTGCGTGTCCTTCGTCTCCATTCATGATCACTTACGAGTTGACCAATTTGGAACAATGCCGACAAGAAAACACGGCAGTCACTGTTGGCCCGACGACAGATTCATCTGTGACCTTGACGGGTTTAAGCCATGGATCGTCGTACGATGTGACCGTCACTGCACCGACCTTGGGATTTGGAAATGACCTTGTTTTATCGACGTCTTTTGTTACTGCAGATGGAGGTATAACATCATTAAGTCTCTATTAAATAGTAATGTTTATACTATATACAACACAAATTTCTCTATGAGGATATAATTATTGACGCTGACAAATAAATAAATTGAGTTTACACTTGAAAATGTCTACCGATTGATTGAGCTATTATTCGACCGTAATCCTACTGATTGACTCAATATTGTCCATTAACAATTTAGTTATCAAATGGGTTCTCTAAAGAAAGCTCCCATGCTAACCCCTTCATTACACAAGTGTAAGACATGTTGATGTGTTTGGACATTGTGTTGTTGTTGGTTAGCTTATGTAAAATTGTATGCCAAATATGCATCAGTTTGGAGAACACTTGTTTGCCACACGACGACTAGCAGAGCCATTCGAGAAATAAAACTCTAGATGGCGCGCTTTGAAACAAGTTTTATTGTCAAGCAATACTTTTAAATCAACTGTTAAAGTTGTTAACTGTGCAAAGCACTAAAGTAAATTTTGAAATACATTATTATACCCCGTTTAACCACAGTTCCAACAGTTGGCCCCTCCAATGTACGTTTGACGTCATCGGCTGCAACAAGTCTGTCGTTCGCTTGGGACGAAGTACCTTGCGGTTATCGAGGTGGGATTATCATGTATGAGTATGAGTTAAGTGACCCGTCAAATGCCTTCTCTACTGTTAGCGGAACTACGTCATTGACATCTGTCACCATTAATGGACTGCAAGAAGGAATGGATTACGAGTTCAGCGTTGTTGCCGTGAATAATGCCGGACGCAGAGTTCAAGACTCAGTGTCGATAATGAGCCCCACTGATGTTGGTGGTGGTAGTGATGGTATGGATACAACGTTTTTAAGGTTTAAACATTCGAAAAATCGCGCGAAAGTAATCAGAACATACGTGAATGATTATACCTGTGCAATCGTCATACACAATGTTGCGTTCATTCATTCGCGCCAACGCTTCTTTTTAATTCGTTGCTAAAAGAGAGCTCGTCAATTTCGATGCGATTATAGTAAAGTTAGGCCTACACCGTTTCATTTAATGAAGAATCAAATATTAAAATGAAAGGAAAAAGTATACCATCGGTCCCAGATACTGGTATACCAGTATCGTTAAATACTGGAACATAAAAGTTGCGTGTATCGCTCGATTCTGGTACGATTTTACTGATCCAGTATCGGTCGATACCGGAACACCATATTGTGTTCTAGTATCGAGCGATGCTGGAACGTTTTTATGTTCCAGTATCGGGCTGGTACACATGCTACCAATGTAATTTTTCCCCGTGTTGAACGATACTGGCACATCATTTTGTTCCAGTGTTCCAGTATCGCCCGATACTGGTACATTTTATATGTCCAAGTATCGTTCGATACTGAAACACTGATTTTGTACCAGTATCAAACGATACTGGGTGTTCCAGTATCGGACGATACTAGCACAGTCTAGAATGTGGGACCTAAAGTACACTTTTTCTCATGAAATACTAGACGAATTCAAAATAGATTGTCTAAGAGCATCATACTACACAGCTTCTTTTTGAAGTTTGGGATGTACGGACAATGAATCCGGATTAATGGGAGCCATCAATTGCGTAACTGATTCTAGACTGTATCCTCTTTGTCGTACGTACGCTCCTCTGCGCTGTGCTACCCTGTGTTGTGAATTGTAAAGCATGAGTAATGAGCTGATCGGAGTGCGCCCGCGTGTGTTTGATTGTGGTCAGGAGGTCATGTTACGTAGGTCCATTGATGATTGCGCTATTGAGCCTGGTCACATCTTCCGTTACTGTGTGGTTATATTGACCTTAACACTTTTAACGTGGCTATATAGTTTTACCATTTAAAAAACAGATTTTTCAGAAACCTTTCCCAATTTCCAAAGTCTATCTCAAGTACACCTGAACCAATACTAGGCATGTTTGTACTTATTCCAATACATTTCTCATGGTGATTCCTAGTATGATAATGAAATTCAACAATTTTGCCATTTTTGAAACATGTTGTGACATTTTGGAATGTCGTCTGCCAGTGGCGTAGCTAGGTTATTCATATTGGGGGGGGGGGGGGGGGGGGGGCGAGAATTGAAAATGAACCGACAAGACTTTTGTGAGTCCAGAAATGCGCGAAATGTTTCGACTTTACACCTTTTTTGGCACGATCGAGGTACATTTTGGCTCTTAACAAGCTTGTAGCAAAGAATGTTACATTTTGGGGACACATTATGCTTGCGTAGCGCGCGAAATTTGTTCATATGTGTACTTTTGACCATCATAATTCCATGATTCCTGTGGTCAAATGGTCGCGTGGGAAGTGTTAATGTTGACGGCTCCCAGTACTCTTTGGTCATACCAAGAGGAATCACACTCTAATGCCTATTTTCTCTTGGAATAGAATGTCTGGATCTTTTGATTCTGTTGCTTAAAGCCTTTCCCTTTTTTACAGCATCCACAGCAATCGCGCTAGGATTTGGTGTTGTTGGTCTCGTTATCATTGGTCTTGCAGCCTTCAATGGTTTCATATATTTCCGTAACGTCATTCAACCGGGCAATATTCAGAGTTTCAACGATGCCTCAGGCTTGCAGAAACTCCCAGGCGCCACGTCGCCGTTTGCAATGCAACGTCAAGGTCTGAGCGCTCAGTAAGTGTATGCGCCATTACTTGTTATTGTTACCCGTGACGTCACCTTACATAAAAGTTATGTGTTGTTCAAACATGCACAATGATAGAACCTTAGTATGCTTCGGGTCAACTAAGAAGACATTGCCAATGCTCCCTAAGACTAAATTGAATGTTACTCTTTGGAATCTACCATTCTTATAATCGGTATTTTTATCGGAATAAGTTCTGTTCATTAATTATGTAATTAAAATATTTATAACTGATCCTTATACCTAATTCAGTCGGAAACGGTATCATACTACAATCTTGGGGGGAAATCCTTGGAATGCGTTACCTTTTGGACATTATGTGCAGATGTTTTTCCTGATCTTTAAAGTATGTTTTATTTTGTTAAGAGCTGAAAAGGATATAAACAACAATGTTTCCCTTCATCATACCCATCAATCAATGTTGGGACCCCTTGAACAACTACTGCAGACATTAACAGTCCTAAAGATAGCACGGGGTAAAGGGGTGTTTGTTTACCGTTGTTAACAAGTACGCGTTCCAATCCTTTTTTCCAGGATTGTAGATACGTGTCAGGAAAATCTTGGGCATAGAACCGTATGCTGTAATTGTTTTACGATGTGGATATCAGTATAACCCCAACTTTGACACTACCTAGAGTACCCGAAGCTTAAATGCCATATAAAACCAAGTTAAACAGCAATTCCTATTCATAAGAATACGTATGAAACTGTTAACACAACATTGGATCTAAGAAAACGGCTTTAATAATTTGACATTTATAACTTACAGCCCTAAGTTTATAATTTACTTAATAATTTATTTATTTTATTTGTTTCAACAGATTTGACTATCTGTAAATGGCATATGGACGCCCTCTACCGATAGCGGAAAGACAGCACTACAATGTTAGAAACAATGTAGATGCATGATAAGCTCATCATCCTTTCGTGTGTATAGCTTTTAGAAGTAGAAAGCGAATCAATATAAAATAGTAAAAATACAAATTTGCATTTTATAGCGGTTTGGGGTAAAATAAATATTACTCAGTGATATACACAGATAAAAATCCTCATTGGAATAAAACTGATTATCTAATCATAACATAATTGATAAATGCCTTATAGAGTATAGTTCATATTAGAATGATGACGATTGAGGGGGGAAATGCAGTTTTGTCGAATGTGACCAAATTCAAGCTTACGTACAATGGGGTGCATGCACCCCATAACACTTTAGTGTATCGATTGGGCCACCGTTTGCATGGGATGTGCAGACGGGCTCTTTAATTCAAATCTCGGTATGCGTGGATTTCACAGTGGGAATCCTTATAATCTATCAAATTCATATCAAATTTAAACTTCATGGATGTTGGACTTTAACTTTCAAAATTTAAATTTAAATTTAAATTCAAAATTTAACTTTCAAAATTTAACTTTCAAAATTTAACTTTCAAAATTTAACTTTCAAAATTTAACTTTCAAAATTTAACTTTCAAAATTTAACTTTCAAAATTTAACTTTCAAAATTTACTTTCAAAATGTGTATGTTAATACCTAGGGGGCCAAATCAAGTATTTATATCCCCCCTGTATCCCCGTGCTGTAAAAGGTTGGTGGGTATACAGATAACCATTATGACCTATACAATACTTCTAGGATGGACAACCTAAAAAATCGGGTGCACAAAGGCGGGAAATGGGGGGTCAAAGTTCAGGGGGGTCAGATTTTGTACAAATTTGAGCGAACCATATCGTGTTTGGTATCAAATGTAAGCAAATTTGATGCTGAACATGTCATATTGTAATAGTTCTTTGGTCAAACCATTCCTTTTCAAAATATTACAAAAAAACTGAATGTATGTAACAAAACCCTATCTTAATACGTGTTTATTGTGTACATGAATTATGTGAAACTCATGAAGTTTCATCGGATAACGCTATATAACCAGCATCATAATATGCATATTGCATATCCTAGAGTTATAAAACATACATGTTTTCAACCTGCACAGCATCCTCAGTGTTTATTGTTCATAATCTTTAGTTGTCAGGTTCATGCTCATCATTACTGCTAAATACCTGGACAAGAAATTAAAAGAAGTGGAAAAGGCAACCCTAAACATGCAACACAGATTATCTTGGGAGCTCATTAACGAAGTAAGTGGAAGGAAAACCTCTAGGAATGGTATCCTCAAAGGAAAGACAAAGGAAGAATGTGTCAATAATTGGTACTGCCACTTCCAACAACTCCTAGGAAATCCACCGGTAGTGACTGATAAAGATGAAGATATCCCAAAGATTTTCGAAGAACTACCAATTAAGTGTACTGCCTTCAATAACACTGAGTACCAGAAAGCCAAGAAATCTATCAAGGAGGGGAAAAGTTTTGGAGAGGACAACATTCCACCTGAACGCCTGACAAGATGCAATCTTGATGATTTAATACTGGATATCTGTAATAAGGCCCTCCTAGAAAAACAAAAACCTGACCAGTGGGCAATATTGAACCTGATACCAGTCCCAAAATCTGATGACCTAAGTCAAGCAGGAAACTACAGAGGCATATGTCTGAACTCTATTGTGGCCAAGACATATCATAACAGAATGATTCTCAACAGAATAAGACCTCACCTAGATGAATTACTTCGAACTAACCAGAATGGCTTCCGCGGGGGAAGAGGCACTACCTCACACATTCTTGGGCTCAGGAGAATCATCGAAGGTATACATTCCAATAATCTCTCTGCAGTCATAACATTCATTGATTTCAATAAAAACCCTTTAAAAGGGAATAGCTAGTACAAATGAAAGACTTTAATATTTTTAGGAAAGCAGTTGGTAGAATAATGACATGTAATTGGGTAATCAGAGATTGGCACAAGAGCAGGCAGTGGACGTATTGGCAAATTTGGGCATGATATCAAGTATTGAATATGAAGACAATTTGCCGTAGTCCGTATATGTGAAGAGGTCTACCGAAATCAGACACAATTAGGCAAGATATCAAAATTGAGTTTGTAATTGATTATTGTAGTAGAGATAAAGGCATTCGACACCATACATCGTGGGAAAATGATCAAGATACTCAAAGCATACGGTGTCCCACAGGTTATAACAGATGCAATTGATGAAACTTACAGAAACACAAGAGCCAAAGTTATATCACCTGATGGTGACACGGAACTGTTCGACATCCTAGCAGGAGTACTCCAAGGAGATACCCTTGCCCCTACCTATTCATAATCATCCTTGATTACTGCTTAAGAATAGCTATCAGTGGGAGAGAAGAGGAACTAGGATTCACCATCAAGCCTAGACAAAGTCGAAGAATAGGGCCAAAGAACGTCACTGATCTTGACTTTGCAGATGACATCTGACACTAAGGAGCAGACACAGAAGTTGCTGAAATATGTTGAGGAAGCAGCACTCAAAACTGGGCTCCACATGAATGCCAAGAAAACCAAATGCATTCCACCAAGCACAAGCGGTACAGCTAAAAACCTCTGATGGAAGTAACCTAGACAATGTAGAGGACTTCAAGTACCTGGGAGCTTGGGTGGTAGTAGCCAGCATGACATTAAAAGTACGTAAAGCACTTGCTTGGAAGGCCTGTAATGCTCTGAACAAAGTGTGGAAATCCAGCCTCTGTCGAAAAATCAAAATCAGACTTTTCCAAACTACTGTTCAAAGTGTTCTACTGTATGGAGCTGAGACATGGACCATCACCAACAGACTGAATAAATCTCTAGATGGATGCTACACTAGAATGCTGAGAACTGCACTCAACATTAGTTGGAAAGATAAGGTACCAAACAAAGACTGTATGGAAACTTACAAAAGGTATCAGAAAACATCACAGATCGAAGGATGAGAATTGCAGGACATTGCATGAGAAGAGAAAATGAGATTGTATCTGACCTGCTGCTATGGAGACCCAAACACGGACACACATCTGTCGGCCGTTCCAGCCTTAACATACTTGGACAACTTGGCGAAAGACACAGGACTGAAGAATGATGAGGAGATGAAAGCATGCATGAGGGACAGAGTAGTTTGGCGAGCCATCACGGAGACCGTTCGAGAACGACATAAGTAAGTAAGTAGTATCACTGCTACTGTCAGTGTCATCACTTTCCAAAGTTACTTTTTCAGCATGCATTGCACGACTGCATATGGAAGGAGAGCCTTTGCACTTGCATCCTATGTAGCATGCAACTGATTGCTTTCCACATGCACAGTTCTTGCTGCAGAAAGGCACACTCTTGCAGCCGCATGATATTCCCTTGTTGATATCCTGTGGCCATGATGATATTGTCATTGTAGTGGGTACAAACATACCGTCTTTCAAAGTCCAGCCATATTCTTCTGCTGTGGGGAGATTTTGTTCCGCTTGGTGTGCTGTCTTGTCAATGATTGTTGTGAATGCAGCACTTTAAGTGCTGCATAAATGCACCTTCAGTAGGAGGCAGCATTTTCAACACTGTGTTATTCTTGTTCAAGAACTTATGTGCCTTTGATTTCTTCTAGAGAAGAGGGGAGAGAGTCATCGCCAGCTTTACTGTATACCGATATGAGTAACTTCCTTGCCTGGTTGATGATGTCTTCAGTCAACTTATGCTCATTCTCCTCACCAAACCCGGCAATTAAATCCAGCTCTACCTCTTTGGATCTCTGTAGCCATGACCTTTTCCCTGTAAAGTATGGGTAGCTTGTAATGTCCCTACCACTAATGCTATGAATGAAAGGGAGTGCACGGCATAGTTCATCGTCAAGCTTATTAACCATCTCGTGTATCGGTAGATAGCTATCTTGTTGGGTTCTGATCCACATCACTTGAAGAATTAAATCTTTTAAGTATGTCGCGTAGTAATATATGCTGAGAACTATTACATCAGTGTCATTTGCATGCACGACAATGCGTTTCACATCATCATTTTGAGTAGCATATATGGCATGCAATAACACACGTGTGTCTGCCTCTTCCTGGTTTGACTCTAGGTCTGGTACATCAGTTTTAGGTCATAACATTAAAACAAATTGTTTTACAACAATATAAATGTCATAGTCCATGTTCAGAATTAAATTTGCTATCATTTGATACCAAACATGATATGGTTTGCTCAAAATTTACCAAATTTGACCCCCCCCTGAACTTTGACCCCCCGTTTCCCATCTTTGTGCACCTGATATTTTAGGTTGTCCACCCTAGGAATGTTGTATAGGTCCTAATGGTTATCTGTATACCCACCAACCTTTTACAGCATGGGGATACAGGGGGGTTAAGCTGGCCCCCTGGGTGTTCATAAGATTACCAGATTGAAACTTAGTACATCTCTAATGAGTGTTGATGTTCTTTTCGCAATATTTTCTTATGCATCAGTAGTTATCCAGTTTAATATCCTTATAATCGTGGTTGTAAAAGGGATTTAGCAAAGTTTAAACAAAGTTGGTCTCTACGGTTCCTGAGTTCCGGAATAGCACATGTTATTAAGGCATCCTGATAGCCTATGTAGTTAAAACCTAAGATGATTCTACACGCCCTCTTCTGAATACGCTCCAAATCATAGTGGAGATTTTCTGTCAGACCAGGATGCCATACTGGTAGAGCATACTCAAGAAGGGGGCGAACAAAACCAACATAGATTGTTACCAGGTCTTTAACACTTAGCCCATGCCGTTTTAGGATGTTAAGCATAAATAGCCGTCCACTTGCACGTTTCGTAATGTCACCAATGTGGGTGTTCCATTTCAGATCTTTAGCAATTTTTATGCCCAGAATCTTCACCGTGTCAGTGCAATGAAGGTCTTGATCATACAAACGGAGGGGGGTAAGTATCGGTGGATCCATCGCAAAGGTGACATCCATAAACATGCATTTGGTCGGGTTTAAATTCATATGATTCTCTGTAGCCCATTGTTCAAATTTATCCAAATCATGTTGGATGGTGGAAATTTGTTTTCCAAACACATTTTCTACAATAGTTAAATCATCAACATATTTCAAAGCGAGTTTATTTGGCTCCTCCACTCTGGCAGCATCATTAGCTAAGGCCATAAAGATTGTTGGACCATTCAACGTGCCCTGTGGGACCCCACCTGAGAGTTCACTCCAATCAGACAAAGTGTTATGGTATCTGACACACTGGACTCTGTTAGATAAGAAACTACATATCCAGGGTATGACCCCTGGTCTGGCTCCCATTTTGAGCAGCTTGGGGATCGCAATATTATGGTCTACCCTGTCAAAAGCCTTGCTGAAGTCCGTTATTATTATTCGAGATATTGACTTTGGTTTGTCAGCATGTTTTAAGATGTTATCAACAAGCTTTACTAAATAGTGTGAGGTAGACCTTCCTTTGCGATTCCCAAACTGCCCATCATCTATCACAGAATCAATGTCATTAATCAACCAGTCTGTGATGAATGATTCAGCAACCTTTGCAAAATGATCTGTCAATGAAACAGGTCTAAGTTGATTCCATGTAGGTGGGCTAGACTTGGGAATGGGGACCACAATTGCACGCCTCCATTGTGGAGGAACCAAACCTTCTTGAAAGGATGCATTCAAGATATCTGTCAGAGGTTTACTGAGCTCATAAGGGAATTCCCTGATTAATTTTGAGGGTATGCCATCTGGACCCCCTGCCTTTTTCCTCCCAATTTTACCAAGTTTGGCACAAACATCCCAAGGATAGATTTCCGGAAGACTTTCTGGTGCTGGTAGATAGGCAGGCAGAACTGAAATATCAAGAGCTTTAATATCTTTACCAATCGAGATAAAATGATCATTTATACTATTAGCCACGTCCGTGGTATTTGATGGATTAGTACCGGGTGGGGGTTTTATAATAGGTTGGGATTTATTGTTTGTTGTCATCACTCGTATCTGACGATACCATTCGGCTGGGTTAGAGTTTTTTTGCCTTTCCACTCTGTTTTTGTAGTAATTTCGCTTATCAGTGGTGATCGAACGCTGAACCTTATTTCTGTAAAACTTCCAAATGAGAGGTTTAGAATGATTGAAAACTTTTTGTCGTTTCTGAATCAGATCTTTTGTTTTCGCCGATATCCAAGGTTTATCTGAAACATGCTGACTAACCTGGCATACCGGAAAATACAAGTTCATATGGTCGTGGATCGTTTCATAAAAGGCATTAGTTTTTTCAACAACACTGTTTGGTTTAAAGACTTCTTGCCAATCATGGTTAGCAATCCATGACCCAAATTCGCGCAATCCCGAATCTTTGATAGGACGCACGTTGCGCTTGTTAGTTTTATAAGAAGCTTTTTTGGCAGCGTTTTTTGGTTGCCAACTTACTGTTGAATGATCACTCGTACCAATTGGTGAGCTTATGGTGGGAGTAGAGTAGTAGTCAGACATATTTGTAATGATTTTGTCTAATATCGCATTACCCCTTGTTAGTTTGTTTACAACTTGTTTGAATTTATTATTTTTGCAGAATGAGGAAATATCAAGTCTATTTAGATCTCCCATAATACATATACCAGCGTTGGAATGCTTGGTTCGTAGCAAATCTAAGGTATCTTGAATATGGTTCAGCATGAGAGTCTCCTCACATTTAGGGTTTGGGAAATAGGCAGCACCAATGATTAAGGAGGACACTGATCTTGGTAGTCTTTTGGGGCGTATTTGAACCCATAGGATCTCCAAATTTGTAGGAATGTCCACATTTATAAGGCTGCATTGGATATTCTGGTTTATGTACAACGCTACTCCTCCACCACTACGAACAAGTCGGGGTTTTGAAAACAGTGTGTAACCATCCAAATCAAAATAGTCAGTAGATCTCTCACCTCTAAACCAAGATTCTGATATGGCACAAATATCACATTTGTTATGAAAAACAACTGCACGGAATTCGTATATTTTGTGGTTTAAAGAACGGGGGTTGCATACATACATAGATGGGAAATCATAAGACTTAACATGAGAGGTATTACAAGAAATGGTGTTAGGGTTTCCCCTGTTAACACTATGAGTTTGGTATTTATAATTGTTGTGACAACGATTGGTAACTCGAACAGGGATCTGAAGCTGATTAGAGTTGTCAAGGTTCTGGGCTTGCTGCAATCGTTGTTTAACATGCACTCCAGCACGACATCCTCTGCGAGTTGGCATACGACGGTTCAGATTCAAAGTTTTAATTGTGGTCCATGTTTGGTGTGATAGACGTTGGTTCCCATTGTTGTCTAGTTGTAACAGTTCATCTCTAGCATATTTTTTCTGTTTATTTTCAGAAAATGTTAACAATCCAGATTTGTTGACAGGGCCGGGGTTGGCATGGATATCCCCGCAAACTAGTAATTCATATTTGAATGTTACAGAAGAATTTTGATACAGAAGCACCGGGTGGCTAAGATATTTATGATGTTGCACTGTTGAACCAATACTGGTTGTTGTCTTGGGGATAGTACATGGGATTTGGTGTCTCAGCCCAATGATGACAAGGGCAAGAAACAAGTAATTAGCTGTCATGGTGAGATAATGTTCTTGATGATATATATCTAGTGATCTGAAGTAGAAGATTCACAATACAAAACTCACCAAGTGTGTCCAAGTGATCAAGCCACTATAAGCAGTCCCATTCAAACAAGTGATCAAGAATATCAGCAGTGCAATATAATCCATATATCCAATATTGATCATCCCACCAGTGTACTACCTGTAATATACATGTATAGTGCTTGTATAGTCCATTTTTCAACCAATGTAGAAAATTGAGAATCAAGATTTGGTTAGAATCAAAGATAATGAATCTTTTTTAGTTCAGCAAAGCAGTACAAAATGTTCTCTACATCCTTCCAATCAGCATGTCACCAAACACACGACTGTCACAGCCATGGAGCTGGTAAATAGTAAGGAGAATCAGGAGCTGTTGTGCAGTGCTGCCAACAGGCGCAACATGTTATCTTATCTTAAGATAACCATATTAAAAATTACTACATCTCTAATGAGTTTTGATGTTCTTTTTGCAATATGTTCATATGCATCATTAGTTACCCAGTTTAATATCTTTATAATCAAGCTAATATTAAAGTCTTGCCAATAATAACAGTGACGTTGTCACTTATATTATTGTGGTAGTTTACTGAGGGATGTTAATGGTCAATACTATGACTGCAAACTGTTGCTTCTCCTATTATATAATGTATCTGTTGTGATAGAGTTGGATAGAAAGTGAATACTATTTCGTTCCACAACACAACTCAACTTTTGGGCAAAATAATCCATATAACCTAGATTTACATAACCATAAAGAGATTACTCATAAACGTGCTTAATTTGACTAAAACTAGAGTTATAAGTTGGGAGCTACAGTGTATTGTAATGAGTCCCGAATATTTGATTATCTCAGAATAGCATTTTTTGAGTTACGGCCTTCTAGCACTCAACCCTCGATGTAGGGCCGTAATTTCGTACTAAACATGGTTTTAGCTTAAAACCGTGTCTAACTAAACACGTGTCTAAATTAAACGCGAGTTTATTTTGTAAACGACGTGATTAACAAAACCCGGTTTTAAACATTGCAAATCCCCAAATCTCGTCCCCAGAGTGGTCGTGCGTTCACCTTTGACGGGTATTAAATGTATTGTTACCCAAATGGGTTACAATGAAATCGACCGAATTCCTCAAATGCATGTGTATTTGTAAGACTTCATGATCTGCACGTCAGCTTGCACCGAGCACGGTTGAGTAATCATTCAAGGCGTACAATTGTTGCACGAGTTTGGTTAAACGCACGTTAAACTACCCCCATACCTACATGTATGTATAAAGTTACACTTTTTAGTGAGTTAGACGTTAGATGTTTAAGAAACACATTTTCGAGAATTGCGTTAATTTTAAAACGATATGTTTAAGTCAAAGTTAAACGCGTGTTTAGCTTAACACCACGTTTAAATAAAACGTACAAGAAAAAGGCCCATATTATCGATATTACGCACGGAGATGGTGACAATAAAGGAGCACATCAGTTGTTTGACACACTATACGACCCACGGGAGAGGTGCGTCGTGGATGAGTCATTTACCACTACATTATTGATGCAGGGTACATCGTGGACAGCCTTTGGTCCGTCACATTGATGCATAGGGTCAGTCAGTCTGATTGTGAGGTATCTAAATATATCTGAGTTTGTGAACACTTTGATTAACAGCATGTGACCGGAATATTCTGTATTGGTATTTTACACATTTAATGTTTAATTTGACAAAATAGGTTAATATTAACAAGACTGCTATACTCAAGGCACTATTAAAAAATACAGCTCATACGGATGTTTTCACATATCCATATTATGTGATTGCTAAAATTTGTAAACACTTTGATAACCCACACGTGACCGGAATATTCTGCATTCGTAGATTTAGTGCATTTGTATACTGATTAATTTGACTGTAATACTCAAGGAGCTAATTTCACAAAGCAATTATCAATTTTATATTTAAAGGCGCAGTCACACCTTGCCGATGTGGCTCGCTGTAGCTATACCGAAGCGCACATGTTTGCGATTTTCGGGGATCGGTACTAGTACGGTAGCGCAACGGTATCACATCGCTAAGAACGGTAGTACATCGTCAGGACATCGTCAGAACATAGACTTGCAGCAAGTCCGTAGTACACAAGCAATGACGGTATGGTGTAAAGTGAGAGAATTATTTCAAATAGCTAAAATAAATAATGAATGGTGAAGTGTCATTTATTTCAGGCTTGTAAAAACAGTGCAGCACGTACGTTAATTTATCATAACTTTCAAAACCGCACCATTTTGGGGAATTTTTCCAACAATTCCGTGTAAACTTCAATTAAGTCTAATACCTAAAGCAGAAGACACAAACAGTGCCACCAACATTGGGACACTCACCAGTGACGTCACTGGTTAAACAAAAGTAGCTTCAGATCGGCAAGTTAAGTGGCACCCCCTGCTACTATGAGCGTGTTTCTGCTGGGGAAGAAACCGCTAATAAACGCTAAGTTTGCCCAGCAGAAACAGGCAAAACCCGGCAATAATCGGCAATAATCGGCAATAATCGGCCATAATCTTTTTGCAGTGCCCCCAGCAGAAACACGCTCTATGAGGCCACCGTAGAGCCGCCGTGCTCTACTGACACTTAACGAATTTATACCGGAGTACTGCCGTTGTACTGCCGCTGTATTCCAGTTGCTCGCAAAGGCAGAAATTGTTGAGCATGTTCAGAGTGTCTACCGTTGCCTTACCGATGTGATACCGTTGCGCTACCGTACTAGTACCGATCCCCGAAAGTCGCCAAATTTGTGCCCCGTTATATATAGCTCGGGCAAGCCAAATCGGCTAGGTGTGACAGCGCTTTAATAGAATCTCTGACCGTAGTCCGGTCGATTGCTTAACGATGTACTACCGTTCTAGCGGTGAGATACCGTTGCGCTACCTTACTAGTACCGAAACCCGAAAATCGCCAAATCTATAATTCTGTTATACCCTACACACCTACATTCGTAGTATGCGTCGTTCTTAAAACATCATGCACTAGGAATACCTCTGTGAAGGGTATAACAGAATTACTCCCAAATCTATGCTACGGTATAGCATCGGCGACCCAAATCGGCTAGGTGTGACAGCGCTTTAACAATTTGCGCTTCCAATTAATGTTTCAGAGCGTTTCGTAACAGTTTCAGATAGAAATATTCAAGGAAAAGGTATGCAGGACTCCCAGTTAAGTATGGTAGCGGCAACCAGATTACACACATAGGGTACACAGTTATGTCCCATATTTGACAAATTTGAAAAGAATTCGCGAGAGTTATATAGTTAACGGAATATTCGTGAATACACCCGTGTCCGGCATCGTCTGGCAAAAATAACCTAATGACCAACGCTCTCTATAATCTATAATTTGAGTTTGGCATAATGTCCAATATTTGAACAATTTGAAAAGAATTCGCGAGAGTTATATAGTTAACGGAATATTCGTGAATACGCCCGTGTCCGGCATCGTCTGGCAAAAATAGCCTAATGACCAACGCCCTCTATAATCTATAATTTGAGTTTGGCATTACGATCGGGCGACAATTATGATACAACCATGCGTAGTGATACATGAATCATGGTGGATATAAGAGGGCAGTATTTGGAGTGGGTATACACAATGGGAGAAGGCATACTTCTCAGCGTTCAGAGGCTCATTTAAAATTCATTTCATTGATTTGAGGGTTTACGAAGTACACTGCAAACTATAAATGAATATCGATTATCTTTTTTTAATTTGCGACTTGCTCTAACTTGGTAATATTGAAGATCACACAATTATCCAAAAATCTGTCGAAAATAAACAAAAAGGTGTTAGGCGTACTTTTTTATTAAAAGAGTTTGAATATTTAATAAGCTGATTATCCAAACTTCTTAAGACAGATATCACCTAAATACAACCAGGTCATGTGCACGATCAAGATATGGATTGTCCTATTATTTGGTATGGTAGGTCTTATGGTATAACATATTGAAATGCATTTTAAAAATTCAATAAACCTTTATTGCTATGGCAGCACCCATTGCTATGACAGCACCCGTATGTTGGGCTATTTGGGGCTATTTTAGGCTCTTCTTTTGCCCATTTCGATGAAAGAAATATGTTAATATGCCCTGTTCTTCCAAGCTACTGACTCAAAGGTGTACAATATATTTTAATATAAAAAATTAAAAATAAAGGACTCTTTCTTCTTTACTGACAGGTAATTTCAACTCGTCAACTTTATTTGTTATCCTATTTTTCGCTCTAGCAATACTGGAAGTTTTATAATATTAAAAATATTCACATTTGTACTAAAGAAAATCAATTTGCCTGGGCACTCAACTGGCGCTATTCGAAAGACAAGATACCCTATGAAAGCAAAGATTTAAACTTACAACTGTGGGTAAACCGGTAAACAGTGTTGTATGGGGAGTATGATAGAAATCAACGACACGTTTCTGGCTTCTGGCTACTTAATTTAAATGGTAGGAGAACAACCAGAATGCACTCGCACTACTTGTTTGCCAACTGATTCAAACCTGCGGCTGTGTTTCACGGATGGAAAGAACCAAGTAAATTGTTTGATTGCATAAGTGGCATGGTTGCAAGTGCAAGTTAGTAAGGCGTTTTAAAGCCATCGTTGCTTACTTGCCACTACAATAGTTGTACAGAGTCGGGTTTCTCATGATAACAACGGGAATCCTAGATTGGTTAAAGATGTATAAATATAATGCATATCTGACCGGGTTATAGAATGGGAATATAAATAGTATCCAGGCAAACAAGGCATATAATGTCATTCACTGACCATGCCAAGCCAATTAACCATCCGTAATAATGTGCAAATGCAAACCAGCACGTTGATATTATACGTACTATGTTTCTGGCAACTTCGTAAAATTAGTTAAAGGTGTCCGTATAGACATAACCCAACCAGCGCCTTACTTCTGTAAGTAAGATATTTAACCCAACTTCCATGTACTCACACTGGATATTAAGCCGCAATCTTGTAAATAGATTTAATACACTTTTGATTCTTGCAGTATTAAACACGTACAGCTCTAATATGTCTACTCTCAAGAAATAATACTCGCTAATTCATGATGCCGGTACCGGTGTTAGAAATTTGACAATTCCCCATCTCTGATCGTCACACCTTCCATAGACTCATACTGGATAAGCAAAGTAAAATAAACAAAGGGAATACACTACTGATGTGTGCAGTATACAACACGTACAGCTTTAGGGGCGATATCCAAACTCTCAAGCGGTTTTACACCGGTATTACACCGATTTTACACCGGTATTAAAACGATATTTTTTTCTATTGTTAAAAGCATCGGAAAAAGATCAGTGATTCACCCGCCTCTCTACTTATCTGGCGTTAACAATAGAACTATTGTAGTACTGTCGATGGCTCAATTAGTCGTCTAGATATATCAATTAGGCTACCGATCATCATGAGTCTGGAATGTTGTTTACTCTCACTCTAACATGGAACCACTATACAACTTGCGACATTTTCCCGGGACATTTTACGCTCAATTCTCACATCCCCAGTGCACGTAATACTGAAGCAATTACTGTAGTCCTGCATCAGCAAGAAGCCGGAATCCTAATAAACAATCTTTTTAATTTTGAAAGATGTATGGGGATCAGCAACGCGTAAGAAATGTGATGCTTAAATAACCCCATACTAAATATATGTTTATCAAAGACTTTGCCAAAACTGTAATAGTCTAGTGCAGCATAGTGGCCACGCTCTAACGCAGGAATCCTGGGTTCAATTCCTCAACCAGCCATTACTTCTTCTCTTTTCTTCTTTTTTCTCTCTGTGTCTCCAATGTCTCTGTTTTGTTTTGTTTTGTTTTGTTTTGTTTTGTTTTGTTTTGTTTTGTTTTGTTTTGTTTTGTTTTGTTTTGTTTTGTTTTGTTTTGTTTTGTTTTGTTTTGTTTTGTTTTGTTTTGTTTTGTTTTGTTTTGTTTTGTTTTGTTTTGTTAACGTTTTCGTTTTGTTATTTTGTAATATTTTTTATTTATTTTTCTTGGGGAGGGGCTTTGTTATTCATTAGACCTATTATTGTTTTATCTTTTTTTTAAATCATGTGAACCTATCCATATATTTGAACGCGTATGACAAGAAATTGCTGTGTACCGGTTAGCTCAGTTGGTAGGGCAGCTGATTTACAATAAACAATCATAATGATATAGATACCATTGAATCGTAAGTTCGATCTCAGTAGTACCTTTATTTTGTACGTCCCATGGTTTTTTACCCATATTTATGATTATATTTATTTATGTTATCCCTTTATATTTATTTCTTCTGTTTTTTTCTTACTTTTTTTTTGGGGGGGGGCGGGGGGAGGGGGGGGTTGTTTTTGTTGTTTTTGTTTTTGTTTCTTGGGGGCTTTTTGTGTGTGTGGTTTTTTAATATTATTATTATAAGGAGCTACATACGTAGTAGCAATAAAATTATAACAAACAGAACATGGATTTTAACATTATTCGATACGAAATCGGATACAGTAATTGGACAGGTACGATTCAATGTTTTCATTGTCCTCCTCGTGACAGAAAAACCAAATCCTTTTTGTAATCTAAATTATATTCAATGCTACATGTATTGAATATTGATTTAGATAATGTGATGTGAATACTAGCAAAAGAAGCCATCCATGAGTCGGTCATATTTGTAGGAACTAAAGTCTGTTCCCAAATTTGAAAAGACTAATACTACAGATCAACACGTTTAAATAACCCGCCAAATGTATAGGTCATTCTTTGAACAGTAAGACTTGCATCAAATTGATCTGAACAACAAATACTACGGGAACAAGACCCTTTTGTTACGGACACGCATGAGTGAAATGGATTCTATTGAGGTAATTCCTTGATGTCTGACTGTGCAATCGATAGGGATTTACATCAGTTTCGTAAAAATCGTTGAGTCATGAATGCAACCTTTGAGTTGGGGGGGGGGGGGGGGGGGGGGGGGGTATACTAGGGTTTTTGTTAAATTGTACATTTGATATACCGCGAATAACTTGTAATGTTGTTCAACAATTGTTGATATAGGCCAAACGCAAATAACTTAAATAGACTCATTTTACAGACAACAACACCGTGTTTAAAAATCCGTGTGTATTTAGGGGATAGTTGAATGATATTTGGGTATAAAGCGCTGAGGATTTCAGGAAAATCGAAATAGCTCAGTTGGTAAAGATTAGGACTCTCGATCAGCAGGCCGTACGTTCGAATCTTTGTGGCGGTTTAAATGGTTTATATTCCTTGTGCTCGGTTTTCATTTATATTGACATCATTTTAACGTTATTTATTTATTTTGTATTTTCTTTCTTAATTGTTGATGTTTATTTAATTATTTATCTATCAATTAATTATAAATAGGCATAAATACAGTAGATTTGATTGATATAATTATTAATTTATATATTATTTATTTACATTAATTACTTCATTTCTTAATAATTATTAGTTATTAGGTCACGTTCAGAGTGTATGCAACATTCTTTTAGACTATTTAAAAATAGTCTAAAACGCAGAAAAATGACACTATTTAGGGGAGTAAGATTCATAATGCTACTTGATTACACACATTATGCCTAAACCAGAAAACAATAACACGTTATGTTTAATGGCTCCCATATTGTGTTAGTATTCAATGATAACATTATCCATGCATGTATTGCTTACTCAAAAATCATGCACGGCTGAACAATAGTCTTTAAAGGCCACTTCAAGGAGGAGGATTCTTATGACATTAACGAGTGGAGTACGATAAGCCTAGCAATGAATAGGCGGCTACAAAAATATCTCGTTTGAGTCGGGGTTTGAGAGGTGTCGCGATTAGCCTCCTCCTCCATCACCTGCCATGATAAAACCTGGCACTTGTACTCGAAACCAGATAGGTGTACAATCTGGCAAATGGGTCGCTCTTTACGTCACAACGGGGGTCGGGTGAACACTGGTCAGCTTAATAACACAACCTTCCTCGCGCTTTCATCTGTCTGCTTCACTAATTGAGCCATCGACAGTACTACAATAGTTCTTTTGTTAACGCCAGATAAGTAGAGAGGCGGGTGCAGCGGGGTGTTAATCACTGATCTTTTTCCGATGCTTTTAACAATAGAACAAAATATCGTTTTAATACCGGTGTAAAATCGGTGTAATACCGGTGTAAAACCGCTTGAGAGTTTGGATATCGCCCCTTAGTAGGTTTAAGGACTATCAAGTAATCGGACTCGCTGATTCATGATGCAGGTGTACTGGTGTGAGAATTTTGACAGTTACCCATCTGTGATTGTCCCTTTCTGAACGATCGATCTCTGAAAGTGTATATTAAAAGTTGGAAATCAAAACGCTTTAGCTTTTCCCCATCAATTGAGATTTAGATACCGTCGAAAGTTTATATTATTTGCCCTTTTTCCTTTCTTGTACGGGTAATTTAATTAATAAACGCATTTAATTTCCCGTTCCGAAACGTTGCGTTTCACACCATTTATGTAATAGCTTCATCGCGGATTTTCTGAAAGAGCGATCTCTAACAGTGTAGAATAAAATGTTAATCCAGCAATTGCTGTACGTAAAAAACAACACCAGTGAACCAATTAGAACATAATTTGACAAATGACCGACAAAATGTACATAGTATGTCTATCTATCTATCTAGCCTATTTCACTCCACTGCAGAAGGAAGGCCTCTTCATCTTCATCAATTTTCCATTTCACTCTGTCCTGAGCTGTCCTTTTCCACGTAACGTTACCATATGATGTCGTCTATCCACCGTCTGTTTGGCCTGTCTCCTCCTCTGGTGAATGCTCTGGGGATCCAGTCTGTTAATTTATGAGTCCATCTGTTGTCTTTCCTCCTGTCTTTCCTCCTTGTTATTTTGTTCTTGATCGAATTAGAAGAAAAACGAATGCAGTAATCTTTTTGTTTTTCTTGTTTTGAAAATAAAGTTAGAAAAACTAACTCTTAAAATTTAGGTTTTTCTCTTGCTTACTTACCATACAAGTGTTTAAGAAACGAAAAACGAACGTAGTTGACTCATATTGTTTTTCTTGTTTGCAAATGAAGTTATAAAAACGAATGTGTCAAACTTACATTTTTCTACTGTTTGTTTTTTGTATTAAGAAAAACGAATGTTTGAAACAAGATCAAATTAGGTTTTTCTATTGCCCTTTGGTTACAATTCTGGTTGAAGAATGAAAAACGAATACACTTGTTTATTTCGTTTTTCTTATATGAAAATGGATAAGAAAAACGAATATTTGTATTTATTTATTTTTCTTCTGATTGATTTTTACACTTTATTTAGAGAAAGAAAAACGAATGTGGTTGATCTTTTTAGTTTTCCTTAGTTGAAAATAGAGTAATAAAAACGGACATTAAAAATTCTAGTTTTTCTCTTGTTTGTTTTTTCTACTCTGACAGTCAAACGGAAAATGAAACTATTTGTGATTTTTGCTTACCGTGTTGAAAACGAAATAACGAAAAACGATTGTCCGGTTATATACACGGACCTACTATTGAGTTTTATTGTCCACTGTGTGCTATCTGAACCAGTCAGATATCCGGATAAATAGGTGACAGGTATCGAAAGAGATTACGCACGATCCCGTCGATCCGAACGATTGAAATGAGTCATAGAATTCAGACAGCGTGATCCATGTGATCAGTGGCTTGAATTCAGGCAACAGGCGGTTGTTTATCCCCTGCTGCTGTGCTCAAAAGTCAGTGTACCATGCCCAAAATGAACCCAAAATTGCTTTATGTACTTTAGTGGTTGGTTTGTAGTCTTAAGTATACTTAAATAGAACCCATAGAAATTGACTAAACATTAGCCAGGTCTTTTCAATAGATAAGATGAGTTGAAAAGAAGGATTAACATTTCACTTCCCTGTAGTTGGCTATGGAGAAGAAAAAAATGGATGTCACTAAGAGCGTGTTTCTGCTGGGGCACTGCAAAAAGTAAACGCTAATAAACGCTAAGTTTCAATCGGTCAGTTTTTAATCCCCACTGTTTCTACTCGCGAAAAGTTACCGCTAAGTTTATCGATCCTAGTCGATGGGCCACGACATTTGACATTTGACAATGCCACCGCACCTGAAAAAGATTGCTTCACAATGTGTATAACCCAGCGTGACACGGTTCCTGGCGCAAAGCGCTAAGATTAATCGCCTTTCTGTTTCTATTGGGGTTATTGCCGGTTATTGCCGATTATTGCCGGTTCCAAACCTGGTTTGTGAAGGTTTTTGGGATTACCAAAAATACCGATTATTGCCGGGTTCTGCCTGTTTCTACTGGGCAAAGTTAGCGTTTATTGGCGGTTTCTTCCCCAGCAGAAACACGCTCTATAAGAGGGGTGTCTAGTTACTACACCAAGCAAAAGTACCATAGGTAGGCCGGTGAAAAAGGTGTATAAAACGTCCTCGTTAGGGACGCACCGTTATATACTCAGGGGGGCATGGAAGTTTTCTAAACAAAAAACCAGGAACAAAACAAATTTGCCCACCAACCAGGAAAAGTAGAAAACAAATTTACCCACTGCTGAGTAAAAAATCTGACTTGCCAAACTCCATGTAAAGAAAAACAGTAAAACCTTTAAAAAAAACTTTCCCGCTTTTGCAAAACAAAACAAAAATTGCTGCCAAAGGCGGCATCAAAAAAAATGTTGCGGGCTTCGGCGGCGAAAAAAAAAAATCCGCCCGACCCCAACTTCCATCCCCCCCCCCCCCCCTCAAAATCAAATGGTGCGTACCTTATGTCGATTATAATGTCGGTTGAATAGTTCTAAACTACGTCCACGTTTGGAGGTAATTGCACGTAGGCATGGTAGGGGTGTACACGTATATGGTTGGCCTTATTTTACACTGTGCTTAGAGTACCAAATGCAATATATCCATGATGTGACGGCTTGCTAGCAATTATGATCTCTGCAATGAGCGCAATGAACTTGTACCAGTACTGGTTGAACACGTGATTTCAATACAGACGCCCACGGGCGCTGAAAAAAGTGCATTAATCTCAATAAACTCTTCACCAAAGGTCTCGTCATCATTTTTTCATTTAAACTGAAAGCTGTTGAAATTCGTCCATCCGTAAACAACAACTTGGCTGACAATAATTATATCTACAGTACATTACATACAGTACATTGCGTTACTTGAGTGATTGTATAATAGGTGAGTAGGCCCTTTGTTAATACTGCAATAATCTGTCTTGTCATGCTCGTTTTGCTTGTAACCCAAATAAATTGTACACATTTTGTTATGTTGATTATTACCGCAGAAGAAACTCTGTGGGTTAGTGTTGAAAACTGAATTGTGAAAACCGAACTTTCTAACCGTTATAATCTGTGTGACCAGATAAGAGGAATAGGAAACGTCGCATATTGGTAAGTTTTAGGGTAGTAATGAGGTAACGGGGACACAACAATTGTATAATCATCATCATCACCATCATTGGTCGTCCGTGGACGAAATGGAGACAGCATTCGCGACATACTGGGCCAGACTTTCCTGTCAGGCATGAGTTGGCGGATCTCTGGTAGATCTAAACCCATATAGTTCTTGATGGTATCAGAATATTGAAGGGGTCTTCTACCTCTGTTAGCAAATGACCTAATCTGGAAATTGGGTTTCCTTTCCTAATCTGGAAATGCAGTAATATTGTTATTTTGCAGGTGATTATTTTTGTGAATCATTAACATTATTCAATTTTGTGGATACTTAATATTTTTGGCGAAACGAAACCCTACACACATATCATTATAATTACACTGCAATTGTTGAAGTAATCATTTTCGCGAATTTGAGCACTTGCTATTTTCGCGAAATTAAACACTGTTTTTAAGTTATGTTATACTCTACCCAGGGATACTTTGGACGAACACTTTGTTGGTAAATTATGCTTATCATTTACTAAATCATGACCGAGGCGTTTAATAATTGACCATGCCGTTTCAAAAACAAAGGAATTAAATTATGCAATAATTAGTTGATAATTATTGCTGTAACGTTATAATATTATAGTTATATCTAAGTAAATTATTGCTAAAATCTATGTTGAAATCAAGTGATTAGATTTTAAATCAGAATACCATGTAAAATGCATGGATTTCCAGATCAGTTAATCGATTTCCAGATATGATACATTTCCAGATCTGGTGATTTGCCCGGCTTTTCAAGCAGGAGGATTCCAGAAATTATACGAGGAAAAGGCTGGTTGGTTGTTCGCATGCAGTGGCCAGCGAAATATACACGGCGCTGCCTGATTATTGATGTTATAGGGTATTGGGATGTGGTCCCTCCAACTGATGTTAAATATTCTACGTAACAGTTGAGTATAGCATCAGTTGGTTCGGTCTTCCATTTTCCTGCTGATGGTCCATGTTTCAGAGCCGTAGAACAAAATGCTTTCTACGCAGGCTTTGAAGAATATTATTTGTGTTATTCTTTCGAGGTCATACTCGTACTACCAGATCTTATTGCAGACAACCCATGCTTGCGCTTTCCTGCATTTGAATTCCTGAAAAGTGTCTAGAACATAGGCCCCAAATATTTGAAATTGGCGTTTTCCAGCTCTACTCCGTTTATGTTCTTTACACTGGCTGAAGTGGCTTTTTGTTTCTCCTTCATTCAAATGTAGGCCAACTGTATTTGATGCTGCCTCAACACTCTGTAACGGTGACTCCGCTTTACTGATTGATATTGCTAGGAGAGCTATATCGCTTGCGAAATCGAGATCGTACAATACCGGGATAAGAAAGCGAGAAATTTATATTTTCTGTAATAAATTACACGTTTAGCCATATTCAGGTTGAGTCAAAATAACACGAAAAATGAATACATTATATGAAATGGGCAGCAGCAAGAACACGTTGTTAGCTATAAACTTAAAATTTATTTTATTCAAATTCGTTATTTCAAACGGGAGATATGATCTGTCTCCCACAATGCTATGAAACTCTATCTGTTCCAGCTTCCACTTTACAAACTATGAGTTGATATTGCTCCACTGGCATCGAACCGTGGATCACTTAGAAATTGCTCTTGTATGTTTACAACGGGAATTGCACCCGTATACCTATCAAACTGTTTCAGATTGCATTTTCCAAATAGACAGTTAAAAAACTTCCAAGGATCATCTTCGTCTTGAGTATCCTATGACAAGAGTTAAAGCTAGTGACAGGACTTTTACTGTTTGTGCATCCAAGTTATGGAACTTGTATTTATTCGGCAGTCTGTTTCTGTTATTGCCTTCAAGAAGGCCCTCAAGACACATTTGTTCCCCCATCTAATCATGTTCTCTATTATATTATTATGTTAACTTATATTGTTTTGTATTTTATGTAAGCACTTTGAGCCTCCGGGGAAAAGCGCATCACAAATACTTGTTGTATGTATGTACATTATGTAACCAATGCTGTTCAAACTAAGTGGTGGGTTGATGAACTACTACATATGTTTTGGCTTGTGCTAAAATAATTCCAAATATTATATTAAACAGTGTACATGGCTATCGTTACTTTAAAGCTTGTTCGCAATTTGGAATACCTGAAAAGAAGATTACCGAGTTAGCGCAATCATACTAAAGTGTTCAACAAAAGAAAGTCGTACACTTTGTTTAGGTCATTTAAAGTAACTTTCGATTATTTTTTTATCAAACAGGCTAGATAGACATTTGGATGAATCTTTTAGGCACATTTTGATTCCAAACATAACACCTAACATCAAAGATAAACCATAATTAGCACCATTTGTAGAAAATTAGTCACTTTTCAAAAGTCACATTTTCAATACACTACGCGGAAGAAAACACCAATTGTTAACAAGCTCATAATGCCCTTCATGTTCGGAATCAAAAATCCCGCTCACTAAGTGTATACGCCCAGCGCAGGGTAGTGTACACGGCTGCACAGTGCGATCGATTGCCCGCCGGTCAATCCTGGTTAATAACATTGTCACACACGGGGTGAACCTCGCACAAACCCCTTTTCCTCCGGTGTAGTTATTGAAAATGTGACTTTTGAAAAGTGACTACTTTTCTTTAAATGGCGCTAATCATGGTTTTTCTTTGTTGCTAGGTGTTATGTTTGGTATCAAAATGTGCCTACAAGATTCATCCAAATGTGTATCTAGCCTGTTTGGTAAAGAAACAATCAAAAGTTTGATACTAAATTTGCAACAAAAACAACAAAGGTAAGCCATGGTAAGCAGCAGTTAATGAAAATTCGTGACATTTCCAATTTTGCATATATTCAATACACTACGCGGAAGAAAAGACCGACGGTTATCAAGCACATATCCCGTAATTCCCCATATTGAGCACTGCACGGGCAAATTCAAATTCAAACTGTCATGCATGGGTAATGCATGGTCTTCTAGCTTCATGGGTAGTGTAGCATGTGTGATTGATATCCCAAATGTCATCTATAGGCCATGCAATTCAATTCATACAAAGCATTTCTCTCCGCGGAATGTGTTAACCCTTGCAGCCCCGTACCCCATGAAATCCCATTTCCCAGCCCGTCGGTTCCACCTGGCGCTGAGGTTTTTGGGTGAAATAATGGCCCCGGGCTACATAGCTTCCCCCGTGGCGCAGTTGGTAGAGCGTTCGCCTGTCAACGGAGAGGTCGTGGGTTCAAACCCCGGGGCGTGGCACCTCTTGTTGTGTGTGCTTTTTTTGCTTGAAAAAAATTTCGTTGGAAAATCCACCGGGAGTGTTAGGGTTAATAATGCAAATTTGGAAAGGTCACGGATTTTCTTTAAATAGGGCTAACCATGGCTTATCATTGTTGTCTTGTGGCATGTCTGATACCAAATTGTGCCTTAAAAATTCATCAAAATGTCTGTCTAGCCTGTTTGATCACTACACAATTGAAAGTCAATCTATAGGACATAAACAAAAGTTTCTGACTTTCTTTTGCTGAGCACTTTGGTATAGTTCTGTGTCACCTACCTCAACTACACAGTTCATAAAAGGTCCTTTTATGTGGGCTCTTAATTTTGCTTGTCAATGTTATAGTCACAGCACCAAATACCGTCACTTATTTAAATGAACGCTATGCATTAAATGCAACCCGCATTAGACGAAGAACAATAAAAGTGGGCTACTAAGATGAATTACTCTCGATTGTAGCTGACAGTCTTGTCGTCGGCTTTCGCAAGATCCGTATCAAATCTTAATCAGATGATAAAATATTCTTATAAGCTAGATGTCAACAAACACAAAATAATCCATTTAAAACGTAATACATTACCTCTTAACCGCATGTTATATTATACCCATACCCATTCGAAATATATGGACAAATGAAATAAGACAGGACACAAACCACTGAGCTAACCATGGACAACCCATCAATTACAATAGAACACTATCGGCCGAGTGCAACAATGACGATTAGCTGAATAATAGCGCTACCTCGCTAGTAGCTGAGGCGTATCCCAAAATTTGGAGAGCACCAAATCGGGGTAAGCTACTAGGCTAGTAACTGGCGGGTAATTTACGCTAAATGTCGCTGACCGGACCCAAGAGTAAGTTGGGGCATAACGTTTTATGCCACAAGTCAGTCGATTCTAGCAGTAGCGTAAATTTGTTGTGAACATTGGAGGGGATAATTCGCTGATGCTGAAGGACCAATTGCGCTTGCATGCACAGGGGGTGTCTATTTAAAGTGGAATATTGCACGCTAGGATCGGGTGATTATTGAAGAAGTGGCAGTCAAAAATATAAGGAGAAGTCCGATTTTCATTTTCACATTTTTATTTTCTACACGCGGGCCAATCTACGGGTACCTTTCGATTACCGGTAGTGCAATTGGGGGATGCATGCGCAGGTTGGACAGTCGGCCGCATTGTTCCGATGGATCAATACGCCACACACACGCTACCTGTCATTCTCTCCCCCGTGTTGAAATGTAAAATGTGAATTTGAAATTGTGACTTTACCTTACATTTTGGATTATCGCTTCTTAAATATTCAACCGATCCTAGCGTGCAATATCTCATATTAAAGAAGATAAATTTCTCAACAACTTTATGATTTAATATTTCTAGGTAGGATATATATTTTTAAAGTAAAAAGTACATTTATTACCTGTATAGTTACTTTTTTTGATGACTGTATAACACATTAACATAACACATTACCATGTAGGTAGAACTTATTGAATGACCCTCGTAGAACACGTAAATACACAGCACAGTAATTTTAGAATACAAAGATTATGCCAAGCTCTACTATTTCTAATATCATGTTAATTACTTCTTGACAATAACAACATTATATATGTTCATATTTTCGTATCAAGATTTCATACATTCCCCATAGGCCTACTGATTTTAAATATAATAAAAGCAATTCAAAGACTACACCACAAAACTTAAATCTGAATTCAAATGTCCAATTCTTGACCGACTTAAACAACAACAACAACAAACAAAAAAACACGTTGCTTATACTGAACAAAATCATACAAGACTGAAATTGTTTGATGTTTGCAACAAAATCTTTAAAAAAACACCAACTTTTCTGCCATTTGAAAATTTTAAAAATGGCAGAAAAGTTGTTGGTTTTTTTAATGATTTTGTGTGGGGGTGTGTGTGTCTCCTACGTCTAATGTCCGATCGGTATTATTTTGACTAGTTTGTCGGTGAATCAAGGGATTCAAAAGTAGATTTACTATGTATGACAGGGCTACGAAAACACAAGACACAATACATACACATATGGAAAAAATAATCAAAGCCTTAAATTGGCATGCAACCAGATAAAATAGGGAGATAAGTCATTGTAAGCAGCGCTATAAATAAATCTTAAATAGAGTGTTTTCGCTTTTCGGTTTTTGGTTTTATGCTTGGTGAAACCCACCCACATAATGCAATACCTGACATGCAATATTCTTACTCAATTGACTTCATTTATTGATGCCATATATCTGGGTGCTATTCATGCTATTGTATTTGGTCGTTACAAAGGAATTATCAGTTATTATTATCTGTAAGTTTTAGTTAGCGGTGTGATGAAAAATATCCATTATACAAAAATATCAAAAACCAATTCCATTTAATTGTGCAGACTGGAAAATTAACTAGCTTTCAGTTATCATTATATCAATTTCAAAAAAATCATGACTAATATTTTCATTGGGTAAAAGAAAGATGTAAATTCGGCCGAGTGCACCTAGCATGAATAAATAAATTATTAACTTATTATTGTGTTATTAACTAAAAACTGATAAAGCCAAAGTTTCAACATTAATGTGAGTGGATGGGTACAAGAGTAAAAAAGAAAGCATATCGTGCCGTGCGTGGGGATCGAACCGGGGTTCTGTGATATACAATAAAAGAACAAGGCATCCAAGCCACGGACGTATTTGTGTTAAGAGATGTGTTATAATTGTATATACCATTGGACTACTTGTTTCCATCGGATGCTTGTGTTTGTGATTACAGTTGTGCTTTTTTGGTGCAACATTTGTATGTGCCCCTCGCCCAAAATATGTTTGTAATGTCATGATAGTCCATATTTTTGAATATAACGGTTAACAACTTAGAAATTGTTTGTCATTTTGTTCGGAATGTGGGCCGATTAAATGTCATTCTTTATTTACACTCACCTATGACCTAACGAGTGACGACACATTTTAAATATTACGGAGGACCATTCACGTCAGAAGTTTACAGTAAAGTAGAGGTTAACACTTGGCATATGCAACAATTAATTTTGTAAGGGGACGATGCTGATTAATGTGGATATTTACCTCGCTAGTTACTATTCTGGTGTTACTCGCCAGTTACGCTCTCAGAATTACATCGTTAGTAAGTTACGCTACAGTTAGGGCATAACTACTACGGAGGTAGCTTACATCCCAATTAAGTAACGCCATTTTGGTACACTCGGCCGTTTGAGTGTTTAATATATATTGCAAGTACCAGAAAGTGCTTTGCATTGGTTAGTGACGTGAGATTTATGGAGCATTCTTCTAAATGTTTTGGTCTTAGTATCGTAAAGACTATTTTTAAATTCTACTGTATTCAATTTGGAATGTGAACGTTCTACTTTGATGATTTTAGTAAATGATTTGTTGGTTCCTAGTCAAGTAATGCTACAATTTAACTGACGTCACATGATCACTCATGCCAATAACAGTAATACAGGGTATCTCAAAAATAACCGTGCACGTGTTTACTCAACTAGAATTTGATGTAACAATTGTATACATATTGATAAACTAAATAAACGCTTAGCCTTCATATGCCGTTTTTTTTCATCTGATTTGGTTTTGTCAATCTTGAGATATGACCAATTAAAGGGGCATTAAGAGATGTGGTGGAGGCAGCGCCCTTAATTACAAAAATATATGAGACAAACAGGGATTTGTATTTTCTTACAATTGTATTACATGTATGCATTAACGTTGAAGAATAGCGCTACCTCGCTAGTAACTGAGGCGTAACCCAAAATGTTGAGAGCGCCAATGCGGGGTAAGCTACTAGGCTAGTAACTGGCGGGTAATTTATGCTAAATGTTATACCTGACCGGACCCAAGAGTAATTTGGGGCATAACGTTTTATGCCACAAGTCAGTCGATTATAGCAGTAGCGTAAATTTGTTTGTGAACATTGGAGGGGATGATTCGCTGATGCTGAAGGACCAATTGCGCTTGCATGCCCAGGGGGTGTCTACTTAAAGTTGAATGTGACCACTCATAAGCTGAAAGATTTTATATTTTTGCAAATCCATTCATGCAATTTGGTGAATTTTTAGTCAAAATTTATATTAACTCCTTTTGCCCATTCAAACACTAATCGCACCGACTTTGGGTCATATTTTGACCAAAATGTACTAATTGCCCAAGGACCTTAAATAATGACTAAATAAATAAACTTATTATTGTTTTTATTAATTAAAACTGATAAAGCCAAGTTTCAACATTATTGTGAGTGGAAGGGTAGAACTAGAAGAATGAGAAAAAAATATATAAGCATATCGTGCCGTGCGTGGTCTGGGGATCGAACCGGGGTTCTGCGGTTAACAAGCGAAGGACAATGTATCCACGCCACGGAAGTATTTGTGTTAAGAGATGTGTTATAATTGTATATAATTGTTTCCATCGGGTGCTTGTTTTTGTCATTAAAATTGTGCTTTTTGGTGCAATGTTTGTATGTGCCCCTCGCCCAAAATATGTTTGTAATGTCATGATATTCCTTATTTTTGAAAAAGCGGTAAACAAACTTCGAAATTTTTGGCAATAAAATGGCATCATTTTTTTCTCGGATTCTTGATTTAAACTCACCTATGACCTAGCGAGTGACGACACGTTTTTAATATTACGGAGGACCATTCACGTCAGAATTTTACAGTAAACTATAGGTTAACACTTGGCATATGCGCCAATTAATTTTGTAAGGGGACGATGCTGATTAATGTGGATATTTACCTCGCTAGTTGCTATTCTGGTGTTACTCGCCAGTTATGCTCTAAGAATTACATCGTTAGTAAGTTATGCTACAGTTAGAGCATAACTAGGTAGCTTACCTCCTATTAAGTTACCCGTCATTGGTGCACTCGGCCGATTGTGTCCCTTTAACTAAAGCTTCCTAAAATCGACGTTGTGCCACTTTACAGTTTGCAATAGAGGAGGGGGGGGGGGGGGTACCATCCCCTAAAAAAGATATC
Source organism: Ophiura sarsii (assembly GCA_035610835.1). NCBI lineage: Eukaryota > Metazoa > Echinodermata > Ophiuroidea > Amphilepidida > Ophiuridae > Ophiura > Ophiura sarsii. The sequence goes on from CM069459.1 coordinate 40,408,569, forward strand.
TATCAATACATACCAAAACAAGTACAAACATCCCACGCATAACGTCAGAATGACGTCACCAAACATAGCCGACCTCAATATCCCGCCGTATTCGCTGGACAGTGAAATAAATATAGGCCAAAATAGAAATATTCGCCAAAAAAGTTCGATTTCACCCGTTTTTTTGCTTACAAGTGAGGGAAATGGTGTTTCTAAGATAGGCCTATGCTATAATATACAGGACCATACAATTAAATATTGTTTTCAAAATGGCGATTTAAACAATGTAAGGTGGCAACCCCCCCCCCCCCCCCCCCCCTACTATCGGACTTTGACGGCTTACCCTACCCCCGGGTAAGGGCCCGGGGCACCCCAATGTTGTATCAGCGACCACCCTCCCTTAGGAGGACGGTTTTAATGCTTATCTTAAGCATTCTTTCTATAAAAGTGGCACAAAGTCGATTTTAGGTAGCTTTAGTTAATTGATCATATCTCAGGATTGACAAAACCAAACTAGATGAAATAAACAGGATATGAAAGCTAAGCGTTTAGTCTATCAATATGTATACAATTGAAAACCAAATTATAGAAGTTTATGGTCAATAAGTTGATAGTCGATAGTAAACTTCAACATGTACTCATTTCAAGTTTAAAATGTGATGTAAATAACCGTGACAACTTTTATGTGAACTGTTATGTTGAACCAGGAATAGTCCCTAATTGACTTTGTTAATAGCTGGCATAAACACCTCAATACCACCAGGTCATGTGCACGATCAAAATATATATTTTCCCTATATTTGGTATGGTCGAAGGTCTTATTGCATAACATATTGAAATCCATTTTAAGAATTCAAGAACCTTTCTTGCCAAGGCAACATTAATTTGTATTTTGGGCTATTTTGGGGATATTATGTGAAAATATCCTTTTTCTTCCAAGCTATTGACTCAAAAGTGTAAAATATGTCAAATAAAGGACTTAAGTATTGCAAAGTATTATGTTCCCTCGTTACTGACAGGTAGACCTAATGTTAACTCGTTAGCTTTATTTCGCATCCTATTTTTTGGCTCTGGCATCAGGAAAACGATGAGGCTCTGTTTTATGTCTAAGTTTTATAAACACTTGAAAATGACTGTTTGATAAATACATAATTAGGGCTGTCAACCATCAAAGTTCAGTATTAGAAAATTAATAATGTTTGATAATTGTTAAATAAAATTAACGATGACCTTATCCCAGAAAGGGAGGAGAGAGGGTTACGAGAATCGAATTATTTCGTGGTCTTAACAATGCATTATTCTTATTCTTATTCTTATTGTATCTGTTTGTGTTTGTAGATACGTGAATAGGATGGCAGACCTTTATGTGTGGGCTATTGTGATTTTATTCTACTCACATCAGCTCCATGTCAGTGCAGGTAAGAAAGAATAACTTTAAGGTTCATAAGAGACCATTGTGCGGTCCAGCGGAACATCACGGTACTCATGATCATGAGGTTGTTAGTTCCAGCCCCGCTGTGGCTGACTTGTTTGATAGTCACTTAGTCTCAATTGCCTCGTCAACCCATAGATCCTTGAGAAAGAAAATGAAACCCATAGATCCTTCAAGGATTTATGATCAACCCAAGCGATATTTAGGAGTCAAGTAGTGATGATAGGCTGTGCACTTGTGTCCCAGTAGCATTGACCCTAGAAGCCGCTAAGGGTTCACACTACGAATAAGAGCTCCATAGGGATATGTAAAAAAATACTAATATAAAACTCTGTTTTAGACCACTGAATTTTGAAATTGGACCTTGTAGAGTGATTTTTTCTTAAAGATGAGCATTTTTTTCTCATCCAAAAGTGCAGAAAATGGTAGCCTGCTTGATTTTCCAAAAGACGGCCATGAAGGTAGAGCTTGGAAATGTCATCGTAATCGCCAATGTTTCCAGTAATAAAAAAAATTGAAAGATCTCTCAAAATTTACCTAGATGATAGTATTCACATGCATACTTTCCGATCCTATAGTGCACTCCTAAGTGTAGCGACAAATGGGTTATGATCAGTACATGTAGCGTATCCGAAGTCACTTTGTCTATACGGGCCGAAAAAACACCGCCCGAACAACCGATCCTATCTGAGAGTTCCAAAAATCCGTAGAACATGTCTTTTTATGTGTCACCTAATCTGCAAATGAACACTTGGAACTTTAGGTCCCATAAACTGTTTTATATCGTCGATACTGCTGGAACATCCAGTATCGTTCAATACTGGGACAAATCTCACTGGTATCATGTTTACCAGCCCGATACTGGATCATAAAAACGTTCCAGTTGGTGATCTAGTATCGACCAATACTGGCAACTGTTATATAATGTTCCAGTGTTGAACGATATTGGTATACCCGTATCTGGGACCTTTTAAGGTACTTAAAATTACAATTTTTTCTCAGTTTTGTTTTTATCTGTCAACTTATCTGCTTTTGCAAATGAACTCCTCATAATCCCGGCAACTCGGAATCCAAATAATAGAATTATCATTGTCTTGTGTTTCATTTTCAGAAAACTTAGGATTTCTTTTGTTGACGGAGCCACAAAAGATTTACAAGACCACGTTTGGCGACAGTATCGGGACGTTGCAGTTCGAAAAGGTTGTTGATTGTAACAATCCTCGTGAGGTAGATTATGACCCGGTGGAAAAGAAGATTTATTGGACAGAGAAGGATAGTGATAAGATACGACGGTGTGATCTGGACGGGAATAACATTGAGAGTTTCGATATTTTAGCTGGTGTTGGAGGTAGGCCTATATCAAATACACACAAGTGCTCTAAACGTATAACATGGACACGTGTACATGTAACCATGGTAACGTAAACACAAATTCTTCAAAATGTCAAGAAGGGGTCACTCAGAGGTCAAAATGTTGGATTACGATTTGATGTGGCTATCATTTAAGGCATGTTTCAATTTCAACCGGATCTAGTGTAATTGTAACACACATACGAGGAGGTATCAAAAAGTTCTTGACATCACCCAGAAGTGAAGGAGCTAAATCGATGAAATTTTGTCTGTATGATCACTGGTCCTTAAAAACATTATGGTGCAAAAATGGTCTCATAAGTATGTTTACTTTTTATACAGGTGGCGATAAATGTTAAGGCATGTAAATCAATGACATCTCCCAACGGTGCTGTGTACATGGTAAACGATAATGGTCCAAAACGGATCCTTGTGGGTAGCCTTCCAGAGGAGTATGAGGTTTAGAAATTTTGTCATTTACATAGAAAAATTGAGACCTGCGAGTGACAAATGACAAAATGTTATAACAAATCTGAGCCTAATATTTTTCTGGAAGGCGTCCTACAAGAATCAGTTATTGGACCATTACAATTTACCATGTACACATCCCCGTTGGAAGACGTCATTGATTTACATGGCCTTGGCATCTAGCGCCACCTGTATAAAAAGTAAACATACTTATGAGACCATTTTTGCACCATAATGTTTTTAAGGACCAGTGATTACACTGACAAAATTTCATCGATATAGCTCCTTCCCTTCTGGGTGATGTCAAGAACTTTTTGATACCCCCTCGTATGTAACCTTTTGAATTATCTATCAGATACTATTGAATAACAATGCAATAGGCGCAAAATCTAATAGCCTAGATACAAAACACTTTTCACTTGTGTTCATGTAAGTTAAAAACACCATGTGTATATTGATCGAAGTTGTATCAACATATTCTTACTACCAATAAAATGATCTAGCAAAAAACCTAGCAGCTATTTTCACCGCAGTATTCAACATGATTGAAGTTGAGAAACATGTACTTCAAATTAAAATGACTTTTTATTTGATAGAAACACTGTTTTAAACAATGCAAAAATGTTTACATCAGTTTCAGTTTGTGATTAGCTTAGGGTATTATTAACACAATCTAAATAGAACGAATGAATACAGTGTATTGAAAAAAAAGAGTGTCATTCGAAATATTGACACAGTTATAGTCGATTCATCCAAGACCGATATTCCAATGACGTCGCCCAGCCGTTCCATTAGCTGGTAGAGAAAGCTATTTATCTACAAATCATCCATATAATCATGGAATCAGTTCGAGCGAAAAATAGCTATAATAGAAAATAATTACGTTACATTTCGTATTAAAACCCAGGTCGTTAGACTCATAATCCGAAGGTTGTGGGTTCGAGTCCAGCTGTGGTCAGCATGTTGTGTTCTTGAGTAAGGCACCTTACCGCAATTACTCCTCTCTACCCAGGTGTATTAAATGGGAACCGGTGTTTTTCAGTGCTGGCAAGGTAACAGACTCGCTGTGGTGGAGGTGTAGCGAGCCCAACAACAGCAAAATTATTTAGAAGGAGTGAGTCTGCCCTGTCGCTATGAAAGAAAGATGGGCACTCCGCTCCTGTGATTACAGGATCGACCTTAACCTTTTTACCAAGAGATTATGTTTATAGAACTTACCTACTGCTTCATATTGAAGTCCTTGTTATTTTTGACGACGTATCCCTTGATGTTAGCCCATATTAATTATTCGAATATTAGACGCCTTGATATTGTGGCAGCCTGAATATTTCATGTTCATTTTCTTTTGCGAGACTCAGCAGTTCTATATTTATAAAGTTGAGCTTTCTTTAGTGAATTTGAGTAAGAAATGTTATGTTTCGGCAGCCATTCCTGCATTTCGTCGTTTAAATTTGCATTGTCCAGTATACAGGGTGAGTACCAGTAACAAACCTGCAATAGTAAAAAGAAGCCGTCCTGTTTTCAAAACTTTTTAAACGTTCAAGAATGATATATTTGCTCCTAACTTTGGACAAATGAAGTCAATCGCATTTTTCGTTTATCTTTGGTGAACCTTTTTACATGTTCATATTTGAATATCCCGCCAACAAAAAATGGAATAATATCGTTTTAGATACAAATTTAGAACATTATAATCAATTATTAGCATGGATAAGGTAAATTGATTACATTATCTCCCATATAAACATGAAATGGTGCATTAATTCCAATTACGTCACAAATATACTCACATTTTCAAATTTGAATGAGAGACGCACTTTGCAATCTTATGCATGTTTTGGGTGTTTCGTGGACAAACATGTGAAATTGGTGCACGGGTAAAAACGTTCACCAAAGGCAAACGAAAAATGGGATTGACCTAATATTTCCACATGAAATTAGTTACAAATTTGCTATTTCTATAACGTTTAAACATGTTCAAACATCAACTTCGTTTTGAAAACAAGATGGCTTCTTTCCACTATTTTTTACTCACCCTGTATGATCACTGAGTGTTCAGGAATGTTTGGAAATAGGGTTTTTTTAAACTTTTTACTGTGGGAAAAGTTAATACAAGATAGCAAATAAAAAATGTTGCAAGTCCGTTGCTACCGATCATTTTCAGCTTTGTGATTCTATTCATGTTCCGAAATCACATGTGTTGATTTCAAAGCCTTTTGATTTCAAATAACGCGCAAATGGTTCGATCCTTGTCTCTCTTTGAATGGCACACTAAACATAGCTTGGTTGTGCATGTGTATGATAGTGTTATTACTTTGTCATAAAACCACAATGCTATACAAGAAGAATCTTGTTCAAATTCCAAATTTCGAACTTCGTATGAAAATGGAACAAATCAAGAGACAAATTATGAACAATATTATACCATGTGTTATTCATCATTTTATGTAGCCCCCTTAGGTATTGCATTGGATGTCGTCAATCGTGTCATATATTACACTTCCTATGACAGTGATGGCGTCGTTTACTTAGACATGGACTTTGTCGGACCACCTACAAGAATAACCGCGAGCCAAGTAGCAAATACTCCTAGAGGGATTATCCATGACCCGCTAACTAAGTAAGCAGATACGACAAAAATAGAAATCATAGACAGGTTAACACTTTGTTACTACGTTTATTATCCAATCATAATCTATTGATACAGAATTTGAAGAATTCTAGGGAAAGTGTATAGGTCCCAGATACTGGTATACCAGTATCGTTCAATAATAGAACACAAAAGTTGCCAGTAATGGTCTAAACTGGACTGTTCAAGTATCGGTTGATACTGAAACACATAATTGCGTTCCAGTACCAGTGAAATTTGTCCAAGCATTAAACGATACTGGTACATAATTATCTTCTAGTATAGCCCGATACTGGACCATTTCACATGTGCTAGTATCGGGCGATACTGAAACACTGACTTTGTACCAGTATCGAAAGATACTGTGTGTTCCAGTGGCCGGTACTAGTACAGTCCAGAATATTATTTTAGTTATACCAATGTATACCCACGGTGTGTGCTGTACCCCATACCACAAAATTCATCAGGAAAAAGAACGAGTAATGACAAATTATAAATTTTACAAATACGGTGACAAGGGTGGGTAAACATCTGCTGATAAATTCCCTTAGTGATTATCTCGAAATAACCAGAAAATATAGTCAAAGATGAGATAGAGGCACCCCCCCCCCCCCCCCCCCCCTCCCCCTCCCCAACTTTGAACACGCTTTTGAACGCGGGGTAGGGGGAACACACCTTATACGCGTAATAATGAGGGAATTTCTTTACCGTTAATTGAAACCAACCGTACTCGCTCACATTTTGATTAATAATGTTTAATTTCATATTAATGGCAGTACTCTATACTATGCCTTTAATGGGAATGCCGAAGCATTGGAAAGTATACAAACGGACGGTACCAGCAGGCGGACATTATTCAATGATCCTGATTTTACTGGCTTTAGTAGAATTTATCATAACGGAACTGGTAAGTATTTAAGACTCATCAGTCTGCATACAGGCTGTCCCAAAATATTTAGTACCCATCGATGCCCAAAGTTCATTATTTTTCTCCCGAATGGGGGGATGATATCAAATGGTACTAGATCGCTTACCATTCGTAATAGGGTATCTGTATTTTATGAAATGGGTACAAATGGGTCCAAACGGGTCCAAACTGGTCGAAATTGATCCAAATGGATCCAAATGGGTCGAAACGAGTCCAAACAAGTCAAAACGAGTCTAAATACTCATCATCGTATGCCTACATTTTTTGAAATGCGTTACAATCAGAAAATAAAACAAATTGTGCGAGTTAAAGGAGCAACACTATCCGTATGTCCAGACTTTATTTAGAGCTCGTCTCCATCATGATGTGTCTTAGTGTTGGGCAATATATTAGTAATGCGAATAATAACAACGTTGGAAGTGAACATCGTGTGGGCTAATAAATAAAGAAAACAGTAGGCCTAATGAACAACTAAGTAAATAAATGCATAAATGAATAAATGCATAAATGAATAAATGAATAAATAAGCAAATAAACAAATAAACAGATAAAGGAATTAATGTATACAGCTAGGGTAGCCATCTAGGGTGTCCATCACACGTAAATTAAACGGTGCATCCAACAACAACAACAACAACAACAACAACAACAACAACAACAACAACAACAACAACACAGTTTACATAATATACATATTTACAAAATAAAATACAAGTTACATCATGTTTACATCAACGTTATGTAAACAGGCTTTATGAATCTAATGATGTTTTATGTTCAGAAAGCATTTTCCAAGCACGTTTGGTGTACGATTTACGAGAATTATCAAAGTATCGGCCACCAAAATCGTTCTCTCATCCTGTCTGTATTGTTTTTGACTCTGGGCAACGCGTCTTGCGTTTGCGTTGTCATGTGCGTGCCTTACGCGTTGCATTTTTGTTTGCTGTGCGTTGCTCTAAACATTAGAATGATAGATTATAAATATCGGACTTATTTAACTGACGTTGCACTCCTACTGCATAAGACATGGTGATTGGCAAAGTGCAAACAAGTGCAAAAAATGAAACATGGTTTGAAGGAAAGTAATGGTCCCAAATTATTTATGTTTTATATAGCGAAAGAGCTGTTTTTCAGTGCCACTTCAACGTCATCTGGGAAAGCCATTTACTTTATGGACCTCTCAGGAGATCAACCAAAGCCCCCTGAAGTTATTTATTCTGGTAAGTATGAAAACATAAATAATATGAGTGGTTATGGTATGTTATAATCGGTATTGATATACTTTATTCTTTGGGCTTATCATTGTTTACGAAACGAAACAAATCTAAAACAAACAAAACGAAACGAAACAAAGCGAAACGAAGCGAAACAATGTTAAGGGAGTGGCAAGCACCGTAGCAATGCTGCACACCGGCAATGTATACATGTACAGTAATACCTGATACCTTTAGCGAAACAATGTTCAGAGATAGGGAGTAAAACCGGCGATTCAAATTTATCCTTTAGAAACCTAAGATTAAATGTGCATTTAGTGGTCCTCTCAACATTCAAAACAGGCTCACTGCACCTGTGTACATTGCCGATATTCATTGTTACAATTCCTGCCCATCTTTCAATATTTTTTTGCCTCGTTTCGCTTTGTTTCGCTTCGTTTCGCTTTGTTTTGTTTCGTTCCGCGAAAAATAATGTGTGATGTCATAACCCTTTTCATTGATTACATATTGGGATCACGCGCACGCACGTGGTTGCAACGCACTGACATGGTATCCAATTTTATGGAGCATCCACCATAATCACCAAATTTGGCTCCCTGCGAAGCCTAGCTCTTTGCCAACAATTAAATCAAAGATAGCTGGAATGCCTTTTTTCAAGGATCCTAGACCTAGCCAAAGCTGTACGTTCAGAGATAATACAATTCCTACTTTGGGGTATACCACACATGCTTTCAGTGACTAGGTTTTGAAATTGTATGGCCATCCTCAGAATCATGGGCCAAGTGATCAAACGTTTTGATCCGCCCTCGTACTGGAATACACTCTGACGTCAATGTGCAGAAACTAGTTTATTAACGTTATTATTGTTATACATTTATCATTATTATCATCACCATCATCGTGGCGGCGGAGGCGGCCAGACGACGCAGTTAAGGCCATTGTGTATTTCGTGTTTTTGTTAATCATTTGACCCCATTTTGTAAAGCAAAACAAGTGCTTCATGAAAATAAAAATGATCATTTCTGGAATCCCTGTGATAAAACGAACAATTTTAGTTTTCATCCGTTCAAATCAGACACACTTCAATTTTGACCCCATTCAAGGTCAACGACCCTTTTTTAATATTTGCCAGATACTTACTAACGAAACATCGGGTAAACAGAAAAGTATTTTATTTTTTATTCTTGAGCTCCCACGAACAAGTTGATATGCATTTCAGTTAGACCATTTTTATTTTTGACTCCTGTACAATACAACCAGTTTGAATTTAGTGGAACACTCTTACCATGTGCGAAAAAATAACCCCAAATTATCTGAACCCTTACATATGGAATAAAGTCTTAACTTTGCTTTTAACAAACACAATAATACAAAAATACATACTGACCCTACCATTAAACCTCGTTCGTATAATTTAACTTAGAATATTCGTGAACGAGACAATGACGGGTGGTGGTTGTGGTCTTCTTCGTCGTCGTCGTCGTCGTCGTCGTCGTCGTCATCATCCTCACCCTCTTATGGCAAGCTTCATGTATAATAATTCGATAAACTCTGTTTATCGAGCGAAAAATAAAGCTTGCCATACCCTCTATGTTCCTGTCAGTTTTCTCAAGCCTCTATGTTCCAGGGAGTTTTTTCAAGGCGCGTGTTAGATATTGTGTATTTGGTCGCTTGACATTTTGTATATTAGGCCAGAATGATCCAGACCGATCCAAATATTTCGAATTTAAGATTTACTTGTTTTTTAATAAATTTTCATATTATTGTGTTTGTTTTTTTAATTGAACACTTTTGGAAACGTTTGAATTAAAATCCGTAGAAATCAGTTTTTGCCGGCACCTTTTAGAACTCGTTTCACTACGTACACGACGTAGTGCCCATGTCAAAAGCAGCATCTATGTGCATGTGTTAGCGCGTTATACTCCACTGGCGCGTTACCTGAAAAGGACTAGGCTCGAGGTGTTTTTTATTTATATGAAAAAAACCGTTGTCAGTTCAATTCAAACCAGTTCTTCATCAGTGTTATCAAATTACTTTATTAGGTGCTGACATAACTAATGAACCATATGGAATCTCGGAGTATAAAGATGAGCTTTATTGGTGTGATGGAGACGATAATAATCCCGACAGACTATATAAAATAGCAAAGGACGGAAGCGCCGACATCAATTCACCAATCACAGTTCCCGCCACTTATAGTGATGGAGGCGAGCTGACTGCATGCCGAGATATACACTTCTATATCGGTAAGAAAACGGAGCAGCAACATGTATACGCTGGGCTCTAGAGAGGAAAAGTAATACGATAGGCTCAGCTAGAGGAAAAGTAATGATATTAACTATGAGTTTTACGAGACAGTCGAGACAGTCACTACATATCGGTAAACCTCAATCTACTTGACATAGTTGCACTCGTCTTCACTAAACGTTTAGCGACTTTTCGATCGAACCAGTGGCGTACTCAGGGTGGGGTCCAGCTAAAATAACCCCGTCGGTAAAAATGACCCTCCGTCGGTAGATTTGCGATGTTGACCATGCGATTTTTTCGGCCGGTTAACCTGACAAGTTCCCCCCCCCCCCCCCCCCTCCCCCCTTATCAAGATTTCAGCTGCTCACGGGAAAAATGTTTGCAAGTTTTACGATTTTTTGGGGAGTATGTAAAAAAATTGTCGGTACATCATGCCTTTCGTAGGTACAACTATGGTCGTCCCCCCCCCCCCCCCCCCCACCCCCAGTTTCCACTGGATCGAACTGTGAGGTAGCTGGCAGCGATTTATGTCTCATAGTCCACTCATGAGTGCACATCACCAAATAATATTTTGCATTCTGGCAATACCCGGCAGTGTTTGAAATTAAGATAGACCATAAATCTAAATCTAACGTCCTAGAAAAGGTTAAAATTGCTGTAAATGTACCTAAATGTTTCATAATTTGGTATTTGTAGGTTATGTCCTCCATATTAGGCCCAAAATATCTAGCTTTTTCATGCCTGGTATTATTTTACACGACTTCACTGTTTCCACCAATTTAGAGCTAAAATCCCTGATCTTAGAATCTAGGCAGTCTGGCATAACTAAGCTAGAGGTCAACCCCCTCAAAAGTGATTGTTTTTATAAAGCAGAAGACATCTCGATCTTCAATAAATACAATGATTCGCTATGGTGAGTTATTGCCCAACAGCTTATTGGTCAGATGCAAAGAGGATTACTTGTGTAGTCCAGCATGCTTAGCGCCACTACAGTGTCAACAGGAATTCCCCCTCCCCAAACAAACAGTGCAAAACATGTGTTAAAGTAATCAACAGCTGGAGATTGCCTGGCTTCCAGCTTCATATTACATGGTACAGATAGGCATATTGGCCACAGATATGAAAAGAAGTTGGATCCAAACTAAAATGTGTTATTCACACACAAAAAAGAGTCTTTGAGAAAAACATGAGAGGACTGAAGTCACATCAATTGTACTACTTGCAGCAGGATTTTCTTAAAGACCCTCGTGTAACAACATTATAAGCCTTTTATTGCAATGTAATGTCAATTGGAACCAGTAGACACTGGTGACACTGTGTTTATAGTTCGCCTTAGTTTGTCTTGTCTGACTACCCAATACCCCTATGCAGAGATCATATGGGCAGGAATTGAAGAGATACTTTGTAATTTATTTTTGAACTTGATTTTGTCCTTTAAATATGGCCTTATGTTATTTTGTTCAAGTTATCAGTACTTTTTTGTTGGTTGAATAATTAAAGTGTGGATGTTTGTGATTAAGCTTATCAATTTTAAAGATGTGCTGGGATGATGCGACGTTTTTCTTGGTTGTTGTTGTTTTGTTTGTTTTTTTACAAAATAATGTCTCGCTTCTGCCAGCATGAAATCCGGGCATGAAATCAATATTAAAATATATTAAAAATGCAACGATTGTGTGAAGTCGCCTACTGTGGATGGGCTACACAACAATTTTCACGCTAACCTTAAAACTATACATTCCACGGTTTGTAATATTAACGTCATTGAACTTTATATATATCCACATGTAGTGAACAGTGAATTATTGGCAATAACCAAAACCAATTACACACTTCAACATTTATACCAATATTAATTTACTGTAAAACATAATGTTATGCTTGATCAATTTGTAAATCCAACATATCTAGACTCTTTTAGAACTGAACAGACATGCAATTATTAATTCCTGTGACCTTTACTAAATACGGACACCTTTTGCGTTACCAATAAAGCCAAAGTTTGTGCATGAATGCGTGCCCTTTACGTGGGTAAAACTAGTCGTATTCCAAAGTTTGAGTTGCATAACTCCAACTGTACGTATTTTAGAAACACATGATGACTCAATTGCCCATTGAGCAGTTAACTGGACAGGTGGTTTACCTCGTTTGACAGTAATTCATTGCATTTTGCCCTATTATAAATAGAACATCTTGCATCAAACATTATACAGATATAATTAGAAAAATATTATAATATCAAAGTATGCTGATAGGCAAAGAAGAAAGCTAAAGTGATCTGGAAATCAGATTTGTTCTACCTCATATAAAAATTCACGATTGGTAATTTCGATGTAGATCACATTGAAATTATCAGCATCAGTCACTACATAACTTGCGTCAACCAAATGTCAATCTAGCGCGATAATCTAACCATTTACCCATAAATAATTACACTTCAAGGTTCCTACGTACATATATATTGAAAAACAACTTCATTTTACCAAATGTCATTGTACTTTGCAATAACAAAAACCAATCCCATATTCAATGTTTGTCCTTTACCAGAATTAATTAACCATAAAAAAACAGAATATTTCAGCCCTATGTCAACTGTTAGTGTTTTTTGATTTTGTGAGTTTATTGTTCTTTCTACCTCAGGGCAAACAGAGTTGCTCACGTAATATTTTTTACTGTCAATCAAATGTCAGTAGTAAAAATGCGGTTGTAGGTAACAGTGCCTACCTTTTTTCTCTTTTCTTTTATTTGGAGGAGGGGCTGGAGGAAGAGGGTCATGAAAATTATTTTATAAAATATACTATACATATCATGACTAATCTGTGCAAACTCAACCTTATATGTTTACGTTTCTTGAAATTCATCTTTGTTATATTGGGTGATTTATACCTAAATATATCAAGATGCAATATCACTTCTTTCCGTCTGATAATTGCCTTATTGGCATGATTCTTAGAGTAACGACTCCTTTTCCGGAAGGTCTAAACTTTGAATTTTGATTGCGCTCTGCCGTTTTGGCATTGAGTATTCTATTCAAATGGTAGTCTTACCATGTAATCTTGTCGATATTCATTAATTGATGTTATATTGAGATAATACCTATATAGGCCTGCTTATGTTAAGGGACATTTTGATACCAAAATCAATGCTATATCACATTCATAACCAAAGTTACAGATTATTGGAAATGGCTTTGTCTCAAGACATCACAGTTTTTGTTTTGTTAGCTAATCTATGGTGTTAATGAAAATAAAATCTTTGGATAGAAAGAAGAAGTACCAAAGATAAGAAATAAGATTTTGTATGAATTGGACATATTTTGACCTTCAACGCTATACTACATTGTTCGAACACTTTGTAAGTGTAATGTAAAGTATTCCCCCTTCTCCCTCTGATCAATGTGTAGTCCCACAATTTGTCCACCATCAGCACATGGCAGCGCAACATTGATCGGTGGGGAAGGGGGAAGGGTATGAGGAAGGGGATACTTCAGGCTACCATAAACGATTTTCACGTGACTCAAGTAATGTGCGTGTTATGGTCCAATAAGCATGGCAATTAGGGTCAGTGTTCAAACATATTTTTTTATGATTGTAGGCCTATATAAGAGCTATTGCTGCATTGGTTTGTATATCTATTGTCAGCGTCATAAATACTGAGGACATAAGGCGTGCGTATGTGCGTACATACGTAGACACGGAAAGCGTACCGGTAGCTTTCAAAAATGACCGCTCGTCCTTATTGGTCAATCAGGCAATCGGTACTCGCGCGCAGTTTTTTCGCGTATTTCATGCATCGGACGCAGCTCCGCGAACAACAACAACAACAACAACAACACTAGCGTGAAATAGCTTGAATTATGCCCATAGCAATATGACAGTGACAGCTAAATGTCTGCTCCTACATTTATTTTTTGGACTTTTAATATTAGTATATTACTTTCGAGAATTCCTTTTGATTCTTATATCAGTTCGTCCTATAATTATTGTACCTAATTCTAATCACAACTCACGCTTCTAATTATGATTACATTTTTCATGCAACATGCTTTAAGGCTCACTAATATTATTTTCATTTCATTCTTTCACATTTTAACCAATCTTTCCCTCCAGAGACACCATGTGTGTTAAATATGACGTTAAGCGCCGATTCGTCTACTCAAATCACTGCCTTGTGGAACAAAGAAACTCCGCTATGTCCTGCCGATTTTTACAAAGTTCAATATGAGTCTATCGATGCAGATCAATGTGACGCGGAATACACTACTACCACCTTGGACTGGCAAACTGAAGCACCGGCAACTCTGATGAATTTGAAACCGTATACAACCTACAGGGTGACCGTTACTGCCGGTTTACAAGGCGATGGAGCCAATGTTAACGCGGGACCGATACGACTTGTAGCAACACAGGACACGGCTGAACAAGGTAGACGTTAATCTAAAGCGTCCTATCCCAACGCCGATTTGCCAATTTTATTCAGAATCTACAGCTAATTTAAAAAAATTATATGTATACTTGATGGGGAATGTCTTTCTGGTAATTTTAACCTCTTTCATAACAATTGAGCAGATAATTCGTTAGGTTAATGTTTGTTAACAAGGGATGATGAAATTAGATTGACAGAAATAACATTTTATAAACATTACATTAATCTAATAATCTTTCGGGTTTTTTTTACAGTGCCGTCACAGACACCACCTGGTCTTACACACGTCATAGGAGAAACATCGACATCTTTCTCCTGGCAGGAGATACTTTGTGGTTCGCGCTACGGACTCATAGAATCATACTCTTATATGTTGTCTGTGAACGACGAATTGATCAATTCCGGAGTGTCTTTTACTCAAGGAGTGATTCTTGGTAACCCTTCGTGTGGGTCAGTGAAATTTGAGGTGGCAGCGATTACTGGCGCGGGAACTGGTTTACATGGCAACGTAATGTACGATGTGGTTTCAACGGGTAATTTTATGTTATTTTATTATATTCATCATATTATCATATAATACACAAAATAGTTATTGCACATTACGAATATAACACTAGGAGTGGGCTAACAGGTGTTTTATTCTATTATATTTGAACTATCTCAACATGAAATAACAACATTTTGTAAAAAGTGTGAAGCGAGCGCCCTTATGTCACCATACCTTATTTGTGTGGCGGGAGTGTGGTTTGAGTACAAAATCCTTCATAATACTCATTTTCCGGCATGTTACTGTGATTATGGTGTCAAATTGGAAATTGAACAATGCGTGTTCTTAAGATAATGACATTTTGGGTCAAAATTTACCACGAGGGCGCTTTTCAAGAATTTATTGAATGACCCTCGTAATAGCCGCGTGGAAAGTGTTAAGGAGCCTATCATTTGAGTTTCTGTTTATTAAACAGGAATGAATTTCATCGTTACACTATGTTCTTAGAATTTGTCTCCGCAGAGACTTATATAGTTTTCTTTTTTTTGTCTTTAAAACCTTTTTTCTAGAACCGTTTGACTCTAGCCTATTACAACTGAATGCCATCACACAAACAAGTGTCGAAGTTTCTTGGGTCAAGACTGAATGCCCACCCTCTGATGAATATACGGTCGAGTACACATTGGTTAACTTGGAGCAGTGCCTATCTAGACGAATAGAGGCAGATCCCATCACCGAGGAGGGGTCGTCGGTGACGTTAGAGGGATTGGAACCCGGGTCTGATTATGAAATTGTCGTCAGTGCTTACACCAAAGATTCTACTCGAAGACATCTAACAACGAAACTTACTACGCTTGAGTCAGGTTAGTTACTAAATATGCCTAGATACTGTACGCTTACATATCCTGCGTAGGGCATCGGACGTGCCCTTGATGTATGGCAACACTACTTGTCCTTTGGTTTTATTGTCACTGTCTTTAGATTTCGGTTTAACCTTATTGTAAGGCTTGCGGACGCAATCAAATGCCCATTTCGGGTCCCTGCACTTGGTCCACGCTTTGACAATGTGTTACTTTACTGTTATGACATCATCCTGGTCGATGATGACTGTATCCGCACTGTGGTATAGCGTTTAAATGACACCTAATTTGTGTTCAAATATTGGTCAGTGTGGGTAGGCTTACGGTAAATCCTAACATCAGAGTTGCCGTCTGTTTTTATCACTGTAAGCGTATCTAGAAAAGGTAAGGTTCTGTTCTCTTCACCTTCTGTAGTGAATTTGATATCCGGATTAATGGTGTCAAGATGATCGGTGAACTCTCGAGTATGTTATGTCTATATTTTGATATGTAAATATGTGTCATCAACTTACATGTACCACAATAATGATGGGTGGGGAGCGATTTCAATAGCTCGGGCAATAGTTATCTGTTCCAGATGCTCCATGAACAGGTTGCATACGATAGGCGAAACAGGAGAACCCATCGCAGATCCAAGGATCTGTAAATAGAACACTCCAGTGTACATAAATTATGTACAACGTAGGCAAACCTCAAGAAGTTTTAGCACATGTTCAGAAGTGAGACGGGTTCTATCACTGAGGGTGGTGTCACTTTCCAGACGCGAGCACAAGATGACAAGAGCGCGGTCGATAAACGCATATGTAAAGAGCTCGGACACATATGAGCGTACAGTTCCTCGTCATCCTCCCCGCGTTCCTAACTGATTTTCTACGAAAGTAGTTGGGAGTTAGTGATAAGGTGGCAAGTCTTACCAACATGAGGAGAAAGAATATCAGAAAGAAGTATGGCGCTATTATATATACGTGATAGAATTGACACTGCTGAAAATAGGCCTCGGTGGAGTAAAAGGATTATGAACCTTAGGTAGACCGTAGAACTTTGGAGGTGTCTCGGTTATAGGGAATAAACGTCTATACTCTACATGGTCAATACCTCTATCTTTCTCAATTTCTTGAAGAACGGATACTAGTTTTGTTCTCGTATTTAGCGGTCCTTTTTGCCTATCGTATTTGTTAGGTAGCAGTACCATTTAGTAAAGTCTCACATTTTTGTATCTAATTCAAAATTATTTGATTACCAACACGGATTAATGTTCACTCCAATATGCTTGAGTCCTGTTTAATGCCTAGATACTGTATGTACATCACACAATTGCATGGCAGGTAATTGATTCGCTAACTGCATTCCCCTATTTCCTAATGTGAATGATGTGGCTTGCAATCCTTCGTGATTTTTGTTAGTAAAATCCTCAAACCATACCGTTTGACTAATATATTTATTTTTTTTGGAATCGCTTTGCGGTGTACAGTACCCATGGCAGCGCCCATGAATCCTCAGACCGTTTACACCAATGGGCGTACGGCAGAATTCACCTGGGATGAAATCCCTTGCGGATCACGCGGTGGTGACAGTTTAGAATATTTTTACCAAATCCTATCCAACGGCTTAGAGATACGTTCTGGGAAGACAACGGACACAAGAGTGACTGTGAGAGATTTGCCTTGCGGAATAGTTTCGTTCCATGTTATGGGTGTTAATGATGCGGGTGATGGTCCAGCGTCTAGCACAGTGGAATTTGACGTGAATTTATTAGGTATGTTGGTGATGTTGAAGAAACAGTTCGTTTTAACATAGTATTTTACCGTATCAGATTATTTCATGGCTTACTTTTAATTGTTTTTCAAAACTTTTTCTCGACATTTGTATTCCCTATTTCTATATCGATTCTCTCTCATTTTGTTAGCGCAACAATAATTGGAAAAAGTGTAATTTAAGTCCCTGATACTGGTATACAAGTATTGGTCAATACTGCAACATAAAGGTTTCCAGTATCGCTCGATACTGGTACGATTTTACTGTTCCAGTATCGGTCAATATTTGAACACCAAGTTGTGGATCGTTTATATGGGTACACATGCTACCAGTGTAATTTGTTCCAGTATTGAACGGTACTGGTACATAATCTTTGTTCCAGTATCGCCCGATACTTGTACATTTTATATGTTCCAGTATTGTCCGATACTGGAACACTGACTTTGTACCAGTATTGAACGATACTGGGTGTTCCAGTATCGGACGATACTAGTAGTACGGTTTAGAATTTAGGACCTAAAGTACACTTCCCCCCAATAATCTTTCAAACCGATTGTGAAATTAACTGCACAATAATTTGACTTTGCTTCAATGCCAGATACTGTCCGAACAGATATACAGATACAGGTCGTAGCAGTAACCTCAACATCGGCTTATTTGTCATGGGAAGGTGCTTCCTGTCCTTCGTCTCCATTCATGATCACTTACGAGTTGACCAATTTTGAACAATGCCGACAAGAAAACATGGCAGTCACTGTTGGCCCGACGACAGATTCATCTGTGACCTTGACGGGTTTAAGCCATGGATCGTCGTACGATGTGACCGTCACTGCACCGACCTTCGGATTTGGAAATGACCTTGTTTTAGAGACGTCTTTTGTTACTGCAGATGGAGGTATAACATCAATAAGTCTCTATTAAATAGTAATGTTTATACTATATACAAAAAATTTTCTCTATGAGGATATAATTATTGCAAATCAATTGAGTTTACACTTCACAATGTCTACTGATTGATTGAGCTATTATTCGACCGTAATCCTACTGATTGACTCAATATTGTCCATTAACAATTTAGTTATCAAATGGGTTCTCTAAAGAAAGCTCCCATGCTAACCCCTTCATTACACAAGTATAAGATATGTTGATGTGTTTGGACATTGTGGTGTTGTTGGTTAGGTCATGTGCAATTGTATGCCAAATGCATCAGTTTGGAGAACACTTGTATGCCACACGACGACTAGCAGAGCCATGCGAGAAATAAAACTCTAGATGGCGCACTTTAAAAAAAGTTTTATTGTAAAGCAATACTTTTAAATCAACTGTTTAAAGTTGTTAACTGTGCAAAGCACTAAAGTAAATTTTGAAATACATTGTTATAACCACAGTTCCAACAGTTGGCCCCTCCAATGTACGTTTGACGTCAACGGATGCAACAAGTCTGTCGTTCGCTTGGGACGAAGTACCCTGCGGTTATCGAGGTGGGATTATCATGTATGAGTATGAGTTAAGCGACCCGTCAGATGCCTTCTCTACTGTTAGCGGAACTACGTCATTGACATCTGTCACCATTAATGGACTGCAAGAAGGAATGAATTACGAGTTCAGCGTTGTTGCCGTGAATAATGCAGGACGCAGAGTTCAAGACTCAGTGTCGATAATGAGCCCCACTGATGTTGGTGGTGGTAGTGATGGTATGGATACAACGTTTTTATGGTTTAAACATTCGAAAAGCGCGCGAAAGAAATCACAACATACGTGATTGATTACACCTGTGCAATCGTCATACACAATGTTTCACAGTTTACCTGTTGCGTTCATTCATTCGCGCCAACGCTTCTTTTTAATTCGCTGCTAAAACCGAGCTCGCAAATTTCGATGCGATTATAGTTAAGTTAGGCCTACACCGTTTCATTTAATGAAGAATCAGATACTAAAATGAAAGGGAAAAGTATACCATACGTCCCAGATACTGGTATACCAGTAGATACTGGTATACCAGTAGATACTGGTATACCAGTAGATACTGGTATACCAGTAGATACTGGTATACCAGTAGATACTGGTATACCAGTAGATACTGGTATACCAGTAGATACTGGTATACCAGTAGATACTGGTATACCAGTAGATGCTGGTATACCAGTAGATGCTGGTATACCAGTAGATGCTGGTATACCAGTAGATATTGGTATACCAGTAGATACTGGTTATACCAGTATCGTTAAAAACTGGAACATAAAAGTTGCGCGTATCGCTCAATACTGGTACGATTTTACTGTTCCAGTATCGGTCGATACCGGGACACCATATTGTGTTCGACCGTATCGAGCGATGCTGAAACGTTTTTATGTTCCAGTATCTAGCGATGATTGTCTAAGAACATCATACTACACAGCTTCTTTTTGAAGTTTGGGATGTACGGACAACGAATCCGGAAATGTTGGGAGCCATCAATTGCGTAGTTGATTCTATACTGTATCCTCCCTATCATACGCTCTACTACTCTGTGCTACCCTGTTCTGGCCCGCAATGCATAATGGATAACCCGACGATTGCGGGCGGTGTTGAGATAGGCTGAGTTGAATCCACAGAGCTGTTAAATCGATGCGCTGCCTGTCAGAGTAAAAGTGATTTTCTCAAGATTTGGGTAATAATACGTCATCACCAACCGTACAAATGCTCAGAATAGAGTGGGTTTATTATAACATGAACACTTTTTCTTGGTTGAAAGTTCATATATCCTCCGTATTTTATGATAGGCGATGCATAATATTAATCTGGAGTTATGTAAAAGTCTTACTACAGGGAAACTCACTTCTTCTCTGTGGGGCAGCGTATTGGTTTCCCAACCCTGCCTTAAAGGCGAACACGTCACCACAGTAAATTCACCTATTTTTGGCATGGCCCACGTAAGTTCATCTATCGCTCTGATTGGTTCTCAGAATTTCGTGAATTGTCAAGCATGAGCAGCGCACTGATCGGAGTGTTCTCGCGTGTGTCTGATTGAGGTCATGAGGTGATATTTCGTAGGTCCATTGATGATTGCGCTATTGAGTCTGGTCACATATTCCGTCACTGTGTGGTGCCTTATGTTGACCTTACCCCCTTCAACGTGGCTATATCGTTTTCCAATTTCAAAAACAGATTTTTTTTAGAAACCTTTTCCCAATTTCCAAAGTCTATCTTAAATACACCTGAACCAATACTAGGCATGTTTATACTTATTTCAATACATTTCTCATGGTGATTCCTGGTATGATAATGAAATTCAATAATTTTGCCAGTTTTGAAATATGTTAAATTTCGCCTGTCGCGTTGAAAGTGCTAATGTTGACGTGTCCGGTACTCTTTGGTCATACCAAAAGGAATCAGACTCTTTTCTCTTCCAATAGTATGTCTGGATCTTTTGATTCTGTTGTTTAGAGTCTTTCCCTTTTTAACCACACAGTGACGGATTATGTAACCAGACTCAATAGCGCTATCATCAATGAACCTACAAAACATAACCTCATGACCACAAAAGAGAGAAATACTTTAAACGTAGAACCTTAGTATGCTTCTGGTCAATTTTGAAGACATTGCCAATACTCCATTCTTATAATCTACCATTCTTTACAGCATCCACAGCAATCGCACTAGGATTTGGTGTTGTTGGTATTGTTATCATTGGTCTTGCAGCCTTCAATGGTTTCATAGCCTTCAATGGTTTCATATATTTCCGTAACGTCATCCAACCGGGCAATATTCAGAGTTTCAACGATGCTTCAGGCTTGCAGAAACTCCCAGGCGCCACGTCGCCGTTTGCAATGCAACGTCAAGGTCTGACCGCTCAGTAAGTGTATGCGGCACTCGTATGTCATTGTTACCCGTGACGTCTTCTTATATAAAAGTTATGTGTTGTTCAAACATGCACAATGGTAGAACCTTAGTATGCTTCGGGTCAACTATGAAGACATTGCCAATGCTCCCTAAGACTAAATTGAATTTACTCTTTGGAACCTACTATTCTTATAATCGGTAATTCTGTTATTAAATATTTATATCTGATCCTAATACCCAATTCAGTTGGAAACGGTATCATACTACAATATTGGCAAAAATCCTTGGAACGCGTTACACCTTTTGGACATTATGTGCAGATGTTTTTCCTGATCTTTAAATGTTTTATTTTGTGAAGAGCTGAAAAGGACATCTTAAACAACAATTTTTCCCTTACCGTACCCATCATTCAATGTTGGGACACCTTGAACAACTGCTTAAGACATTAACATTTCTCAAGATTACACGGGGGAAAGGGGTGTTAGTTTACCATTGTTAACAAGTAAGCGTTCCAAGACTTTTTCCAGGATTGTAGATACATGTCAGGAAAATATTGGGCATAGAACCGTATGCTCTAATTGTTTTACGATGTGGATATCTATAACCCCGCCTTTGACACTACTTAGTGTACCCGAAGATTAAATGCCGTTAAAACCAAGTTAAACAGCGATTCCTATTCATAAGAATACGTATGAAACTGGTCAACATTTGATCTAAGAAAACGGCTTCAATAATTTGACATTTATAACTTTATAATTTACTAATAAATATTTTCTTTTGTTTCGATTTTCATGTTTCAACAGATTTGACTATCTGTAAATGGCATATGGACGCCCTCTACCGTTAGCAGAAATACAGCACTACAATGTTAGAAACAAAGTCATCTCCCTTTCCCCCGTGATCAATGTTGAGTCACCCAACTTGCCAAGCATCAGCCCGTGGCCTACCAACATTGATTGGTGGGGGAGGGAGAGGTTTAAGTGAAGGGGAACTTTCAGACTATCATATGCAAATTAGTATTTTCACATGACTCTAATAACGCGTACTATAATATGGTAATTAAAAGGTGCAAACAAGGGTCAGTGTTCGAACACAATTTTTCTATGATTGTTGATCAGTAGACTCCTTTGGTAGAATGCTCTATTATTTGTTGGTGGTAGATTATCAACATTGGGTGGATAAATAAATATTGGAAATAAGATAGAGTTGCCGAAGACAAATCAAACGTGTGATCCATTCAGTGGCGTAACTAGACTTTTTCATTTGGGGGGGGGGGGGCAAGAAGGGGTCGTGACTTGAAATGGGGGGAACTCATTTGGGGGGCAAGCGGGGGGCAAGGGTTCCAAGTGGGGGCTCCAACCCCCTCCCCCCCCCCCCCCCCCCCCCCCCCCCCCCCCCCCCCCCCCCCCCCGCTGATTACGCCACTGGATCTGTTTACAGCATAAGAATACCTAGTTTTATTACACAAGAACAAAGTAATAGCGCCAATTTTATCATAACTAGCAATATTTGAGGCCGAGTGGTGTTATAAGGACGGTAATGGTGTATTGGTCGTAGTAACATAATGTTGACCAATGTAGATGCATGATAAGCTCATCATCCTTTCGTGTGTATAGCTTTTAGAAGTAGAAAGCGAATTAATCTAAAATAGGAAAAATAACAATTTGTATTTTATAGCGGTTTGGGGTAAAATAAATATTACTCAGCGATAAACACAGAGAAAAACCCTCATTAGAATGAAACTGATTATCTAATCATGCATAATATAATTTATAAATGCCTTATAGAGTATAATTCATATTAGATTGATGACGATTGAGGGGAAAATGCAGTTTTTCGAATGTAACAAATGTCAAGCTTACGCACAATGGGGTACATGCACCCCATAACACTTTAGTTTTCGATTGGGCCACCGTTTGCATGGGATGTGCAGACGGGCTCTTTAATTCAAATCTCGGTATGCGTGGATTAAAAGGGGGAATCCTTATAAGCTATCAAAAAACATTCAAAATTTAACTTTCAAAATTTAACTTTCAAAATTTAACTTTCAAAATTTAACTTTCAAATTTAACTTTCAAATAAACTGCGCATACCAATTATCATTTATAAATTTCTGCACATAAAGTTTTCCATCATTATTCACCAGTCGATCTCAGTTGAAAATTCCCATAGCGTTACACTGCCGATAATGAGCTAATTGATATTCATGAGGTGATTTACTACGGCGGTTTTACATTGGAATTTTGACTTGCTCGATAAAAACATGAATTATAATGCTTTTAAATCATGAATCTGAATAGGAAACATGAATTTATTGGTATAAAATGTACAATGAACACAATGAAATGGTAATTGGGTCTGATGGTTTAATACTTTGTCGACAACACAGTGATAACTTGCAAGCTTCCAGAGGGGAAATACTTACGGGCGGCAGTGTACAGTGTGATCCATTTTATCATAAGAATACCTAGTTTTGTTACACAACAAAGTAATAGCGTCAATTTTATCATTAACTAGCAATATTTGAGGCCGAGTGGTGTAACATTATGTTGACCAATGTAGATGCATGATAAGCTCATCATCCCTTCGTGTGTATAGCTTTTAGAAGTAGAAAGCGAATTAATCTAAAATAGTAAAAATAACAATTTGTATATTATAGCGGTTTGGGGTAAAATAAATATTACTTAGTGATAAACACAGATAAAAATCCTCATTAGAATGAAACTGATTATCTAATCATAATATAATTGATAAATGCCTTATAGAATATAGTTCATATTAGATTGATGACGATTGATGGGGAAAATGCAGTTTTTCGAACGTGACCAAATTCAAGCTTTACAATGGGGTGCATGCACCCCATAACACTTTAGTTTTCGATTGGGCCACCGTTTGCATGGGATGTGCAGACGGGCTCTTTAATTCAAATCTCGGTATGCGTCGATTAAACAGGGGGAATCCTTATAATCTATCAAAAAACTTTCAAAATTTAACTTTCAAAATTTAACTTTCAAAATTTAACTTTCAAAATTTAACTTTCAAATTTAACTTTCAAAATTTAACTTTCAAAATTTAACTTTCAAAATTTAACTTTCAAAATGTGTATGTTAATGTATTATGTTATCATAAGATTACCAGATTGAAACTTAGTACATCTCTAATGAGTTTTGATGTTCTTTTCACAATATTTTTTTCTTATGCATCAGTAGTTACCCAGTTTAATATCCTTATAATCGTGGTTGTTGGACTTAAACATTTTACTTTCAAAATTTTACTTTTAAACTTAACTTTCAAAATGTGCATGTCAATGTATCATATTCTCTTAAGATAACCATATTAAAAATTACTACATCTCTAATGAGTTTTGATGTTCTTTTTGCAATATGTTCATATGCATCATTAGTTACCCAGTTTAATATCTTTATACTCAAGCTAATATTAAAGTCTTGCCAATAATAACAGTGACGTTGTCACTTATATTATTATTGTGGTAGTTTACTGAGGGATGTTAATGGTCAATACTACGACTGCAAAATGTTGCTTCTCCTATTATATAATGTATATGTTGTGATAGAATTGTATAGAAAGTGAATACTATTTCGTTCCACAACACAACTCAACTTTTAGGCAAAATAATCCATATAACCTAGATTTACAGAACCATAAAGAGATTACTCATAAACGTGCTTAATTTGACTAAAACTAGAGTTATAAGTTGGGAGCTACAGTGTATTGTAATGAGTCCCGAATATTTGATTATCTCAGAATAGCATTTTTTGAGTTACGGCCTTCTAGCACTCAACCCTCGATGTAGGGCCGTAATTTCGTACTAAACATGGTTTTAGCTTAAAACCGTATCTAACTAAACACGTGTCTAAATTAAACGCGAGTTTATTTTGTAAACGACGTGATTAACAAACCCGGTTTTAAACATTGCAAATCCCCAAATCTCCTCCCTAGAGTGGCCGTGCGTTCACCTTTGACGGGTATTAAATGTATTGTTACCCAAATGGGTTACAATGAAATCGACCGAATTCCTCAAATGCATGTGTATTTTTAAGACTTCATGATCTGCACGTCAGCTTGCACCGAGCACGGTTGAGTAATCATTCAAGGCGTACAATTGTTGCACGAGTTTGGTTAAACGCACGTTAAACTACCCCCATACCTATGTATAAAGTTACACTTTTTAGTGAGTTAGACGTTAGATGTTTAAGAAACACATTTTCGAGAATTGCGTTAATTTTAAAACGATATGTTTAAGTCAAAGTTAAACGCGTGTTTAGCTTAACACCACGTTTAAATAAAACGTACGAGAAAAAGGCCCATATTATCGATATTACGCACGGAGATGGTGACAATAAAGCAGCACATCAGTTGTTTGACACACTATACGACCCACGGGAGAGGTGCGTCGTGGATGAGTCATTTACCACTTCATTATTGATGCAGGGTACATCGTGGACAGCCTTTGGTCCGTCACATTGATGCATAGGGTCAGTCAGTCTGATTGTGAGGTATCTAAATATATCTGAGTTTGTGAACACTTTGATTAACAGCATGTGACCGGAATATTCTGTATTGGTATTTTACACATTTAATGTTTAATTTGACAAAATAGGTTAATATTAACAAGACTGCTATACTCAAGGCACTATTAAAAAATACAGCTCATACGGATGTTTTCACATATCCATATTATGTGATTGCTAAAATTTGTAAACACTTTGATAACCCACACGTGACCGGAATATTCTGCATTCGTAGATTTAGTGCATTTGTATACTGATTAATTTGACTGTAATACTCAAGGAGCTAATTTCACAAAGCAATTATCAAGTTTATATTTAAAGGCGCAGTCACACCTTGCCGATGTGGCTCGCTGTAGCTATACCGAAGCGCACATGTTTGCGATTTTCGGGGATCGGTACTAGTATGGTAGCGCAACGGTATCACATCGCTAAGAACGGTAGTACATCGTCAGGACATCGTCAGAACATAGACTTGCCGCAAGTCCGTAGTACACAAGCAATGACGGTATGGTGTAAAGTGAGAGAATTATTTCAAATAGCTAAAATAAATAATGAATGGTGAAGTATCATATATTTCAGGCTTGTAAAAACAGTGCAGCACGTACGTTAATTTTATCATAACTTTCAAAACCGCACCAGTGTAAACTTCAATTAAGTCTAATACCTAAAGCAGACACCACAAACAGTGCCACCAACATTGCGACACTCACCAGTGACGTCACTAGTTAAACAAAAGTCGTTTTAGATCGGCAAGTTAAGTGGCACACCCCTGCTACTATGAGGCCACCGTAGAGCCGCCGATCCATTACGGGGCACTACTGGTGCTCTACTGACACTTAACGAAGCCATACCGGAGTACTGCCGTTGTACTGCCGCTGTATTCCCATTGCTCGCTTCGGTAGCGCAAAGGCAGAAATTATTGAGCATGTTCAAAAGTGTCTACCGTTGCCTTACCGATGTGATACCGTTGCGCTACCGTACTAGTACCGATCCCCGAAAGTCGCCAAATTTGTGCTCCGGTATAGCTCGGGCAAGCCAAATCGGCTAGGTGTGACAGCGCTTTAATAGAATCTCTGACCGTAGTCCGGTCGATTGCTTAACGATGTACTACCGTTCTAGCGGTGAGATACCGTTGCGCTACCTTACTAGTACCGAAACCCGGAAATCGCCAAATCTAGGCATAATTATGTTATACCCTACACACCTACATCCGTAGTATGCGTCGTTCTTAAAAATCAAGCACTATGAATACCTCTGTGAAGGGTATAACAGAATTACTCCCAAATCTATGCTACGGTATAGCATCGGCGACCCAAATCGGCTAGGTGTGACAGCGCTTTAATAATTTGCGCTTCCAATTAATGTTTCAGAGCGTCTCGTAACAGTTTCAGATAGAAATATTCAAGGAATATGTATGCAGGACTCCCCAGTTAAGTATTGTAGCGGCAACCAGATTACACACATAGGGTACACAGTTATGTCCCATATTTGACAAATTTGAAAAGAATTCGCGAGAGTTATATAGTTAACGGAATATTCGTGAATACACCCGTGTCCGGCATCGTCTGGCAAAAATAACCTAATGACCAACGCCCTCTATAATCTATAATTTGAGTTTGGCATAATGTCCAATATTTGAACAAATTGAAAAGAATTCGCGAGAGTTATATAGTTAACAGAATATTCGTGAATACGCCCGTGTCCGGCATCGTCTGGCAAAAATAGCCTAATGACCAACGCCCTCTATAATCTATAATTTGAGTTTGGCATTACGATCGGGCGACAATTATGATACAACCATGCGTAGTGATACATGAATCATGGTGGATATAAGAGGGCAGTATTTGGAATGGGTATACACAATGGGAGAAGGCATACTTAACAGCGTTCAGAGGCTCATTTAAAATTCATTTCATTGATTTGAGGGTTTACGAAGTAGACTGCAAACGATAAATGAATATCGATTATCTTATTTTAATTTGCGACTTGCTCTAACATGGTAATATTGAAGATCACACAATTATCCAAAAATCTGTCGAAAATAAACAAAAAGGTGTTAGGCGTACTTGTTTATTAAAAGAGTTTGAATATTTAATAAGCTGATTATCCAAACTTCTTAAGACAGATATCACCTAAATACCACCAGGTCATGTGCACGATCAAGATATGGATTGTCCTATTAGTTGGTATGGTGGAAGGTCTTATGGTATAACATATTGAAATGCATTTTAAAAATTCAAAACACTTTTATTGCTATGGCAGCACCCATTGCTATGACAGCACCCGTATGTTGGGCTATTTGGGGCTATTTTAGGCTCTTCTTTTGCCCATTTCGATGAAAGAAATGTGTTAATATGCCCTGTTCTTCCAAGCTACAATGACTCAAAGGTGTGCAATATATTGTAATATAAAAAATTAAAAATAAAGGACTCTTTCTTCTTTACTGACAGGTAATTTCAACTCGTAAACTTTATTTTGTATCCTATTTTTCGCTCTAGCAATACTGGAAGTTTTATAATATTAAAAATATCCACATTTGTACAAAGAAAATCAATTTGCCTGGGCACTCAACTGGCGCTATTCGAAAGACAAGATACCCTATGAAAGCCAACAAGAAGAGTATTTAAAAATACAATCATCGCACAGAAGAGGTAGATTAAAAGCTAATTATGGAATTAATTTAAATTATATGGTCACTTTAAACTTGATTGAATTTGGATAAATGTATCGTATTTGTTGTATTGTATTAACTATACTAAAACACAGTGTGCTACTTTACATACGTACAGGCTGTCTTAAATTGACTACTACCCATCGATGTTCAAAGTTTTTTTTTTTTTCGTATGAAAACATAGAAAATCAATAAACTTAGAACCATTGTTTTTCCTTTATCCTTATGACATATTAACCTTTCATTAGAATGTTAGCTTATCATGAATACATGTTACCTGATTTATTTTCTCATTACTTTAATAAATCAGATGTCTTCCACTCCTATGGAACAAGGTTTTCACATCTTTATAGACCCCCACAATTTAGAACTGATCTTGCAAGACAGGGACCATTGGAGTGGAATGACATTAATGATGATATTCGACACTGTAAATCAGTCAGAAGTTTTAACAATAGTTATAAAAAATATTTACTATCGTTTTATTCATGAGGTCATAACTAAGGAACTTCATTCCTAATATATGTATAATTATACCGGTACTAATATAAATCCGTATTCTATCGCCTTGATGTCTTACATAATCATTATTCACAGATGTACATTATAATCGTTACTGATCTGTTATTGTAATTTTGTTCATGCCGTTGCCAACATACACTCGAGTTCTTTGCATTATAGCTAATGATTTTATTTAGGTGGCCACTACTTCCCGAGCTCTGCTCTGATTTGGTCAACCTTCCATAGTATATTAATTGTATTGTCATTATTATGTATCTCATTTGTGGAAAATAAACTGAACTAAACTGAATTGTAACATTGGACTTATCAAACTGAAGATACACTCTTTAGCATAAGACATGGTGGTTTCCCCTTTTTGACAGAATGCAAATCAGTATTTTTTTAAAATTATTAAGTAAAAGAAGTTTATCACACTTGAGTGACCCCATATTTTGACATGTGTTTAGGGACTTTTGAATAGCCAATGAAGTGGTATACATGTAGGTGAATTAGTACTTAGTAATCGTAGTGGCTTAGATAGATTTCATTTTCACATTGCTGGGGATTTGTGATTTTTTTAAAACTAAAATTGGAATAATCCTTTCCGTTCTGATCACATACACTGAAAAATAATTTGGTGTCATTTTGACACTAACACAAGTGTCAAAAAATGGGTCCTCAGTTGGCCACCTAAAGGTGTTGACACCATTATGGGTGTAAAATATGACACCTTTGGGTGTCATATTCATTTTGACAAATGGGGTGTAATATTGACTCTCATATTGAGATAGCACATGTTTAGGAGCCGGTAAGACTGGTAAGTACCGATCTGCTCCATTTCAAGACATTTTTGATAATAATTATGATACAATTAGCGTAATGTAAGACGTCCGTATGAAAAAGACGACCACTGCATACGATGATATGTGCAACATTACATATAGCCAGATGAATCGGGCTATATAACGTATGCATGCATGACGAACACACACATAGTACTAGTAGGTACATGCAGTCCAACAAAATGCTAGTCTCTGACTATGAAATTGTAATTTATTTCATCAGTTAGTTGGCGCAATATTAAACAACATGAACAAGGCTTACATTACGCTAATTGTATCATAATTATTATCAAAAATGTCTGGAAATGGAGCAGATCGGTACTTACCAGTATTACCGGCTCGTAACATGCAGACAAAATGGCGACGAGAAAACGCATGCGATGATATGTTGATAGACGCCCAATTTGGTGTCAGAATTACACCAATTGGTGTCAGAATTACACCAATTGGTGTCAGAATTACACCAATTGGTGTCAAAATTACACCAATTGGTGTCAGAATTACACCAATTGGTGTCAGAATAACACCAATTGTTTACACCAATTGCTTCGACACCTCTAAAAACCGTGAGCTTTCCCGCCAACTATTGACGCCCTTGGAGTTATTTCAATTAATCTGACACCAGTTTTGGTGTAAATCACTAAATGATCACTGAAAGGTGTCCGTCGGACACTTAACGGTGTCACCGTAAATTATGTGCAAACCCATATCATTGACGATTACACCAATTTTGGAGTCAAAATAACACCTTTGTAAGTGTCATTTACAGTTGACTCCAAGAAGGTGTCGCTGTGACACCAATTTATTTTTCAGTGTAATAACTGATGTTGTATCAATCACTACAAATTCGGGCAAGAGGGTATTTATTAATGTTGATACTGATCATCTAAACAATATTCAAAACGGAGCTAATTCACAAATTCCCACGTAAAATGGTCAGTAACTTGAACATGGTATAAACTGGCACCGGTATATTTGTGAATGGTTACATGAGAATAGTTCCATCATGTCCATGGACCAATGTATCAATTAGTATTGTAATTCCATTCCTAGTTGTTAACAAAATAGGGGGTGGGGGTGTACTACATGCTATCCCGAACCCGAAATGATTAGCACCCATCATTGCCAAAAGTTCATTAATTTTTTTCATTATAAAAATCAATGAGATTAGGTCCGTTGTTTTTCATTTTTTCTCACATAATTGTAGGCCTATATCCATTCATTCGAATCATACTAGTATAAACTGTTCCCTGAGGCCCGATACTTAGAAACTAAATGCATTAATTGTACTGGTTAACTTGTGTCACACAATGTTATTATGCACAGCCAGGAATAAGCAGGAATGTAAACACGCTGATAATTATTACTCAAGTCATTTATTTATTTTGCTCCCTTTGGGTTGAGTAGACCTACTTTTCCAATATTGCTGTTTCACTTTACACATTACACGTGTGAGACTGTATTATACATGTACATGCATAGCTATTATACATGTGGAGCCCAGACACCATCAACAGGCACTGGGAGAGTGCATTAGAGTGTGACCAGCACTACTATTATACCAGTCAGAGAACCAATCAGGAACATTATTAGAAGAAAATCTAGGATGGATATTTTCATTACAGTAGTTTATTGTAAAGAGGTGGCTTGGCGGGAGGTCACAAGTGCTAAAGATAGGATGAGCTTGAACACAGCACTCTAAAGCTGTGATAAAATGGCTGCATGAAAGTGTCCTTGACCGGGGGTCACAAAATAGAATAATACCATCTGCGATGGAAACATTTAAACTTACAACTGTGGGTAAACCGGTAAACAGTGTTGTATGGGGAGTATGATAGAAATCAACGACACGTTTCTGGCTTCTGGGTACATAATTTAAATGGTAGGAGAACAACCAGAATGCACTCGCACTACTTGTTTGTCAACTGATTCAAACCTGCGGCCGTGTTTCACGGATGGAAAGAAATTGTTTGATTGCATAAGTGGCATGGTTGCAAGTGCACGTTAGTAACGCGTTTTAAAGCCATCGTTGCTTACTAATTGCCACCACAATAGTTGTACAGAATCGGGATTCTCATGATAACAACGGGAATCCTAGACTGGTTAAAGATGTATAAATATAATGCATCGCTGACCGGGTTATAGAATGGGAATATAATTAGAATCCGAGGCAAACAAGGGGTAATTTGTCATTCACTAATCATGCCAAACCAATTAACCATCCGTTATAATGTGCAAATACGTACTAATTTTTCTGGCAACTTCGTAAAATTAGTTAACGGTGTCCGTATAGACATAACCCAACCAGCGCTTTACTTCTGTAAGTAAGATATTTAACCCAACTTCCATATACTCACACTGGATAAGCCGCGAGCTTGAAAATAGAGTTAATACACTTTTGATTCCTGCAGTATTAAACACGTACAGCTCTAATAGGTCTACTCTCAAGAAATAGCACTCGCTGATTCATGATGCCGGTACCGGTGTAAGAAATTTGACAAATCCCTATCTCTGATCGTCACACCTTCCATAGACTCATACTGGATAAGCCGCGAGCTTGTAAACAAAGTGAATACACTACTGATGTGTGCAGTATACACCTAGCACATTAAGTCCCTGCTCAGGTGCTTTGAGGTTGACTAATTCAAAATATATAATCGGTACCAAAAATCTGAGATAAACATTAAATGAGCAAATTTCTTCTCCGCAGTTTGATACCTCATTCAACAAAATCGAATGGATACTTTTAAAGTTATGTCGATTTCAATGACCGCGGATGCAACAGAAAAGTGGCACTAGGTATAGGAAATCATTGATTTGTGTGGGATTTACCATAGACGGTAAAAATCAATGTTTTACCCGTCTATGGATTTACGCACTGAAAAACTCACAGCTTATCAGCTAAGACTTGTATTCTTCACAGCCAGATACACCCTTTGTCCCGCACATTGCGGTTATCACTAAAGACCCATTCATCTGTCACGTTCAGATAGCACACAGTTATTACACACAAATCAATTATCCATTCGATTTTGTTGAATGAGGTATCAAACTGCGGAGAAGAAATTTGCTCATTTAATGTATATCTCAGATTTTTGGTACCGATTATATATTTTGAATTAGTCAACCTCAAAGCACCTGAGCAGGGACTTGATGTGCTAGGTGTACAATAGACACGTACAGCTTTAGTAGGTCTAAGGACTATCAAGTAATCGGACTCGCTGATTCATAATGCAGGTGTACTGGTGTGAGAATTTTGACAGTTACCCATCTGTGATTGTCCCTTTCTGAACGATCGATCTCTGAAAGTGTATATTAAAAGTAGGAAATCAAAACACTTTAGCTTTTCCCCATCAATTGATATTTAGATACCGTCGAAAGTTTATATTATTTGCCCTTTTTCCTTTCTTGTACGGGTAATTTAGTTAATTAACGCATTTAATTTCCCGTTCCGAAACGTTGCGTTTCACACCATTTATGTAGTAGCTTCATCGCGGCTTTTCCGAAAGAGCGATCTCTAACAGTGTAGATTAAAATGTCAATCCAGCAATTGCTGTACGTAAAAAACAACACCAGTGAACCAATTAGAACATAATTTGACGAATGACCGACAAAATGTACATAGTATGTAAAGACAGTAATTGGTAACCAGGTGAGCGACGAAACAACGGTGCACCCAATTCTGATAGTCCAATACAGTAGTAACTGTAATTAAAGTGCGTATTATATTACAGTTTTACTGTGCCTGTGTTATAACACGGTAACATGTGTTACGGTATATTACAGTTGTTACTGTCCCTGTGTTACATGGTGTTAGCGCCCTCAACGGAATAAATCGCAATAACACTGACAATGACAGTATACGTACAAATATAAAATACGTACAGTATACGTATTTTAAATTTGACACCTTTGAAATGATATTGATACATAATTATGCCAAAACACTCAGGGGTTTGGTGATCGGGGAGGTAAAAACAATGATGGCACAATCATAAACTATAAGTATTGGATATCCAACAATCTTAAACTATAAATATTGGATATCCAACAATCTTAAACAATAAATATCGGATATCCAACAATCTTAAACAATAAATATCGGATATCCAACAATCTTAAACAATAAAATATCGGATATCCAACAATCTTAAACAATAAATATCGGATATCCAACATTCTTAAACTATTTTCGTTAGTGTTATTGCGATTTATTCCGTGCAAGTGAGCAATATAGCGTTTCTAGCGGGGTTTCTGGTCTGGCAATAGCCCGTTTGCGTGTTATAACACAGGGACAGTAACAACTGTAATATACCGTAACACGTGTTACCGTGTTATAACACAGGCACAGTAAAACTGTATAATACGCACTTTAATTACAGTTACTACTGTATTGGACTATCAGAATTGGGTGCCGGTACCCACAAGAAAAGTATTCAGTGTTTTTTTCGATCTGCGGATCGATTATGACTGGTATCGAGGAAACGCCAGCGGTGAATAATTTCTTCTCCATTAATTTATGTCGATACACGATAATTCAAATACGTACATACGACGATATGACGGCGTTACATACACAAAAATGAAAACTTAAGATAATCAAGGACGTTCTTGAATATCTAGTCTCTGCGGGGTGGCTCGAAAGAGTTGACACTATTTAAATTTGCTTTAGTCACAGAAATCAAAGGACAGAAATTCAGATCTGTGTTCAATTACTAGCTAAGAAACCTTTGTTGATTTGTTAAACATTTATTTTGAGAGAGACAAAATTGAGGAGCATAAGTGGTGAAAAAGTCTTAGTTCCGTTCAAAATGATTCATACCTGCCCAAAAATAAACTGAGCTCACCTCTTCGTTGCAAAGACGCATTTTAAAATGCCCTTCTTTGAAAAATAATAACAATATGAGTACAAAGGTAAACTTCAATACCCTGATAATTAATAATCTAACAACACAAAGGGGTGTTTGAAAAAATAATAAGAGCAATGCGTTATTAATAGTTGAAGTATAGAAATACGGCGTTATTTGCTATTTTTTAAAAGCACAACACTGATTTGTAAAGTACACCTACATGTAGAACAAAATAAATAATTGGTACCAAATATCAGAGATATACATTAACTGAGCAAATTTCTTCTCCGTAGTTTAATACCTCATTCCAAAAAATCGAATGGATACTTTTAAAGTTATGGCGTTTTCAATGACCGCGCATAACAACAGCAAAGTTGCACTAGAAATTGTTTTCTATGGGATATCATTGATTTTTGTGTAATCACGCAGTGAAAATGTTAGACTTGAATTCAAGTCCTTATTCCCTCTCCTCCACCAACCATCCCACGCCCAGTACCTGAGTAATAGAATCCTAAATTATGTCAATGATTTTCGGAAAGAAGACACACCTGTTTCATGATATGTAGGCCAATGTGGTTGCTCGGTGCGTGCAATGAATAGGACGTCATGCACGACTAACGACAAAAGGTTGCGCTAAGATTGGTTTCCTATGGGATACTATTGAGTTTTATTGTCCACTGTGTGCTATCTGAACCAGTCAGGTATCCGGATAAATAGGTGACAGGTATCGAAAGAGATTACGCACGATCCCGTCGATCCGAACGATTGAAATGAGTCATGGAATTCAGACAGCGTGATCCATGTGATCAGTGGCTTGAATTCAGGCAACAAGCGGTTGTTTATCCCCTGCTGCTATGCTCAAAAGTCAGTGCACCATGCCCAAAATGAACCCAAAATTGCTTTATGTACTTTAGTGGTTGGTTTGTAGTCTTAAGTATACTTAAATAGAACCCATAGAAATTGACTAAACATTAGCCAGGTCTTTTCAATAGATAAGATGAGTTGAAAAGAAGGATTAACATTTTCACTTCCCTGTAGTTGGCTATGGAGAAGAAAAAAATGGATGTCACTAAGAGCGTGTTTCTGCTGGGGCCACTGCAAAGAGTAAACACTAATAAACGCTAAGTTCCAATCGGTCAGTTTTAAATCCCCCCCCCCCCCCTTCCCCTGTTTCTACTCGCGAAAAGTTACCGCTAAGTTTATCGATCCTAGTCGATGGGCCACGACATTTGACATTTGACAATGCCACCGCACCTGAAAAAGATTGCTTCACAATGTGTATAACCCAGCGTGACACGGTTCATGGCGCAAACCGCTAAGATTAATCGCCTTTCTGTTTCTATTGGGGTTATTGCCGATTATTGCCGATTATTGCCGGTTCCAAACCTGGTTTGTGAAGGTTTTGGGATTACCAAAAATACCGATTATTGCCGGGTTGTGCCTGTTTCTACTGGGCAAAGTTAGCGTTTATTAGCGGTTTCGTTCCTAGCAGAAACACGCTCTATAAGAGGGGTGTCTAGTTACTACACCAAGCAAAAGTACCATAGGTAGGCCGGTGAAAAAAGGTGTATAAAACGTCTTCGTTAGGGACGCACCATTATATACTCAGGGGGGCATGGAAGTTTTCTAAACAAAAAACCAGGAACAAAAAAAAACTTTGCCCACCAACCAGGAAAAGTAGAAAACAAATTTACCCACTGCTGAGTAAAAAAAAAATCAGACTTGCCAAACTCCATGTAAAGAAAAACAGTAAAATCTTAAAAAAAACTTTGCCGCCTTTGCAACAACAACAAAAATTTCTGCCAAAGGCGGCATCAAAAAATTAATCCGCCCGACCCCAACTTCCATGCCACCCCCCCCCCCCCCCCCCCCCCCCACCCCTCAAAATCAAATGGTGCGAACCTTATGTCGATTATAATGCTGGCCTTATTTCACACTGTGCTTAGAGTACCAAATGCAATATATCCATGATGTGACCTTGCTAGCAATTATGATCTCTGCAATGAGCGCAATGAACTTGTACCAGTACTGGTTGAACACGTGATTTCAATACAGACGCCCACGGGCGCTGAAATAAGTGCATCAATCTCAATGAACTCTTCACCAAAGGTCTCGTCATCATTTTTTCATTTTCAGTCTGTGGTATATTAATGTAAACTGAATGCTGTTGAAATTCGTCCATCCGTAAACAACAACTTGGCTGACAATAATTATATCTACAATACATTGCGTTACTTCAGTGAGATTGTATAACAGATGCGTAGGCCCTTTGTTAATACTGCAATAATCTGTCTTGTCATGCTCGTTTTGCTTGTAACCCAAAAAACATTGTACACATTTTGTTATGTTGATTATTACCGCAGAACAAACTCTGTGGGTTGGTGTTGAAAACTGAATTGTGAAAACCGAACTTTCTAACCGTTATAATATGTGTGACAAGATAAGAGGAATAGGAAACGTCGCATATTGGTAAGTTTTAGGGTAGTAATGAGGTAACGGGGACACAACAATTGTATAATCATCATCATCATCATCATCATTGGTCGTCCGTGGACGAAATGGAGACAGCATTCGCAACATACTGGACCCAGACTTTCCTGTCATTCATGAGTAGGCGGATCTAAACCCATATCGTTATTGATGGTATCATAATACTGACGGGTCTTCTACCTCTGTTAGCAAATGACCTAATCTGGAAATTGGGTTTTCTTTCCTAATCTTGAAATGCAGTAATATTGTTATTTTGCAGGTGATTATTTTTGTGAATCATTAACATTTTGTGGATACTTAATTTTGGCGAAACGAAACCCTACACACATATCATTATAATTACACTGCAATTGTTGAGGTAATTATTTTCGCGAATTTGAGCACTTGCTATTTTCGCGAAATTAAACACTATTTAAAGTTAAGTAATTTTCTACCCAGGGATACTTTGGACGAACACTTTGTTGGTAAATTATGCTTATCATTTACTAAATTATGACCGAGGCGTTTAATTATTGACCGTGCCGTTTCTAAAACAAAGGAAATAATTAATTAAATTATGCAACAATTAGTTGATAATGATTGCTGTAACGTTATAATATTATAATTATATCTAAGTCACTTTCAAATTAAAAAAGTATAATTTATTGCTAAAATCTATATTGAAATCAAGTGATTAGATTTTAAATCAGAACACCATGTAAAATGCAGGATTTCCAGATCAGTTGATCGATTTCCAGATATGATACATTTCCAGATCTGGTGATTTGCCCGGCTTTCCCAACAGGAGGATTCCAGAAATTATACGGGAAAAGGGCTGGTTGGTTGTTCGCATGCAGTGGCCAGCGAAATATACATGGCGCTGCCTGATTATTGATGTTATAGGGTATTGGGATGTGGTCCACCCAACTGATGTTAAATATTCTACGTAACAGTTGAGTATAGCATCAGTTGGTTCGGTCTTCCATTTTCCTGCTGATGGTCCATGTTTCAGAGCCGTAGAACAAAATGCTTTCTACGCAGGCTTTGAAGAATACTATTTGTGTTGTTCTTTCGAGGTCATACTCGTACTACCAGATCATATTGCAGACAACCCATGCTTGCGCTTTTCTGCATTTGAATTCCTGAGAAGTATCTAGAACGTAGGCCCCAAGTATTTGAAATTGGAGACGTTATACAGCTCTACACCGTTTATGTTCTTTACACTGGCTGAAGTGGCAATATTAATAAGGAGGCTTTTTGTTTTTCCTTCATTCAAATGTAGGCCAACTGTATTTGATGCTGCCTCAACACTCTGTAACGGTGACTCCGCTAAGAAAGAGAGAAATTCATATTTTCTGTAATAAATTACACGTTTAGCCATATTCAGGTTGAGTCAAAATAACACAAAAAATGAATACATTATATGAAATGGACAGCAGCAAGAACACGTTGTTAGCTATAAACTTAACATTTATTTTATTCAAATTGGTTATTTCAAACGGGAGATATGATCTGTCTCCCACAATGCTATAAAACTCTATCTGTTCCAGCTTCCACTTTACCAACTATGAGTTGATATCGCTCCATTGGCATTGAACCGTGGATCACTTAGAAATTGCTCTTGTATATGTTTACAACGAAATTGCACCCGTATACCTATCAAACTGTTTCACAAATTGCATTTTCCAAATAGACAGTTACAAAACTTCCAAGGATCATCTTCGTCTTGAGTATCCTATGACAAGAGTTAAAGCTAATGACAGGACTTTTACTGTTTGTGCATCCAAGTTATGGAACTTGTATTTATTCGGCAGTCTGTTTCTGTTATTGCCTTCAAGAAGGCCCTCAAGACACATTTGTTCCCCATCTAATCATGTTCTCTATATATTATTATGTTACACTTATATTGTTTTGTATTTTTTTGTAAGCACTTTGAGCCTCCGGGGAAACGCGCATCACAGATACTTGTTGTATGTATGTACATTATGTAACCAATGCTATTCCAACTAAGTGGTGGGTTGATGAACTGCTACATATGTTTTGGCTTGTGCTAAAATAATTCAAAATATTATACTAAAGAGTGTACATGGCTATCGTTACTTTAAAGCTTGTTCGTAATTTGGAATACCTGAAAAGAAGATTACCGAGTTAGCGCAATCATACTACAATCGAATCGAGTATGACTTTGTTCAGTTCAGACTAAATTTGCAACAAAAACAACAAAGGTTAGCCATGGTAAGCAGCAGTTAATAAAACTTCGTGACATTTCCAATTTTGCATATATTCAATACACTACGCGGAAGAAAAGACCGACGGTTATCAAGCACATATCGCGTAATTACCCATATTGAGCACTGCACGGGCAAATTCAAATTGAAACTGTCATGCATGGGTAGTGCATCTTCTAGCTTCATGGGTACAGGTTACAGGTTTACAGGTTTATTTCTTTCGCATATGGTCATGTTTTTTATACTGGGTACCCAAAAAAGGTGGATCTGTTACATTTGCACTACATATTATTACTGTGCATGCATATATTTTGGCTATTCTTTATCACACATACTCAAATTTGGTCTTATTTTGATGAGAAAGTATTTGGCCTTTATTTTAAAAAGAACTAGAGCGGTTCTCGGGTGTAGCGGTTTTCGTATGTGGCGGTTTTCGTATGTGGCGGTTTTCGTATGTGGCGGTTCTCCTATGGGGCGGTTTTCCTAATTGGTGATTATGGTTGTTGGCATTGATTATAGTTTGGATATGTGTAGGCATGTTTTGAATCCAACCGGAACCATGAGTCGCCGATATAGTTGCTGTTAGTGGTTGTTGAAGTTCAGAGAGATAAGTAAGGTGAATAGGTTGTAGGGTTTGTTAGAGTAGCCATTTGCAAATGAAGGGGTGTCTAGGTCTAGACGACATTGTCTGTAGGAGGTAAGTGTGACTGATCTATTACCACTATCCTAAGAAACCATTATTGATGTGAATAATTAAATTCATTTGCTGATTATTGTTATTATGTTTAGTGAAACATGGTGGGAAACAGTTGCCTAATATAATCTTGCATATTGTTATGTAACCCGCATCGGCAAAGTCATTTAATAATTTAGTAGTAACAAATAGGTTAGACAGATTTCAATTGCCATTGAAAGAAGTGGAGTATATTTTGGGGGTGTAGAGGTTGAATTTATTGATTCCCTTGTATTTTATCATTATACAGGGTTAATCAAAAAGAAGCGGCGGTAATAAAGATGGGTTTATAAAGATCATGTCCTCACTATTACCATCTTTGCCTGTTTGATTGAAAGACCCCTGTTGGCAGATGTCCAAGATATTCTATATCTTCGAAATTAGTCTGACTAAAAGTGAAATCTATCAGATCTGCTAGCTGTTCCACTCTATTCAAAGTTGCATATGTTGTCTTTTATTGGAATAGCTTTAGTGTAGTTGTTTGTTGTCTGTGGTGCTATTAGCAAATGGGGGAAATTGTTGTAAGAGTGCAATTTACACAAGCAAAGAATGAAAAGGACTATGCAATAAGTTTTATATAAAAAGTTTATTAAGGCATTCCAAGTGGTATTGACGAAAGTAGTAGCTCAAGGTTAGCATTACGTATGGATACACAATTGCTAATAATACCCTAACATTCCTGGAATATGTGATGGTGTTTGAAATTGCTGTCCTGGTGAGCGTTGGCAAGTTAGTTGTGAGGTTAAGGAAGTGGGGGGGGGGGGGGGGGGGGGGGGGGGACAGGGGGTCAGTTTGGAGAATTGGGACGCTCTGATTTCTATAAAAAACTAAAAATATCATCATTCTTGGCCTATAAAGGTATCAAATTGGAAATAAGTTATCATTTATAATGGAAGAGTCGTAAGGAGCATAACATTTTTTTTTCTCGCTAAGGGTACATTTATAATCCCATGTATGTGTGGTTCAGTATGCATGTCGCAAAAATATGGATTATTGCAGCAACATTTTGTGTCATGTGTTTGATACAACAGAAGTGCTCACAGTATAAAGTGATCATTGGAGGAGACTATGTGCATTCATCAATGTTTTATTGATCTAGTGTGTCATGTTAATCATATTGCAATGTTTGTTTCAGACCCAAACGTATCAAATATTCTATTACTTTTAATAATAGTATTGTGACAATCTGAATCCCTTCCGTATTATTAATTATTACTTTCATAGCCGTTAGTGAAGTTCAAGACCCCAGATAGGTCAAGATGTGGACCTCATTCTCCTAAGTACAATGCATGCACAGTTAGGACCCGGGACTTGTTAATTGCATCAAAAATTGACGAACCTTTCAGCTACCATGGTTTAAGATTATAATCAATGCATGCAAGATCAGACCTCACTCAGCTCAAGAGTTTACAGAAATGTTGTAACCAAAGCAGGGAACTTAAATGTAACTCAAAGTTAATGTGGAGAAATAAAAATAAAAATATTTTTCAAAATGGCGATTTAAAAAATTTAAAAAAGTGGCAACCACCCCCCCTACAATCGGACTTTGACGGCTTACCCTACCCCCGGGTAAGGTGGCAGCCTTAATATGTTTTCGTCAAAATGAGCGCAGGGAATGTAAAAGCGATCACTTAGACGCCCTAGGTCACTGTTTTTTGCGTTCTAGCGCAATCGGCGACCACCCTCCCTTAAGAGGACGAGGGTTATAATGCTTATCTTTTAGCATTCCCTCCGTAAAAGTGGCACAACTTCGATTTTAGGTAGCTTTAGTTAATTGATCATATCTCAGGATTGACGAAACCAAATTAGATGAAATAAACGGCATATGAAAGCTAAGTGTTTAGTCTATCAATATGTATACAATTATTACACCAAATTCAAGAATTTCATGGTCAATAAGTTGGGTAAACACGTGCACGGGTTTTTTTGAGACACCCTGTATGTAGGATATAATGAATGATTTGAGCTGTTCAATTCTTTAGTTGCAAATGTAGGGCAAAAATTGTGTCATGTTTTTAGAAGTAATATTTTCGTTTTATATTGCACCTAGAATTGGAATTGTGTCCCTTTCAAATTGCCTTAAATTGCCTGCCCTTTTCATTTCTTATTTCAAGGCCTGACTAGATGCCAATGCCATGTAAATTAATGACGTCTTGTAACGGTGCTGTGTACATGGTTAATTAAATGGTCCAATAACTTATCCTTGTGGGACGCCTTCCAGATGAGTATGAGGCTTATAAATGTTGTCATTTATAGAGATAAATCGTTACCTATGAGTGACAAATGACAACATTTAAAAAAAAATAAGCCTAATATTCTCCTAAGACTTCTTCAATTCAAGGCACAGGGCCCGATATCATTGGGAGTAGTTTCACAGATCACTCAATGTATCTTGTGTATGATGAGTTCCCTACCTTCGATCCTTGATTTTGTTCCGATTTCCACTGAAGGTCAGAATATATTTTCCTATTCAGTCAAAAGGATTTTGTTTGGATGATTCCTCTCATAAAAACATATTATCGACCTAATTACAAAGAAAAACATATAAGTAGGATCAGGACTACACAAAGAAAACATATTTGCGCAATTATAGTGTGTAACGAACATTTTATACCCTTTTAATTGATTTAAAATAAAGAATCATAAATATTTTTGAAGGTAACCAACGATAGAATAACAGACGAGAAATAACGTTGTTTATTTCAAATAATCTGAACACTTTCCACGTGGAAGTCGTCTGCAGACGACAG
The DNA here is from genome assembly GCA_035610835.1 of Ophiura sarsii. Lineage (NCBI taxonomy): Eukaryota > Metazoa > Echinodermata > Ophiuroidea > Amphilepidida > Ophiuridae > Ophiura > Ophiura sarsii. The sequence goes on from CM069459.1 coordinate 40,451,738, forward strand.
TTCTTAAACTTCACAAAATGTTTAAAAAATGTCAAGATTATTTAATGCCGTCACCATATTTGGAATCATTATGAGAAGTGCATTCAAATACGTACCACACTTGCCTAGTATTGGTTCAGTAATTCTTAAGATCAACTTTAAAAGTTGGGAAAGGTTTCTCAAAAATCTGTTTATAGTGTATAATATGGTAAAACTAATTGCCGCGTGGTAAGCAGGTAAGTGTTATTTAAACAGCTTTTGGGGGGGCGAAGCCACCCTTATAGCATGTTATTTCAAAAACTTACACATTTAGGTCTTTCTAGACATAAGTGGGGGCCGCCATGTTTGTAGTCTTTGTAAATTACATGTACCTATGCAGTTTATTTCAACAGTCCTGCAGTCTGTGATGGATTCAAAGTTATATTTGTTTAACCTTAATAATTTTTTTATTTATTTATTTATTTATTTTATTTTTTTCAATATTTTTCTCTTCATTTGGCTATATGATTTATTTATTTCCTCATTTATTTGTGCAATTTTTTGATTAATTTGGGTTTTTTTCTTCTTCTATTTATTTATTATTAATTTATATATTTTTTATGCCCCCACTCAGTTCATCCATAGGCCTAGTTAATTTACTATTTCTGTCGCCATCCATTGTCCAGCAGTACTTCCTGTCTTTTGTCTTCTTAACTTAACATCACTCATGCATATGCATGATGTGTTGTCTATTGATTTATTGTACATGTTTTGTTAGTTCGCCTAGCAACTTGGATCTATATTCTATAGTGAACTTGCTAGTTTGTTTCAGTGTTAACTTGGATGCTTAGTAGGTAACATCTATTACTGGCATTGTGCTATAATTACAGTGGTGGACTTGTCTAGTTCATTATCTTATTTATAGTTCTTAACACTTTTGTTTTTTATATTTTGTCCCTGATGAAGGGTGGTATATCCACTTGAAACGTCGGTCTTTATTGTTACCATATATCCTGAGTAGTCTCAGATATATCTTTGTTGTTTTATTGCACAGCAATTTTCATTGCTTGTCCCAGTGCATTTCCGTTTGTTTTTGTTTTTTTGTTATTTATCTATTTTATCGCGTTATTCTCCCTTGTTATTACCTGTTTCCCCACACCCTGTTGGTATATCTTGCTTTTACTCTTAGCATTTTTATATTTTCGAGATATCCTCTTGTATCAGTTTTCTGATCCTTGGTGTGTTTTGTTCCTGGTTCCGTTGGACTCATCTTTTTACATTTTTTACTTGATGATTCAATCAGAGAGATGATATTAGACTCCCAACAGAGAGACATAATAGCTTATCTTGTTTGACTAAGGAGAAATCTCCCAATTGTTGTGGGGTTGTCTAATAAATCAGAAAATCGTTGAATAAATGGTGAGTTGTGGCTGTCATATATACCTACAGTATATTATTCTTCAGACGGTACCCTTCCATGCACACAAATCAACTTTATTGGTTTCCTTTACTCTTTTTAGACTGCGGTGTTTTGATTTTTTTTTTTTTGGTTTGAATTATCGAAAATACATACACCATTTCCATGGTATTTTGTTTGGTATACAACGGAAAATGGTTACAAAACATGCTTCTTTCTCTTGGATCGCCCCCATTCCATTTCAATGGCATTTGTATTTGCACTTCGCTGAGTGAAATCCCCATCCCGTACGCGATCACATCGGGCCGTGTATCTTTAGTAGTTGATAGTCCGATCCATGAAAAAGTCCTTGGAACGCGAACGCTGAGCTGAGCACACGTGCTGGGTATTGTGTGCATGTATTGATATTAGTGTCTTCTGTTACAAACGGAAATTGTTCAAATGAGATTTGTCCTTCCCATCCCCCCCCCCCCCCCCCCCCACCCCCCCCCCCCCCACCATCCTTTTAACACGTTTAATAATATGGAAATGTAGTTGTAAAGAAAATACTGCCTAGTTTCCATGTTGTCATTCACTGATTTCTGTGTATTCTAACCGTTGGAACATATAAGACCAGTTGCCCCAATGATGGGGTAACTGGTCCGTGCCAAGTAAAGTTAGTGGTAATTGGCCTTTTGTTTGGATATTTTTTAAAATTTATTATACGTTATATGTAAACAGTTACATCGGTGATATTTTCATGGCAATTCCATAAATATTTACACGAGCTTTTGTCTTTTATATCATGAAATATGCTTAACCGGACCAGTTGCCCCATCCTCCCCTATATCATAATTTTATTAGGATTATAATAGAACTAGAGCAACAAAATTTGACAAAATATATTTTGAGTTATCTTTACCTAAAATGGGTCAAAAACGTGTTTTTTTTCTTCAATATCATGTTCATGGTTGGATTTATATTAAATGAATAATGAAGAAGTTACGGCAGTTTTACGGAGGCTATATCTGAGCCTAATAAAACTAGAACGACAAAAGTTGACAAAATATATTTTGAGTTATCTTTACCTAAAATGGGTCAAAAAACGTGGGGTTTTTTTTTCTTCAATTTCATGTTCATGGTTGGATTCAATGAACCCTTTTCTTCAAGAAAATGTATACTTTTCTATATTAAATGAATAATGAAGAAGTTACGGCAGTTTTACGGAGGCTATACCTGAGGGTCCACCCCCTTCTCGAGACTAAGGAGAGCGTAAAGGGCTTTTTCAATAACTTACAGAGAAAAGGATATGGGCAAACCACGGGTTACCACAAAAAGTCGTGTTTGGCAAAGTACATTGTCACACTTTGCGAAGTGAAAAGTAAGGCTAATCAATGTAATATTACATACAGATAAACTTAGTACCACTTTAATAAGAGACAATCACGTGGTCATTCAGTTTTATGAACTATAAGGTTATTATTATTTTCTATAATTAAATCATGCACCGAAATTCCATTTGTCTACTTATATAAGCGAAGATGTTTCATTTGCTTTTTTGCGTCCAATTCTGAAAACCAAATATAATTAGCAATTCAATTTCAGGTCTTTCAAAAAACGTATGGGTAGGCGGAGCCAATAAGACATGAACATCATTGGATTTTAAAATGTGTAATTCTAAAGAAAGTCTAGACTTATAATTGTATACTGTTCAAAACACACGTCCGCCAACCACCTATTAGTGTAGTGGCGTATCCAGGGTGCAGCAGGAGTAAACAAATGGAGGAAGAGAAGAAGAAGAAGGAAGAGCAAAGGAAGAGAAGGAGGTAGGGGAGGAGGAGTAAGGCTAGGGGCGTAGGCGGCGAAAAGGGGGGGGGTGGTTACGGGGTCACGTCCCCATACTCATAATGTGGGGGACGTTAAAACGTTACACTGGACCTTATTAGTGTTAAGTTTCAATGTTTTATTATTCAAGTTTAACAAGATGGCTTCGGGAATGTGTTTTTAGAATGTGAGTTTCAGTTACAAATCACGTACTTTCTCTAGTAAAAACGCTATTCACTAGTAAAGTTTACCATGTCTACGGAACCTCCAAGCCGAGCTCGGTCATGTCTGGCTGATCTACGTCATCAATTTCCTTCGTCGATATTTATACAGACAGTCGTTGTCTATGTATTGTATAAATTGTTAATTTGAGTAGGCCTACACAATATTATTGTAAGTCATCATCGATAGCTACAATTTGTGGGCAAAGTTTAGATCTAAAATCCTATACTATTTTACTGGTTGCAATTTTGTGTAGGCCTATTGTACTCATTGAGTTTGATAAATTATGCTTTTGACATTATTTTCTTATTACACGCGCTATCGTCACATTCAAAGACATAACAACGGGGAAGATTGATTACGTTGAATGAACACATACATGTACAAGACAAAAGTTTGTTACCTGTTTGCCACGCAAATCTTTCATTTCAGCAATTCTAGCCGCAATTAATTTTTAGTTGAAAAATCTCATCAAAATCCTAGACCAGGACAATTCTTTTTTAAAAGTCTACATTTTTATAGTCATCGCAGCCAACTGGCTGAATTGTAACAACATTACAAATCAAATACATTAATAAACAATGCAACGTCCAGGCAGCAGCTAAATCAGCGCCAAGTTGCGACATAAACCAACATGAACAAACATACATAACCCCTAGTAACCCTCAACCCAGGACAATTCAAGGTTCAACCTTGAGACATGAAGCCAACAAAGCCACCACTCGTTGATTGCAAAGCTCTATACCCTGTTTGAACCTGATGTCATCGAAACGTGCCATCATTTCTATTGTTTAGAGTCTGTATAAGATATTGTCCTTGGGTTCAAGTTTAAAAATAAATGACAAAGTATCTGCTAACCATGACGGATTGTATCACGTACTGTATCTAATCAGTATACTTATACAGTAAAACATCTAGGACTACTAATGATAGATTCACTCACATACATACTTTGACTGGTGTAACATTTCAGTATAGGCCTAGGTTAAAAGTTATTTTCCAATTAAAACACACTTATAGCCTACAATCACCTTTTAGGTTTCATTTATTATATTTTTGTGAACAGTCGACTTTTAGGCGCTTTTAATGTTTTATGACATCGTGTTTTTATGACCACAGTTGGTTTCCCTGTGTTTTAATATAAATGTAGGCCTATGCTGTGTTTAATATTTTTGCTGTATGTAGTATTAAGGTTTTTACTATTCCCATTTTTACTTATGTATATTTCACATTTATCCCCGTTATCCGTTCTTGCTCTTCTTATTTAGACTTCTGTGCAATATTCATACAGTATTTTATCTTGTTTTTATTGGTAGAGTATGTTTTAATATTGTATATCTATATATTGCTCCCGTGCTTTATACTTTTAATTTATCTTTGTAAAGCGCATTGAGTTCTTTTTGAGGGAATTGCGCTATATAAGAAAGAAATAAACAGTGGGTATCCAGGGGACCCAGCAGGTCATGCCCCACCCACCCCATTGACAAAGGAGTAATAAAAAAGGAGGAAGAGGAAAAGAAGGAGGAAGAGAAGTAGGTAGGGGAGGAGAAGGACGGAGCTTAGGCTACGCAAAATAAGGGGTTAGGGTTAGGGGGTTACGGGGTCACGTCACCGTTATTTTAATGTGGGGGCGTTGAAACGTTATACTGTACCTTTTTAGTGTTAAAATGCAAATGTTTGCGCGCTTTGCGCGTATTAATTTCAATGTTTCATTATTCAAGTTTAACAAGATGGCTTCCGGAATGTGTTTCTGGACCATTTTAGTTTGGTGCGCAATTTACAGGTTTCAACATTAAAATGGGTCTAAATATTATATGGAGGATGTTAAAAACGTCATACTGGACCTTTTAAGTGTTAACAATCCAATTTTTGTGAGCTTCGCACGTATAAGCGTCAATGTTTCATTATTCAAGCTTAAACAACATGGCTTCATGAACATTTTTCTGGAACATTTTAGTTCAAAAACTTCTTTCTTTTTGTTTGCGCGCGCGCGCGCTTCGTTCACATTTTGTTTGCAGGTTTCAACATTATAAGGGGTCTCGAACCACCCTATGTGGGCCATTCCACAAAAATGGGACCACTTGGGTTTTTATCATTCTTTGATCCGGGAAATCTTACTGCAAGTATATATCACAAATGTTTATTAATATTATGGTAAAACTCGACGAGTTCTACTCAGAACACCATGGTTTGCCATACTTTGAATGACATTATCAGGTTCATTTTTATACTGAGAGGCCCTCAAAACCACTAAAACACTGTTTCCCCAGCTCGATGTCTCAATTGTATGCTGTTGAATTTAATTCTCAATTCAAGTTTTTGTAAGATTTTGGTACGAGTAAATGTAGCAAACGTATCAAACCAAAATATAAAGGCATTTAGTTCTGCCTACATTAATCTAAACGTGCACTTTTAATATCAAATGATCTGTCCCCGAAATTCGTGTAATTTCCGATATCCGTACGCCTAGCATTCCAACATAAACTGAATGTACTAAATTTGCAATCGTTTATGAACAATCACGTAGCAAACCCACCACGCTATTAAAATTATATCATCTCGAAAGTCTCTGGCACATCATTTGGGCTATAAACAAAAGTTGAAGTTCAGTATTTCAAACGACCGTTTTAAGCTTGTGAACTCCGTGATCGATGTCGGTAAGTAGGTATTCTGTTACCTTATAAAAAGTAATATGTTATAAGTCCAATGTTTTTCTTGCCATTTGTGTCGAAAAAAAGAAATGCAACCATATGGCTTGCAGAAGGTCCGAAAAGGGATGAAAACGTGAAAGGCGTTATCACCCTCGTTGAAGAAAATATTGCAAGAGCACAATCTTTCTTCATTGGAAAATCTTTGAGAAGTCTAGATACAGCAGCGAAACATTGATTCTTATTTCGTATTCTTTACAACGCACATCACTTTGTTAACCAAACTGTTTCTTCTAGAATATGCTGTAAGCCCGGCTGTAAGTGTAAATATATGGCTCAAAATCCACATATATGAGTGTTTACTACCGCGCTATTACACATAGCCAAATCGCTATATTGAGCAAGTAATGAGCATGTGCTATCGGCAGGCTTATTACGCGTGTGTATGTCAGGATAACCATGGATAACGCTGTTCACAGGGATAACGGAATTGAACCTGAAATGTCCATTATCAATAACAAAAGAGAACAACTTCACAATATGCGATGCAGTGTGCACGTAATTTAATACAATAGTTAATGTAATTGTACATACCCATTTTAAATGAAAATGCAAGCTATATAAAACATTTAAAGTGAAAATTAAATGTTTGACCAATGTTTGACGGTCAATATTGGGAAATGTAGCCCAAATGTATGGTTTAAATCCTTTTTTAGTATTAAAATTAATTACACAAATAAAGTTTATGCAACAGCTATATGATGTATGTCAGTTTCAATTGTGTTATCTTTGTTTCAATCCCATAACTATCATACACGTGAACGGCGTTATCCAAAGAATAATACCATTAAAAATAGCAAATAAAGTTATCTTTATATATAATGACATACAATTTCAATGTTGGGCTTAAAGAAAATATAACAATTGATACATTACAGAAGGGAATATTCTTCTACTAGAATAAAATTGACAAAACAAGTTTTGGAAAAAGGTACAAAATTGAAAGCACATAGTTGTCAAAAGGGTTGATTCATAGCAAGAGATTTGTTGAGGCTAAAAAATGAAATTCATTCTTCTGTCGCATAGATTGTCAAATATTGTTATGGGGAGACCTCTCAACGACAAAAAAAACAATAATGTTTATATCATATTCGGACTTAGTTAGGGATGTTAATGACACTGACAATGCAATATGACACTAGATAACGCTCACCGAGTGAAAAAACATATAAAACACCTGAATTATATGGTTTCGTGCGTAAAAATGTGAGTAGTGGTGTTCGCAAACAATATTGTTCTAGTAACTTTAGCATATTGGGTCTTCAAAAATAATCATAAAAGTAAGCAGATTTGAAACAATTTATTTTCTTGATTTTCCAAAGCTGAAATGGTCCTATTTTTGTGGAATGGCCCATTTCTAAATATTATGTGAAGGACGTTCATACAGAACATTTAAAGTGTTAAAAATGGCAATTAGTGCGCGCTTTGCGCGTATTACTTAGTTTCAATGTTTCCATAATTAAGCTTATTAACAAGATGGCTTCAGGAATTGTTAGCGAAACACTAATATTGGCCCGGCTGTCTGAGGCCGGGCGTAGCCGGGGCGTACACTATGTCCCGGCTGTTGGGTGTCGCTACAGTGGCCTGGGTGTACACTTTGTCCCGGCTATGGGGGGGGGGGGGGCAGGGACTGTACGCCGCCATACACTTTGTCCCGGTTAAGGGGGGCCAGGACCGTACGGCGTCGTACACTTTGTCCCGTGCTGGGACGCGATATTATTTACGGGACTCAGGACTGTACCGGAAACGTACAAAACATGGTGCCACGACCTGCGACGACCGTACACGACTGTACCCGGGACGTCTCATAAGTAATTTGTACGTCGCGACCACAATCCCTGGGTCCCCCGGGCCGGGGATGCAATTGATAAGTGCATAATCCTTGGATAGACTTTGAAAATTGGAATTGGAAAAAAGGTTCCTGACAAATCTGTTCTGTATATAATATGGTAAAACCAATAGCCGCGTGGAAAGTGTTTATTTTGTTTTTATTGCGTGAAACCCTTGTGAACACATTGGCAATAATTAAGATGATTTCAGCCTTTATTTGTATCAAGTTGAAAATGTGAAGATAAAATGTTGATAATTTGTATGCGCAATGTCATATTGGTTAGCTTGAACTTGGTCAATAACTGACAATTATCGTTTTGTTTTCAACTGTGTTAAAAAGAATGAACGTATCGTGCAAATTGGCGTTATATAAACTTCAACATGCACTCATTTCAAGTTTAAAATGTAACGTTAATAAATGACAACTTTTAATGTTTAACTTTAAAATTGTTATGTTAAACCAGGACAGTCACAAGGTCATGATGTGCACGATTAAAATATAGATTTTCCTTTTATTTGGTATGTTGGAAGGTCTTATAGCAAAAAACCTTGGTTGCCGTGGCAACATCTATTTGTATTTTGGGCTATTTTGTGCTACTTTTGCCCATTTCTAAGGGGAACATGTATTTTTTTTTAAATCGTTACTGACAGGCGTTACTGACAGGTGTCACCTCGTTAACTTGATTTCGTATCCTAATTTTGGCTCTGGTATCAGGAAAACGACGAGGCTCTATTTTATGTATAGGTTTATGAGGGTTAGACCCTCTTGAGTTTTATAAACACTTGAAAGCGACTGTTTAATAAATACATAGTTAGGGCTGCCAACCATTACAAGTTCAGTATTAGAAAATTAATCATTTTTGAAAATTGTAGAATTAAAATAAAGTTGACCTTATCCCAGAGGAGTGAGGGCTACGAGAATCGAATTATATTTTAAGTGACCTTAACAATGCATTCTTCTTATTTTATCTGTTTTTGTTTGTAGATACGGGTAAAAAATGGCGAACCTTTATGTATGGGCTATTGTGATTTTTTTCTACTCACATCAGCTCCATGTCAGTGCAGGTAAGAAATAATAACTTTAAGGTTCATAAGTATGGTCCAGCGGAACATCGCGGTACACAGGATCATGGGGTTGTTAGTTCCAACCTGTTGTGGCTAACTTGTTTGTGCCCTTGGGATAGTCACTTAGTCTCAATTGCCTCCTCAACCCATACATCCTTCAATGATCTATGGTCAACCCAAGCGATATTTGGGGAGCTGTTAGGGAGTCGCATATAAGTGGTGATGATAGGTTCATAAGGCTGGGTTCACATAGAAGTATACGGTATACGATATACGGTATACGGTATACGGTATACGGGCACGGCGAGTCACATAGGATAGCACGCGAGCCCTACTCGGTCTATTAAATTGCAATAAAATGAGTACAAAGGAGTCCTATTTTTCTAACTTACCCTATTCTACGCAATACATTGTTTATAAATCGTGATTGGGGAAATTCAGAACGCCTGTACACACGAATTGCAGCTGCTTCCTCCAAACGGGCCGGTATACGGTGCACGAAAATCGAACACGCACGATTCCCGGTATACTATACTATACTACACTATACGCAGGTATACGGCCTTTTCGAATAGTGCCCTCTTATGTGACCCGGTATATTGAAATTACATTGTTCGATTTAAGCTATACGCGTGCCCTGCAAAACGTGCACCGTATACCCGAATAGTATACTCCTATGTGAACTCAGCCTAAGAGAGCATCGTGTGGTCCAGCGGAACATCGCGGTACACAAGATCAAGATGTTAGCTCCACCCCTGCTTTTGCTAATTTCTGTGTGTCCTTGGGATAGTCACTTAGTCTCAATTGCCTCTTCAACCCAGTCAATAGTTAGGTCACCCAAGCCCTATATGAAAGCTATGAAGATTGTTAAACGGGGTCAGTCATCACAAACATGCACAAACACAATAGTCCAACGACCTTGCTATTGTCAACCCTCCCTACACAGAGGACTGCAGTGCAAATCTGTACGATTTTCGCCATGTAATCTCTATGGCGGATTTCATTCCGTGGTATAAACCTATGAAGTTTCCGTGGTCTTCGCTATCTCCAAGCAGATAGAACAATACGTACATGGACTTTTTTGTAGACGAGGGTTCATTTCATGATTTGATAAGGTTTAGAATTAGTTAGGATACCTGTAATTTCGAAGACCACAGATTTTCTAAACCTGATTTTTCCAACATTTTACGACATAAATTTGGTCACAAAACGTGTTTAATACTGTACATTTTACCGTTCCGCAGATGTTATTGACCCTCCTCTGAAATTCTACATGATTTTTAACACGTTTCTCAGTTTTTGAGATGCTCAAATAGTCCATTTTCCGAAGCTATTTCTAGCAAATATTGCAGTCACCGAGACTCCATTGTGTTCTCGCGTACAACAATATCTGACATGCAGCGTGACCTCCCTGCTGACTGAACCCAAGCGATATTTGGGTAGTTGTTAGGGAGTTACAATTTAAGAAGTGATGATAGGCTGTGCACTGGTGGCCCGGTAGCTATACATTGCTATACAATGTACTACATGTGCATGTGTAATACTATACGCTTTACTCCGTGAACATGTGAAGGTATCAAATGTTTGTTACGGTAAATAACATCGCGGCCAGGTAGCATCGACCCTAGAGGCCGCTACACGCTTAGAAATGGGTGTCAAATGTTGCTGGATACAAACGAAATGTGTAGTTTTTAACCCAATTATTGTGCTAAACATCGATACCGTAAAATAACTGTTTACACATGCAGTAGTTTAATATTGAATTCCGAGTTTTACACTCTTGAAGTGTAGAAAAGCGCCCGGACAGATGCTCGGGTTCTAGGCCATATTTCCTATTGCGAATATAAAAATCTTATAAGCTTATTATATACGCAAGTAGTTCAGAACTATTACAGCTCATCACCTGTCACCATCGGTCGTCCTTGAAACGAAACAATGGAAACAGCTTTAGTTGCTTCCATCATTATTTCTTTATCTATTTGTTTACTCCATTGGTGCGCCACGCCTAGTGGAGGTATCTATAGGAACACATATATTATGTGGATGTGTGTACAGATACAGACCCCGGATGATCCCCTACTCTGTACGAAGAAGACTGTGACCTTTTTAACGGGCTCGGGGATAGCTCTTCCTATTACAGCTACCTCACTCCTAAAAGAATATAAATTGTCTTAAAATGACTATAACATGTATAAACATATCACAATTTCCAAATCCGGGATTAAGTCTTTAAGGCCTTCCTCCTACAAGAATCTTTGACCGTTGCCAATCCGTCATGGCTTAAATGTGCAAAGAATGTGCATAATGCAGTGTAAAGTGTTACACAACCAAAGGGTTAATTGCCTACACATCATTATTGGGTAACGGAAATTAATTACCCAATTATGTGTACCAAAATGAGTGTTGGGTAAAACCTCTACACCACCCCGGTTGTGTAAAGTGTTACACATAATTGGGTCAAAATAAGGAACATGGTTGTTTTGGTAAACATTTACCCAACGATATTGTGTTAAATTGTTAACCTGGGTAACATTTAGCTATTTGATGGGCAAAATGTTTACTATATGTTGTGTAAGACTCTACACAACCACTGTTGTGTAAATTGTTGCCCAACAAACAATCATGTTCTCATATGTACCAATATCGCCCGATACTGGAACATAAAAACGTTCGAGTATCGCTCGATACTGGAACACAATTTGGTGTTCAAGTATCGACCGGTACTGGAACAGTAAAATCGTACCAGTATCGAGTTGACCGATACTGGAAACTTTTTTTTTTATTGAACGATACTGGTATACCAGTATCTGGGACCTAAAGTACACATTTTCACAACTGTGTCTGTATCTGTCACCTTTCTCTGCTTTTGCAAATAAACTCTTCATAAAACCGGCAACTCAGAATCCAAACAATTCTGAATTATCATTGTCTTGTCTTTCATTTTCAGAAAACTTAGGATTTTTTCTATTGAATGATCCACCAAAAATTTACAAGACCACGTTTGGCGACAGTATCGGGACGTTGCAGTTCGAAAAGGTTGTTGATTGTAACAATCCTCGTGAGGTAGATTATGACCCGGTGGAAAAGAAGATTTATTGGACCGAGGAAGGGGTTGATAGTGAGATACGACGGTGTGATCTGGACGGGAATAACATTGAGAGTTTCGATCTTACATCTGGAGTAACTGGAGGTATATTAAATACACACAAGTTCCGTAGACGTATAACATGGACACAAGTTCAGCATAGATACAGGCCTATGAAACATGACATTCTGCGCATATTCCGTGAAACATGGAAGAGCAAATACCGTTTAAAATGGTTTAACTTATATTTCGCTCTGCATCGCATTGAGCACTCTGCAAGAAGATTGCTTCTTTACCACTACCAGTAGGGGGTGGGGTACCGCGCCATTTTGTCCCGAAGCAATGGACATGACGTCATATTTTGGTCGATATTCTGAACTTTTGTATTGGATTTACGTGCAAAATATATGCCCTTGGCATCATACTTTCCCAGGTGTGCAGGTCCACTTTAAATTTCAGATGTTCTAAAATGGATGGATTTCTAACCAATTTGATAAAGAAACACGATCCGCACACCTCAGAATTGCAAAAAAACCCGCTTAAAACAAGTCCACTTTTTGTGCCTTTGAACAAAGTGTATTCCGGGAATGTAGAATTACACAGTGCATTAACCCATGACCCCGGTGCATGTTCGCTGTGTATAACAGATCGTAACATGAATAATGCAACACGACACGTCACTCACGACATGAAGCGAAGCTTAGCTTCATGGTTCAGTCGCACACTGATTGTGGACCGTATAAATGACGCATTTTTTTGTAAATATCAACGTTTTTTCCCGTTCTTTCAAAAATAAGGAGTGGAATCACATTACAAACACATTTTGTGCGAGAGAAACACACAAATTTGGCAAAAATGGCACAATAAAAATCCGTTCGTTGTAAATAAATGGATATGGCTAAATAATAAAACTATCACAATTATACTCATCGGTCTCTGTGGCGTGCATACGTTGGACATGTCGTTGGCAAACGGCAATCACGGGTTCGATTCTCGTAAATTGCTTGTATACCCTTTTATTTGTCTATCTTTGAAACTTGATGGTGGATTAATGTAACATCATTGTAATGTAAATTTTTATAAATTATAAAGACCGCCCATGCGTTTATAGTTTTCTTTTTATTTATTTATCTATCATTTAAAGGTAGATGTTCCGATTTTCAACTTGAAGTTTTCTATTCTACATGAAAGCGCATCCTTAAAAAAGTCGTGTTCCAAAGTTTGAGTTGCATAGCTCTAATGGTTCTTATTTTAGACGCACAAGATGCTGTGAATTGTACCCATTGAGTAGTACACAAACTATATCGGTGGTAACCACCATTCGCGGTAATTCAACGCTATTTCATCGATTTCTCCGTCATTATACCGATTTAGGCCGTCAAATTTCAGTATGATGATGAGAAAAATACGAGCTTTCATATGATATGAAAATCTCCGTATGTTTGAAATAATGCTGTGTTACGAAAATGTGATCGGGTCATCTACCTTTAACTCTTGATTTATTTAACTTTGTATCTTAACAATTAAAAAGCGTAAACAATTATATTATTGGTCGATAAATAAGTGATTTAAATGGAGTTCAGTTTGATAATGATAGCAAAACTTGTTGTAAAATCATTTTACCAGTGTGCCCAACAATTTCTCCTTTGCACACTTTGTTTATACATTCAGAGATGTCACTTTTAGCTTGTTATAGCTAGGCTAATATACAATTGTAAGCAAGTTTGCGACCTCTTTGATTTTAGGCAGGTAACACAATCCCATAGTGCATTTCGTTAAAACAGTGTAAATATTGTTTTCAACTGTACGTATCACGTGATAACCACCGTGACGATCGTTTTCGCAAAATATCGCAAAATGGCGCGGTACCCCCACCCCGCCCCCCTACACTACCAGTAAATAAATAGATAGATATATATCGCTACGTGCATGTGCATGATGAGAATGAGTTGCATCAAAACAGTGTAATATATATCGCATAATAGCTTCATTGTTTTCAACTCACAGTATACTATTGAACAGCCAGTAGGGAGGTCCCGCTGCATGTCAAAATTTGTTATACGCGAGAAAACAATGGAGTCGCAGTGACTGCAATATTTGCTAGAAATAGCTTCGGAAAATGGTCTATTTGGGCATCTCAAAAATTGAGAAACGTGTTAAAAATCATGTAGAATTTTAGAGGAGGGTCAATAACATCCGCAGAACGGTAAAATGTATAGTATTAAACACGTTTTGTGACCAAATTTATGTCGTAAAATGTTGGAAAATTCACGTTTTGAAAATCTGTGGTCTTCGAAATTACAGGAATCCTAACTCATTCTAAACCTCACTAAATCATGAAATGAACCCTCGGGAATTTAGCTGTTCTTGTTGTGCTGTAAACTTGATTAACATGACAGGCGTACTTCTTTACAATTAAAAAGGATGAATCTAAAACTCCAAATGCTCAAAAGGTCCGAGAAGACAGACAGGACAGGTCATCGCCAGGGCAAACTATCAAAATTCCTGCTATTATCTTCACGCTGAATCAGAGAGATCAGTAGGAGTTACTGCAACAATGGAAATGGGCACTTTTCATCTGTAAGCACATACCGCGACAACAATACTTTATCGATTTTAACAAACAAGGTGTCAAAATCACCTTAATTAAATTTTCCGTCTCCTGGTATTTTCATTTTTAGAATATGAGTAACAATTTTAAAATTATAGGTGCTTTTACAACAGCCGAGTTACTTTTTTGCTGTCTTTATTTCGATTGTTGTGCGTTTTTATCAAAGGTTAACGCCCAAAAGTTGATCATATATGCTGAAGGAGATTGTAATTTGTATTTTATTATTATGCATTGCACTACTTTTTGAAACGAGTCTAGACACCTATTTCGTTCGTACAATAATGTCACCATTACGTTTTTTCGATTAAAATTCGCGGCAAATATATTGCACCATGGGTATTATTACATGGAAACACGGATACTCAGATACGTAGGGAGTCATGTGACTTTTGTCCAGGACAAACACTTCAGAGGAACACGCCCCTTTAAGGAAGGCATTTTATTAGGTCTCACTTATCGCGTATATTCATAAGGTTTTGAATAATCGTAAAAGCATCACCTCGGTCATGATTACTTTTCATCACAATGGTTCCATACATACGTCGTACAATATCACAAAACTACATGACCGAATGGGACTTGGGAAGAACACCATTTTATATGATGGTTGTAAGGGGTTTATTACAAATCAAATGGGACACGCGGGGACCGCTGAAACTTAAAAATAAGGTATTGCTGAAACAAGGAAAACGTTTAAATCAAAATCCCTATAATGAGAAAAAGCGAGGGAAGGGACGTTACTGATAATTGTATTACTGTGTCATGAACTACGTTGCTACAAGAAGAATCTTGTTCAAAATCCAACTTTCGAACTTCGTATAAAAATGAAACAAATCAAGAGACAAATTATGAAAACAATTCTACCATGTTGTATTCATCATTTTATTTAGACGCCTTCGGTATTGCATTGGATGTCGTCAATCGTGTCATATATTACACTTCCCAAGACAGTGAAGGCGTCGTTTACTTAGACATGGACTTTGTCGGACCACCTATAAGAATAACTGCGACCGAAATATCACATTCTCCAAGAGGGATTGTCCATGATCCGCTAACTAAGTAAGCAGATACGACAAAAATAAAAATCATTGACAGGTTAACACTTTGAACTTTATTATATAATCATAATCTATTCATCTATTGATATCGAATTTGGAGAATTATATTGGCTATGCCAATGTATAACCACGGTGTGTATACCCCATACCACAAAATTCAACAGGAAATAGAACGAGTAATGATAAATTATACAATTTTCAAATACGGTGACAAGGGTAGGTAAACACCTGCTGATAAATTCCCTTAGTGATTATCTAAAAGAACACACGAATGATAGTCAAAGATGAGATAGGGGCACCCCCCCCCCCCTCACAAACTTTGGACACTACATTGAACGCGGGTGGAACTTTATACACATAAAAATAAGAGCATTTCTTGACCGTTAATTGAAACCAACCGTACTCGCTCACATTTTGATTAATAATGTTTTATTTCATACTAATGGCAGGACACTATACTATATGTTTAGAGGGGATGACGAGGCATTGGAAAGTATACAAACGGACGGTACCAGCAGGCGGACATTAGTCAATGATCCTGATTTTACTAGCTTTATTAGAATGTATGTTAATGGAACTGGTAAGTGTTTAAGACTCGTCAGTCTGCATACAGGCTGTCCCAAAATGTTTAGTACCCATCGATGCCCAAACTTCATTATTTTTCTTCCGAATGGGGGGTGGGGGGGGGGGGGGGTGATATCAAATGGTACCGTACGGCATCGCTTACCATTCGTAATATGGTACGTGGCAAAGGGAAGATGTACGTAAGCGACAACTAATGTTTTGCGAGGGGTTGGATTCAAATCTCTTCCCTTTACTGTGTAACCGGGTTTATGGCACTTTCAGCGTTGATTTAGGAGGACTGAGTAAGCGATACGCGTTACAGCTAGCGTTGCCATCACACGTAAATTAAACGGTGCATCCAAGAAAAACAACAACAACAACAACAACAACAACAACAACAACAACAACAACAACAACAACAACAACAAAAACAACAACAACAACAACAACAACAACACAGTTTACACATATTTACAAAATAACACACAAGTCACATCGATTTGAATCGAGTGAAAATTATACCTTATGTTTACAGCAACGTTATGTAAATGGGCTTTATGAATATTGTGATGTTTTATGTTCAGAACGCATTTTCCAAGCACGTTTGGTGTACGATTTACGAAAATTATCAAATTATCGGCCGCCAAAATCGTTCTCTCAACCTGTCTGTATTGTGTTTGACGCTGGGCAACGCGTCTTGCGTTTGCGTTGTCATGTGCGTGCCTTACACGTTGCATTTTGTGTTTGTTGTGCGTTGCTTTAAACATTAGAATGACTAGCGGGCATCCGCGCTTCACGCGGACCCGCTAGAAGAGGGGAGGTAAGTAAAAAAAGCGTAAGAAAATGTTATACAATATCAAGAACATGTCCTACATGTATACATAATCCAGACGGGCCCTAAATAATCCGAATATCGCAGGTGCTTTTGATAATCCAGGTATACATGTGCCTTAAAGTAGGTAGGCCTACCTTTGTCTTTCAAGATACCTATGAAGGCCTCCCATGTGACCTGAAATGCAGGTACCCGTTGTCCCATTATATCCAGGGACCCCATAGGCCTAAGCCCTACCCCTAATCCAGTTACCACAGGTGCCCTTAATGGCACCGGATTCCACATGATCCAAGTACTGTAGTGTAGTGTTATGTCAAGATACCCAGGTGCCCTTACTTTATCATTAAAGTAACTCTAATTAATCGCGGGTACCGAAGATAGCGGGCAGTAATACTAATAGTCATATCACTAAAGGCAGAGGTGAGTAATATCAAAGCGTTATAAATGTTTATATAAATATCAAGAGTATGTCCTTATTCTACCTAAAGTGCCCTTGATATAATGTAAGTGACATGGTACCCTTAATACACCATGCGCCTAGGCCCAATGTGCTCTTAAATAATACAGATACCCATGTTCCTAATCCAAGTACACGTGTTCTTAATACACCGGTTGCCCATAATAGGTCTCAGCCCTACCCCTCACAGATGGCCTTAATAACCCAGGTACCGCATTTGCCGGCATTATATCCATACCAATTTGCCCGTATTATATCCAGTTTATAATTGAGAGCGCAGGTATATGTGCCGAAGCTATTAAATAGCGGGTGGTTAGTCACATCAAAATGTACAAAGATGAGGGTATTGTAAAACAGCAAGAGTATGTCGTTGATACTCCATGTATCTTAGGTGCCCTTAATACTGACATTGGTACCACAGTGCCCTAAATAATCCATATATAACATGAGCCTTAATAAATCCATGTATGCCATGCATGTATAACACATGGTGCCCTTGATTATTCAGGTACCACCCCATGTACTTTAATAATCAAGATTGTGTCTTAGTGATCCAATATAATAGGACCTCCGTGGAGTGCGGCCTGGACTATGTGGTTTATCTTGAATCGAATATTAAGGGCACCCGTGATAACTGTGTATGCGGCTATTAGGGTTTACGTGGATACTTAAAATATTCAGAGTATCTGGATTGCCTTAATATCCCCTCCCCAGTTACCCCCTGTCAGCTGATGTCCCTACCCATTTTGTACCCCAAATAATACAAAAGTTGTATTTTAATGTCAAAACTGAAAGTAACTTAAAATTAGCTTTAAAATGTCTCCCCCGAATCTGTTATTGCCCCGCCACCCCGTTTTTCTCCTTTAAAATGTTGATGCTGGTGCCGCCCATGCACATACTGTATCCAGGTAATAGGCTGCCCATGCACATACTGTATCCAGGTAATAGGCCTACGTTCTGAGCGTTATATATGGGCTCTATATTTTTATAGTCGGTCGTTTAGTTTTATGGTCGGCGGAATCTATCATCAAGATCACTTGTACCATTCCATGCTTGTACTTAAACACTATGTGTGCCATCCGGGTTTTGTTTGGCCTATTTACTTAAATACATTATTCCTCTAATAGGCATGTAGGGCCTAAACGTATGTAGTCCCTTTGTCATGTTTGTTGTGTTCTAAATAAAGCCTCCCGAGATACTACCTAATACACCCTTAAAATCCAGTTATCACAGGTGGCACACCTGCGCATAGTCCAGGTTATTTGAGACTATCTGCGTTTTATAGTGAATCCCGTAATCCAGATACCACTGGTGCCCTTACTAATCCAGACACTCTATAGTCTATAATAATCATGATAATATACTAGACGTTCCGTTTATCCAGATTCCCATGTGCCCTTATATCCAGATTATCAAGTAAGGGAAGTGCGGGAGGAGGAGGTGGCTTTAGGGTAATGGGGCAATACCGCACGTTCCGTTTATCCAGATACCCATGTGGCCTTAGGCCGCCTTACTATATCCATATTATCAAGTGAAGTGCGGAAGGGGGATTAGACCTTAGGGTATGATGTGACAATCCCGTAATTTACGTGCTATAAGCCGCACGGCGAATAAGCCGCAGCACCTCAAATTAAGATTCAGACCTCATCGTATACAGTAAGCCGCACCGCTGTATAATAAGTCGCACAAAGAAAATGAAAGGGGTGTGTATGGGGGATGGGTGTGTGTGGGGGTCGACCCTGATCCACCAGCCCATAGCTTCATGACCAGCCATGGGGTTACAATACAACTGCATGAGTGACTCCATCAAATGTATTTTCCTTCAGTCACTTCAGTCACTTTAATACATGTTATCCTGGATATGGTTTGCGCCTTGCTCCCAATTTATTGCGATCCTTTCTGCGCATGTCTGAAAACGGGAAAAAACGGGCATTGAACTATATAATTAGCTCGTGTATTAGAGGCGCAATTACCACGCTTTTTTCAGTTGAAGAGGGACGCGAGTGTAACATTATATTGAACTATCTAATAAAGCCATGTTCCGAAAATTAGTATATAGATATTATGAATATCGGACTGACGTTGCACTCCACTGCGTAAGACATGGTGATTGGCAAAGTGCAAACAAGTGCAAAACAAATGAAACATGGTTTGAAGGACTGTAATGGTCCCAAATTATTTTATGTTTTATATAGCGAAAGAGCTCTTTTTCAGTGGCAATTCAGAGTCATCTGGGAAAGCCATTTACTTTATGGACCTCTCAGGAGATCAACCAAAGCCTCCTGAAGTTATTTATTCTGGTAAGTATGAAAACATAAATAATATGAGTGGTAATCCCTACTCAAACCCAGCATGACATATATACTCAATACTTCTATTTAAACTGAACCCGTCTACATGTCTATGACACGTTGATATCTGTCAACAACTGATTGTTGTGTTAGTGATATCTCTCAGCATCTCATGAATTCTGTATATTAGATTTCAGGTTGCGTCTCATCCCCGTCACCCTACTTTTTAATTATGTATCAGTATCGTTCAATACTGGGACAAATCACTTTTTGTCGGCGCCTTTTAGCACTCGTTTCACTACGTACACGACGTAGTGCCTGCCCATGTCAAAAGCAGCATCGTAATTATGTGCATGTGTTAGCGCGTTATTCTCCACTGTTGCGTTACCAGGAAAGGACTAGGCTCGAGTTTTTTTTAATATTTATATGAAAAGAACCGTTGTCAGTTCAATTCAAACCAGTTCTTCATCAGTGTTATTAAATTACTTTATTAGGTGCTAACATAGATAATGAACCATATGGAATCTCGGAGTATAAAGATGAGCTTTATTGGTGTGATGGAGACGATAATGATATCGACAGACTATATAAGATAGCAAAGGACGGCAGCGCCGACATCAATTCACCAATCACAGTTCCCGCCACTTATAGTGATGGAGGCGAGCTGACTAAATGTCGAGATATACACTTCTATATCGGTAAGAAAACGGAACAGCGAAATGTATACGCTCCAGAGGAAAAGTATTGATATCTACTATAAGTTTTGGACATTCCTGATGACGATTTTTCCATTTGTTGCCATTCAAATTATGTTTGAATTATAGTCAAATATAAAACGTAATTACTACTATAAGTCGATATACCACATCCTATTTACATAGCTGCATCGACTTCACTAAACGTTTAGCGACTTTTCGATCGAACTGTGCGTTTTTAGCGTAATCAGCGAAAAAAATTATGGGGGTTGGTAACGAGGGTAAAAATATTTGTATTCCAAAGTTTTAGTTGCATAACAGTATGGTTCGTATTGAGAAGCACAGGATGACGTAACATTCGCCCATTCAGTAGTTAACTGGTCAGGTGGTTAACCACGTTTGACAGTAATTCACTGCATTTTGCCCTATACATTATACTAGAACATCCTGCACCAAACATTACAGACACAATTAGAAAAATATAGGGTTTCTTCTGATATCAAAGCAGGTTTGTTCAACCTACATAATCATGGTAATACTTAGGCATAGACTAACTACCATCTGAAACCATTTACCTTAATTCGCCGTCTATCATGAACAATTTTACGATTTAGTAATTTCGATGTAGATCACATTGAAATTATCAGCATCAGTCAATACATAACTTGCGTCAACCAAATGTCAATCTAGCACGATTATCCAACCATTTACCCACAAATAATTACACTTCAGGGTTCCTACGTACCTATCTATTGAAACAACTCCATTCTTCAATAGCAAAAACCAATCGCATATTCAAGGTTTACAGGACATTTCAGCCTTATGTCAATGATTAGTGTTGTTTGATTTTGTGAGATAAGTGTTTCTACTTTTGGGCAAACGGAGTGGCTCACATAACATTTTTGACTGTCAATCAAATTTCAGTAATAAAAATTAGTAATAGTATCAGTGTCTACTTTTTGGGGAGGAGGGGACTGGGAGAAGAGGGTCATGAAAACTATTTTATAAAATATACGATACATATCATGATTAGTCTGTGTAAACTCAACCTTATATGTTTACATTTCCTGAAATTCATCTTTGTTATATTGGTCAATCAGGAAGTCGTTACGCGTATGCAGGCGTATTTGGTCGCGCATTTCATGCATCTGGACGCAGCTCCGCGAACAACAATAAAACACGCTCGAATTATGTTCATATCATTATGACAGTGACTTATAATAAAATGTCTGCTCCTACATTTAGTTATTGGACTTTTAATATTAGTCTATCACTTTCTAGAATTCCTCTTGTTTCTTATATCAATTCGTCTTATATATAATCATTGTATCTAATTATAATCACAAATCACGATTCTAATTATGATTAAATTCGTCATCCAACATGATTTAAGGCCCACTGATATTATTTTCATTCCTTTCTTTCACATTTTTAACCAATCTTTCCCTCCAGAGACACCATGTGTATCAAATATGATATTAACCACCGATTCGTCAACCCAAATCACTGTCTCGTGGGACATAGAGACTCCGCTATGTCCTGCTGATTTCTACAAGGTTCAATACGAGTCTATCGATGCAGATCAATGTGACGCGGAATACACTACTACCACCTTGGAATGGCAAACTGAAGCATCGGCAACTCTGATGAATTTGAAGCCGTATACAACCTACAAGGTGACCGTTACTGCCGGTCTGCAAGGCGATGGAACCAATGTTAACGCGGGACCGACACGACTTGTAGAAACACAGAACACGGCTGAACAAGGTAGACGTAAATCAAAACCGTCCTTATCCCGACGCCGTTTTGCCAATTTTATTCAGAATCTATAGCTAATTTTAAAAAATAGTGAAATGTATATTTGATGGGGAATGTCTTTCTGGTAATTTTAACCTCATTCATAACAATTGAGGTTAATGTTTGTTAACAAGGGATGATGAAATTAGATTGACTCCCTAATAGTTTCATCCTCCAGCCTGTTAGTGAGGAATTTATTTTCAAGGAATTGTCAGGTCTAAATGTGCACAAAGGTGCAGGCCTTGATGGTATTGCTCCTAGATTCCTTATAGATGGGGCTCGCCAGCTTGCTCTTTTGATTACTCATATTGTGAACTCATCGATAGCCTCTAGCACTGTTCCAGATGGCATGAATTCTGCCAAAGTCATACCTTTATACAAGAAAAAAGTAGGCTGGATGTGGGTAATTATCGTCCTGTGAGCATTTTGAGCTGTGTTTCCAAAATTTTAGAAAAAGCGACTCATCGATAGCCTCTAGCACTGTTCCAGATGGCATGAATTCTGCCAAAGTCATACCTTTATACAAGAAAAAAGTAGGCTGGATGTGGGTAATTATCGTCCTGTGAGCATTTTGAGCTGTGTTTCCAAAATTTTAGAAAAAAGCGTTTACATTCAGTTTGAGAAATATCTTAATTCCTTGAATTTCCTTTTTCAGTATCAATCTGGTTTCCGTTCAGGCTTTTCCACCTAAACGTGTTTGATTTATGTCACTGATTTTATTAGGTCTCAAATTGCAAAGGGTAATTTTGTTGGGATGTTACTACTAGATGTGCAAAAAACCATCAAATTCTCTGCAAAAAAAAACTGGAGGCCATGGGAATCGACCCCAGCTGGTTCAAATCATATCTATTTAATAGACAGCAGCTGGTGTGCATTGATGGCATCAATTCCAGCCTTAAGCAACTTTCTTGAGGTGTACCACAGGGAAGGTTACTGGGCCCTCTTCTCTATCTTTGTTACAGCAATGACATGGAAACATCAGTGCACAACATCTGCTTCTGTATGCAGATGATAGTGTTATTATAGTTCATTTCCCGCAGTCTGAGTTCTGATTTAAAATCGTGTAATGATTTGTTGATTTCTAATAAGTTATCCCTTCATGTAGGGAAAACAGAGTGTATTTTATTTTGGGACCAAAACTAAACTTGGTAAGGTCAATGATTTTCAGATATCTTATAATGACAAAATCATCAAGGCCCAAAAGTCCATCAAATACTTGGGAGTGACACTTGACCAAAGCCTCTCTGGAGACCTAATGGTTTCCTCTATTATTAACAAAGTTACTGGCAAACTCAAATTTCTCTACAGACATTCCAAATACCTTAACCAGATATTACGGGAAAATCTATGCTCTGTTCTTCTGCAGTGTCATATTGACTACTGTTGCACTTCCTGGTATTCAAGTATCACCAAATCATACCAGCGCAAATTTCAAATTATCCAAAACAAAATGGCTCGTTTCATTCTTAACTTGTCTCCCAGAGAACATATTGGTCAGGTGCATCTAGATTCACTCAAATTGTTAAAAATCCATGACAGAGTTAAACAACTCCTTCTAAATCACATGTTCAATGTTTTCTACTCAAAGGGACCCTCTTATTTGAATCATTTTTTCACCAAAACCACTGCTAATCACGCTCACCGTACAAGATCAAGTTCACACAATGTTCATGTCCCAAGAGTCACCAGTCTTGCTTCCAACTCATTTTTCTATCATGGTACCCTAGACTGGAATTCTTAACCCATTTACATAAGATCTATAACAGACGAGAGTTCCTTCAAATCCCATGTCAAAACCTATCTTTCCACTACGTCGATGAACCAGGAATTGGCTGTATATGTGTAACTTATTTCCTTTTTTGCCCATTTATTTTGTTTTGTCTTCTGTTCTTTTCATCACCTTTTTGCAGGCACCTTTTTCATAAGTTGGCATATATTAGGCAACTTCATGGGTTATCCTGGATTATCAACTTGGTTGTCTGAATATATTTGTGATGTTATAATATGTTATTATTATGTGCTTGATTATTTTTGTATTGTTGATGTCGATATTACCGAATAACAAATAAATAAATAGACAGAAATAACATTTTCTAATTATTACATTAATCGAATAATCCTTCGTTTTTTTACAGTGCCGTCACAGTCACCGCCTAATCTTTCACACCTCATAGGAGAAACCTCGACTTACTTCGTCTGGCAGGAGATATCTTGTAGTTCGCGCTACGGACTTACAGAATCATACTCATATCGATTGACTTTAAATGACGAAGTGGTCAATTCCGGAGTGTCTTTTACTCGGGATGTGATTCTTGGTAACCCTTCATGTGGGTCAGTGAAATTTGAGGTGGCCGCGAATAATGGCGCAGGAACTGGTGTATATGGCAACGTTATGTACGATGTGGTATCAACTGGTAATTTTATTTTATTTTATTTTCATCATAATATCATATCATACACAAAATAGATATTGCACATTATGAATATAACAATAGGAGTGGTATAACAGGTTTTTTTCTATTCTATTTGACTATCTCAACATGAAATAACAACATTTTGAAGAAAAAAAGTGTGCAGTGCCCTTTTGTGTCACCATACCTTATTTTTGTGGCGGGAGTGGTTTGTGTACAAAATCCGTCATAATACTCATTTTTTTGGCATGTTGCTGTGATTATGGTGTCAAAATGGAAACTGGACATTGAGTGTTCTTAACATTTACCACGAGGGCGCTTTTCAAGATTGTATTGAATGACCCTCGTAATAGCCGCGTGGAAAGTGTTAAGGGGCCAATCATTTTAGTTTCTGTTTATTAAACAGAAATGGTTCCATCGTTACACCTGGAAGACACTATGTTCTTAGAATATGGTGTGTTTTTATGTCTTTAAAACCTTTTTTTCTAGAACCGTTTGACGCTAGCATATTACAACTTAATGCCATCACACAAACAAGTGTCGAAGTTTCCTGGGTCAAGACTGAATGCCCACCCTCTGATGAATATACGGTCGAGTACACATTGGTTAACTTGGAGCAGTGCCTATCTAGACGAATAGAGGCAGATCCCATCACCGAGGAGGGGTCGTCGGTGACGTTAGAGGGATTGGAACCCGGGTCTGATTATGAAATTGTCGTCAGTGCTTACACCAAAGATTCTACTCGAAGACATCTAACAACGAAACTTACTACGCTTGAGTCAGGTTAGTTACTAAATATGCCTAGATACTGTATGCTTACATATCCTGCGTAGGGAATCGGACGTGCCCTTGATGTATGGCAACACTACTTGTCCTTTGGTCTTATTGTCACTATCTTTAGATTTCGGTTTAACCTTATTTTTAGGCTTGCGGATGCAATCAAATGCCCATTTCGGGTCCATGCACTTGGTCACCGCTTTGCCAATGTGTGGCTTACTGTTATGACATCATCCTGGTCGGTGATGACTGTATCCGCCCTGTGGTACAGCGTTTGAAATGACGCCTAAGGCCAAACAAAGAAGAAGGTTTGTCTCAGAAACATTTTGCAAAAATAGCTCAGTGCTGTGTGATTTTTTTTTTAGAAAAAGAGCTATGAGGTGTGCGGGCTTTTTTGGTGTTTTTTTGCTAATCCAAGCTTACAGAGAACTTTTTTTAAACATTTTTAGAATAAAAAAAATAATAATAAAATAAAAAATCATTTCACATATCAATGCGGGCGGGCTTCTGAGACAAACATTTTTTGTTGTTGGCCAAATTGGTGTGCAAAATTGGTCAGTATGGGTAGGCTTACGGTAAATCCTAACATCACTGTAAGCGTATCTAGAAAAGGTAAGGTTCTGTTCTCTTCACCTTCTGTAGTGAATTTGATATCCGAATTAATGGTGTCAAAATGATCGGTGAACTCTCGAGTGTGTTCTGTCTTTATTTTGATATGTATGTGTCATCAACATACCTCTACCACCATAATGATGGGTGGGGAGCGGTTTCAATAGCTATCTTTTCCAGATATTCCACGAATAGGTTGCATACGATAGGTGAACCCATCGCAGATTCAATGATCTGTAAATAGAACACTCCAGTGTACACAAGTATGTGCAACGTAGGCAAACCTCAAGAAGTTTTAGCACATGTTAACAAGTGAGACGGGTTCTATCACCGAGGGTGGTGTCACTTTCCAGACGCGAGCACAGAATGATTAGGGCGCGGTCGATGAACGCAGATGTAAAGGGCCCGGACACATAATAGCGTACAGTTCCTCGTCATTTTCCCCGCGTTCTTGTCTGATTTTCTCCGAAAGTTGTTGGGAGTTAGTGATATGGTGACAAGTCTTACCAACAAGAGAAGAAAGAATATCAAAAAAAGAAGTTTGGCGCTGTTATACGTGATAGAATTGACACTGCTGACAATCGGCCTCAGCGGAGTGGAAGGATTATGAACCTTAGGTAGACCGTAGAACTTTCGATGTGTCTCGGTTGTTGGGAATAAACGTCTATATTCTACATGGTCAATACCTCTATCTTTCTCAATTTCTTGAAGAACGGATACTATAATCGGTGTCAGCAAATGTGTCACCTCTTGCATATTTGTGGAGGTGCAGGGTTGATTTGATAGGGATGTACTGGTTGTAAATAGTTATTTGCCATGTTAATACCCAGTTTAATCTACTTAAATATTGCGTTAGAGTATCCAATAATCAATACGTCTTTATGACAGATAAAAGCTCAGAAAAATACTCAGAATGTTACTTCATGGTTACTTTAACAGGTGAGTATTAGGCCAAACATATATTTCAGTGTGTTACTTATGGAAAGAGGCACTCAAGATGATGTTATTCCCTGGCCTATGTTATCATGTATAGGATTACTAAAATCATGTTTTAGGTGATTGAAATTAAACATTATGTTGCAAAGCACAACAAAACTTTCAACATCGATGACATTCAACATTTATTCGATAAGGCATTTGGGAAAAGTGTCCCATCAGACTGGAAACATGTGTCGGCACGTCAGGGAAATCGAAAATTCGTAAACAGTATCACATCTGTGATATTGTCATTCCCCAAATGATCATCAAATTATTTGGCGTTCAGACAACGACGCAGATTCATCGAATCAAATCAAATTGATGATAAGCGTATAACAACATGTTTAATATTGTAGACCAAATTTAAAATTGACCATGCATGATAAATCCACAATGTACAGTCATCAACAAAAGTAACTATACAGGTAATAAATGGGCTTCTCTAAAAAATGTCCTACCTAAAATATTAATCTATAAAGTTGTTGAGAATTTTATCTTCTTTAATATGATATATTGCACGCTATAGGACTGGGTGATTATTGAGGAATTGACACTCCTAAATGTAAGCTAAAGTCCGATTTTCATTTTCACTTTTTTCTTTTCTACACGCGAACTACGTGTCATACTATCCCCCGTAATGAAAAGTAAAATGTGAAAATAAAATTGTGACTTTACCTTACATTTTGGATTGTAACCTGTTCAATATTCAAACTATCCTAGCGTGCGATACCTCATATTAAAGAAGACATATTTGTCAACAACTTTATATTTTATATTTTTAGGTAGGATATATAATTATTTTAGAGTTAAACGCCCATGTATTACCTGTATAGTTACTTTTTTTGATGACTGTATATAGTTTTCCTCTCTGGCCTGTTTCAGGATCGAAGTTATATTGATTTATTCGGGAAACAGTTTACTACCTCTCCAGAAGTGTGGACAGGCCCAACACTTTTAATGAGGTGACACATTTGCTGAAACCGATTATAGTTCTTTCTCGTATTTAGCGGTGGGGTCCTTTTTGCCTAGTTTTTGATAGGTAGCAGTATCATTAAGAAAAGACTGACATGTTTGTATCAATTTCAAATTATTTGATTAACAACACAGATGAACTTTCACTGTAATATGCTAGAGTCCTGTTTAATGCCTGCATGTAGATACTGTATGTACATCACACAATCGCATGGCAGAAATTTGATTCACTATCAGTGCATTCTTGCTCAATACTCATTTGAGTGCATGTATTCGTTTTTGCACTCTCGCATCTAACTGCATTTCCCCATTTCCTAATATGAATAACGTGGCTTGCAATCCTTTGTGATTTATGTTAGTAAAATCCTCAAACAATACCGTTTTACTAATATCATTTTTTTGGAATCGCTTTGCGGCTTACAGTACCCATGGCAGCGCCCATGAATCCTCAGACCGTTTACACCATTGGGCGTACGGCGGAATTCACCTGGGATGAAATTCCTTGCGGATCCCGCGGTGGGGACAGTTTAGAGTATTTCTACCAGATCCTATCCAACGGCTTAGAGATACGTTCTGGGAAGACAACGGACACTAGAGTGACTGCGAGAGATTTGCCTTGCGGAATAGTTTCGTTCCATGTTATGGGTGTTAATGATGCGGGTGATGGTCCGACGTCTAACACCGTGGAATTTGACGTGAATTTATTAGGTATGTTGATGATGTTGAAGAAACAGTACGTTTTAACATAGTATTTTACCGTGTAATAAGATTATTTCATGGCTTACCTTTAATTGTTTTTCAAAACTTTTTCTCGAAATTCTTTTTATTCCCTATTTCTATATCGATTCTCTTTCATTTTGTTAGCGCAACAATAATTGGGAAAAGTGTACTTTAGGTCCCAGATACTGGTATATAAGTATCGGTCAATACTGCAAAAAAGATGTTTCCAGTATCGCTCGATACTGGTACGATTTTACTGTTCCAGTATCGGTCGATATTTGAACACCAAATTGTGTTCTAGTATCAAGCGTTGTGGAACGTGTTTATGTTCCAGTATCGCCTGATACTGGTACACATGCTACCAGTGTGATTTGTCCCAGTATTGAACGATACTAGTACATAATTTTTGTTCAAGTATCGCCTGATACTGGTACATGTTATATATCGTCGATATTGGAACACCAATTTTTTTTCCATTATCAAGCGATACTGGAACGGTTTTTTTATGTTCCAGTATCGCTTAATGCTAGTACACATGCTACCAGTGTAATTTGTCCAAGTATTGAACGATACTGGTACATAATTGTTGTTCCAGTATCGCCCGATACTGGAACATTTTATATGTTCCAGTAGTGTTCGATACTGGAACACTGACTTTGTACCAATATTGAACGATACTGGGTGTTCCAGTATCGGACGATACTAGTAGCACGGTTTAGAATTTAGGACCTAAAGTACACTTTCCCCCAATAATCTTTCAAACCGATTGTGAAATTAACTGCTCAATAATTTGACTTTGCTTCAATGCTAGATACCGTCCGAACAGATATACAGATACAGGTCGTAGCAGTAACTTCAACATCGGCTTATTTGTCATGGGAAGGTGCTTCCTGTCCTTCGTCTCCATTCATGATTAGTTACGAGTTGACCAATTTGGAACAATGCCGACAAGAAAACACGGCAATCACTGTTGGCCCGACGACAGATTCATCTGTGACCTTGACGGGTTTAAGCCATGGATCGTCGTACGATGTGACCGTCACTGCACCGACCTTGGGATTTGGAAATGACCTTGTTTTAGAGACGTCTTTTGTTACTGCAGATGGAGGTATAACATAATTAATTTTCTATTAAATAGTAATGTTTATACTATACAAAAAAAATTCTCTATCAGAATATAAATTGACGACAAAGAATAAAACAATTGAGTTTTCACTTTACTGATTGATTGAGCTATTATCTGACCGTAATCCTACTGACTGACCATTAACAGTTTAGTAACCAAATGGGTTCTCTAAAGAACGCTCCCATGCTAACCCTTTCATTACACTAGTGTAAGACATGTTGATGTATTTGGACATCGTGGTGTATTGATTAGCTCATGTTCAATTGTATGCCAAACATGCACCACTTTGGAGAACACCTGTATGCCACACGACGACTAGCAGAGCCATGCGAGAAAGACAACTCTAGATGGCGCACTTTGAAACAAGTTTTATTGTAAAGCAATAATTTTAAATAAACTTTTAAAAAGTGTTTAACTGTGCAAAGCACTAAAGTAGATTTTGAAATACATTATTATACTCTGTTTAACCACAGTTCCAACACTTGGCCCCTCCGATGTACGTTTAACTTCATCGGATGCAACAAGTCTGTCGTTCGCTTGGGATGCAGTACCCTGCGGTTATCGAGGTGGCATCATCACGTATGAGTATGAGTTAAGCGACCCATCAGATGCCTTCTCTACTGTTAGCGGAACTACGTCATTGACATCAGTCACCATTAATGGACTGCAAGAAGAAATGGATTACGAGTTTAGCGTTTTTGCCGTGAATAATGCCGGACGCAGAGTTCAAGACTCAGTGTCGATAATGAGCCCCACTGATGGTGGGGGTGGTGGTGATGGTATGAATACCATTTCTTTAATGTTTTTATGGTTTAAACATTGGAAAAAGCGCGCGAAAGTAATCAGAACATACATTATTAAATATACCTGTGCAATCGTCATACACAATGTTTCACAGTTCACCTGTTGCGTTCATTCATTCGCGCCAACGCTTCTTTTTAATTCGCTGCTAGAGGAGAGTTCGCCAATTTCGATGCGAATATAGTAAAGTTAGGCTTACATCGTTTCATTTAATGAAGAATCAGATATTAAAATGATAATCGGAAAAAGTGTATTTAGTACCATATGTCCCAGATAGATACTGGTTAGATACTGGTATACCAGTATCGTTCAATACTGGAACATAAAAGTTGCCCGTATCACTCGATACTGGTACGATTTTACTGTTCCAGTATCGGTCGATACCGGAACACCATATTGTGTTGCAGTATAGAGCGATACTGGAACGTTTTTATGTTCCAGTATCAGGCGATACTGATACACATGCTACCAATGTAATTTGTCCCAGTATTGAACGATACTGGTACATAATTTTGTTCCAGTATCGCCCGATACTGGTACATATTATCTGTCCAAGTATCGTCCAATACTGGAAGTGGAACACTGATTTTGTACCAGTATCGAACAATACTGGTGTTCCAGTATCGGACGATACTAGGACAGTCTAGAATCTGGGACCTAAAGTACACTTTTCCTAATGAAATAGTAGACGAATTCCAAATACATTGTATAAGAGCATTATACAACACAGCTTCTTTTTTAAGTTTGGGACAACGAATCCGGAAATGTTTGGAGCCATCAATTGCGTAATTGATTCTAGACTGTATCCTCACTGTCGTACGTACGCTCCTTTGTGCTGTGCTACCCTTTGTTGTGAATTGTTACGCATGAGTAGTGAGCTGATAGGAGTGTTTGATTGTGGTCATGAGGTTATTTTCTATAACAATTAGGCTGAAGAGCCAGGACAAACCCAATAGTGACTTAAAGTACTAAATGAAAGGGATGCCCGATGTGTGTGTGTACAGATACAGACACGAGATGATCCCTACTCTTTACGAAGGAGTCTGACCTTACGTGCTCGGGGATAGCTCTTCCGATGCACGGGACCACCATTTCTACGTGACTTCCGAACCACGAGGCAATTGTGACTAAGCACCTTGCCCAAGGATACAAACATGTTGGCGATAGTGGGGCTAGATCTCACAACCTTTGTATTGTGAGACCTGCATGCTATCCACTAGACGACACATGCTCTCGGTCACTTTGTGGTGCCTTATGTTGACCTTAAAACCCTTTGAACCCTGACCGCGCCAGGCAATGTGTACCACTGACCCTGGCCATTCCGGTGGGTAACACACAAAATATTGATTTTTTGCAGGAAATGGATAAACAATACTAAACTTGTTCGGAATCATCTGTAATATTATAAAATCATATAAAACAATAACAGTTTACTTGGATAGTGCTTTCAGGACAAAAATAAATAAAATTGACGACATTTTAGACTCCAAAACCCACCTGTACATGTACC
Source organism: Ophiura sarsii (assembly GCA_035610835.1). Lineage (NCBI taxonomy): Eukaryota > Metazoa > Echinodermata > Ophiuroidea > Amphilepidida > Ophiuridae > Ophiura > Ophiura sarsii. Next base: position 40,484,035 of record CM069459.1, read on the forward strand.
GACATAACCGATACTGATACTGATACTGATACATTACCGCAAATACATGAAAAGCTTATTGACTTCCACCAATGCTCATTCTGCCGTCAATATTTATATTGTCACCATCAGATTCAGTCTCAAAATCATCTGAAATTCCAAAACTATCATCTAAACAAATCCTAAGGAGTATCAGTATCGTCCAGCATGTCCAAAACGCGCCATATGTCAATGTAATTTTGATGCGAAAAGTCAAAAATCACGCCAAGCAAAATGTACTGCTAAAAACACTCGCAAATTAAAAATTACATCAATTTGAACTTTGACCCTGCAGTTTCTAGATGCACAATAGTCTTATCTATGTAAACAAATCCCTTTAGACATCCTACACTGAGGCTATAGTCAGTCTCATATGGTTTATTGCATACATACCTGTAAGCCGTTACACCGTCTCACCGGGTATACGGTACACATATGCGTAAGCCGGTCTGGCGGCTCGTCGGGTTCAAAGGGTTAACACTTTTAACGTGGCTATAATAGTTTTACCATTTAAAGGTAGATGACCCGATCACATTTTCGTAACACAGAATTATTTCAAACATACGGAGATTTTCATATCATATGAAAGCTCGTATTTTTCTCATCATCATACTGAAATTTGACGGCCTAAATCGGTATAATTACGGAGAAATCGATGAAATAACGTCGAATTACCGCGAATGGTGGTAACCACCGATATAGTTTGTGTACTACTCAATGGGTACAGTTCACAGCATCTTGTGCGTCTAAAATAAGAACCATTAGAGCTATGCAACTCAAACTTTGGAACACGACTTTTTTAAGGATGACCTTTCATATAGAATAGAAAACTTCAAGTTGAAAATCGGAACATCTACCTTTAAAAGATAAGATTTTTTAGTAACCTTTCCCAATTTCCAAAGTCCATACTTTAAAGTACACCTGAACCAATACTAGGCATGTGTGTACTTATTTCAATACATTTATCACGGTGATTCCTAATATGGTAATGAAATTCAATAATGTTGCCATTTTTTGAATCATCTTGTGAACTTTTGGAATGTCATCTGCAGACGCCTGTCGCGTGGAAAGTGTTAATGCTGACGCCTTCCTTTGGTCATACCATAGATCTTTGAGAAGATTAAGGGTCTATGGTCATACCAAGAGAAATCAAACTCTAATACCTCTTTTCTCTTGAATGTCTGTATCTTTTGATTCTGTTGTTTAAAGCCTTTCCTTTTTTTACAGCATCCACAGCCATCGCACTAGCATTTGGTGTTGTTGGTCTTGTTATCATTGGTCTTGCAGCCTTCAATTGTTTCATCTATTTCCGTAACGTCATCCAACCGGGCAATATTCAGGGTTTCAACGACGCTTCCGGCTTGCAGACACTCCCAGGCGCCACGTCGCCGTTTGCAATGCAACGTCAAGGTCTGAGCGCTCAGTAAGTGTATGCGGCATTATATGTTATTGTTACCCGTGACGTCTCCTGACATAAAAGTTATGTGTTGTTTAAACATGCACGATGGTAGAACCTTATTATGTTTTCGGGTCAACTATGAACACATTACCGGTTATCATGTTTATGCTCTCTAATACTAAATTGAATTTACTCTTTGGAATCTACCATTCTTTTAATCGGTATTTCTATCGGATTAAGCTCTGTAAATTAATTCTGTAATTAAAATATTTATATCTGATCCCAATTCGGTATATCTTGGAAAAAAATCCTTGGAACGCGTTTACACCTTTTGGACATTAAGTGCAGATTGTTCTCCTGATGGGACACATTGAAGAATTCCTGAAGACATTAACATTTCTCAAGATTACACGAGGGAAAGGGTGTGAGTGTAAGCGTTCCAAGACTGTTTTTTCCAGGATTGTAGATACATGTCAGGAAAATCTTGGGCATAGAACCGTATGCTCTAATTGTTATACGATGTGGATATCAGTATAACCCCGACTTTGACACTACTTAGAGTACCCGAAGCTTCAATGCCGTATAAAACAAAGTTAAACAGCAATTCCTATTCATAAGAATACGTATGAAACTGTTCAACATTGGATCTAAGAAAACGGCTTTAATAATTTGACATTTATAACTTTATAATTTACTAATATTTATTCATTTTCTTTTGTTTCGATTTTCATGTTTCAACAGATTTGATTATCTGTAAATGGCATATGGACGCCCTCTACCGTTAGCGGAAAGACAGTACTACAATGTTAGAAACAAATTGTTCGAACACTTATAGGCCTAATGTAAAGTCATCCCCCTTTTCCCCCGTGATCAATGTTGAGTCACCCAACTTGCCAAGCATCAGCACGTGGCCTACCAATATTGATTAATGGGGGAGGGGCCAGGGAGGAGTAAAAGGGAAACTTTCAGGCTATCATATGCAAATTGGTATTTCCACATGACTCTAATAACGCGTACTATAGTATGGTTATTAAAAGGTGCAAACAAGGGTCAGTACTCGAACACAATTGTGTCTATGATTATAGATTAGTAGACCTCTTTGTTAGAATGCTCTATTATTTGTTGGCGGTAGATTATCAAAATTGGGTAGATTAATAAATATTAGAAGTAAGATAGAGATACCGGAGACAAATCATTCTTCAAAATCAAGATTTATTTCCTAGCGCCAGAAACAGTAACCATTAAATACCTAAAATGACAACAATGACTGGTGGGGTTTAGCAAGGACAATACTCGCACAATACTCGACCATTTTGAGTTGGACATACACTGCCGCCCATAAGTATTTCCCCTCTGGAAGCTTGCAAGTTATCACTGTGTTGTCGACAAAGTATGAAACCATCAGACCCAATTACCATTTCATTGTGTTCATTGTACTTTTTATACCAATAAATTCATGTTTCCTATTCAGATTCATGATTTAAAAGCATTATAATTCATGTTTTTATCGAGCAAGTCAAAATTCCAATGTAAAACCGCCGTAGTAAATCACCTCATGAATATCAATTAGCTCATTATCGGCAGTGTAACGCTATGGGAATTTTCAACTGAGATCAACTGGTGATGGAAAACTCCATGTGCAGAAATTTATAAATGATAATTGGCATGCGCAGTTTATTGGAATACCTTCAAAATGAACCATTCCAGCTAAAACAAGTTATTTTTCTGACGTCGAACTATGGTTTTGGCAGAAATTCATCTTTTTTAAACCAAATCATATCGGGCTGTAATAACGCAAATTCGGCAAGTTAAAAAAGCACCGGGGACCCATTGACTGTAAATAAGTACTGTTAGAGGATGGACACAATAAGTATCCTATTCATCTGATTTGAATAGCATAGTCTAGCTCCCTATTGTTTGGGATTGAGAAGAGAGGTGGCATAGTAGAAAAAGGATTTATTATGTCTTGGTATGTTGTTTATTGAGCGGTCCTTTGTGACAATGAATAGTGGGAAACTCTACTGCTTTGAATCATTCTATTGATAACGTGGTTTGTTAGGTCACTGGAGTAAATAGGTCAATGAACTACGTGCATGCACACTTTGGAATTTTGCTGGTTCTCCATGTTATTTCAGCCCGATTGTATTGAAAATAATTTAGATGTCCCTTAAATAAAGATGAATATCTGCCAAAAATATAAACCGTCGTTGCAAAAAAATAATAAATAAGCTGGAATGGTTCCTTTTGAAGGTATTCCAATAAACTGCGCATACCAATTATCATTTATAAATTTCTGCATATGAAGTTTTCCATCACCAGTCGATCTCAGTTGAAAATTCCCATAGCGTTACACTGCCGATAATGAGCTAAATTGATATTCATGAGGTGATTTACTACGGCGATTTTACATTGGAATTTTGACTTGCTCGATAGAATCATGAATTAAAATGCTTTTAAATCATGAATCTGAATAAGAAACATGAATTTATTGGTATAAAATGTACAATGAACACAATGAAATGGTAATTGGGTCTGATGGTTTAATACTTTGTCGACAACACAGTGATAACTTGCAAGCTTCCAGAGGGGGAAATACTTATGGGCGGCAGTGTACAGTGTGATCCATTTTATCATAAGAATACCTAGTTTTGTTACACAACAAAGTAATAGCGTCAATTTTATCATTAACTAGCAATATTTGAGGCCGAGTGGTGTAACATTATGTTGACCAATGTAGATGCATGATAAGCTCATCATCCCTTCGTGTGTATAGCTTTTAGAAGTAGAAAGCGAATTAATCTAAAATAGTAAAAATAACAATTTGTATTTTATAGCGGTTTAGGGTAAAATAAATATTACTCAGTGATAAACACAGATAAAAATCCTCATTGGAATGAAACTGATTATCTAATCATAATATAATTGATAAATGCCTTATAGAATATAGTTCATATTAGAATGATGACGATTGATGGGGAAAATGCAGTTTTTCGAACGTGACCAAATTCAAGCTTTACAATGGGGTGCATGCACCCCATAACACTTTAGTTTTCGATTGGGCCACCGTTTGCATGGGATGTGCAGACGGGCTCTTTAATTCAAATCTCGGTATGCGTGGATTAAACAGGGGGAATCCTTATAATCTATCAAAAAACTTTCAACATTTAACTTTCAACATTTAACTTTCAAAATTTAACTTTCAAATTTAACTTTCAAAATTTAACTTTCAAAATTTAACTTTCAAAATGTGTATGTTAATGTATTATATTATCATAAGATTACCAGATTGAAACTTAGTACATCTCTAATGAGTTTTGATGTTCTTTTCACAATATTTTCTTATGCATCAGTAGTTACCCAGTTTAATATCCTAATAATCGTGGTTGTTGGACTTCAACATTTTACTCTTAAACTTAACTTTCAAAATGTGCATGTCAATGTATCATATTATCTTAAGATAACCAGATTAACACTAACTATATCTCTAATGAATGTTGATGTTCTTGTTGCAATATTTTCTTATGAATCAGTGCAGTAGTTACCCAGTTTAATATTGTTATAATCAAGCTAATATTAAAGTTTTGCCACTAATAACAGTAACGTTGTCACTTATATCGTCGCTGTTCTGACATACCGGTACCAAAAAAAAATCAAATTTTTAAAGACTTGTTAGAGAGCATTTACATCAAATGTCACTATCATTGTCAAAGAACACTAATAGATATATACTTATGTTTGTTATGAGCATGTTACAACAACAAATTGCAATTATTAATTAGGAGTAATTATGTCATAAAGTCATGTGCCGGTATGTCAGAAAGAAGAAAAAACTTCATATTCGTCCTACAGTGATATGCCAGTGATATGCCGGTATGTCAGAACTGCAGTTACACGGTGGTCTATGGCAGAATATTGTGATGTGCCGGTATGTCAGAATACAAAATGAGGTTTTCATGCCGGTATTATGTTAAAACCCTGGCATATCACACTAATTAGTGCGGTATCTCATTAATTAATTACCCTTTTGTCTCAATTTTTTTGGAGAATAAAGAGTTTCATTTGTAGATCATAGTGCAACTTAACTCATTTTGCCCAAAATGGCACATGTGCCGGTATGTCAGAACAGCGACGATATTATTGTGGTAGTTCACTGATGAGGGATGTCAATGGTCAATGCTACGACTGCAAAATGTTTCTTCTCCTATTATATAATCCTATTTTCGTTCCTTTTAGAGCTAACACATACTCGCATTTATTGTAATCTTAGCAAGGATTTTAAATTCGATGGGACTATCTTAGATGACCATTTCTGACTTAAGACAACTATTGATGACAAGTATATAATTCAATAGAATATATCAATATTGCTACCTTAATTCATTTTGCATTTAAGATAATACATAAGTCTAAGGAATTATGATTGATGTATATTTTGTTATCGATAATAGTTAATAAATGAGTAGTTCTTGACACCTGAAATTGCAGCTCTTTATTTTATCAGAACAAATCAAAACACACACTGTTATGAACACCAGCCCATAATTAATCCCCGGGGGTACTTAGTGGATATGAGGTTACGGGGATGTGCCGCCCAATAGGGTCCCATTTTCACCTTCTGGTAATTAAATACCCATTGTCAAAGCCATTTTTGGGTAAATATATGGTTTTTTAATCCTTAATTTTGCTGTTATTCACAGACATTTTAGCAAAATCTGTCAAATATACTTGTATAGGAAAATTATGGGTGTCTGGTAAACGTATGGGCCAATTTGCCCAACAAATTGGTAAATGTATGGGTCAGTTTTTCATTTTGATGTGTCGCCACATCCCTACCAAAACAATTATGAGTATCACCCCCCCCCCCCCCCCCCCCACGGAATTAATCAGTCCAATGGTATTCACAAGAAATCCCCAAATCTCGTCCCCAGAGTGGCCGTGCGTTCACTGTAGACAGGTTATTTAATTTATTGTGGCTCAAATGGGTTACAATGAAATCGATCGAATTCCTCAAATGCATGTGTATTTTTAAGACATCACGATCTGCAGGTCAGCTTGCACCGGGCACGGTTGAGTAATCATTCAAGGTGTACAATTGTTGCACGAGTTTGGTATAAAATTGGCTCGATTGAGCCCATATGTATTGGTCAAGCTATGAGTTTTTAAAATTATTCGTCTCGCCCAATATTTTAAAACTCATAGTGAGACCAATACAAATTGAGCGTAAATCATCCAATTTTATCATTATCATATTTTGGATCCAATATTATCCATTATTATGTTTTAAGAATCTTCCGTCCTATTCATTTACACAGAGCTTTGAACTCGAGTTAATCATGTATTGGACTGTATTTGTAAGTTTAAAAATCTGTCATCCGATTTTTTTACTGTATTGGACAGTTTGGAATAAGAGCTTTTGATTGGTTCAATGTTTTTGCTGGATTGACCCATACATTTGAAGGGTTTGAAACTGTAATTTTTAGTTAGAACTTTTCATATCTGACGCTGGATAGATAATTGATATATATGTTTATTTTCTCTTAAGAAAAAATATATATAAAAAAGCGTGATTTTTACCGCCAAAATCATGAAAATCACTTTTTGGTCTATAACTCAAAAATAATCGATTATTCAAAACAACAAAAAACGCTCCTGGGGAATGTTATCAGGATTATCATAAAACTAGTATGACAAAATTTAACAAAATATATTTTGAGTTATCTTTTCCAAACCTAAAATGGGTCAAAAAACGTGTTTTTTTATAATTTTTTCCAAAATGGTCAATTTCATTATCATGGTTGGATTCATTGAAGCCTTTTCTGCAAAAAGCTGTATACGTTTATAAAGATTAAATGAATATTGAAGAAGTTACGGCAGTTTTACGGAAGCTGTACTTGAGAGTCCATACCCCCCTTAACACCGCGTTTAAATAATACGTGCGAGAATAAGGCCCATATTATCGATATTACGCACGGAGATGGTGATGTAGCGTGAATCGCTTTTATTATTACGATTTGAATATATTGAATTACTAACCATATCCAACAGGGTGAGGACCTTATCCAACGGGGTTACACCCGGTACCCGTAGACCTGTTATTCTGCCTGTTCATTCCTTTTTGGCCTTATCACTGTTGCGCGCCCGTCACCTGACAGCTCTGAGCCAATCGCGAGCGCCGATTTTAGCGTAGAATTTCTGACGACGTCATTACGCTGTCTAGATTTCTATAACATCACAAAACCAGGAGTTTATCTCGGAATTAATTTGCCAATCACTTGTTTGTATTATACATCGTAGTAAAGTAGGTACAGTAACATATTATAGATTGTATTAGGCCAAGCAAACGTGTGAGATTATGAAGTTTTGTGTGAGTTTTGGTCATTTTTGTTTCGTGGAATCATGACGTAAAATTATGTAATGAGCCCCTATTCAATACATGTGCGTACTTTTGGCGTTTTCCAAATATTCATATTCGTTTTCACAACGTATTTTGATACCAAATTTCTCTCTTTGGCTATTTTGAATTGCTACAAAAAGTATTTGGTGATGGATGAGATGTGTTATAGCGTTGTGTGTGTGTGACGGTGTGACCATAGGCTAGTGCTAAATTACTGTTTGGGTGAATTTAGGACGGTTTTCAAACCACAGGTTATCAAATTTGTCTGGGATCAAATTACCCTTGGGCCTTATTGTGTGTATTATACACACAATAAACGTGTTGTCGTAGATGGAGTGACCTTTGTGCATGTACGTTCTTAGAAAATTAACGCTGTACGTACGGAGTGCTCTGGGGTGTGGGGGTGTGTGTGTGATATGAATGGGATGGTTTGTATTGCGTTTATATCCAATTACCGGAGAGATATTTCTCTGTTATAAAGCGGATCGTTTTGGAAATAAAACTTGGGTTGTTATTTTCGCTTTCGTATAAATGCATTACGCAATCGCGAACCCATCCTTCGCTGCTGAACATGGGACAGGAACGTGGTTGTATTATATTATATTATCAAATATTAGGCTTAATTTAATTCGGTGCGTTACCGAATAATCATCACAAATTAGAGGTGTTTATTTTTAATTGAAGGGGCATTGGGAGATACGTATGGGAGTGCGCCCTCAATTATCCTGGATATCAGTATTTTGGCATCAAAGTAATACTTAGGCATATACTAACTACCATCTGAAATAGTTTACCAACATTCGCTGTTTATCATATAAAATGTCATGATTTTCTTAGTTTCGATATGATCATGTCGAAACTCAGGTGCTGAATTCTGAAGTTATGCATCGTTTTACTCACGAACTTTCGCGGCAAATCTAAACCCGGAAGTGCCGTTATTTGCTTATTTTAGCATGAAGGCGATGTCAGAATTGTATGACATTTTGGATTTGGGCTATGTTGATGATTTTCTTTACGTTATTTGCTCATTTAGTATATCGATACATCTCTCAATGCCCCTTTAAATAGGCCTATACTATTGTACAATTTGTGGGGGGGCGATGTCAGACGATACATGCTGTTAAATGATTGGTCAGTCTCGTAATAATTATGTGTAGGTCTATTGATGAGTGCCTTGTAAAGGTTGTCATCGTGTATAAATAAACATTTCATTTTACTCGGGTTGTAAATGCAATCCATGTGGAAAATCCTGTAGGCTTTAAATTGCATGCTAAAATTATTGTGATGGAGTTCAACTTTCATCAATGGTTGTCATGGCAACCCCTGTAATCTGAGATAACGGGATTGTTGCGTAAATAATAAGGAGGGCCTGTATTGGTGGCCGGTTATATTTTTTAATTATTGTACAAGGGCATTTCTTTTTGGACATGTTAGAAAATTACAGTGAATTCCAAATATTATGCCTTGTAAATAACAGTGTATCCCAAAAATATTATGCTTGGTAAAATGACGCTGTATTATACTGTGACTTTAGATTATTACAGTATGTTCCAAAAATATTCGCTGTATCAAATTGCATGAGTATTGGTGACGACGAGTAATATATTTGTATGTGGATGATGACCAAACTAGTTGGCATGTTGAGACAATTGTGTAATATTTTAGTAGTTTGGTGCATAATGGGCGGTTTGATTATTTTGATTGTATACAAATGAGATATTCAGATTGTGCTGAGGAAAATAATCAGCATGCTTTTCGGATTGGTTGTGTGATGTCGAAATCAACATTTTTTGTGTAAACTGACATTTGCTAATATTGTGGCTAGTTTTGTAGATTAAAAATAGTGGCAGACTATTTAATAAATTGTAGTCTGTTCCTGGCGCATCTTTTGAAAGCGATGAATTGTGTAGGCCTAGTTGTATAAGTTGTGTATGTATACAGAGATGGTGGAGAAAATGCTTTGTACATGTTGGACCTACTCGGAGATCTTATATTTTCACTCACATAAGAATTGGTGTAAATATAAACATCGCGTATGATGCCGAGTCAGGATAATAACGGTAGCAGGGCATTCTGTGTTATCATTGTCGGCAGAACCTTGGTTGGTATAGCAGAGTGGAGTTGGACGACTCGTCTTGTAGTGAGCACCCATAGGTAGTTACTGTAATTATTTTTATATTGTATACTTAGTACGAATTATAAATATTCGATACGAACGTGTAGTTAAGATTCTATAAAGGTGCGTTATGTAAATGTGAGTCATACTTCCCGATGGAGTCCGTGCATGAGTTATTTCGTCAAAATTCATGAAAGCGGATTATCTAGGCAAATTATTGTCATTCTAAATAGTAGTTAAGGCCAGTGATGGATAGTACATAGTGTAGTTGAATTGCCAGTAATAATTGATGATTTTGGAAAATATTTGTAACTTGTTATGTCATTGAATGAATGGTTGTTCTCAATAATAATGAGGAAAAGTCTGAAGGCTTATTATACTTACATCCTTAGTTCGTGTAATACGTAGGCCTCTATTGTTATTGTATTTATATTTATATTTATATTTATGTAAAACTCATCCCAGTGCGATGGTAATGATCGATGGGGGGTGGGTTGAGTTAAATAGTTGGGGAAGGCAAAAACACTCATCTTACATTTTGGGGGAGGGGGTCAAGCTGAGTGTAAAGCCTATGTAGATAGTTTTATTTTGGTCAGTCATACAACCAGGTACGACAAGATAGTGGTGATCTGTTAAGCGGAGAACGAGCACCGAAACACGAATGGTGAAAAGAAATGCGGAAAGTGCGTCGTCATATCGGTGAAAGAAATGCAGAACGAGCACCGACACACGAACGGTGAAAAGAGATGCGGAAAGTGCGCCGTCATATCGGCGAGAAAAGATGCAGAACGAGCGCCGACACACGAACGGTGAAAAGAGATGCGGAAAGTGCGCCGTCATATCGGTGAAAAAAATGCAGAACGAGCACCGACACACGAACGGTGAAAAGAGATGCGGACATTGTGCCGTCATATCGGCGAGAAAAGATGCAGAACGAGCACCGACACACGAACGGCGAGAAAAGATGCAAAACAAGCACCGACACACGAATGGTGAAAAGATATGCGGAAAGTGCGCCGTCGTATCGGCGAGAAAAGATGCAGAACGAGCACCGACCGATCGGTGAAAAGAAATGCGGAAAGAGCGCTGGCATGATCGGCGAGAAAAGATGAAGTAAGAGCTCCGATACAATCTGTGAAAAGAGATGCCGAAAGAGTGCAGATACTTTCGGCAGGAATAGACGGGCTGTGAGAGCAAGAACAGACGGGCGAAGAGTGCAAGACCGACGGGCAGTCCTCGCTTTCACCCATGTCTTACTTAAAATAGTTGTTAATATTATTTATGTAACGGTAACGGTTATATTTTGACCATTAAAATTGTATGTATGGAAAATTAACGTGTACTTTTATCTTCCATAGATATTTACCTTGTTGTATACAAGGTCGAGGTTGTTGAGGTTGAGGTTGTTGTTGTGGAGGTAGTAGTTGAGGACAGACCGTTGTAAAATATTTGACCGAGGACAGTTGAGACTTAGACCCTTGCCTTGACCCAACCTTAAATATTATAAAGTTTTGCTTGAAGTTGTAATTGTTTTGGATATGGTAAAACTAACCCGACGTTGTGATATATTTTGTAACACATGTTGTAAGAAGGAGAGCGAAAATAAACTGTGAACCTTAGTAGTCGTGCAGTGTCATTGGTTCGCCGTTACTGAGTCGAAAGCGCAGGTTCTGCCCTGCAGACAAACCCACGTGGCTAATAAATAAAAGATTATACACCGTGTCCCCAAAAACTGGGTTAAAAAGTGTACGAGCTTATAACGAAATAAGTAGGAATTATGGATAGTTTATATTTAAGGATATCAAACAAAATATACCTGACCTTAATTGGGTAAATTCGGAAACTAATCCAAAGTAAACTTTTTGAAATACAAAGATTTGAATAGAGCGTGGTCAGAACCCATTTGTCCCGATTTAAGGAATAAACCATCCGTGCGTTGCATGAAATTGTGCGCTATGTGCAGTATTCCCGGCATGGGATTTATTCTCCTAAAGAACTTAACAATAATTCGGACTATACAAAGAACATTTGTTTTAATGTTTATGTAAATAATGAAATCGTATTATTGCAATATGACCAAGATAATTTTGTTTACTGCCCAAGTCTTTGTAAAGAATGAATGCAAAGGCAAAACTTGGATGAAGTCACAACAATACGCAATTGCAACACATCCTTGAAAAGTGGAAAAATGGGTTTTGACCACGCTCAATTGAAATCTTTGTATTTCAAAAAGTTTATATTGGATTAATTACAGAGTTTAACCAATTAAGGTCAAGTATATTTTGTTTAATATCCATAAATATAAACTATCCATGTTTCCTACTTTTTAAGAAATAAGCTCGCAAACTTTTGAGCCCAGTTTTTGGGACACGCTGTAGGTTTCCAAATTAAACCCTTCCCACGCACAAACTTTGGTGGTGCATTTGTATAATGATTAATTTGACTGTGATATTCAAGGAGCTAATTTCACAATGCATTATCCATTTTATATTTAAAGGCGCAGTCACACCTAGCCGATGTGGCTCGCTCTAGCTATACCGAAACACACATTTTTGGCGATTTTCGGGGATCGGTACTATTAGCGCAACGGTATCACATCACTAATAACGGTAGTACATCGTCAGGACATCGTCAAAACATAGACTTGCAGCAAGTCCGTTGTACACAAGCAATAACGGTATGGTGTAAAGTGAGAGAATTAATTCAAATAGCTAAAATAAATAATGAATGGTGAAGTATCATATATTTCAGGCTTGTAAAAACAGTGCAGCACGTACGTTAATTTTATCATAACTTTCAAAACCGCACCATTTTGGTGAATTTTTCCAACAATTCCATGTAAACTTCAATTAAATCTAATACCTTAAGCAGACGACACAAACAGTGCCACCAACATTGGGACACTTACCAGTGACGTCACAGGTTTAAAAAAGTAGCTTCAGATCGTTAAGCTAAGTTGCATACCCCTGCTACTATGAGGCCACCGTAGAGCCGCCGATCCATTACGGGGCGCTACCGGTGCTCCACTGACACTAAACGAAGCCATACCGGAGTACTGACGTTGTACTGCCGCTGTATTCCCGTTGCTCGCTTCGGCAGCGCAACGGCAGAATTTTTTGAGCATGTTCAAAAGTGTCTACCGTTGCCTTCCCGATGTGATACCATTGCGCTACCATACTAGTACCGATCACCGAAAATCGCCACATTTTTGCTCCGGTATGGCTCGGGCAAGCCAAATCGCTAGGTGTGACAGCGCTTTTAAAGCGCTGTCACACCGATAATCTCTGACCGTAGTCCTGTCGATTGACTAACGATGTACTACTGTTCCTGCGATGTGATACCGTTGCGCTACCTTACTAGTACCGAAACCCGAAAATCGCCAAATCTATGCTACGGTATAGCATCGGCTAGGTGTGACAGCGCTTTAACAAATTGCGCTTCCAATTAAAGTTTCAGAGCGTCTCGTAAGAGTTTCAGATATATAGAAATATTCAAGGAAAATGTGTGTAGGACTCCCCAGTTAAGTATGGTAGCGGCAACCAGATTACACACATAGGGTACACAGTAATGTCCAATATTTGACAAATTTGAAAAGAATTCGCGAGAGTTATATAGTTAACGGAATATTCGTGAATACGCCCGTGTCCGGCATCGTCTGGCAAAAATAGCCTAATGATCAACGCCCTCTATAATCTATCATTTGAGTTTGGCATTAAGATCGGGCGACAATTATGGTACAATCATGCGTAGTGATACATGAATCATGGTGGATATAAGAGGGCAGTATTTAGAATGGGTATACACAATGGGAGATGGCATACTTCTCAGCGTTCAGAGGCTCATTTAACATTCATTTCATTGATTTGAGGGTTTACGAAGTAGACTGCAAACGATAAATGAATATCGATTATCTTATTTTAATTTGCGACTTGCTCTAACTTGGTAAAATGGAAGATCATACACTTATCCAAAAATCTGTCGAAGATAAACAAAAAGGAGTTAGGCGTACTTTTTATTAAAAGAGTTTGAATATTTAATAAGCTAATCATCCAAACTTCTTAAGACAGATATCACTTAAATACCACGAGGTCATGTGCACGATCAAAATATGGATTTTCCTATTATTTGGTATGGTAGGTCTTATGGTATAACATATTGAAATGCATTTTAAAAATTAAAAAACCTTTATTGCTATGGCAGCACCCATTTGTATGTTGGGCTATTTTGGGGCTATTTTAGGCTTTTTTGCCCATTTCGAAGAAAGAAATATGTTAAAGTATGCCCTGTTCTTCCAAGCTACTGACTCAAAGGTGTAAAATATATCAAATAAAAGACTCTTTCTTCTTTACTGACAGGTAATGTCAACTCGTCAACTTATTTTGTATCCTATTTTTCGCTCTAGCAATACTGGAAGTTTTATAATATTAAAAATATTCACATTTGTACTAAAGAAAATCAATTTGCCTGGGCACTCAACTGGCGCTATTCGAAAGACAAGATACCCTTAGTATGAAAGCAATAATTTAAACTTACAACTGTGGGTAAACCGGTAAAGAGTGGTGTATGAGGAGTATGATAGAAATCAACGACACGTTTCTGGCTTCTGGCTACTTAATTTAAATGGTAGGAGAACAACCAGAATGCACTTGCACTACTTTTTTGTCAACTGATTCAAACCTGCGGCTGTGTTTCACGGATGGAAAGAACCAAATAAGTTGTTTGATTGCATAAGTGGCATGGTTGCAAGTGCAAGTTAGTAAACGCATTTTAAAGCCATCGTGGCTTACTTGTCACCATAATAGTTGACACAGAGTCAGGATTCTTATGATAACGACAGGAATCCTAGACTGGTTAAAGATGTATAAATATAATGCATCGCTGACCGGGTTAAAAGAATGGGAATATAATTAGTATCCGAGGCAAACAAGGAATATTATGTCATTCACTGATCATGCCAAGCAAATTAACCATCCGTATTAATGTGCAAAGATAAACCAGCACGCTGATAATACATACTAATTTTTCTGGCAACTTCGTAAAATTAGTTAAAGGTGTCCGTAAAGACATAACCCAACCAGCTTCCATGAGTGCCTTACTACTGGAAGTAAGACATTTAACCCACTGGATAAGCCGCGAGCTTGTGAATAGAGTTAATGAACTTCTGATTCGTGCAGTATTAAACATGTACAGCTTTGATATGTATACCAGGGATACTATTAATTTTGGGATAGGAAAGTCCTATACTAACGCACGTAGCGAAAACGGTTCCGTTTGCATATTTACATAAATTATGGTAATCATCGGAATGTGTCGGTGACCGGCGTTTAACGCGTTTAACAATGTTTAACCAGAAAACAGAAATGTTAAATAAATGTTTAACCAGGTTTAACGTAATATTTGGTCGGCATAGGTTTGAGGGCGCTGTGGATTTACACAGACGACGGTGGCCACGCGAAACCTAAATGTTGAATACGTAATGAATAACACGTAATCGCGAATGTTAATCTTATCATTTTGACAAATTCATCATAATTAGAAGAATTGTCATCGTTAACCGGGCGATGACTGTCAAAAATAATTCAAAATAGTGCACTCCCGTTGACATATATTGGGTCGTCTGAGAGACGCGTGGCCAGCGTCGTGTCGTCTGCTACAATCACGCCTGATCGGTATAGCGCCACCAGTTCTATGCCGACCAAATTTTAATTTAAAAGTGGCCTCCGATCGGCAAGCTCACCCCCACACCCCTGGGTATACTCTCAAGAAATAGCACTCGCTGATTCATGATGCCGGTACCGGTGTAAGAACTTTGACAATTCCCCATCTCTGATCGTCCCACCTTCCATAGACTCACACTGGATAAGCCGTGAGCTTGTAAACAAAGTGAATACACCACTGATGTGTGCAGTAAATCAGGGACAATCAAATGGAGGGACTAGAAACGGCCTGTGGTATCGGTACATCATTGTATTCAATTACAAATAAAGAACAAAACATGCGTGTTGCGGGTTAGCTCTAGTAGTTGTGGTGTGTTTTTATTCAAGGAAGTTAAAGGTTGCCCTATAATCTTTCGAAAAATGATCAAAATATAATTTTCCAAAAAACTTGGGCCTAGGTCAAACTGAATACAATTTATACGTGATTTGTTCAATAAATAACGTTCTAGTGTTAATAATAATCGGTATATTTGAGAAAAATGTGATAATTTTAGATTTATAAAAAATGTGAAAACATGCTAGAACAAAGAAATTAATATTTTTCCTGTGAAGTTTAAACTATAGACATTTTGTTCCTATTGAATCCAATATCCAAATTAATCGGAAAATGATGTTCTTTGATGATATATATTTGCATTTCTAGAGTATAGTAGTTCAGTAGGAATTGCACAGGTATGTAGTCAAGTGGATATCTTCACAATTATGACATGACCGTGAAGTAGGGTACAAATGCAATTTTATTGCTGAAAATGTTACATGAGGGGGAATGTCTAGATTCAGAAAAAAAATTTAATGACGTCAAGCCACGCCCTTTTCGATAATGTTATATTTATGACAAATATAGTTGGTCTTATAAACAAAATATCATGTTTGGTATCAAATTTAAGCTGTTGACTCCTGGAATACATATAAAATTATATAATAAATACATACAAAAGTCAAAAGAGGTCAAACGTGATTAAATTGTATTCATACATGTCATGTCACCTGTAATTTCATGTCACCTGTGATTTCATGTCACCTGTAATTTCATGTCACCTGTAATTTCATGTAACGTACATAAAACGCTATATCCTGCCTGTCTATTTCAAGATGTGATACTTCATCCATGGTACAAGTAAAACTGTCAAACTGTCAATGCCTGTCTCCATACACATCAGGTGCTTGTTAGTAATATATTTGGAGTTAGAGGCACATCAGCATACTGATAATTATTTCTTTTGAAAACGTTCAAATATTTAATACAAGTAGATTGAGAACATGGTCTTCATTATTTGTGGTTATTTTGTTTAATTAAAACCGTGCCTTGTTGAAGGCAACAGTATATAATACTTCACAATTCCACCCTCAGAACATAAGAAACCCCTATACTGCAGTTACCGGTATTCTCATTATATTACTTCTCCACTCTTTTTCTTAAGGACATATGAATAGTTGCGTACAGGCATGTAAAAACAACATTAGGCCTCATTAATTTGGAAACACTGTGAGATAGCATAATATTGCGGGTAAAGTGATTCAAAATAAGCTGGAAATAGAAGCAAAGACTTATATTTTGAAACTAACAACATTGAGAACAGCTAAGACACTAAAAATGCTAAAATAAAAACGATTGCGTCATTAGCCTGAATTTGAATCTATAGGCCGTGCTTTAATTTCATACCAAACACAAGATGTTTGTGTTGCAAATATATTTGTCATTTTTATAACTGTCATTATTATGGCTTAAGACGTCAATAAAAAAAAGTTGCCCAAGAGTACCATTTTGGCACCCGGTGGTGTGAATCTAGACTTACTCATCCATGATTTTCAGCAATAAAATCACATTTGTACCCTACTTCACGGTCATATCGAGCTTTCACCCGACTAAAGGTCCATCCGTATCGAACAAGACACACAGCGACTCGTGCAGTATGATTGCTGAGATTTGTACCAGTGCCCATTCATGAATGTATTGTGTATGCTTGCTCAACTGATGATATTTGTACCCCCGCAACACGCATACTTATATAATAGTACAATAGTTTCTTGTCCCTCCATTCGATTGTCCCTGAGTAAATACAGCTTTAGTAGGTCTAAGGACTATCAAGTAATCGGACTCGCTGATTCATGATACCGGTACTGGTGTGAGAAATTTGGCAGTTCCCCATCAGTAATTGTCCCTTTCTGAACGATCGATCTCTGAGAGTGTATATTAAAGGTAGGAAATCAAACACTTTAGCTTTTCCTCATCAATCGAGATTTAGATACCGTCGAAAGTTTATATTATTTGCCATTTTTCCTTTCTTGTACGGGTAATTTAGTTCATAAACGCATTAATTTCCCGTTCCGAAACGTTGCGTTCCACACCATGTATGTAGTAGCTTCATCGCGGCTTTTCTGAAAGAGCGATCTCTAACAGTGTAGATTAAAATGTTAATCCAGCAATTGCTGTATGTAAAAAACAACACCAGTGAACCAATTAGAACATAATTTGACGATTGACCGACAAAATGTACATAGTATGTAAAGACAGTAATTGGTAACCAGGTTAACGACGAAACAACGGTAACCACAAGAAAAGTGTTTAATGTTTTTCGATCTGCGCATCGATTACGACATATGCCTCTCGAGGAAACTCGAGCGGTGAATAATTTCTTCTCCATTAATTTATGTCGATGCACGATAATTGAAATACGTACATATATAACGGTTGTGAATAGGAAGGGTAAAATGGCGAAGAAAAACACACCCATAGGAACAGCTATTTCGCCGAACAGTTCAAGCATATAAAACCCGTCACATAAGTTTTGAAAGTTACCATTACTTTTTTTGTAGCTAAAGAGAACGAAACACTCAGCTAAAGTTACAAGCGAAATTGTGATCCACACAAATCCGATGGCTATCCGAGCTCGTTTAGCAGTAACAAATGTCTCACAATTCATAGGGAATTCAATGGCGAAATATCTGTCGAAATTGACAAGAAATAACGACACGACTGATGCGAAACCGCAGGATATGGAAATAATGCCCATTAAACCACATAATATGTTTGATGCTGTTTCGGGCCACGTCTCTCCAAAAATGTAGGTAACAAAGAAAGGAAATGTGACGAACAATCCGGTGGATAAATCAGCACACGTCAATGATGTCAGAAATAACCGTGATGGTGTCTTTAAATATCTCGGAGACCGCTTTAAAACTATAAGGCAAAACGAGTTCCCGCCAATGATTAGAATAGATAATACGCCAAAGATTACTGATCTGAAAACTTGATAGAAAACGTCATGGCGAATGCGATCAGTTGTGTTAGTGATGTCAGCCATTTTCCTTGAGAGTGAGAAAGAGAGAGAGAGAGAGTGCTGAACATGTCTTGTTTCAATTTTGACGATACTAGTTAATTGGAAAATTCACGACCATTGAAGATTAATCACTTATTTGCTTGCACGACTTGACACAATCAATCGTGGTAGGTTTCAATAAATTTGGTCTTATATATTAATGTTATGTTGCGTATGTTTTGGAAGGTTTCCTTTTCAGAACAAGTGGGTTTTTTTCTAGAACACCTTGAGCGGCGATCCACCATACTCTGGTAAAATGGTAGTATACAACTGTTTGACTCCTGTCGGTTAGTACAGTATGGATACAGATTAATTCAGTTTGGATACATTTAGCATTAATGTGACAATATATTATAGATGTCAAGACACGCCCAATTACGATCATTATTGCGCCAGTATCTCTGAGTACCCGGCCCTCTGTGTGCAACCTATTTGCCGCTACTGCAATCGACTGCAGAGTCATGTATTTTGCTTAAACATTTATACAGTATTTAAAAGATACAAATGAAATGTCACTAGCCGCAAACTGGAAACATGATAAAACTCAATGCACAATATTCATGTGAAAAATAAATGAAAAGGCTCCACGGCGAAATTCATTACACAAACACGGACATTTAATCAGGGATATTAATAATTATGGGATAAGAAACTCCAGAGACAAAACCCCGATTCTCTTGACCTTAATAGTTTGTCGCAACTGGTCTAGATGGCGCTATAACATGATCGAAGCCAACCAGGGGATATTAGACATGATGATCCCAATTTCTTTGAAATACATTTATGGCAAAGAAATTATTCACATTAATGGTTGAAAAAAATCTAATTTCTAATACACTGGTGCGGATTTGGTTTAAGACAGGCAGAATTACCTATTGTATGGCATGAAATATCAATAATTCTTTATTTGAAATTAATTTTAATGTATAACAAGATCGGAATATCAAATCATGGATGGCTTCGTCTGGCAGCGACGTACGATGGGCGTTGCAATATTGGCATTTCATGAATATTTAAATTAGGTAGTTGACAAGGACGCGGGTTGATGAGATCATGGAATTAGTAGAGGGAGAAGGAATAACAACGAGATAACCTAATCCGATTACCTATTCAACTTTACAAAGGATTGAACATTGCTACGTACCCTATGTGTTGAATCATATTGCCGACTTACTATAGCCAATTCGAAAGTTGTGCATACACATTTCTATCGCGATGGTGTGTAGGAAATAAGAAAATCGATTCAAGGACAAGCCGACTGGCTTCTTATTTACATAACAATTGTTCTTTGCAGACCATGTTCATGAATAGACTAGCTAGGGACTCCATAGTTCAATGAAATAGTCAACACAATTATATTTACAGGACATTCTTTATCACAGTGAAATTGCGAAAGTAAAAAGTATCATTCAAAATTCAATAAATAGCGAACGATAAGCAATCCTATGTCAATTTCTAAAAATAAAATGTAATAACAAACAGAAAAACATAACATGTACAGGATTCGAACCACTGGCCTCATGATTGTGAAGCCGGCGCTCTGCCGATTGAGCTAATTAAGACTGTAAATGTAATAATTTGAAAATAAAATTACATAGAGTTCAAAATACAAATATCACTTAAATCGGAGGCTAAAATGCTTTATATTTCGATTGTTGTGCGTTTTTAACATAGGGTTATCGCCCAAAAATTGATTATATGCTGAAGGAGATTGTAATTATGATTTCATTATAATGCATTGCGCTACTTTTTGAAACGATCCTAGACACCTATTTGTTCGTACATACATTTCGCCATTACGTTTTGTCGATTAAAATTCGCGGAAAATCTATTGCACCGTTGGTTTAGGGATCGTCCAAAATCATTGGAGGACGGGTACCGGCATCCTAAGATTTTCAAATCGAAGTTTGTGTGCGAAATATCTCGAAAAATACAGCTTGAATTAGTAAGATTTGTGGACACGATATTGGTACAGTATTTACCTCGGCTGAGTTCGAGTGACTGGTTATTTGGAGAATTATGAGGGATAATGTTCCCGCGATAGGGATATTTATTTTCTATTCCGACATCGTCACATCAAAGAAAATGGCGGCGATTCTAGTTATTGTACCCCCGTATACCACCATAATGTTTTATATACTCCATAACGCTCCATCGCTGATCGCAAGCGTGGATCACCGTTTTTCCAATCAAGGGGCGTAATTTTGTTTTGTTGTAGTTTACTACTCATGTGTGTGGGCGGAAAGAGTTCAAGCGTAATAGAGCATGAAGCTAAAACTATATGAATCCCCCCATCCCAAACGCCACTACGCGCAATTGAGTTTGTTGAATTTTGTTCACCGCTAGGCTATGTACCACCCCTAGATATTGCCTCAGAAAAAAATTGTGTTTGCGATTTCGTCATTATTAATCCATCAATGGATTCCAGATTTTGTGAGCATGTACAAATCGCAAATAACTTGGACGAGTTCAAAGTTGGGGTTAATCTGCCTCATAGGAGTAAAAATATTTTTTTGCCTTGAGAAGCATATTTTTCTTAGTAAAATACAACGATGCATGCTCGGGGGTGGTACTCACGTATGTAAGGCATACGGGGACGTGCCGCTCCAGTGGGTCGTTTTTTCATGAGACATCCTTAGCCATGGGTAGGCTTTTCAACTGAAAAATCCTTAGACATGGGTCTATCCAAAATCACCCTTAGAAATGGGTAGGGGATTTGATTCTCCAGCGGCACGCCCCCGACCAAACCAAATCTGAGTACCCCCCTCCCCCTCCGCGCCCGGGGAGCATGAGCGTTGCTATTTTTGTTTTATGTTTACATAACATTAACAAATAGAGTCCCCGACGATGTCGCGGTTTTAGTTATACCATTGTAATACATTGCTACTACAGTACACCATAGGCCTACGGTTGAAGACTGTTCATGCATGGACTTATGTCGACGCTATTTCGAACATAGAGTGCATAGGTATGTTCATAAAATTTTGAAAATGGAATACATGGAAACAAAGTACTTTACAATAAATAAAAAAAAGGATGGTTCAACCATGTCTGCAGGCTGAATAATAAACAAGTTATAACCAAAAGTAGTTTGCCTCATAATATTGCTGAAAACTGGGCAAATCATGCACATTTTAAACCATTTTAGGTAAAAAAGGGTTTACTTTCATGATGTCTAGTTGCTTGTGCGGGGTTATATAGACATCAGTAAATACATCCTAGCCACATCGTACTACATCGCTGTATTCATCTAGGTAAACATGGAGTTTTCTACATATTTTGGTCAACTAATTTTCAAAAAAATGTCGCCCTCTGTAGTCAATGATATGAACATCCCTAGAAATAGGCTATACCTTTTAATTGACAAAATATCTATATTATCGACTCGTACGTAGAAACGATCGGTTCATTAAAAAAAAGAATTATTTATCCAAACATTAATTATATTTACGTCCATTTTCCAAATTTTGACATTTGTCGGTCAAACTCAGGCCTACTTCATTTTTTTTTTTAAATGCTCATGATTTCTATATGAAAGACATTTTTGTCATGAAATTGATTGCGGCTTGACTTTTTTGTATCATTGATCTCATATGTACCCCCCAAAAATGAATTATTTAACCAAATAATGGTATTCCGGGTAATTTTTCAAATTTTGATATTTGTCGGTCAAGCCGAGAATTTAAAATAAAAACGTTATGATTTCTATGCGAATGACTTTTTTGTCATCAAATTGATTGCGGCTTGACTTTTTTGTATCATCGATCTTATACGTACCAAAAAAAATTGAATTATTTAACCAAATAATGGTATTTGGGCTATTTTTTCAAATTTTGATATTTGTCGGTCAGGCCTAGAATTAAAAAATAAAATAATGATTTCTATGCGAATGACTTTTTTGTCGCCAAATTGATTGCGGCTTGACTTCTTTGCATCATCGATCTCATACGTACCAAAAAAAAATTGAATTATTTAACCAAATAATGGTATTTGGGCTAATTTTTCAAATTTTGATATTTGTCGGTCAGGCCTAGAATTTTTAAAAAAAATCTATACGAAAGACATTTTTGTCATTTTTATCATTAGGCCTATGATTTCTATCCAAACAACATTTGTGTCGTCAAATTGATTGCGACTTGACTTTTTTGTATCATCGATCTCATATGTACCCAAACAAAATTGAATTATTTAACCAAATAATGGTATTTGGGCTAATTTTTCAAATGTTGATATTTGTCGGTCAAATAAAAAAATTCTATACAAAAGACATTTATGTCATGAAATTGATTGCGGCTTTACTTTTTTGTATCATCGATCTCATATGTACCCAAAAAAATGAATTATTTAACCAAATAATGGTATTTGGGCTAATTTTTCAAATTTTAATATTTGTCGGTCAAGCAGAGAATTTTTTTTTAAAATCTTTATGATTTCTATGCGAATGACTTTTTTGTCGTCAAATTTATTGCGGCTTGACTTTTTTGTATCATCGATCTTATACGTACCAAAAAAAATTTGAATTATTTAACCAAATAATGGTATTTGGGCTATTTTTTCAAATTTTGATATTTGTTAGTCAAGCCTAGAATTAAAAAAAAAATCATTAGGCCTATGATTTCTATGCAAACAACTTTTTTGTCGTCAAATTGATTGCGGCTTGACTATTTTTGCATCATCGATCTCATATGTACCCAAACAAAATTGAATTATTTTTGTCGGTCAAGCCTAGAATTAAAAAAAAAAAAATCTATGCGAATGACTTTTTTTGTCGCCAAATTGATTGCAGCTTGAGTTTTTTGTATCATCGATCTCATAATGTACCCAAAAAAATTGAATTACTTAACCAAATAATGGTATTTAGGCTAATTTTTCACATTTTTATATTTGTCGGTCAAGCCTAGAACTTAAAAAAATAATTATGATTTCTATGCGAATGACTTTTTTTGTTGCCAAATTGATTGCGGCTTGACTTTTTTGCATCATGGATCTCATATGTACCCAAACAAAATTGAATTATTTAACCAAATAATGGTATTTGGGCTAATTTTTCAAATTTTGATATTTGTCGATCAGGCCTAGAATTTAAAAAAAAAAAAATTCTATAGGAAAGACATTTTTGTCATGAAATTGATTGCGGCTTGACTTTTTTGTATCATCGATCTCATATGTACCCCAAAAAATAAATTATTTAACCAAATAATGGTATTTGGGCTAATTTTTCAAATTTTAATATTTGTCAGTCAAGCAGAGAATTTAAAAAAAGAAATCTTTATGATTTCTATGCGAATGACTTTTTTGTCGTCAAATTGATTGCGTCTTGACCTTTTTGTATCATCGATCTTATATGTACCAAAAAAATTGAATTATTTAACCAAATAATGGTATTTGGGCTATTTTTTCAAATTTTGATATTTGTCGGTCAAGCCTAGAATTAAAAAATAAATAAATCATTAGGCCTATGATTTCTACCCAAACAACATTTTTGTCGTCAAATTGATTGCGACTTGACTTTTTTGTATCATCGATCTCATATATACCCCCCAAAAATGAATTATTTAACCAAATAATGGTATTTGGGCTAATTTTTCAAATTTTAATATTTGTCGGTCAAGCAGAGAATTTAAAAAAAAAATCTTTATGATTTCTATGCGAACTTTTATATGTACCAAAAAAAATTGAATTATTTAACCAAATAATGGTATTTGGGCTATTTTTCAAATTTTGATATTTGTCGGTCAAGCCTAGAATTAAAAAAAAAATCATTAGGCCTATGATTTCTATGCAAACATTTTTTTTGTCGTCAAATTGATTGCGAATTGACTATTTTGTATCATCGATCTCATATGTACCCAAACAAAATTGAATTATTTTTGTCGGTCAAGCCTAGAATTAAAAAAAATAAATTATAATGCGAATTTTGATATTTGTCGGTCAAGCCTAGAATTAAAAAAAAATTGTTATGATTTCTATGCGAATTACTTTTTTGTGGTCAAATTGATTGCGGCTTGACTTTTTTTGTATCATCGATCTCATACGTACCCCCAAAAAATTGAATTACTTTAATAACCAAATAATGGTATTTGGGCTAATTTGTCAAATTTTGATATTTGTCGGTCAAGCCTAGAATTAAAAAAAAAAAATTGTTATGATTTCTATGCGAACAACGTTTTTGTCGTCAAATTGATTGCGACTTGACTTTTTTGTATCATTGATCTCATACGTACCCAAACAAAATTATGGTATTTAACCAAATAATGGTATTTGGGCTAATTTGTCAAATTTTGATATTTTAGAATTAAAAAAATTAAAAAAATTCTATGAGAATGAAATTTTGTCGCCAAATTGATTGCGGTACAGGGCCATTCCACAAAAATGGGACCACTTCAGCTTTGGAAAATTATGAAAATAAATTGTTTCAAATCTGCTTACTTTGATTGTTTTTGATGACCCAATATGCTAAAGTTACTAGAACAATAATGTTTGCGAACACCACTGCTCACATTTTTACGCACGAAACCATGTAATTCAGGTGTTTTATATGGTTTTTTTTCACTCGGTGAACGGCGTTATCTAGTGTCATATTGCATTGTCAGTCATTGCATTCCTAACTAAGTCCGAATATGATATTCAAATTATTGTTTTTTTGTCGTTGAGAGGTCTCCCCATAACAATATTTGACAAGCTATGCGACAGAAGAATGAATTTCATTTTTTAGCCTCAACAAATCTCTTGCTATGAATCAACGCTTTTGACAACTATGTGCTTTCAATTTTGTACCTTTTTCCAAAACTTGTTTTGTCAATTTTACTCTAGTAGAAGAATATTCCCTTCTGTAATGTATCAATTGGCAAATTTTCTTTAAGCTCAACATTGAAATTGTATGTCATTATATAAAGATAACTTTATATGCTATTTTTAATGGTATTATTCTTGGATAACGCCGTTCACGTGTATGCCAGTTATGGGATTGAAACAAAGATAAAACAATTGAAACTGACATAAATCATGTAGCTGTTGGAGAAACTTTATTTGTTATATCAATTTTAATACGAAAAAATGATTTAAACCATACATTTGGGCTGAATTTCCCAATATTGACCGTCAAACAGTGGTCAAATATTTAATTTTCACTTTAAATGTTTTATATAGCTTGCATTTTCGTTTAAAAGGGGTATGTACCATTACATTAACTATTGTATTCAATTACATGCACACTGCATCGCATATTGTGAAGTTGTTCTCTTTTTTTGATTGATATGGACATTTTAGGGTAAATTCCGTTATCCCTGTGAACAGCGTTATCCATGGTTATCCTGACATACACACGCGAAATAAGCCTGACGAAAACACATGCTCAATACTTGCTAAATAGAGCGATTTCGCTATGTGTAGCGCGGTAGTTAACACTCATATGTGTGGACTATGAGCCATATATTTATACTTACAGCATATTCTAGAAGAAACCGTTTGGTTCACAAAGTGAAATGTGTTATATAGAACACAAAAGAAGAAGCAAACTCACTGTTTTCAATGTTTCGCTGCTGTATCTAGACTTCTCAAAGATTTTCCAAAGAAGAAAGATTGTGCTCTTGCAATATTTTCTTCAAATGAAGGTGATAACACTTTACAGGATAACGCCGTTCACGATAACGCCGATCACGTTTGTATTCGTTTTCGTCCCTTTTTGACCTTCTGCAAGCCGTGTAGTTGAATTTCTATTTTTTCCCCATATATTTAGTATAAGAACCAATAGACCTATAACATAATACCTTTCAAAGTTAACAGGATACCTACTTCCCAGAGAAACATCGATAACGGAAATTACAAGCTTAAAACAGTCGTTTTAAATAATGAACTTCAACATTTTTTATAAGCCAAATGATGTGCCAGAGACTTTCGAGGTGCTATAATTTCAATAGCGTGGTCGGTTTGCTACGCGATTGCTCATAAACTATTGCATATTTAGAACATTCAGTTTATAATGATATATCAGGTGTACGGATATCGGAAACTACACACATTTCGTGGAAAGTTCATTTTAATTTAAAAGTGCACATTAAATTTACTGTATGCAGAAATTAATGCCTTTATATATTTTGTTGGTACCTTTGCTTGATTTATTCGTGACAAGACCTTAGAAAAACTTGAATTGAGAGTCAAATCCAACAGTTTAAAATTGCAACATCTGGTCGAGGAAACCGTGTTTTTGTGGTTTTGGGGGCCTTTCAGTGTAAATTTGAACCTGATAATGTCATTTAAAGCATGGCAAACCATGGTGTTCCGAGTAGAACTCATCAAGTTCTAGCATAATATTTTTAAAAAAGGTGTGATATATACTTATAGTAAGATTTCCAGGATCAAAGAATGATAAAAAGCCAAGTGGTCCCATTTTTGTGGAATTGCCCTACGTATCCAAAAAAAAGAATTATTTAATCATATAATGATATTTGGGTCCATTTTCCAAATTTCGACATTTGGCGGTCTGGCAAATTAAAAAAATCTGTATGATTTCTATGCGAATATAATATTTTATAATTGTTGTCGTCAAATTGATCTCATAAACTAAAAAGGTGATAAAACAACAAAATGCAACAATGAATGGACATTTTAGAGCCAACTACTGGCATTTTTTTAAACTGTAAAGTGCAAGTGAATGGCAGTAACAAAACAAGTCAATAAAGATGAATGATCGAATCTTTGACAAAAATAAATAATCACACTAGTTAAGATTACATTATGTTGATATCCATGCTGATCAAATTACGGGCGAAATATCTGTTTTCTTGGATCTTGGATCTTGGATCTTGGATCTTGGATCTTGGATCTTGGATCTTGGATGGTGTAAACCTGCAAATACTCTTACAGAGTTTTGACTGGAGGTGCGACGTAGGGGGGTTAATTGGTGGAACGGAGAGGGCGGGAAAGGGCAGTTCTAAACTTGGACGTTTTCGACCGTTTCAGGTGAGAGTTTGTTCCAGTCTTTGATGGTCCTCATGAAGAATGAGTTGGCGTATGTGTCGGTTCTTGGGTGCTTTTGTTGAAATTACTGTGTGTGGCCTCGCCTGTTTCTTGATGTCTTCGGTGTGGTGTAGTCTTCGTGATTTATAACTATCTGTCCGTTGATCATTTTATGAAGGCAGGCAAGTCTGTGGTTTTTGCGCCTGTCTTTAAGTGGAGACCAATTGAGTGTGTCTAGGACTTTTGTGATGCTTGTGTCTTCCCCGTAGGTATTTGTGACGAATCTTGCTGCTCGCCGTTGGACTTTTTCAATGTCTTCAATGTTCTTTTTGATATGAGGATCCCATGCGGCAGTGGCGTAGTCCAGGTGTGGGCGTACAAGAGTGTGGTACTACTTCTCTTTGATTGAGGGGTGGTATGATAGAAGTTGCGTTTGACGAAGTTGAGCACTCGCGTTGCCTTTGCAGTTGCATACTCAGTTTGGCGATTCCATCGGAGATCTCTTTGGATGTAGATATCGATACTTTGTGTGGTTCGTCTCTTCGAGAGTTGTGTCGAGCATTTTGTACTGTGTAGCTTGTGGATTTCTGTCCCTGGTGACTCGCATGGTATTGCATTTGGCTGGGTTGAACTTCATGCCCCATTTATGTGACCATTCAACCATCTGGTCAAGGTCCTTTTGAAGTTGTAATTCGTCTTCAGGTGAGTTGACCGTGTTGTAGACAAGGCAATCGTCGGCGAATAGTCTGGTACAGCTCTTGACGTTCTCATGGATGTCGTTTATTAGGATACGGAAGAGAGATGTCCTAACACCGTTTCTTGTGGGGCACCGCTGAGGACAGGCTTCCAGTCGGATGACTCGCCATTTACCATAACTCTTTGTCAGGAAGGAGCGAATCCATTTGAGCGGTTTGTTCCTGATGCCATAGAAGTCGAGCTTAAGTAAAAGGCGTTCGTGTGGCATGACGTCAAAGGCCTTCGAAAAGTCGAGAACCGCTATGTCTGTTGTAGTCTTGTTGTCAAGGTTAAGTGAGAGGTCGTGTGCCGTGAGTATTAGCTGTGATTCGCATGATCTGGCCTTTCTAAAGGCATGTTGGTGGTCTGCCAAAATCTTGTGCTTTGACAGATGACGCATGATCTGGCTATCTATGATATGCTCAAGTAGTTTGCAGCAATTACTTGTCAACGACACCGGCCTGTAGTTAGCAGGACTCGTAGTAGCACCTTTTTTGTAGATTGGACTAATGTTAGCTTGTCTCCAATCCAGTGGCAGGTCGCCAGTGTCCAGGGATTGTTGGAATATAAACTGGAGGATTGGGGCTAATTCCCCGAGGGCCAAGGTTGCAACCGGAAAGTACATTAATCAAATCAAACTTTTTACCTTCACACCTGAATACACTCTCCAGGCCACATCAAGCAGCAGCTCTGTCAGTAATTCATTCTTATGGTTGAATCAAATACAAAGCAAACCCTTTAGAACAAACAAAAGGGTTTCAAATATTATCTCCCACACAATAAATCCAAACCTCTTCATAATCATTTCATTTTCATACCATCACTCTCCGCCCGTCCTCCATGGTTCTGGTCAGATCCTAACAAATCATGTTAAAACCAATACAATGTCAATAACCGCCCTATTGATAACCACTAATCTGACACTGCTAAACCCCATCAACCGCGAAACTCGAAAACCGCGAAACCCGAGAACCGCTCTAGTTTTTCTAGTGATGCAATTCTAAATTAAGTGGAATCAAGGTAGTGCCATTCGCAGATTGTTTACGAAACCATGGTTATACCTTTCAAGGGCACCTGGAAATTACGATCACAGATAATAAAACACTGAAGATAATATTGGTTTAATTCATTATTATAGTTGTTGCCCCACTCTTGATATCTACATGGGAGAATACAATATCTAGCACTAACAGCACTAAATAGTGATCATAAATCAAGCTACTCTACTCTCCACATAGCTGTGATGGGCCAAGCAATTGGTTCCTGCAACTCGGATGGGTTTTGTCGTTCGTTGGAGATGTCTTGTTGGATATGTGATGTGTAATTCGTTTGTTGGGGGGGGGGGCGAAGCCATCCTATTTAGTATTAGCATGTGATTGCTGTGTACATGGTAAATGATAATGGTACAATAACTGATCCTTGTGGGATGCCTTCTTCAGAGGAGTATGAGGCTTAGAAATGTTGTCATTTGTCACTCGTAGGTCTCAATTTATCTCTGTAAATGACAACATTTCTAAGCCTCATACTCCTCTGAAGACGTCATTGATTTACATGGCCTTGGCATCTAGCGCCACCTGTATAAAAGGTAAACATACTTATGAGACCATTTTTGCACCATAATTTGTTTAAGGACCAGTGATTACACTGACAAAATGTCATCGATATGGCTCCTTCAATTCTGGGTGATTTCAAAAACTTGTTGATACCCCCTCGTACTATACTTTATGTGATTATAACCAATAAAATCAACATGAATTGATGATGATCAAATAAAGATCATTAACAACCTATAAAATTAGTAAAAGCCACACCTACATAACACATTACATTTAATTAACAAAGGTTTCATTGATATGAAACAATAATTTAATATTTTGACGAGTGAATTCAAATTTGCTTAGGCAGAGCAATACAACATTTAGAAATTTAAAAAAATGCAAGAAAAAAATATAACAACAGATAACACATGGCAGAAACGTATTTGACTGTGAAATATTGCAACGTTTGACATTTAATTTAGAAAATTGAATGTACGCGTTTGTGTAATGAAAATTTCGTCGAAAGCGCTTTTCATTTAGTTTTCACATGAATATTTTGCCTTTTTCCCTCATGAATATTCTAGTTTACGGCTAGTGACATTTCATGTGTATCTTTTAAATGCTTTAAAAGCTTAATAACGCGCGCGCTTGGCGTTCCTGAACTCATGACGTGACACGGCCACATAATGAATAAGGCACAGTCTACTAAATTGCATTGCATACACAAAATGAAAACTTACTTACGATAATCAAGGACCTTCTTGAGTATCTAGTCTCTACAGGGTGGTTCTAAAGTGTTAACCCTTTTTGCAAATTTTCTTAGACACAGAAATCAAAGAATGGAACTCCAGATCTGTCTTCAATTAATACTAGGCTAGCTATAAAGTACATTTGTTGATTTTTTTAAACATTTATTTTGATAAAGCCAAAATTGTGGAACATACGTAGTGAAAAGTGTCAGTTCACAATGATTCATATCTTCCCAAAAATAGACTGAGCTCACTCCTTCTTTGGAAAGACGCATATTAAAATGCCCTACTTTGAAAAAATGAGAAATATGTGTACACCTCTACATACATACATACATCTATAATCAACGTTTATAAGACACCTTTCCAGAAAGATCAGAGCACCATAAAACAAAAACAAAATAGAACACTGCAAACAGAGTCAATATGATTGATATAAATGAGACTTCAAAATCTTCTTGACACTACGCAGTGTACATGCTTCCCTGATGCTTTTTGGGAGGATGTTCCACAATGAGGGAGCAGAAACATAGGTATGTACAAAGATATACTTATATACTTCAATAATACCCTAATCATTTATAATCTAACATCGAAAATACATCTTACCGATTCTTTAAATTCAGTGTTTTTTCTCTTTTTCAATGAGTAAAAAATGTGTGAAGTGAAATCAGGATAAGTGTCGGGAAAATTGGAACGCGCCCTCTAGAGTTGATAATGAGAAATAATACGATATGTGTTGTTTTGAAATGCGGCGTTTTCTGCTATACTTTATAAGCACAACACTGGTTTTTATTTAAAGTAGAATAACACTTCGATCTATTGCGACATAATTGATGTTTTGAATATAACAACCCACTAGTTATTATACATGTATGCTACGTTATTCGGAATGTTTTGAAAACACAGCGCTATTTTATTTAAAATAGAGTAACACACTCTGGAATTGAAAATGGAAGTGCTACGACTTGAACTATGTTTTTAACAAAAATGGTAATTACAGTGCGCCATCTAGAAATGTTTGCTCGGTTTTTATAGGTGAATCTCAGCGAAGGGCTGTTAAAAGATGGAAATTTAGATGTGGTTACCGACTATTGTGTGATAATGGATGGGTTAGTCCATATTTTGAGTAGAGGATGCCGGCTGAAACGGGCGCATGCCGCCTGGATAACCATCCGCGGAACGGACTCTCACCGGGCGCTCGCAGTGTGACACCGAATGGGTTTACACGGTACCTGCCACATAACACCTGGGTAACATTCTGTTAACGTGTTGACGGTCTCATAACGTCTCCGTAACATCCTATTAACATCCTATTACCGTTTCCTCGCAATTGTACCGTCGCAGATGGCCGGCAAAGTCCCCTGAATGTGGTCAACGGACGGGAAACGGCCCATCGTTTGTCCTCTCCATGTGCCGCCGTCCGCACCAATTGTTCACACGGTAAGGGGCCGTCCATCTCACACGGATACATGGCAAGGCCCGTTGCCAGCAAGACCGGTGGCTTAGTGGTTAAAGCGCCTGGCTAGTGTTCAGGAGACCGGGGTTTAATTCCCCGCCGGTGAATGTCCTTGCTTATTTTTCGTGGAGACGTTCTCAGGTGTTTTTTAATACTTGTTGTTATATTATTGTCTATCGTAAAATACCGTAGGTTGGTAAACTGCTTTATATTATGTTACATATAATAAAAAATAGTATATACATTGCAAATGATAATGAAGGAGAAAAGATTATGACAAGACGGTCCAAAATACAAAACATCACAAATAAGTAGCAAGTCATTGGGCGCCCCTTGACACCTATTGTCCCACTAATCCTAACATGTATCCCAATTGAACTAACCTGCATCCATAAGACTACCCGACATTTACAAACAGGTTATAAAGCACATATCTTACAGGTGTGCTGCCAGATGTGTGTGTCCGAGGAAGTAGAGAGTAACACAAATCTATTTTCCTTCCTTTTTTGTCCCTTCCATCGCCATTTTCCTTGCTTTTCCCACTTTATTTTTCATTTTTTCTTTCTCCAGCCTCTTTCTCTATCCATTTTTATTTATTCTTTCCGTTTCCTACCGCCCTTTTCCCTACCCATCTATCCTCGACACCTTGTTCCATGTTGAATTGAAAAACAAGTAACTATAATATATACAGGTCAAGGCGTTCGAGAAAAAACACTTGTTCTGAAAAGGCGACATTGCAAGACACACGCCACGTGATATATAAGACCGCACTTATCATGCTTATTGAAACCAACCTCGATTGATTATATATGAGATGTCGAATCGTGTAGCCGATTAAGTGGTTAATCGTCAGTGTCGTGAATTTTTAATAAACAAGTATCGTCAAAATTGAAACATGACTTATTTGTTCAGCTCACTCTTTATCACTAAAGGAAAATGGCTGAGAACACTAACACAACTGATCGCATTCGCCATGACGTTTTCTATCAAGTTTTCAGATCAGTAGTGTTTGGCATATTATCTATTCTAATCATTGGCGGTAACCTGTTTTGCCTTGTAGTGTTAAAGCGGGCTCCGAGATATCTAAAGACACCAACACGGTTATTTCTGACATCATTGACTTGTGCTGATTTATCCACCGGATTGTTCGTCACATTTCCTTCCTTTGTTACCTACATTTTTGGAGAGACTTTGCCCGAAACAGCATCACACATATTATGTGGTTTAATAGGCATTATTTCCATATCCTGCGGTTTCGCATCAGTCGTGTCGTTGTTTTTCGTCAATTTCGACAGGTATCTCGCCATTGAATTCCCTTTAAATTGTGAGACATTAGTTACTACCAAACGCGCTCGGATAGCCATTGCTTTTTTGTGGATTACAGTTTCGCTTATAACTTTAGCTGAGTGTTTCGTTCTCTTTAGCTACTTGAGTAATGGTATCGTTGAAAACTTATGTGACGCGTTTTATATGCTTGAACTGTTTGGCGAAATAGCCTTGCCTGTGGGTGTGTTTTTCTTTGCTATTTTACCCTTCATATTCACAACCGTTATATATGTACGTATTTCAATCATCGTGCATCGACATAAATTAATGGAGAAGAAATTATTCACCGCTGGAGTTTCCTCGATACCAGGCATATGTCGTAATCGATGCGCAGATCGAAAAACACTGAACACTTTTCTTGTGGTTACCGTTGTTTCGTCGTTCACCTGGTTACCAATTACAGTCTTTACTTACTATGTACATTTTGTCGGTCAATCGTCAAATTAGGTTCTAAGTGGTTTACTGGTGTTGTCTTTTACGTACAGCAATTGCTGGGTTAACATATTAATTTACACTGTTAGAGATCGCTCTTTCAGAAAAGCCGCGATGAAGCTACTATATACATGGTGTGGAACGCAACGTTTCGGTATGGGAAAGTAAATGAGTTTATTAAGTATTTTACGCGTACAAGAAAGGAAAATATGGATAATGATATAAACTTTCGACGATATATATATCTCAATTTGATGGGGAAAATCTAAAGTGTTTGGATTTCCTACCTTTAATATACACATTCAAAGATCGATCTATCGTTCAGAAAGGGACAATCGCTGATGGGGAACTGTCAAATTTCTCACACCAGTACACCGGCATCATGAATCAGCGAGTCCGATTACTTGATAGTCATTAAAGGCTGGCTCACATAGTAGCGCTAGATATCCAACGGAGGGCGACGGACGTGAAAATCACAAAATGTTGGCGGCAAAACGACGGCAAAAGGGGAAAAGCTAGATTCGCTGACGGGTGGGAACGACCTTCAGCGACAA
This sequence comes from Ophiura sarsii, assembly GCA_035610835.1. NCBI lineage: Eukaryota > Metazoa > Echinodermata > Ophiuroidea > Amphilepidida > Ophiuridae > Ophiura > Ophiura sarsii. The sequence continues at coordinate 40,518,750 of CM069459.1, forward strand.
CACGACGGAAAAAAGACGAATGGATGCGGCAGGGAACGGAGTCTAGCGACCAAAGTCGGACGTTGTCTGAGCGGCGAGTGACGATGTTTCGACGGAGCCCGGCAACAAGGAACGAGGTCAGACGGCTGGCAGCGGATTGGCTGGCGGCAAGGAACGGCTGCTGACGGTGGGTTGCGGCGACGATGACGATGTGTGTAGGCGGGTCGTATAAATAGTCGAGCTTGGCGTTCCCACTCTTCACAACGTTCTGGTCATCCACGCAGACATACGCTGTGCTGGGCTGGAAAAGAATCTACTAACTAAAAGTTTAAAATCGTGAACCATCGTTACAAAATCGTAACCCATCGCAGATCACCGTTATAATGCCGCAGGTACTCACAAACGACCCGCCATAAACAGTCATCACCCGTCACCCTCCGGCCAAAATTCGCAATCCATCGTCGCACCAAGGTCGTTACAATTTCGTTACTTGCCGCAATGTGTTGTCAGGGTTTTAGATGTGACGTCACTTGCCGTTGTTTAGCCGTCAATGGTCGTTGACAACGACTACCAACGAAATTGTGACGACCTCAATACGAATAGATACGGCCTCGCAAGGCATGGAAACGTAAAGGAAGTGAGCTAAGAGAATTACTTAATCTACTCTATAAAAAGTATATATTTTCTGAACGGAAATCTCTCAAGAAATCTAAATATTATATTAAAATGTAGATAAGACCTATTAATGGTAACATGTTTTGATAAAGAATCTTTAAAAAATATCGATTTTTTTTTCATATTTTACTTAAAGCTCAATAATATTTTAATACCTATCCCAATCATAATTTTACTGTGCATACTAGTCCTCATGCAATTACCCATCAGAACATAATGGTTGTAAAGGGTTACTTGTTGAAATAAACTATATCGGGAAGTGAATGAGCACAAACGTTTAAATTTCGTATTTATTAGAGTTTACAAATATATATATTTTTGGATTCATATCCTGCATTTTTGAATTTCCATATATGAGAGCTTTCCAAAAATATATAATATATTTTGTTATAGGCATGTATGTAAAACCAATGAATTAGGGCAAATTCAATTAAAAAAATCAAGGGCAATCGATTCATGATTACAATTGTTACATAATAGTTGACACGTTTGTTGAAACAGAAACTTATAGAATATAAAACAATCTATAACATGAGAGCAAAATAATGTTTGTACCACACAGGGATGAGGAGTTATTGTAAATTGAACGTAGAAATGGGAACATTTTGTATATTCCCCATAGAGATTGTACACAGTGCCGGCGCCACCGCCTCCACCACCGCCACCACCGCCACCGCCTCCACCTCTGACTTTCGAAATGTAATCAATCATATCTCAGCCAAACGTCATAGAAACACCTGATTTTTTTTCACAAAATGTAGCTAAAACAATAGGCTTTCAAATGACACCTTAAGTAACCATGATAGCTCTACCACATAGTTGTTGAGTTAATAGAGAGAGATGGATGATTCGTCGCCAAAAATGCAACGCCCCATTCTTTTTGGGTGGCGAGTTCAAAACACATGGCCTTAAAGCGCCTTCTATCAGACGCTCATGGAAGCTAGTAAGCCATGATGGCTTTAATACACGTCACAAACATGCAACCATGCCACTTATGCAATCAAACAACTATCTTTGTTCTTTCCATCCGTGAAACACAGCCGCAGGTTTAAATCAGTTGACAAAAAAGTAGTGCGAGTGCATTGCATTGTTGTTCTCCTACCATTTAATTACGTAGCCAGAAGCCAGAAACGTGTCGTTGATTTCTATCAAGCCCATACTGTACACTTTTAGAAATACACATCGGTTGTATGTTCAAATTATTGCCTTCTGATTAAGGGGATCTCTTCTGTCAAAAGCTGTCGCTATTTGTCAGTTAAAACTCGCGGTGATCATGATGATGAATCTACTTGATCCTGCCCATTGGGTAATTCTGCACTTAAGATTAAATCTTTTGACTTTTGAGGATTTTGGTTTATCAGAAAGTGAGGAACGAGTACAGAGTCCTAAGCCTTTCTAAAGCTGTAGCTTAGATGTTTTACACGCCTCACCACAGACCGACATACACTTATCCAATGTATGGACGACTTGGAATGTGTCGATTTTATCTTTTCAAATTAGTACTCAAAAGTACATACGATAACCGTCTCACAGTTTAAAACCCGTTTCCGGCAGCCTGGTGCTAAGCATGGGTTTCCAGTTTCCAATACGATTTATTTAGTTAAAATATACTACCCGGGTTCCAAATTGTCGGTTCCTTTCATCTATGCTTAGCACCAAGCTGCTGGAAACGATATTCCATAAGTTTATATGAGGCTGTTACGTTATCTGAAGAATCAAACATGAATTGATGATGATCAAATAAAGATCATTAATGACAGATAAAATAAGTAAAAGTCGTACCAACAAACCACTTTTTATAATTAACAAATGTTTCATTGAGTGAATTCAAATTTGCTTAGCCAGAGTAATACAAAACATAAACATTATAACGCTGCAAGAAAAGAAATATTTAACATCAGAATAACACATGGCAGTAACGTATTTGACTGTGAAATATTACGTTTGTCATTCAATTTAGAAAATTGAATATCCATGTTTGTGTAATGAATTTCGCCGAAAGCGATTTTCATTTAGTTTTCACATGAATATTTTGCCTTTTCCCCCATGAATATCCTAGTTTACGGCTAGTGACATTTCATGTGTATATCTTAAATGCTTTAAATGCGTGCGCTTGGCGTTCCCGAACTTATAACGTGACACGGTCACATAATGAATATGGCAAAATCTACTAAATTGCATTGCATACACAAAAATGAAAACTTAACATTTTCAGCGGCTATAAGGTTAACCATTTTCAAAACAGAATTTCTGAACCAATACTAGGAATGTTTGTACTTATTCTAATGCATTTCACATGGTGATTCCAAATATGGTAATGCACTTTAATTATTTTAACCTTTTTGAAACATTTGTGAAATTTTGGAATGTCGTCTGCAGACCCCTGCCGCGTGGAATGTGTTAAGGTAATCAAAGACCTTCTTGAATATCTAGTACCTACAGGGTGGTTCAAAAGGGTTACACCCTTATAAATGCGCTTAGTCAGAGAAATCAAAGGATAGACATCCAGATCGGTCTTCCATTAATAGCTAAGAAATCTTTGTTGATTTGTTTAAACATTTATTTTGATGAAGCCACAACTCTGGATCATAAGTGTTGAAAAATTGTTAGTTCCGTTCACAATGTAACATCTTTTCCCAAAAATAAACTGAGCTCACTTCTTTTTTGGCAAAAGACGTATTAGAAAGGGTTACACCCTTTTAAATGCGCTTACTCAGACAAATCAAAGGATAGAAATCCAGATCGGTCTTCCATTACTAGCTAAGAAATATTTGTTGATTTGTTTTAAACATTTATTTTGATGAAGCCACAGCTGTGGAGCAGTGGAGAAAAGTGTTAGTTCCGTTCACAATGTTACATCTTTTCCCAAAAATAAACTGAGCTCACTTCTTGTTTTGCAAAGACGTATTACAATTCCCTACTTTAAAAGATGAACAATGTGAATACAAAGTTGTACTTCAATACCCTGATAATGTATCATCTAACATCGAAAATACAAAATTCACTGGGGTTTTTTTCTTTCTTTTTCAATGAGTAAAAAAATCGTTAAGATCAGGATAATGATAAAAAAAAATGGAATGCGCCCTCTAGAGTTGAAAATTAGAAATGCTACGATATTTGTTGTTTTGAAAACACAAAGGGGTGTCTGCAAATAAGACAATGGGTCATTCACAGTTAGATTATATAAATGCGGCGTTATTTGCTATATTTTGTAAGCACAACACTGGTTGTTATTTAAAGTAGAATAACACTTCAATCTATTGCGACAAATTTGATGTTTTGAATAGTACACCCAACTAGGATAGGGTTGAATTATATGTACATGTATGCTACGTTTTTCGGAATGTTTTGAAACACAGCACTATTTTATTGAAAGTAGAGTAACACACTCTGTAGGTAAAAAATGGAAGTACAACGATTTTGAATATGTTTTCAACCAAAATTGCAAAAACAATACGCCACCTAGAGTTTGAAAAAATAAGAACTGCTATAGTGTTTGCTTGATTTTAAATAGGTTAATCAACAGCACTGTGAAACCGGTATTACACGTTTATGATGTATGATATAGCAATAGTAGCATAGTGAGTTTGTATTCGCTCGTGGCGGTCAAAATGAAAAGACACGCTGTATTAATCTAAATGACACGGACCGATTAATAGTTTCGGCAGAGTTGCTTACTTGCTTAAGGCGTCCCGAAGGGACGGACTTCTGTGATGGCCTTCCATACTGGTCTTTCAAGCATGCAGTTTTTCATGTCCTGCCTAGTTAGTCCTGTATCCTCTGATAAAAGCTTGATGTAATTCTTTCGTGGTGGTCCTCTAGCCTTGTGTCCATGCTTGGGTTGCCACAGGAGAACTTTGGAGACTGCTTCCTCTTCCTTTCTGGCACAGTGGCCGGCAAATTTTAATCTCCTCCGTCTTAGCCTCTCTGATATTGGTAGCAGGTTCCCATATAGATCTTTGTTGGTGGTGTGAGATTGCCATGATACATTCAGTGCTTTTCTTAAGAGGCGAGTGTAGCAACCATCCAGCACTTTTCTCATTTTAGCTGTTAGTGTTCAAGTCTCGGCTCCATAGGTCAAAACAGATTCAACAGTGGTGGTAAACAGCTTTATTTTCAGGTTTCTTGGGAGTTTACTGTTCCATATTTTTGTCATGCTGTTACAGGCTTTCAAAGCTTGAGCCTTTCTTATGTTGAAATCTTGCTCACTACTAGCAATCCAGGCACCAAGGTATTTGAAGTCTTGGACAATTTCAAGATCATTACCATCCAGTGTTTTAATTGGTGTTGGAGCTTCTTTGTACAGCATTGCCTTTGTTTTTTTTGGCGTTCATCCCAAGACCAACTGTAAGCGCAGCTGCTTCCACCAGATTTAGTAGTTCCTCTGCATCCCGTAGATTGTCAGCAAGGAGAGCAATGTCGTCTGCGAAGTCAAGGTCTGTAATTGTCTGCGGCCCTATTCTCCTACTTTGCCTGGGAACAAGTGTGAAGCCTAGTTGCTCTTCTTTTCCTGCCAATGCCTTCCTCAGTGCATATTCTAGGATGATTATGAACAAAAACGGTGCTAGTGTATCACCCTGAAGAACCCCTGCTTGAATTTCGAAGTCCTTAGTGATGCCATCTGGAGAAGTAACATGTGCTTTGGTTTGTTGGTATGTATGTCCAATGGCAGCCAGCCTCTCTGGTACACCATAGGCTCTTAATATATCCAACATCTTACCACGATGGACGGAATCAAATGCTTTTTGAAGTCTATGAAGACCAATGCTGCAATGAGGTTGTTGTTCTTAATTTCCTCTACTATCCTTCTTAATGCCAGAATTTGAGACACTGTTGATCTACCTGGGCGAAAACCATTTTGATTGATTCGTAGAACCGGGTCCAGGTGAGGTCGAATTCTGTTAAGGAGCAGCCTGTTGTAAGTTTTTGCTACAATGGACGATAAGCAGATTCCCCTATAGTTCTTTCCTTCTCGTAAATCTCCACTCTTTGGAATTGGGATGAGATTTAGTATCGACCACTGGTCTGGTTTTCTCCCATTTATCAGCGCATCATTGCAGAAGTTAAGAATTATATCATCCAGGTCACATCTTTTGAGAACTTCCGGTGGGATCTCGTCTTCACCGGGGCTTTTGCCTTCAGTAATATTCTTCTTGGCAGCGTTGTATTCTTCCTGATCAAAAGCGTCTGTTCGTATGTTAAATTCCTGAAACAATTGACTTATTTCTTCATGCTCATTTGTCATGACAGGGGGATTTCCGAGTAGTTTCTGGAAGTGGGTATGCCAGGATTCCAATCTTTCTGTCTGTGTTTCACCTTTGATCTGTCCCTTTTTAGCTGTTTTACGCCCACTGATCTCGTTGATAAGGTCCCAAGATGCTTTATGCTGACAGTTTATATTGGAAGTTTCTACTTGCTTGATCTTCCTTCCTAGGATCTCTTCATTTACCATCTGGTATGTGCTGCTTAGGCGGTTCTTCTCAGTTTGCAGCTCCGATCTTGATATACATGATCCCTCCTGGATGTCAATGAGTTGAGCCTTTTGCAGTTCTTTCCTGGCTTCCTCAATCCTAGGGTCATTCAAAATGGCTTCTTTTGGTCGCTTGAGGGCTTTTGGGATCAGTTTCTCTGTTGCTTCCCTGTTTGCTTGTATGAAACATTCATAAGCCGATGTGGAATTCTCATCACAGCTCTTGTGTAAGACACTAAATCTGTTGCGTACCTCTACAGTGTAACGATCTTGTAGCTCAGCATCCTGTACAAGTTGTTTCCAATCATATTTTACTTTCCTTGGTGGTGTTTTCCCATTTGCTCTGAGACTCAGTCGTACCTTTGCTGTTACAATGCGATGATCTGATCCCACACTAGCAAATGAGTTGAATGCACAAGAGTCGGTTACGCTATTCCTCCATTTCCTTCTTACTAGTATGTAATCCAGTTGAGCTTTAAAACCAGATGGCAAGTTACATGTCCAGAGCCTGGCAGCTTTCTTTCTGAAACAGACATTTGTTATAGTGAGATCGTTTTCTATTGCCAAATTGTGAAGCATTTCTCCATTTCTGTTGGTTCTTTCATGGTAAGAGAACTTGTAGTTGTCCTTGCCAACCCGGGCATTGAAATCTCCCATTACGATCATAAAATTATGCGCTGGCAGAGTATGATTTGCATATAATGTCATTGTCTTTGATACATTATCGGAGGAAGGGGCAGTCTGTGGTACTCAAATTGAACATGTGATTGTGAGGTATCTCAATACAGGATGTAACACCAAATATTATACAATTTTGAGGAAAAAAATGTTTAAAATAATTACAAAGTCATTTCTGTTTCAATTTTTAATAGCATGCAAAGGAGATTTTCTCAACTTCTTAATAAGCTTTGTTTCATGAAAATCGGTCATCAGGAAGCAGAGATATGATCAAACGTCTCGAGTAGTCGTGAAATCACCTGGGCCACTTTGGCTGAATCACTGGGAAGAACAGTATGAACAAACAAATGGAATCAAACCATGGTTCATATCAAGTGGATCCCAATGAGACTCCAACAATCACAGTGGCTATAGATTTATGCATGATATTTTTGGAGACGGAAGCCATCTTTTCAGTTTGTACTCGCTCATGGCGGTCAAATGAAAAGACATGCGGTATTAAACAGACCGATTAATAATTGTGGCAGAGTATAATTTGCATATAATGTGATTGTCTTTGATGCATGATAGAAGGAAGGGGCAGTCTGGGCACTCAAATTGAACATGTGATTGCTAACACTTGTAAACACATTGATTACCCGCATGTGACCGGAATGTTCTGTATTGACTGTATTGATATTTACTGCAATTGTATAATGTGTGTTCACATATCCATTTTTATATTTAACAACTCGCGCTTCCAATTAAACAATGTTTCAGAGCGTTTCGTAAGAGTTGGAGCATTTATTTCAGAAATATTGAAGCAAAATGTATGCATGACTCTCCAGTAAGTTGAGTTTGGTAGCGGCAAACAGATTGCACACAGAGGGTACACAAGAATGTCCGATATTTTGCAAATTTGAATAAAATTTGGGAGTTAGTATAACGGGGTCGATTGCGTTTTGATTCCTCATCCTCATTTGTCCAAGATCTGGCTTATCTCTTTTAAATTTATAGTAGATTTCTGATACATTGCAAATATTAGTGAAGGAGGAAAGATGACGGCAAGAACGGTCGAAAATCCAAAACATCACAAATAACGCAACGACCGTCATTGGGCGCCACTTGACGTCATGACACCATGGCACATTAATCCTAAAATGTATCCAAACTGAACTAACATGCATCCATAGGACTAGTTGACAGGATTCAAACAGGTTAAAGCACATAATCTTGTCGGTATGCGGACAGATTTGTCGGTCCGATGGAGTGGAGAGGGACAAAAATATATTCTCTACCTTTGTTGTCCCTTCCATCCCCATCGGCTTTCCTCATCTGTACACATTCCTCGATTCTCCCACTCAGTGACAGTTAACTGTCACTGTCTCACTTTACTTTTCACGTCTGCGTCTTCCATATCTGGTGTATCCTTGGTGTAAGATATTTAAAAGTTACGGATTAAAGCTGTATAATCCTTTAATCCCTCAATAGAGGATTTGGTGCTAGGTTAGTTTCGTGCTGTCTTACACCATGGATAAACCCCATCTCTTTCTCTGTCCTTTCCGATTTATTCTTTCCTTTAACTACCATTTGCCTTCCTCTACTTTCCTTGCCCATCAATACCCGACACATGTTGAATTGAAAAACAAGTATATAGTTATAATATATACGGGTCAAGGTGTTCTAGAAAAAATACTTGTTCTGTCTGAACAGGCAATCCTGCAAAACACACTCAACATGATGTATTGAAACCAATATCGATTGTATATTATGTCAAATCGTGTAGGCAATTAAGTGATTAATCGTCAATGTCGTGCATTTCTAATAAACTAGTATCGTCAAATTTGAAAGAAGACTTGGTTGGGGGGAAATCAGCACACAAACTCTCTCTCATGGAAAATGGCTGAAAACACCACTGATTGCATTCGTCACGACGTTTTCTATCAAGTTTTCAGATCAGTAATGTTTGGCATATTATCTATTCTAATCATTGGCGGTAACTGGTTTTGTCTGATAGTGTTAAAGCGGGCTCTGAGATATCTAAAGACACCAACACGGTTACAAAGTTACAAGCGAAATTGTGATCCACAAAAATCCGATGGCTATCCGAGCTCGTTTAGCAGTAACAAATGTCTCACAATTCAAAGGGAATTCAATGGCGAGATATCTGTCGAAATTGACAAGAAATAACGACATGAGTGATGCAAAACCGCAGGATATGGAAATAAGGCCCATTAAACCGAAGCTGTTTCGGGCCAAGTCTCTCCAAATATGTAGGAAACAAAGAAAGGAAATGTGACGAACAATCCGGTGGATAAATCAGAGGCACGTCAATGATGTCAGACATAACCGTGATGGTGTCTTTAAATATCTTGGAGACCGCTTTAAAACTATAAGGCAAAACTAGTTACCGCCAATGATTAGAGTAGATAATACGCCAAAGATTACTGATCTGAAAACTTGATAGGAAACGTCATGGCGATGTTGATGTCAGCCATTTTCCTTGAGAGCGAGAAAGAGAGAGAGAGAGTGCTGAACATGTCTTATTTCAATTTTGACGAAACTAGTTAATTGGAAGATTCACGACCATTGAAAATCAATCCCTTATGCTTGCACGACTCGACACAATCAATCGTGGTAGGTTTTAATAAATTTGGTCTTATATATCAATGTTATGTTGCGTGTGTTTTGGAAGGTCAATGCAAAATATTCATGTGAGAAATTATTACACAAACACGGACATTTAATGTTCTACGTGAGTCAGTCAGTAAGTAATGAAAGTGATCATGGTATGGAATGCATGGGTGATTCTATTGAGGGATAATGTAATCAATACAAGGTATGAACCTTTGTCTTTCAAACAATACACTTTTGGATTTATAAGTATCAACTATGCTATGCATTAGCGTAAACTAAGTACACTTGGGACACTGCCTGAAATTGGTCAATATTTGGCTGGATATGTAATAGGTTGAAATATGGGTTGTTTGAAACATTTGCGTGTATCTCGGCAATGCAAGTATAGAAACAGATAACAATTGGTGCATAGTTAGAACACCCAATAATCTCTGTTTCACCATTTTCTTAGATCCGAATTCCTTAATACAAACAAGAAGGGACCATCTCAAATACGCTTTTATTAAGCAAAATTCGCAACAATAAACCTTAGAAAACAACAAAGGATAAAGAACAATGGAGGGATTATAATTGAGTAAATTGTTGTGGGATGTAAAGCAATAAATAGTGGGCATTTCAAAAGGAGCTGATCATAAAATTTCCTCAAACCATTGAAATTATGTGACGATTACTTTAACAGTACACATCTAGTAGCTCCAAAGATAGCAGTAACAAGAGAGGTTGTGGCAGCCATCTTTGATTGATATATTCATGTATATCTTCATTTTGACTAGTACAATAATTATACACATTGATAAATAATTTGTAAATAATTATTTCTGATTAGAATTTGAAGGCACAGTAAGCTTTTATCTGGTAAATTTCATGATTTTAGCCATTTTTGGCCTAGTTCAAAATTATCTGCCGTCTGCGCATGCGCATATTTTCTGTAAATTTAATATGAATAAGTTCAGATAATTAGTTAACTATCCTATGGAATCTCTCAAATGGGTTTATTGCTTGGTTTTTCCCTAAATTGTTTGTTTTTCCGCAATACTAGTGATTCACTGACTGGGAATTTTTCAATGAAAATGGGCTATTTGAATTTCTGATATTTGTATACCTTTTATTCAATTGCTTCTCCTTACTTTTCCCTCTTATACTACACATTTCAAATTACACAAGGATTATTGCCTTTTGTATCATAATTATGAAGAGAGAAAAAATCGGGATTTACCTGCTTCTGATGTCATGTTATGCAATCTTCTTACCACGTGTTTCATTTAAACAATTCAAATTTGCCCGCCAAATAATTGATTTAGCAGTGTCCCAAGTGTACTAACTTTAAGCTAGTGCTATGACGTCATAGTTCATACTTAGAAATCCAAAAGCGTATAGTTTGAAAGACAAAGGTTCATACTTAGTATTGATCACAATAACACTCAATAGAATCGCTCATGCATTCCATACCATGATCACTTTCATTACTTAATGACAGACCCTCGTATATCGAATATCACGGCAGCATAATCAGTTCGGTACGATTACTTCTTCTGGATGCTTTCCTTTTCAGGAAGTATTACACATAATCCCTTGCAAAACTATATACTCGTAGTAATCATGGTAATATTACCAAAAATACCAGTTTATTTATTTAAACCAAAGATGATAGATCTATGAAACATTGACGATCAGTAACTGAGTCAAGATAGTAAATCAACAGATTAGTTATAATTAATAGCTATTATTTGGGAGATTTTCCTATTTTATTGTAATTAAGACAGATATCACCTTAATATCACCAGGTCATGTGCACGATCAAAATATGGATTTTCCTTATATTTGGTATGGGGGATGGTCTTATGGTATAACATATTGAAACACATTTTAAAAATTCAAAAACCTTTGTTGCCATGGCAACACCCATTTGTATTTTGGGCTATTTTATCTGTCGCTATTTATCAGTGATGATGATTCTACTTGATCCCATGCCATCGGGTAATTTTGCACTTAAGATTAAATATTTTGACTTTTGAGCATTTTGGTTTATCAGAGAGTGTAGACTTCTTTTCGCTGGCAAGAGTACAGAGTCATAAGCCTTTCTAAACTGTAGTTTAATAGCTTAGATGTTTTATACTCCTCATCATGCCCGACATACACATACACTTATCCAATGTATGGACGACTTGGAGTTTGTCGATTTAATCTTTTTCGATTGGTACAATCCCGAGTGGAGAAGATTCAAGTAGCTTCAAGTAAATGTTCCGCAAAACGTAAACATTTGCAAGAAATTCAACTAGAAGATAACTCGATACCCGTTTCACATTACGGAATATTAATCAAGGACATCTGTAAGTTTATACGAGGAAACTACGTTATTTGAAGAATCTCCAAGAAAGGATCCGACCACATACTATACTACATGGGATTATAACCAATAAAATCAACATGAATTGATGATGGGCTAATAAAGATCATTAACAACCTATACAATGAGTCACACCTACATACCACATTATATTTAATTAACAAAGGTTTCATTGATTTGAAACAATAATTTAATATGTTGACGAATTCAAATTTGCTTAACCAGAGCAATACAAAATATAGAAATAAAAAACTGCAAGAAAAAAATATAGCAACAGATGGCACTAACGTATTTGACTGTGAAATATTGCAACGTTTGTCATTTAATTTAGAAAATTGAATGTCCGCATTTGTGTAATGAAAATTTCGTCAAAGCGCATTTTCATTTAGTTTTCACATGAATATTTTGCCTTTTTCCCTCATGAATATTCTAGTTTACGACTAGTGACATTTCATGTGTATCTTTTAAAAGCTTTAAAAGCTTAATAACGCGCGCACTTGGCGTTCCCGAACTTACGACGTGACACGGCCACATAATGAATAAGGCACAATCTACTAAATTGCATTGCATACACAAAATGAAAACTTAAGATATTCAAGGACCTTCTTTAATATCTAGTCTCAACAGGGTGGTTCCAAAGAGTTAACCCTTTTTCTTAAATTTTCTTAGACACAGAAATCAAAAATGGAACTCCAGATTAATTAATACTAGCTATAAGATTTGTTGATTTTTTTAAACATTTATTTTGATAAAGCCAAAATTGTGGAACATAAGTAGTGAAAAAGTGTTAGTTCACAATGATTCATATCTTCCCAAAAATAGACTGAGCTCACCCCTTCTTTGCAAAGACGCATATTAACATGCCCTACTTTGAGAAATATGTGTACACACACATACATACATAATCAACGTTTATAAGGCGCCTTTCCAGAAAGATCAGAGCGCCATAAAACAAAAATAAACAAAAACAAAATAGAACACTGCAAACAGAGTCAATATGATGGATATAAATGAGACTTCAAAATCTTCTTGACACTAGGCGGTGTACATGCTTCCCTGCTGCTTTTTGGGAGGATATTCCCAAGGGCGTCCCCAGAGGGGGGTGTTGGGGTGTGACACATCCATTAATCAAATCTGTCGGCAAAATCTGCCCCAGTAGCTTGCAGTAGCGTGCACAAAGGGGGGCCGGGGGCCTCTGATTGTCCAGGATTGGCCATTAGTTGTTTTTTGACTGTGCGATTATTTGTGACCGTGCGAAATTTGTTGATTGTGCGAAATCTTTTGGCTACCTTTTACTATTTTTTTGTACGTCGGGGGAATTTCATTTTTGGCCAGGTGCCCCCCCCCCCCTCACAATATCCTGCGCACGCAACTGGGTGCTTGTCTGTGGGGGTGCTTGTCGGCAATCGGGACTTCTACAACCCCTGCCCCCCCCCCCCCCCCCCCCCCATTCAAAAGGGTCTGGGGACGCCCTGGATTGTTCCACAGTGAGGGAGCAGAAACATAGGTATGTACATAGGTATACTTTAATAATACCCTGATCATTATTTATAATCTAATATCGAAAATACATCTTACCGATTCATGTTTCTTCTCTTTTTCAATGAGTAAAAAATGTGTGAAGTGAAAACTCTGTATCAGGATATGTGTCGGGAAAATTGGAACGCGCCCTCTAGAGTTGATAATGAGAAATTGTATGATATGTGTTGTTTTGAAAACATAAATGGGTGTCTGTAAAATAGAGTAACACACTCTGGAGATGAAAATGGAAGTGCTACGACTTGAACTATGTTTTCAACAAAAATGGTAATAACAATGCGCCATCTAGAATTTAAAATAATACGAAATGTTATAATGTTTGCTCGGTTTTAAATAGGTGAATCTCAGCGACGGGCTGATAAAAGATGGACATTTAGATGTGTGTTGCCGACTATTGTGTGATAATGGATGGGTTTGTCCATATTATGAGGTAGTGGATACCGGCTGAAACGGGCGCATGCCACCTGGATAACCATCCGCGGAACGTACTCTCACCGGGCGCTCGCAGTGTGACATCGTACGGATTTGCACGGTACCTGCCACATAACACCTGGGTAACATTCTGTTAACGTTTTGACGGGCTCATAACGTCTCCGTAACATCCTATTAACATCCTATTACCGTTTCCTCGCAATTGTACCGTCTCAAAACTCCTGCCGGGCGCAGATGGCCGGCATATAGTCCCCTGAATGTGTTCAACCCAGTAACTGTCACTGGTTCAACGGACGGGAAACGGCCCACCGTGTGTCCTCACCGTGTGCCGCCGTCCGCACCAATTGTTCACACAGTAAACGGGTCGCTCATCTCACACCGGATACATATGAAGGCCCCGTTCTCTAGCAAGACCAGTGGCCTAGTGGTTAAAGCGCCTGGCTGGTGTTCAGGAGACCGGGGTTCAATTCCCCGCCGGTAAATGTCCTTGCTTATTTTTCGTTGGGACGTTCTAATGTGTTTGTTAATAATTGCTGTTATATTGTCTGTCGTAAAACACCGTAGGTTGGTAAACTGCTTTATATTATGTTACATATAATACAACAATAGTATATACATTGCAAATGTTAATGAAGGAGGAAAGATTATGGCAAGACGGTCCAAAATACAAAACATCACAAATAAGTTCGCAATATTGACCGTCATTGGGCGCCCCTTGACACCTTATATTGTCCCACTAATCCATAAAATGTAACCAAATTGAACTAACCTGCATCCATAAGACTACCGACATTTACAAACAGATTATAAAGCACATATCTTACAGGTGTGCTGCCAGATGTGTGTGTCCGAGGAAGTAGAGAGGAACACAAATCTATTTTCCTTCCTTTTTTGTCCCTTCCATCTCCCTTTTCCTTACTTTTCCCACTTTATTTTTCATTTTTTCTTTCTCCAGTCTCTTTCTCTATCCTTTTTTATTTATTCTTTTCCGTTTACTACCGCCCTTTTCCCTACCCATCTATCCTCAACACCTTGTTCCATGTTGAATTGAAAAACAAGTAACTATAATATATACACGTCAAGGCACTTGTTCTGAAAAGGCGACATTTCAAAACACACGCCAACGTGATATATAAGACCGCACTTATCATGCTTATTGAAACCAACCTCGATTTGATTGTATATGAGATGTCGAATCGTGTAGCCAATTAAGTGATTAATCGTCAGTGTCGTGAATTTTATAACCACTTGGTCCAATAGCCATTTCGTCCAATGTCATTTCGTCCAATAGCCACTTCGTCCACTGTCACTTCGTCCAATAGCCACTTCGTCCAATAGCCATCTCGTCCATTCCCACTTCGTCCAATAGCCATTTCGGCCAGTACCATTTCGTCCAATGGCCATTTCGTCCATAGTCATTTCGTCCATAGCCATTTTGTCCAATAACCATTTCGTCCAATAGCCATTTCGTCCAATAACCATTTCGTCCAATAGCCATTTCGTCCAATAGCCATTTCGTCCAATAGCCATTTCGTCCATTAGCCATTTCGTCCAATAGCCATTTCGTCCAATAACCAATTCGTCCAATAGCCATTTCGTCCAATAGCCATTTCGTCCAATAGCCAATTCGTCCAATAACCATTTCGTCCAATAACCATTTCGTCCAATAACCAATTCGTCCAATAACCTTTTCGTCCAATAACCATTTCGTCCAATAGCCATTTCGTCCAATAACCATTTCGTCCCAATAGCCAATAAATAGCCAATTAATCATTACGTGAGATAAATAATAATCAGTGCCGCAATAATCATTACTAGTAATACAAAAGAAGGACCTTTGAGTGGATGGACTACAGAAAATAACTGATGATCTTAATATCCCAAGTTATTGCTGCAGCGGTGAATGGTGACGCCGGGCCCGAGTCAAGTACATAATATAAGGAAAAGAATATTCAGCGCATGTGCTAATAAAAGTTTAAATGTCCGCAACGATGGTATGGTATTTTTACCAAAGCGGTTGTGGGAAAGTAAGAGTTCTTGTGCATTATTTTATTTTATTTTTATTGATGATATGGTCATGGGGACTCATCAGGAAAGAAAGGGCAGAGAAAAAGTCTTTACATCAACCATAACCTCCTTGAGAAGATGCATCAACACTGTTTATATTCTTATTCATGCAGGAAATGTACACAAATAAATATTGCAGTCTCACTCAGCCATGCTCAGAGAATTACTTGTAATCACACTTTATTTCTATTCTTAGTAACCATTGGAAAAACGGTAACCGTTTGTAAACGTCTGATCTTGACCACTCACTATATATTATAGAGTTCTGCCTCCATGTGGCTCGGACAGACCATGTCATAGGCATAGTTCAAGTGTCTAGTTTCAAGATGCCTTCACGTTTATCTAGATACTACAAACACCTAATTTAGAAAGTGCCCCCGAAAAAGTCAAAATCATAGCCCCCCCCCCCCCCCCCCCCCCCCCCACTCGAAAATGAAATAAACGGGTTGGGGCGGGAG
>CM069459.1:40535110-40963325 GCA_035610835.1 Ophiura sarsii
CAACCTCACAGCCAAACTTCACAACTTCCATAGTGCTGTTCTATGGAAGTGTAAATATTGAGGAAATCTCCTGCCCCTGGCGTGGTCTTCTTTTGTTGTGTCTTTGCAGCATCACAATATTTCTTCAGTTCAGTAAATCATCCTCACGCTGCGATATGTGGGCATGAATAAAGTCTCCTAATACTGGAGCCCCATTTATACGATGGGCAACCTCTGCAGCTACATCACAACAGTTTCCCTCCTTCCTGACTCCTTTCAAACTCCTCTAGTACTCCTTCATGCTTAGGGCTGCAATTTATATTTGGCTTCTCAGGTATATTATGTGATCTTTCCAGGGAACGCCCTCAACATCGAAAAAAAAATTGAAAGAAGATTTTCTTGCAGATTTACATTTCTGATCATAAATCGCACATACATTCCAAGTTACAGGGCGATACGATTCTTAATTACTTCAAAATCATGATTTTAGAGTGAAAATAAACTGTCGGATAATCCGACAGTTTATTATTTTCACTCTAAATTCACTGTAAAACCATGATTTTGAGGTAATTAGGAATCGTATCGCTCTGTAACTTGGAATGTATGTATGATTTATGATCAGAAATGTAAATCTGCAAGAAAATCTACTTTCTAAAAAAATAATGAATAGAGGGCGCTCTCTGGAAAAGATCACATAATATGCCTTTAAGGACAATTTGTTGACCCCCCTCTCATATATTCCACCTCCCCATCAAAGTATTTATGAACACTCCCTTATTGAAACCAATCTCGATTGATTGTATACTGTGTCGAATCGTGCAGGCAATTAAGTGATTAATCGTCAATATCATGAATATCTAATAAACAAGTATCGTCAAAATTGAACTGCACACTCTCTCTCAAGGAAAATGGCCGAAAACACTAACACTACTGGTTGCATTCGTCATGATGTTTTCTATCAAGTTTTCAAATCAATAGTGTTTGGCATATTATCTATTCTAATCATTGGCGGTAACTCGTTTTGCCTTATAGTTTTAAAGCGGGCTCCGAGATATTTAAAGACACCAACACGGTTATTTCTGACATCATTAACGTGCGCTGATTTATCCATCGGGTTGTTCGTCATATTTCCTATTTTCGTTACCAACACATTCGAGGACATTTTACCAGAAACAGCATCGAGCATAATTTGTGGTTTAACGGGCCTTATTTCCATATCCTGCGGTTTCGCATCAATCGTGTCGTTATTTCTCGTTAATTTTGACAGGTATCTCGCCATTGAATTCCCTTTAAATTGTGAGACATTCGTTACTGCTAAACGGGCTCGGGTAGCTATTGCTTGTCTGTGGATCACAGTTTCGCTTGTAACTTTCGCTCAGTGTTTCGTTATCTTTAGCTACTTAGGTAATGGTAACTATGGTAACGTTGGCAACTTGTGTGACAGCTTTTATAAGCTTGAACTGTATGGCGATATAGTCGTGCCTGTGGCTGTATTTATCTTCGCCATTTTACCCTTTATTCTAACAATCATTATATATGTACGTATCCTAGTTATCGTGCATCGACACAAATTAATGGAAAATAAATTATTCACCACTGGAGGTTCCTCGACTGCAGGCGTCAATCGTCAACGATCCGCAGATCGGAAAGCACTGAACACTTTTCTTTTGATTACCATTGTTTCTTCTTTCACCTGGTTACCAATTACAGTCGTTAAATACTATGTACAATTCGTCGGTCAAACAGCAAATGATACGCTATAGTTAGTTTATTTGTAATGTCTTTTTCGTACGGCAATTGCTGGATCAACATATTTATCTACACTTTTAGAGATCGCTCTTTCAGAAAAGCCGCGATGAAGTTACTACGTAAATGGTGTGGAACGCAACGTTTCGGAACTGGAAACTAAATGTGTTTATATATAATAAAAATTCCTTTAAAAAGGAAAAGAGGCGGTCATATAAATTTAAAGAAACAGACAGCAGAGTGTGATATAGGTAACAAAAAGAGTGGTTATGTCATAAGTTTTATTTATCAATATAACATGAATGGAAATCACTAACTAATGTTGATAATACTATAAAAAGTCAGGACAATGTTGACGAGTAAAAACATTAAGGCTTTTGGAATCAAGTATGTTACATCTTAGACCTGGTTTATCACGTTGGCATTTTACCACAGATAAATTGGTCATAACCTGTTACCTGGTGACTGACAGTCTAATGGAGAAATTGTAACTTTGTCAATTCCCCAAGAGAACTGGGTATGGCTAGAAACCCAAAGTGGTAGCTTGCCTTTAAAAGGTACTTTATTTCTGATATGCTTAAAGGTATAATAGTATATTGATCTTATAAGCATATTTTGTTTTTAAAGAAAGTAGATTTTCTTGCAGATTTACATTTCTGATCATAAAGCGTGAATATAATTATTCTAGACAAGTTTTATGAATCTATATGAGCATTATACTTGAAAATATGTGTTTTTATGGTTTTTAAGGGTTGAAAACAGATTGGTTGCGCAACAGTTGAAATGTTGTCCAACAAATATGATTTTGATTATGATTGTTTCAATCTGTAACTCGGAACGTCAAGTGAAGTGGCTTTGTTAAAGATTGTCTACAACCAATAAATTTGCGTATTTCTATTTAGTTCTGTATATAAAAATGTTATTGTTTATACATCCTTAAGCATTATTTTAACAGTAACAATAAGTACATATTACAGATGTTCATATAACTTCATTTTGTTGTTAATTAACAACAAAAAACATCACTTTTTAAATTCAAATGAATATTTGAATACAGTCCAATGAATATTTGATACACAGTGAATTCGTACAACAATATTTACTTGGGACAACATCGTGAACAAATAACGTCGCAAAATATACCCTTTGCATGTAATTGATTCAATATCTTTTAACATCGGAATTTGGTAACTTTATTAATCCCCAACCGATTTCCACCGTTCAAACGAGAAACTATATCAATAAAGACACGTTATTTTCATATTTTGTCTTTAAACTTTCCTAAAACAATAAAAAAACCGTTGATTTTGTTAAAGCACTTTATCTTAGGCACTCAATCAAGATGTAATTATTGCTGGTCCTATACAGTCCATGAATTGCCCGCAGCTGTGTAAACAGACACCTCCCTGGTGTAAACAACTTTTATTTGATCAGATATGCAGTGTTGCCAGACAACATCACAAATGTCGCCTAAAATATCTCAGCCAATGCCAAAAGGTAGCCCAATACATACAAAACCTGTTTAAGCACACGTTAAACCACAGTTAAACAAGGTTTAGTTGAAAAAGGTCAGTAGCACTCATTGGTGATAGTAATTCGCTACAACAGAGAGGATCTGTTTTTTATGTAGTGTGACATACGTAAAACATAAGGGATTTATCGACGATATCTCAATATCAAAAGCTAAAGTGATCGGGCCACCAATCTTTAATCTCCACTGTCAGAGATCGATAAATCAAGAAGACCGCGTAGAGTTAATGCATGTAGTAGTATTGTGGAGATCCCGCCTCTTATTTCAGGCGCACCCCTTCAGCTGCAAACGTGCTGTTGAAGGGTCCATTTTAAATTTTTACGTATTTACAAGTTTTTCCTACGACGAAGGAGTCTGTGACCTTTTAACATGCTCGGATTTTTGCACTTTCGATGCACGAGACCACCATTTATACGTGACTTCTGAACCACGAGACAATTGAGACTAAGTACCTTGCCCAAGGATACAAACATGTTGGCCGTAGTGGGGCTCGAACTCACAACCTTTGCATCGTGAGACCGGCGTCTTATCCACTAGACCACACACGCTCCCTCGTTGGTGTGAAAGGCAGCGTTTTGGAACATGAACTGACTAAACACGTTTATTAACTATTTATCTGTCGATCTATCTTTCAATGGCATTAATCATCAGTTGATCGAAATTGCCTGTTTCATATTTATTTGGCGTTTTTGCCATATTGTTTTAAAACGGATCGATATCTTAACATTTTTCAAGCAGCTATTAGTTTTACCATATACAAAACAGTTTTTCTCTCATTCAAATCAATTGGAGACGCGTCTTGAAATGTTTAGAGCGATTGCCACCTGACGCTCAGAAAGGATAACACTGACTAGACCAACATTTGCGGATGCCACCGTGATGATGATAAGCAAGTCTGCTATTTATTTTGCACTGACTACATACGCCAAAACAATTCAAACGATATAATAATTTTGCAATATAATTAGTACGAATTTCTGACCTACATTGTATAACGCGGATGGTAAGAACGTTTACCCATCCAGCCCAGACACGACCACAAACTGTACTAAGGGCTGACGTCAGAATTAATTACAAAGCATACGATACGAACGTGGAAGGAATGAACCCTATACCCAACCAAAACTGAATTGAATTGACATAGACACAACAGCCATATTAACGCAGAACCGCGAATTTATAACAAGTTAAAATTAAATTTGCAGAGCTGAAAAAAGCGTGCTTATTCATCAAAATCACAGAGCGAATGAGCAAACAACTGTGAGACAAATACATTTCGCAAACAGGAAGTGGGATGATATAATAACACGCCCACACACGCGCTCATTGGCTGGTCACGCAAAGAGCATAGATCGCTCGAAAGCACACGAAAAATCGATTCATCACGCAAGTGACAAAAGGGAAATTTATTAACACAACAAGTAGGTTAAGTAATTTCTAATTATATTAGCCTTTGTATATTTTCTATTTGTCCACATTTCTCTCGCAATATCAATACATTTAGCGGACAATGGAACTTTGTTAATCAGGACAAATATGACAATGACTCAATAGCGCAAACGTCATTTCAAAAGTCGTTATTTTATGTGAATCATTATTTGCAATAACTATAGCTGACAATGACCCAGCTCTCTTAACAAACCAATTTGAATAATATATGTCTCTCGTGATATATAATTTATGTATCTACCATGGACACGAACGGTACCATTTTCATTATAACCTATTCTATTTCTTTGCAGCCATCCTCTTCTACCAACTTCAAATATTTTCAATTAACACTTTCACGCGGCAGTCGTCTGAAGACGTCACAATCAAAATTTCACAAAATGTTTCAAAAATGTCAGAATAAATAGGATTTCATCACCATATTTGGAATCACCATGAGATATGCATTAAAATAAGTACAAACATGCATAGTATTGGTTCAGTAATCCTTAAGAGCGTGTTTGCTAAGTAAAAACAGCCAGATGCCGTTAATTCACGGTAAGTTTTGTAACCGCAAAAACCTTCACAAACCAGGTTTGTTACCGGTAATTAACGGTAACTTTCCCGGTAGAAACAACCACCCGATTAATCTTAACGTTAAGTTCAGTGACCCGTGTCACGCTGAATTATACGCATTGCAGGGCATTATTTTTCAGGTGGGGCGGCATTATTTGGTATAACAAAATGTCAAATGTTGTGGCCCATCCACTAGGATCGATACACTAGTAGCAGTAACATTTCGCGAGTAGAAACACGGGGATTACAAACTTACCGTTAATTGTTACCGTTACAACTTACCGTTACCTTTGTCAGGTTTCTGACAAATCTGCATTGTATATGGTAATAAAATAGCCGCTTGAAAGGTGGTAGAGATTTCCCTTTGTGAAAATACATACAGAGCATTATGCTGCGGTCATATTACATACGAATGTGATTTAATATTATCGATAATCAAGTGTTGAAAAGGAGGTACGCTTTTTTGGTCAAGAAACTGTTTTTTTCCTACTATATCCAACTATTTCAAACCAATCTTAACCTAAAAATTCATCAGTGTTCTTTATACTAATAAATGTGGATGCTTACATAAACTATAGAGTTATAACAAACTGTGTATATAGCTGCAAATATTCATTAAGAAAAATGTTGTGAGGCATGAATGGTTGACGTAAATGGCAAAGACAACTTTTGTTGTCGTTCAATTTGAAATATTGTACTTCACACTTTTGCGAAATGAGTAAAATAACACTTCTTTGTATTTTGAGTCACTAAATACATATATTTATGTTTAATACAGTACAATATTAAAACATTGTATAGGCCTATATACGCAGACACAATACTCATGCCTTTTAGGAAAGCGCACTTTTATGGAAAAATAAGAAGAAACACTTTCATGGAAAAGGTAGAAAAAGATTAGAAACAACAAAAAGAAAATTGCAGATGCACTTTGATAGCCGCAAACCACAAACGAAAAATGAACTCGAACAAATATTAAAAAATTGAAACAAGTGTGTGAAATTGCAAGAAGTATGTCACTATTCAAACGTCAGACGTCTCCGTGTGTGTGTCACTTAAGGGTAAAACCAATAATAAAAGTGACAAAAAGCGATACAATATTATCGCCAAGAGCGCGGGATGTTTGGGATTTTGACAAATTTGATCTAATAATTAAGTCACGATGTAAAGCTGCCTTTCTTTTTGTCAAAGTTCCGTTAGGAATGAAACCCTTAACCCTTTTCACACGGCTATTGGTTTTACCATATACAAAACAGAGTTTTCAGAAACCTTCCCCAACTTTCAAGGCCTATCTCAAGGATTACTAAACCAATACTAGTCATGTGTGTACTTATTTCAATGCATTTCTTATATTAATTCCAATAATGGTGATGAAATTCAATAATTTTGCCATCGAAACATTTTGTGAAATTTTGGAACTGTCGTCTGCAGACGACTTCCGCGTGGAAAGTGTTAAACATTTCTTATGATAGTAACCTGGGGTGTATTGTATTTCAAAAAACTCAATGTAAAGCGCTGAGCATACTCCACAACGCTCGAAATCTTTGCGCTCTCACACATGCGTAGTAGCTCCACCACAATAGAATGACGCAGTCTGATTGGCCAACGGTGGTCAACGCTAGCTTGCGCTCAACGTTGGAGCGTTGTGGAGTCTGCTGAGCCCTTAAGAGAGTCATCCCAGCATGCAGTGCACTGTACTGATAGAGACAGTTCAACATGTGATTTGTATTGAAATGTACAGAAACATCATTGTCCATTAGAGGAACTAATCATTGAGACTTTTCAACTTGTTTGGTATTATTGTATTGAGAAATAGAATCCCAATTCATATATTGATACAGATATGAAAAGTCTCAATTATTAGTTCCTCTATAAAATGGACCATAATATGTCTGTACATTTCAATGGAAATCAGGTGTTGAATTATCTCAGTGCAAAGTGCTGTTCTACTGCATGCTGGGATTACATTGAAGCAACCTCTGGATTAAACCCATAACGCTAATCCTGAAGAGGGTTTTTAAGACAGCTGTGGTTGGTCTGAGAAAGTAGAGTACGTTCGCTGCGCATTGGTCGTACTCAAAGTGACGTAAACATTACTATATGCAACATTTTTCTTTGAGGGTCATGGCATGGTGTGAACACCGTATGTTTTGCTTTGTAGGTAGAGTGCGCACGATTATGCGACTGTCACCTGAAGATGTGTGTCATTCAGGTATTACTTTTTGTTTCATTTCACTTGAGGTCACATGTCACTATAGGTATATCAAATAAGGTGGGGCCGTTTCAAAAAATCCTTGAAATCGTGATACGTGTCTCTATTTTAAATAGAAGTTGTCAAAAAAACATAACATTTTTGGTATCATATTAAAGACAATTTATCCAGCTACCGAATAAAAAAAGAATTAAAGCCACATGTTTAGCAACAGTGAAGTTATCAATCTAAACGTCGAATGAGTCAAGAGTGGGGCCGGTGGATGTGGCGCCGGTGGATGAGGCGCCCATAGGTTTCTACACAAAATAGCGGAAAACTAGAACTTTTGAAATTGATGCCATTTTAAAAGTATACATAGGAAAGTTTTTATATGTGTTAATAACATGTGCCTGCTACTATGAATAATAATATTGAATTGTTATCTAGACATTCTCTACTAGAATATGATGTTCAATTCAGGGAGTGTTTTAATGTAAAAAATACACAGTTTTATTCATTTTATTGATTAAACAATGGCCAAATCGCAGTATCTCTATTTCATTTGTGTGACTCTTCGGTCCTTTTCTACCCTGGTTAGTAAAACATTTACCTAAAAAAGCCAGAAGTGTTTCTTCACAGAATTATTCATAGATTTATGAAAAATTTGCTATTTAGACCTATTTTGGACCACCCTGTATTCAAAATAAAAGGAACTTTAATGATATTCATCGAGTTCATTTTGATAACCATTTTCCTTTAAATTAAATAGTCCATGCTAACTAAATTTCATAGAATATTATATACAAACCTTCATTTATGCATTATTTCATCATAATTTAGACACCCTGTACTTTTCCTGTGTACATTTTGGGCAGGTGATTCTTAGCAAATTTGGTAGCACCTTCTGCGGTTGTTCTGATTTTGGTGACTATCTTCAGCTAAACCCTAATTGTACAAACTATCAAAATATTTTGTGAGGAGAAAAAACGATCAACTTTTTTATGTTCCACCCTGTAAAAATGTTACACACCTTGTATAATTTGATTCTTTTTTGCAAAAATGAAAACCTTGAATCATAAGCTTTCCAACAATATATAGTTCGTGGGTCATTAAGTATGTAAAACTTAAGTTTTGTCCCGTTTAATCAGAATTGGTGCATTTCTTAACATTATTAGAAGTGAAACATTTTTGGACCAGTTTGTGACTCTGACAAAAGGTATTCTATGCGTGTAAGGTAAGCCTAACCGGCCCTTACTTTTGATTGAAAGAAGAAAGATTATTTTGGATTATTTTATGATTTAAACAAAATCGGATGAAAGTGTTTTGGTTTTTTAATTGATGAAACTAATTTAATTCAAATTTAAAAGTTAAGACAAAACTGCTTAACCGCTTCTACCTAAGAGGTCTATTAACTGAGGCACTTTTTTCTCGCCTTAGCTCTAGAGGGCGGTATTCATACTTTTTGTTCTCGAAAAACGCAGCACTTGAACTACTATTATGACATTCAAGATATTTATAAGTTATCTAATTGGTGAAATCGTCGCCTGTTTGGCACCATTGTTAAAATACACGCACTCCCTCTTTTCTTTCAGTCAAATAGGCTACTCCAGTTGTTGTACAAAGCTAAACAATCAATTCGAGAGAAAAATACAAGAACTCGGGTTTTACCATACAAAACTGATTTTTCAGAAACCTTCCCCAATTTTCAAGGCCTATCTCAAGGATTACTAAACAAATACTAGGCGTGTTTGTACTTATATTAATGCATTTCTCATGGTGATTCCAAATATGGTAATGAAATTAAATAATTTTTGAAACATGTTGTTGTGACATTTTTTGAATGTCGTCTGCTGACGCCTGCCGCGTGGAAAGTGTTAAGAGTTGTAGCTTTGGAAATGTTCAAGTCTCTTCAATTGTGTGTAGAAAGAAAACACAAGGAATTGAATGGAAGAGATAATGGCGTCATCAAGCAGTCGGAATAAATAAGTCAACACAAGATCATGGCTTAACACTTTCCACGCGGCAGGCGTCTGCAGACGACATTCCAAAAGTTCACAAAGTGTTTCATAAATGTCAACATTATTTAATTTCTTTACCATATTTGGAATCACCATGAGAAATGCATTAATATAAGTACAAACACGCCTAGTATTGGTTCAGTAATCCTTGAGATAAAGAGTTGTGAAAGATTTCTAAAAAATCTGTTTTGTATAATGGTAAAAGCAATAGCCGCGTGGATAGTGTTAAAGCCCACTCAGTACCAAAATGCTTCACTTTCATCACATGACCACCGATTTCTGTCACCAGTATCAACTGGTTCCCATTGACATTACAGTACAAGGAAAGGCTTATAATGTTGTTACACAAGGGTCTTTAAAAAAAACCTGCTGCAAGTAGTACAATTGATGTGACTTCAATTCAGTCCTCTGTTATTTTTCTTAAAGACCCTTGGTTTTTGAATACAATATTTAGGTGTGATTCAACTTCTTTTCATATCTGTGACAAAGTTCTGCCTATCTGTACCATGTATTAGTTTAGTTTAGTTTAGTTTTATTTCCAAGTACATGAGGCCATCGGCCCAAATACACAAAATATTGCCACAATTGGCATGATTTACAAAATCATAGTAATTAACATGTAGTAACGTACATATAATATAAATATACAGTAACATTGATAATATAACGATATAACGATTAGTATATAAACAACGATTTATCACCCATTCAGTAATCTGTCTCTCTGTGAAAAAGCATATAGGGTCATGTGTTTTAAGCTCGCCTCCTTTCGCGTTACACACGGATTTTGGCTTTCACGACATGATTTTAACTTTACACATTTATATTTGCTTGTATACCCCCCTGAGGTAGTAAAAGTATATATTTTCTGAAGGGAAATTTCATGAGGAAACCAAATATGCCATTAAAATTATAGTACGGCTAAGAACTAAAATGGTATGATCGGAAATGTTCGGAAAAATATCAGAGTTTTTAATTTTTAATTCGAGATCCATATATTTTTTATACCTACCCCTATCATTATTTACTTTACATATTTGAATTCCTCATGAAATTACCCATTAGATGATATATAATTGTTAAAGTTACTACGTCGGTATGGTAATTATACCGGCTAGTGAATATCTCCAATTTTTATTTTATATATTTTTAGAATTTTCAAAAATATTTGTTTAAGGATGAACCCGTCCCTGATATAAACTGCATTTCCGAATTCCTCTAGTTACAAGCTTTCCAAAAATGTATACTTTTGCTATCATAGGTTGAAAACTTTTTCTGTTATTGTCATTTTTATAAATCCGGTAAATTGAGGCTGATTATTCATGTTTACTGTGTAGCGAATAGGAAGAAAGCTGATGTTCATTGTCTTATCCATAATTAATTAGTTGTTACAAATAGTTGACAAGTCTGTTGAACCACATACTTAAAGACTACTAATTATCCTTTAAAATGGGACCAGAATGGTGTTTGTAACATTAGGAGATGACTAGTTATTGTAAAAAGAACAAAACATGGGATTATCCCCATTGAGTTTGTACAGGCGGCACCCCTTCCAGAAACACCCCTTCCAGCACCACCCCTGGTCCCCAAACATCAAACAGCTGTATCTCCCATTCTGTATTAGCTATACCAATGCCATTTTGCAGGCAGATAGCTTGTTATTAGGGCTTTAAAATGATACCAAATTTGTTGAGATAGCTTTTGTGGTTTTAAAAATATTTGAGGAAAATTACAGCATAAAACTAAAAAATGTAACGGCACCACCCTATTGGGAGGCGAGTTCATAACGCGTGACCATAGACATAAAAAGCAATTGATTTGATTACGCGCGGATAGTTTGAACGCATCAATGAATTGAATTTATTGCGATTAGGATTAACAGTGTAGTGAGTTGGTAGATTTACTCGTAGATCAACATAAAAAGGACAAATTAGGACAAAGTGGTATTCGTCTTCAATCTCACCTGAATTACACAAAGGGCAAACACGATTACGTAACTCAATGTTATTTACACGACCTGATTCAATCAATAGTAAATGATTGGAACACCTTAATCTACTCAACGCTCTTCTGTGACATGGAATCGTGACCTCGAGTAGGTATTGTTCAGGTCGAAGATGTAAGTCAGACGACTTCCCAGCTGTTAATTACTTTATCACATGTTGGGCACTGTTTGTTTTGGGAGAAAATCCCTGTTGCCAGTGTAGTGTTGCTAAGCATGCTGGGCTGCACAAGAGATCTTCTTTTCTCAGGTGCTGTTTTTTCTACGACGTCGCCATTTCCGCACGATTAACTGCTGCGCTAGCTAATAACTAATTCTTGGCATCAAATCAAATTCTTGGCATCAACCACACTATCTGTCATTAATGGCGCAAATGTTTCCTAGAATCGTTCAATACTTCCACCGTTGCTCATTATTATAATCATTAATTATGAAACGGTATGTTTCGGCACCCGGTACCGGTAATGATATCAACTAACTCAGCAGTTACTGTTCCATTAACACTTTTCACGCGGCAGGCAGCTGCAGACGACATTCACAAAATGTTTAAAAAAAGTAAAAATGATTGAATTTCATTCCCATATTATTTAGAATCACCCATGAGAAATCTGTTTCGTGTATGGTAGAAATAATAGCCGCGTGGAAAGTGTTAAGGAAAGAAATTATACCTTAAACAGACTATTCTATCAAGTGTAAACATGTTTCAGTATATGCAATTATATATAGAATAGATCAGCTCCCGGATCAGCTAATCCTACCTTAAGGCTAATTGATGCAACTTATCAAAACAGGGATTATACAAGAGCCGTAGGCGAAATTGTATCGTCACTGTAATGTCTAATTTTATTTTAATAAATATCATACAACAGCATTTTTCGTGTATATTATGTATATGTAATACAACAAAAACCTTATTTCTATGCAGGTATTTTAAGGGGAGTATTTTGTCTTTGTGTCAAAACCAACTAAAAAGCCTAAATTATTTAAACTAATATAAAACGGCACAATAACATCATCCGCTGACACAACCATGAAAACAACGCAGTGCTGTTATAGCGCCATCTATAATAGCTTTATCAAATTTTCGAGGCGGAACTTGAGAATCAAATACTAGTATGCATATTAATAACGAATGGTGATAAATATGATTTCATATGGCGGACTTTTAACCAATGAGGTGACATCAAGCTTCTTGTCTCCGGGGTAATTGACAGGGTTGCACAAAGTGCGGGAGCAGGGAGCACCGCTCCCGGAAAATAATGAGCAGAATTGGGGAAATAATGCCAAGTGGAAAAAGAAAAAGTATTGGGGGAAAAGGTGAAAAAAGATGAAGAGAAACAATTGCAGCTTTGGGTTATGAGCTGTGATTGCACAGGTATACAAAAGTGTTTATTGTTCTATTGCTTTCCCCAGTGGCGGCGCTACAGGGGGCAAGGGGCATTTCCCCCAAATAGTTTTGTGCCCCACACTGCAAAAACACCGGTGTTAAAAATAACACCGTTCGGTGTTCTGAGAGGTCCACACCAATTAGTGTTATTTTAACACTATCTTGGTGTTACATTTACACTATCTTGGTGTTACATTAACACATACAGTGTTATTTTTCACACCGGTGTTAATTTTTTTGGTGTGGACCTCTCACAACACCAATGGTGTTATTTTTAACACCGATGTTTTTGCAGTGCATCCTCCACTCCCCCAAAAAATCGACAATATTAGCATGAAAAGGCAATTTTTCCGCGCTTCGCGCACATTTTTTACTAAATTAGGTTAAATTAGCCAACATTTGACAATTTTTGCGTAAAATGCCAAAAACTTAATATCTGCGCTTCGCGCACATCATTTTTTTTATGCCCCCCTAAAAAAATCCAAATATAAAATTATTCCCATGGTACTGGTAGGCCTATATCTAAACAACACTATAGCTAACATTGTAATCTGATTTTTATCAAACCTGTAAGTGTAGGTGGGGAAATGTTAACCTCAAAACCTTGCTCCTGGGGAAGAAACAACTTTGTGCAACCCTGGTAATTGATAGGGTGCTTTTATCTACTTACTTGAATATTTGGTCTTTTAAGGTAGACAACAACATACGTTACTAGTATTCATTTCTTAGCTATGAATATGGAAATCAGGGAGGAGTAAGGGCGGAGCTCGGCGGGGCTAAAACTGTTAACTTGAAATAGAGGGCGCAAATATATTTTATGGACCGCTGTTCAGTTCAGGTATAAGCAGGCTTCAATTCAATATATGTAGGGGGAATAATACGCATCAAAAATGAATCCGGTTTTCAATACATTTTCTTCCTGGTTGATGATTTGTTGAAAAACTACATACAAATGCAACAAATAACGTGTTTTATCGAACAATTCACATTTTTAATTGTAATACAATTCAACTAAAATGTGATTTTGGTATTAAAAGGTAAACAAAATAAAGACAGCAACAACAGAGATAATACAATTTGGCTTACGACTCTTGATCCATACTAACGGATTAGCTGCCATTTGTCGGGAATGACGGGAATAATAACTATAGGCATGTTCAGACGGGCATAAATGATCGGTGTAAATTTAGACCCTACAGCAATTAAAATTCCACAATTAATCCCTCTACTCCGGACAGTTGATCACACAGTACTAAATACAACGTTACTCTGAAGTTTTCCGACAAAGTTAACACGACCATCGCAGGGGGCTTAGGAGTAAATATCGGTAAATATCGGAGTTCTGATTATTTCGAATCCCGTTTTCGGCAGCCCAGTGGCGTAACTAGACTTTTTCATTTAGGGTGGCAAGAAGGGGCAGTGACTTGAAATTGGGTGTGGGGGCTCCTAAGACAATCCAAGTGCCGCGCCAGTGGCACCATCCGCGCTTGCGCGGACAGGGAGGTGTCTGAGGGGGATGTGCCCCACTGGCGTAGCTAGGTTATTCATATTGGGGGGGGGGCAGGAATGTAAATGAACCGACAATATTTTTTTGAGTGGAGAGATGCGCGCGTAGCGCGCGAAAAATTTCAAATTTACAGCTAATTTTTGCATGATTGAGCTACATTTTGGCTCTAAACAAGCTTGTACCAAATAATATTTCGTTTTGGGAAGACATGCGCGCGTAGCGCGCGACATTTTTTCATATGTGTACTTTTGACCATCATAATTCCATGATTCCTTTCGTCAAATGAACCGACAGTGCCAATCTCAACCGACAAGACGTCATTATTGGGGGGGGGGGGGATTTGGTGTGTACTATTTTTGTAAATTTCATTTACAGCTTTACTTGATTTCATTTGGGGGCACCGCACCCCCCGCTGGTTACGCCACTGCGGCAGCCTGGTGCTAAGCATTGGTTTCCAGTTTACAATACGATTTATTCCGTTATTTCCAAATTGTCGGTTCCTTTATTCGATTATTTCAGCTAGGTTTATTTATCACTCGCTTGTAAACATGAATTCAAGATCGAAATTTCTCTTTTTGTTACTAATTTTTCGCCTCTTTTCGGATGGTGGTATACAATATTTAATGCCTATGCTGATAGCAACAGCGGTATTTTTTCAAGGCAGACGATCTGAGCAGCATCGGATGCGTTTGTGGCATCATTACATCATTGGCGAAGGTTTACGCCAGAGATCGTGTTAAGTGCATCCACACGGGCGTGCTAATCCTAACTGCAGCTCGTGTTAAGCGCGTTACTCCTGAGAAATCTCAGGATTAAATCGGGTCGGAGTAAGGTCGGATTAGTTAACACGGGTGCCGTCCACACGGTCACTACTCGGAAGTTTAACATGGACAATCGTTAATCCAATCTTACTCTAGACGAATTTACGCCTGTCTGAACGCAGCTTATGTCAATGATTTTCGGAAAGAAGACACACCTGTTTCATGATATGTAGGCCAATTTGGTAGCTCGGTGCGTGCAATGAATTGGACGTCATGCACGACTAACGACAAAAGGTTGCACTATGATTGGTTTCCTATGGGATACTATAATTGATTTGTATTGTCCACTGTGTGCTATCTGAACCAGTCAGGTATCCGGATAAATTATAGGTGACAGGTATCGAAAGGGAGTACTCAAGTCTTACATACATTTTCACTGCGTAATCACACACTAAGCAATGATATCCCAATCACCATACAAACCAGATTTTGGTGCATGATATTTTTATGAATGTGGTACCAAACTACGGAGTAGAAATTTGCTCATTAAATGTATATCTCAGTTTTTTCGTACCGATTATTGATTTTAGACGCAGGACGCAGAATAACGTGGCCATGCATGATGATGTAATTGATATCCACCACGGCCTGGTAATAGACAGCAAATATCAACAGCATCCAATCAAAAGCCATACGTACGTACGTGAGCAAAATAAATATTACGTACGTACGTGATATTATTACGTACGTACGTAATAAAGTATCATGTACGTACGTGATAATTACTACGAACGTACGCAATAAAGTATCACGTGCGTATAACGGTCGAATTATGCACTAATGCACCTTCTACAATTATTCCAAAATGCATTGGTCGATACAACCATGGTTGAATCGAAATCGAGATAATCGAAATAGATAGTCAAGTTTTATCGAGATAATCGAAATATCTCGAGATAAATTTTAAAACTAAATCTTACATGTCACTTCCGGGGTTTAGTAGTTTGAGACTCTCAAAGGAATTTCTAATAATTGAACCATGGAATTCTATTTACGAACAACAACAAACAAAAAAACCAGAAAATAATAAGTTGTCAGAGCAGATCCCAACAGTTTATTTCAACGTATTCAAACCATGATATTAAAGTAATCAGGAATCGTATCGCTCTGTATCTTTACGATTTATGATCAGCAATTCAAACCTGCAAGGAAACCTGCAGTAAGTAAAAATCAAGTATAGATGGCGTCACTTGGATAAGATCGCATGATATGACTTTAACGCTATTTTGACGCATTAAATTTGGGGTTAACATTATTTATTTTAGGCAAAGTATTTGATTTAAATTATACATACGGTATATTTATTTAGCTCTTTTTTGGTGGGTACTGTCTTTCTCATATGTGACATGGAATTTAAATAACAAGTCAATCGAAACAAAAAACATTTTTAAATAGTTCTTGGAAGCAGAGTCATTAAATTTAATCATATACAACACATTGGTCAAATTGTTAACGTAGATAATGTCGTTAAACCAACCGCACTACATTACTTCCTCAAAAGGGTTGCATTTTACCTAGGCCTATAGGCTGCATTTAAATTTGAGAAATTTAAAAAACAAGTCAATCGAAACCAGAAGCATTCTAAAAAAATAGTTCTTGGAATAATAGGGTATAGCCGAGTCATTACCTTTATTTAAAAATCATTAGTCGAATATTGTTAACCAATATAATGTCGTTAAACCAGGAACTATGGTTAAACCAACCTCACTACTTCCTCAAAAGTTTTGTTCTTTTAACTATAGTCAGTGATGTAGTCGTAAACTATTTATAGTGGGCAGCGGCGAACCGCCCACTATTTACATGGGTTTGCAAAAATGACGATATTGGGGTATTTTTAGATATAGATGCATAGTGTATGGTGGTGTGTTATGTTGTGAATGTTTTTGCTACCTTCTTGGAACCAGTGTTTTTTTATCATCCTTAAACCCTAAGCTACAATAATAGAGTCAGTCGGTGCCATTTTTGTGGCAGGTGGTAACGGGGACTTCAAAATGGCTACCCCTATACAGGGGGTCAAACGATCATTCCAAAAAAGGCATACCAAACTGTTCGTCTGAACACAAGGATTCTAAATATGTATAGTTTGCCATGTATAATATCCGATGTTTCGTTACCGAGTTATCAGGCAAAACGTAAAAAGGGCGTTGACTTTAAATTTCAACTTGCTCCGATTTCAACAAACAATACATCAAATTGTTCGTATGATTACAGAAATATTATTTTTAGCAGTTCAAACCCGTATAGGGGAAGGTGGGGTAATGGCGGACACATTTTGTCAGAGAGGTATAACACACATATATTACGTCATATAACAATAAAAATCATGTAAACACAAAGCACTGTGATGGTTCTACCTTTTATCAAGTTTTTATCAACTCATAATTTTGAAATTCGAAGCTACGACGCAATAAAAAAATATGGCGTCGTCCGGCATTACCCCACACTCTGGGGGTAATCCCGGACCGTATTTTTCAATGGCAGCCCTCTTTTTATTGGAATACAGTATTTCAATGGGAGTTAAAAAATACCCTTTTTAAAAGTGTAGCAGAAATCAAAGAACAATGTCACATATTTATGTGGTCAACAATTATTACCGATTTATGATGTTAAATTGACCACGCCCATATTGGTTACCATGGAAACGGTACATGTCCGGGATTACCCCAATCCATGTACAATGTATGGGCACATCCTCTCTTATTATTATGCTCATAATTGTGACTCCGAATTCATTTCTTTTTTATCAGAAGGTATCATACATTAAATAAAAAAATAATAAGACTTTGTTTTCCTTGATATAGAAATACCAGTTTCAAAGAGAAAGTAATGCACCAAAATATCAACTTGCCCAAAAAGTGATTTTTGTAATTCTCGCGAGAATTTGCGAGACAACCATCCCATTTAGGTTTTGTGTGATTTCAATGGAGAGGCACCTAACATCATAGGGTGGCAAAATACCACCTTCTTTCACCTGCCTTTAGATACAGCCCTGTCCGCGATTACCCCGCGTCCGCCATTACCCCACCTTCCCCTACATACATATTGAGGTTAGGTCCCATTTTGTATTATTCACCCATATGGGCGTATCAATATTTGACCTTTTGATCCTTGCATGAAGGACGACAAATGCTTTCGAAATTAAAAATGATCATTTCCAGAATCCCTGTGATCTAACCATCAATTTGAGGTATCATTTGTTGAAATCGGATCAAGTTGAAATTTTAGCCCTGGGTGTTGGGTTTTGGGCCCGCTTTAGCCCGCAATAACATTTTAAATTAAGATGCTCTTTAAGGACGGTTTTAAGCAATTTCAGACCTCAGTAACTCACATTTTATCAAATATAAGTATTAATAAAAAGTGCGCGGAGGGGGGAGGGGTACGAATCACCAGTGGTGTAGCTGGTCACAATTAAACGTTTGATCGATCAACCTTTAATGATTATTGAAAAGTTATTAAAAATTGGTAAATTATGATTATGATTACTATCGAAGGTGCGTTCATACTCGCGTCGTTGCGTATCGGTCGACGTCGACGGACAAAAGTTGACATTACTTCACCGATATCCGTCGACGTCGGCCGATGAGCAACGACGTGAGTATGAACGCACCTTTAAATGCTCCACACCTTTCTTAATGTTAAATGCATGATGAGGCCATTTCAGGTCTATTTGAATAAATGAAGAATATTGTGATTGTTTTTCAAGCAGATATGTATCAAGTAATAATATGAAACATGTGGATTATCATTAGCATCCTGGAACCTCTTTCGACGCGAGAAGATCGGGGCGTATAAGGTCCGTATTTATTTTTATTTTTTTGAATATTAGGGATGAATTCTGAGGCCATTTCCGGTCTAATTTGTAGCTGAATTTTATCAATAATGATAATGAAAATTATCAATATAGATGTGCTTTGAGGCCAAATCCGCGATCCGGTCTTGATTAAATGCACATTTAAATCACAATTTATCACACATAATTGAAAGAGACATACATGATACTTTTATTTTACACTCATCTTTATTTAATGTATTATAAATAAAAGAGACAAACATGGTACATTTAAATAACACTCATGTTTATTTCTTAACATGTTGATGGTTTAATCATAAAAAAAGTTATTCACTAAATATCAGGGATCAGCCTGAGACATATACAATCTCTTACACTTCACATATTGCTACCACTGCCAATTTTAATGTAACAAGTTTTAATTTTAATGTGACAAACATCACCCACAGGCTCACCAAAGATATGCTCACAGAAAAAATTTAGTAGCTTCCGATCGACAATTTGAGTCGCACATATATGATATGATATAACCTTTTGTCACGGTTCATGTTGGTGCCTCCTTTTATTTCTGATATAAAAGTGAAATACAAAGTGCATTATACTGTTTTTACAGAACGAGAAAATATATACATTGTGCCCTTTGCACGGTTCGCTATTTGCGAGGAGAGCTTCGAACTGATGCCACATTGAATGGGACTATTCCATTACATTATGTAACTAGTCAACTCTATCTCTGCACATTTTGACTGGTCATTCAATGCTCAGACATTGTGAAGTGATGTAAAACTTTCATTCAATCTGATTCTAGTTCGAGGCAACCCCTCGCAAGTGGTGGATCCATTAAAAGAGGTTGTTAAAATTGTTGTATTTTTCTTGATATGCAGGTTCATGATGCAACACTTAACTTGTCACATTTGAATGGTTTTCTACATAATTACAGAACAGTCCAACCTCGGTTATCCGGACATGATGGGACCAAGCAATGGCCGGATAAGTGAAAAATCTGGATAAGCGAATTACGTTGCTAAGTACTCAAATTGGGATAATAGAAGGGTACTGAATAAGGGGTTATTACAGATAAAGGAGCGTTAACTAGGGATAAGGCCCCTTTTCTGGGGTTAATGCGCCTTAATCCCAGACAAGGAGCGTTAATAAGGCGCTTTATTCGGGGTTAAGGGCCTTTAAACCCCAGATAAGAGACGTAAACCTAGAATAACGGGCCTTATCTGGGGTTCAAGTTGTTAACCCCAGATAATGGATGTTAATCTAGGATAACGATCCTTATCTACAGAAAAGGAGCATTAACTATATACATCAAAAGACGGCCTTCAAATGCTTCAGAGTGTGAAATTATGTGATAAAGCTGTAAAAAACTTATTTTCTTTTAGGATCATTCAGCTGGATAAAAAGGGGTTGGATCACCGAGGTTGATCTGTACTAAAATACTAAACTTTATAGTAAACTCAGAAATTGATACAACAGTGTCGATACATGTAAAGTACTAACAGGGCGTATCAAAAAAGTATCCCATGTGGAACAAGAATTTGTTGGCCATGAAAAATATAAAAATTGTATTTGAAAAAGTAATGATCATGTTAAACAATCATTTTGTTCTATCCTTTTTGGAGCTTCGGTTATCATATTATAGCAATTCTACTCAAGCATATCAAATTGAGCTTTGGCCGCTTTTCACCACTTGTGCAAAGAACTCTTTAATTAGAATCGTCAATCACTGTGTAATTAAACATTATCAATAAAATCAATAATACTCAACCTATTACACGTTGATATTTGGTTCAATTTGAGCAGAAAAACATGTTCATCAATATTATCCATTACTACAAAGCACATGATAGTTGGTGTATTTTAACCAAATAAATTCATGGGACCCTTTTTTTTGACACGCCCTGTATTTGCTCATATTTGGGTGAAAGAACCATTTCTGATCGTACATTATTATTATTGAATCTTTCTTTATTGAGGGAAATCCTGAAAAATTTCCGCCCTATTTCCAACCTTCCTTTTGCGTCCAAGATTCTTGAGAAAGTTGTGGCCTCTCAGCTTAACGAATATTTCAATCAGAATGCTTTGTTGGAACCTCTTCAATCAGCTTACCGCAAACTTCACAGCACGGAAACAGCATTGTTATCAGTGCATAATAGCATTACTAGATCCCTTGATTCCGGCAATGTTGTCTTGTTAGTCCTCCTAGATTTATCGGCAGCCTTCGATACCATCGATCACAGTATTTTACTCCAGCGTCTTTCCAACTTGGTATCAAAGGAGTTGCTCTACAATGGATTCGCTCCTACCTCACTGGTAGATTTCAGTCCGTTTCTGTTAAAGGTAGCACTTCATCATCAAAATTGCTAAACTTCGGAGTGCCTCAAGGCTCAGTTTTAGGACCACTGCTGTTTTCCATCTACATTTCTCCTCTTGGAAATCTGATTCGTCACCTTAACCTCAACTTTCACCAATATGCTGATGATAACCAATTATATCTTTCATTCACTAAGTCTAATACTGCATCAGCCATCAGCTCAATCCAGAGCGGTGTTCTTCAAATCAAGGAATGGATGACGCAGAACAAACTGAAATTCAATGATTCTAAGACAGAAGTTCTTTACATTCACTCTAAGTTTGACCGCTCTCCAATGCCTTTCAACTCTATCAACATCGGCTCCTGTTCAGTTACGCCTGCCAAACAGGCCAGGAATATTGGTGTTACTTTTGATGATACTTTCTCTTTCCATCAACATGTCTCGTCTACGTGCCGTTCAATTTACTTCTTTCTCAGGAAAATTGGTCATATTAGAAAGTACCTCACTAACGAGTCATGTTCTACTATTGTTCATGCTATTGTTTCATCAAAACTTGACTATGGTAGTTCCTTGTTGTATGGTATCCCAGATACACATCTTCATCTTCTTCAACGTGCACAGAATACGGCCGCTAGAATCATTACCCGCACAAAAAAGTTCGACCATATCACTCCTGCACTCAAGCAGCTTCATTGGCTGCCAATATCATCCAGAATTGAGTTCAAGATCTTGCTCCTAACTTATAAAGCCTTAAACGGACTTGCTCCACAATATCTTGCAGATCTTGTCCATTATCGACGTACATGCCGCAACCTTCGCTCCAACAACAAACTACTCCTTGAAGTACCACGATGGAAACTCGCTACGTACGGTCGCCGTTGCTTTTCATCAGCTGCACCTGTTCTATGGAACTCATTACCACTGGACATTAAGTCATCCCCGAATGTCAACATTTTTAAGAAGAAACTAAAAACTCATCTCTTCTCGAAAGCATACAGTGCATAGCACTTTGACTCTACAGCGCCATTGAACATTTCTTTGTAAATGGATATTAGGCGCTATATAAATTATATTATTATTATTAAACAGCTTCAGTTTCAAGCACTGCTTTCCAAGCAGGCCCTCATTTCACAGCTAGAGAATAATACATAATTATTTACAAAATACATGGAATATAACAACTATTTACATAAATATATATACAAAACCATCAGATAAATTCAGCAAGAAAATGCAGAATTGTAATATACTTTAGAACACAAAACTTAAATTCAATGGATCTTTGTTCTAAATTGTTGCACTGACATATTCTCAAGCTCGGTTCTGATTGTTGATGGCAAGTTGTTCCAGGCATATGCTGCCCTAACATGAAACGTTCGCATACCTGAGTTAGACTTAAATTTCGGTACAACCAAATTATTACTAGTGTGATTTCTTGGTACATGAGTATGGTTATTATGAACAAATTCAAACTGCATCGATAAGTATGATGGACTTACATTTCTTAAACATTTATACACAATTAGTAAAAGGTGATTATGCCATCTTTTATCAAGTTTAACCCATTGAAGTGCATCCATCAAATCATTTGTTGCAATGTTGAGAAAAAGCAAACCATAACTCTTTTTGGATGTTATTATGTATACAATTCTCAAGACAAAAATGTGTCAAATAATGGGGTATAAGGAGTAAGATAGAAGAAGCAGGTGCTTTTAACATAGGCTTCACGTTAGGTTCTGTGGATGTAAGCCTTAGTCATGTCCAAACATTTTATGTAGCGATATGGTGACCGGTGGGATTGTACATACATAAAAAAACCCTAATAATTCAAAATTTTATAGACAAGTATAGACCTTCCAGAATAGAGTTGGGTTACTCTGAGTTGTATGCCTAATGGGCAATTGTCAGATGACAGGATAACGATTCCTATTCCGGAAGGTCTATACACTTTTAATTTGTATGCGCTCTAATGTCTTGGCATTGAGCACTCTATTCGAAAGATTATTTAAAATATACAAAACCAGTCCCAACATGAATTATTGTTGATACATGAAGAAGTACATATTTTTCATAATTCTGATTCATTTTTCAAGAGGCAAATCTGTGTGCATATTTGAATCTGAAACATCAATTGCATCATCGTTTGGAACATGCACAGGAACATTAATTTCTCTTGGAGGTAAATGGATTTCATCACCACTGGGAACTTGCAGGGGAACATTCATATCTTCACAAGGTACAGCAATATTATTATCAGATGGCACATAAAGGGACAAATCAAATATGTCAATTCCATCCTCATTCATTCTTCTATCAGGCAGAATAAAATCGTTGTCAATAGGAACAAATGGGGGCACATTCATCTCCCTACCAGGTACATACCTATGCCCAGATGCTGTTTGTTGATATTTTCGACAACGAAATAAACGATTTCCAATTGTGTACAAAAAAGGATTTAAAGCAGAATTTATAGGCAAAACAAACGCTATAATCCATGCAAAAGCTTCTGGTGAGACTTGTTTAGTACCTGTCTGCACCAATATCCCAAGGACAATGATTGGACACCAACATATGATATCAGTAAATGCTATGGCTCCCATCTTAAAGGCTATACAGATATATGTTCTCCATAGTGAATTATATGAGCGGATCAACTGTATGAACATTTGTATGTAACATATAGTTGTAATTATACAACACAAGGAATTAACACCAATAAATAGGGCTATGGAATAAAAGTGACCAGGGCGGCTAACAATTACTGTCAAACTTTGAAATGACAAAATATCATCTGGTCTGTCAATTTTGTCATAGGTTATAGTTATATTTTCAGTAGATATATTGGTTATCAAATGTCTTGCTAATGGAATCCCTAAACATACTTCGGAAAATTCATATAATTTGCCACTTTCTACAATTACACTTATTATGCTAAGAGCAATTGCTAATATCCAAATGACTACAGCAATAACCACCTGAGATCTCAAGCCAAACATTCTGTGAACAATATATACATGTCTTAATGCCAAAGATCTATCGATACTTATGACTGTGATGAAAAACAAAGATGACTCACTTGATAGAACAGACAGGATTCCAGCAAGTTTACACAGATGACTACTTTGCCAATTTTCCGCTTCAGATGGAAAGAATTTGTTATATATTTGATCAGCAGAGGCAATTATTATCATGTATATGCCCATAATTAAATCTGCAATGGCCAGATTGACTATGAAAATCAACTGTTTAAGACCTGTATCCCCTTTCATAATTTGTGTACATGACCAACTTATGACAAATGCATTTAAAAGTATTGCACACAAGCCAATGATCCATACAGAATATTTAGCCAGGTTATTTGGCAACATTTCATTACACGTTAAATGAGGTGATTTGACTTCTAAAGGTTTACACCGTGGTCCTGTTACCTTGATGAAACAACACGTGGCTGGAGAACTCACATACATACTTGTGAAATTTTCAAGTCCATTAAAGGAGTGCTTGGTTATTTTTGAAAGAGAGTTGTTGCGTAGTTCAAGATGTGAAAGCTGTCTTAAACCAAAGAATGTGTTATATTGCAGTGTAGATAATGAGTTAGACCTTAAACCCAGATAGATTAAATTATGCAAATCTTCAAAAATGTTTGCAAATAAAACGGAAAGTTTGTTAAATGATAAATCTAAAATTCTTAATGATATAAGATTTCTAAACAGACCAACGTATAATGTTTTGATCTCATTATGATGCAAGGATATAAGGATATATAGTGGACTTGATGTCGGGAATGTATCAGGTGGACGTTCAGTTAACATATTGCTATAAGTGTGTGACTCTTCTGCGTTATAAAGGTCTTGAAACACATCTGGTGTCAATGTTGTACTATTGTTGGTAGACGAAGGTAGAAGCGATAATCTGTTTAACCTATGAAATATATCTGTTGGGAGGTCAGTTAACATGTTATCATAGAGGTACAACTCCTTCAAGTTTACAAGATCATTAAAGATGCCCGGTTCTAATGATACTAGATTGTTGCCATTCAATGTTAGGATAGATAATTGATTTAAACCATTAAATGTATCTGTTGGGAGGTCAGTTAACATGTTATCAGAGAGGGGCAACTCCTTCAAATTTGCAAGGTCATTAAAGATGC
Source organism: Ophiura sarsii (assembly GCA_035610835.1). Classification (NCBI taxonomy): domain Eukaryota; kingdom Metazoa; phylum Echinodermata; class Ophiuroidea; order Amphilepidida; family Ophiuridae; genus Ophiura; species Ophiura sarsii. The sequence goes on from CM069459.1 coordinate 40,560,558, forward strand.
CCGGTTCTAGTAATACTAGATTGTTGCCGTTCAATGTCAGGATAGATAATTGATTTAAACCTTGAAATGTATCTGTTGGGAGATCAGTTAACATGTTATCAGAGAGGTACAACTCCTTCAAGTTTACAAGATCATTAAAGATGCCCGGTTCTAGTGATACTAGATTGTTGCCATTCAATGTCAGGATAGATAATTGATTTAAACCATGAAATGTATCTGTTGGGAAAACAGTTAACATGTTATCAGAGAGGTACAACTTCGTCAAGTTTACAAGATCATTAAAGATGCCCGGTTCTAATGATGCTAGATTGTTGCCATTCAATGTCAGGATAGATAATTGGTTTAAACCATGAAATGTATCTGTTGGGAGGTCAGTTAACATGTTATCAGAGAGGGGCAACTCCTTCAAATTTGCAAGGTCATTAAAGATGCCCGGTTCTAGTAATACTAGAGTGTTGCCGTTCAATGTCAGGATAGATAATTGATTTAAACCTTGAAATGTATCTGTTGGGAGATCAGTTAACATGTTATCAGAGAGGTACAACTCCTTCAAGTTTACAAGATCATTAAAGATGCCTGGTTCTAGTGATACTAGATTGTTGCCATTCAATGTCAGGATAGATAATTGATTTAAACCATGAAATGTATCTGTTGGGAAAACAGTTAACATGTTATCAGAGAGGTACAACTTCGTCAAGTTTACAAGATCATTAAAGATGCCCGGTTCTAATGATGCTAGATTGTTGCCATTCAATGTCAGGATAGATAATTGGTTTAAACCATGAAAAGTATCTGTTGGGAGGTCAGTTAACATGTTATCAGAGAGGGGCAACTTCTTCAAGTTTGCAAGGTCATTAAAGATGCCCGGTTCTAGTGATACTAGATCGTTGTCGTACAATGTCAGGATAGATAATTGATTTAAACCATGAAATGTATCTGTTGGGAGATCAGTTAACATGTTATCAGAGAGGTACAACTCCGTCAAGTTTACAAGATCATTAAAGATGCCTGGTTCTAATGATACTAGATTGTTGCCATTCAATGTCAGGATAGATAATTGATTTAAACCATTAAATGTATCTGTTGGGAGGTCAGTTAACAGGTTATCAGAGAGGTACAACTTCTTCAAGTTTACAAGATCATTAAAGATGCCCGGTTCTAATGATACTAGATTGTTGCCATTCAATGTCAGGATAGATAATTGATTTAAACCAATAAATGTATCTGTTGGGAGGTCAGTTAACATGTTATCAGAGAGGGGCAACTCCTTCAAATTTGCAAGGTCATTAAAGATGCCCGGTTCTAGTAATACTAGATTGTTGCCGTTCAATGTCAGGATAGATAATTGATTTAAACCTTGAAATGTATCTGTTGGGAGATCAGTTAACATGTTATCAGAGAGGTACAACTCCTTCAAGTTTACAAGATCATTAAAGATGCCCGGTTCTAGTGATACTAGATTGTGGCCATTCAATGTCAGGATAGATAATTGATTCAAACCATGAAATGTATCTGTTGGGAGGTCAGTTAACATGTTATCAGAGAGGGGCAACTCCTTCAAGTTTACAAGATCGTTAAAGATCCCCGGTTCTAATGATACTAGATTGTTGCCATTCAATGTCAGGATAGATAATTGGTTTAAACCATGAAATGTATCTGTTGGGAGATCAGTTAACATGTTATCAGAGAGGGGCAACTTCTTCAAGTTTGCAAGGTCATTAAAGATGCCCGGTTCTAGTGATACTAGATCGTTGTCGTACAATGTCAGGATAGATAATTGATTTAAACCATGAAATGTATCTGTTGGGAGATCAGTTAACATGTTATCAGAGAGGTACAACTCCGTCAAGTTTACAAGATCATTAAAGATGCCTGGTTCTAATGATACTAGATTGTTGCCATTCAATGTCAGGATAGATAATTGATTTAAACCATTAAATGTATCTGTTGGGAGGTCAGTTAACAGGTTATCAGAGAGGTACAACTTCTTCAAGTTTACAAGATCATTAAAGATGCCCGGTTCTAATGATACTAGATTGTTGCCATTCAATGTCAGGATAGATAATTGATTTAAACCATGAAATGTATCTGTTGGGAGATCAGATAACATGTTATCAGAGAGGTACAACTCCGTCGTCAAGTTTACAAGAACATTAAAGATGCCCAGTTCTAATGATACTAGATTGTTGCCATTCAATGTCAGGATAGATAATTGATTTAAACCTTGAAATGTATCTGTTGGGAGATCAGTTAACATGTTATCAGAGAGGTACAACTCCTTCAAGTTTACAAGATCATTAAAGATACCCGGTTCTAATGATACTAGATTGTTGCCATTCAATGTCAGGACAGATAATTGATTTAAACCAATAAATGTATCTGTTGGGAGATCAGTTAACATATTATCAGAGAGGGGCAACTCCTTCAAGTTTACAAGATCATTAAAGATGCCCGGTTCTAGTGATACTAGATTGTTGCCATTCAATGTCAGGATAGATAATTGATTCAAACCATGAAATGTATCTGTTGGGAGGTCAGTTAACATGTTATCAGAGAGGGGCAACTTCTTCAAGTTTACAAGATCGTTAAAGATCCCCGGTTCTAATGATACTAGCTTGTTGTCGTACAATGTCAGGATAGATAATTGATTTAAACCATGAAATGTATCTGTTGGGAGATCAGTTAACATGTTATCAGAGAGGTACAACTTCTTCAAGTTTACAAGATCATTAAAGATGCCCGGTTCTAATGATACTAGATTGTTGCCATTCAATGTCAGGATAGATAATTGATTTAAACCATTAAATGTATCTGTTGGGAGGTCAGTTAACAGGTTATCAGAGAGGGGCAACTCCTTCAAGTTTGCAAGGTCATTAAAGATGCCCGGTTCTAATGATACTAGATTGTTGTCGTACAATGTCAGGATAGATAATTGATTTAAACCATGAAATGTATCTGTTGGGAGAACAGATAACATGTTATCAGAGAGGTACAACTTCGTCAAGTTTACAAGATCATTAAAGATGCCTGGTTCTAATGATACCAGATTGTTGTCACTTAGGACTAATTTATACAAATTATTAGTGAGGCCCCAAAAGAGTTCTTGTTTCAATGACATAATGTTGTTTTCATTCAGAGACAATAATTGAATATTGTTACAATCTTGAAATATTCGCGATGCAATCTCAGAGATATCATTCTGATTAAGAACTAAAACTTGTAAAGGAGACATACCTTGAAAACATCCCTCTGTCAGTGTGTTCAACATATTCCCAGTGAGTGTAAGCTGTTTCAAATTATTGAGGCCTAAGAATACACCTTGGTTTAAGAACATCAACGTATTGTGAGATAAGTCTAACACTTGGAGAGAGTCTAGTCCTGTGAATGTTCCTTCTTCCAAGCTGCGTAGATTATTATAGGCAAGCAGTAGAAAGTCAACATCAAGGTTGGTAAAACTGTTGGCTCCTATTGCCTCGAGTTGTCTTCTGGAACAATCAAACGATGAAATATTGATGCTTGAATCTTGCTTGTAGATAAGTAGAATACGCTGACTTTGTGAGGTGTTAGGACAATCAATATGGTATTGGTGGAACTCAAGGGTACATGCACATACCGGGATGCATGGAGGTAGCTCTGTTGTAGATACATTATCACTAATTGATGGTAAAAAGTCAAATAGAGCCTTGTTGTTGATACGTTCGAGGTCTGGATTGAATATTGAAGGATGTTGTTGCATTAAGTCACCATAAAGTATGTTCTTGTGGTTGAGATAGAGCAGTCTGTCAAATTGGTGGAGGGTATCACATAGGCTTGTCTGCGATATGCGTAGGTCGCATATAGGGTACAACCGTGAGATATTATATTGGGTGGCTGGCTGTGATGGCCTCACGGTAACAGATGATAATTTCAATGTCATGGATGCTTTAATGTGAAATTCCAGATGATCGCTCTGGAACGAAACATCTCTACATTGGTCTGGTTGATTTGTAAAACCAGCGATATCAGTGCAGTTGTTGATAGTACTGTTTGGTTGAATGATAAAGAAGTGATGATATAAGGACCATGAGTCTGACTTCAATACAGACCACTGAATCGCGGCACCAACAGGTGACAACACCTGGAATGTACAGGCATTGTCAAAGATGGTATTCAGGGTAACATTTGTATGTACTTCTAATGCTATACTCTGATAAGGACAAACAGTCGTATTCTCCAATCCACCAACTGCCCATATCTGTCTATCATAATAACTCAATTGGAGATAAAGTGGAACCACTACGCACCAAACAAAGAGGTATATACTACTTGGCATCATGGTGATAATTGGTTAAGAACGTGATATGTCGATTGAATGGGATATTGCCCCATGTAGTGTTAGGTGTTATAAGATCAGAAAGTAAATTCACTTGTGGTATCCGCAGTGATTAGGCTCAATTGGTAAAAGGTTTTCTTAAACTACAAAAATCCACTGAATTAAAAGCTTAGTTCGCAGTTCACTGCTGGTATTCTTTTTTAAAGTTCCCTGGGAGATATGAATAGCGATGATTAACCAACTTTAAGTTTGTATTACAATGGTGGTATAAACAATAGTTGAATGAAATAGAAACTAAGTTGGCTATTTCCTGGTGGCAGAAACATTACTTGAATCAGAAGATCAGTTTGTGGTTTGTTGGTCCAAACAGCAGTTGAATAAGAAACTCAAGTTGTATTCCGATGGTAGTGGTGTACACAGTAGTTACATGAGAAACTCAATTTGTAGTCCAATAGTAGTGGTGTACACAGTAGTTAAATGAGACACTTAATTTGTAGTTCACTGGTAGTGGTGTACACAGTAGTTAGATGAAGAAAAAAAACTGGTAGTTCACTGGTAGTGGTGTACACAGTAGTCAAATGAGAAACTCAATTTGCTGTTCACTGGTAGTGGTGTATACAGTAGTTAAATGATACACTTAATTTGTAGTTCACTGGTAGTGGTGTACATAGTAGTTAAATGACAAATTAACTGGTAGTTCATTGGTAGTGGTGTACACAGTAGTTAACATGAGTAAATTAACTTGTAGTTCACTGGTAGTGGTACATGAGAAACTTAATTTGTAGTTCACTGGTAGTGGTGTACACAGTAGTTAAATGAGAAAATCAATTTGCAGTTTACTGGTAGTGGTGTACACGGTAGTTAAATGAGAAAATTAACTGGTAGTTCGCTGGTTGTGGTGTACACAGTAGTTACATGATTAAATTAACTTGTAGTTCACTGGAGTGGTGTACACAGTAGTTATATGAGAAACTCAATTTATACTTTTCGAAGTTTGCCTTGGCATAAACAGCAGTTTATGCGAGTGGCTGAGTTAGTAGTCGACTGACGATATTGTGGACAATACAGCAGTTGAGAGCACACAGTACTCGGCGTAGGCGTACCCAGGGGTAGGTAACATGGTATCTGTGCCTGTAAAGTGTAATCAAATTGGTTCATGTACACAGCGCCCTCTTTAACAGTTGCGACATGCCGCATAAAGCAAGCAGTGAAGCGAGAACTGTCAATCATCAGTTAGAAATGAATATTTGGTGCATATCAATTATATCAAATCAATTCATTGGTATCAAGGAGTATATATAATAGGAGGGGACACTTAGCTCATTTGCATATTTGCTCATTAATATGATTAACCCCGTGAACCCAGTCAAAGGTCGCAGATAACACCCTCTGGAGAGTCAACGATCAAAGGGACTTTTCTATTGTTCTCTAACGACAGCGTTCGGACAGCGCATGAAGTTTCTTGTACAGAGTTGGCGATGAGCGATTGAGAAGTATAACAAAAGCATACATAAACAGATCGTAACATGAATAATGCAATGCAACACGTCACACAACGTTCAGTCGAGTGACCGTATAAACAGTATACAAGATGCCATTTATTGTGTTCGAAATGTCAACGTTTTTACCATTCTTTCCAAAATAAGGAGTATAATCACATTACAAACACATTTTGTGCGAGAGTAACATTTAAATATGGTTTAAAATGTCAAAAATGGCACGATAAAAATCCGTTCGTTATAAATAAAAGAATCAATGGTTAAATAATAAAACTGACACAATTACACTCGTCGATCTCTGTGGCGTGCATACGTTGGTCATATCGTTTGCAATCGGCAGTCACGGGTTCGAATCTCCGTGTATTCGTTGTTTGTTGTTGTTGTTTTTTATTTTTTTATTTTTTTTTAAAACTTGATTGTGGATGTATGTCAATTTTTATAATTTATAAAGACCGCCAATGCTTTTATAGTTTTTTTCTATTCTTTATTTAATCTATTTTTCTATCTATCATTTATCTCTGGATTTATTTAACTTTATAATCTAAACAATTAAAATGCGTAAACAATATATTATTGCTCGATAAATAAGTGATTGAAGTTGAGTTCACTTTGATAATGATAGCAACACTTGTTGTAAAACCATTTTACCAGTGTGCCCAACCATTTCTCCTGTGCACACTTTGTTTATACATTCAGAGATGTCATTTTTATAGCTTGTTATAGCTAGGCAAATATACAACTGTAAGCTATTTGGATACACGAAGCAAACACATTTCCAAAACAGACCATAGCCAATCATACAACATGAGAAATGAGACCGTTATCAATGTTAAATCTACCATGATTACCATTTTTTTTTATAAATCTGTACAACCGATGAATTTCTGGAAAATCTTTGGTACAACTTCATTTCAGGAAAGTTAGTTCTTGTACCAAATTTAGCTAGCTTTAATAAATCAATTGGGAGACGCAATATTCATGTCGAAATATATGTGGAAAGGCAATCAGACAACTATTGATAGACGCGATCAAGTCTTGTACCTTTGAAGGGTGATTACGGGCACGTATGAGTAAAGTGGATTCCCTCTATAATGAACCAACATTTTAATTTCAGTGCCAAAGATCTTGAAAAAGGTTACAGGGGACATTCTCGCTTCAACGATGCTCCTATGCGTAGGTCAACTGAAAGCCCGGTCCGATGGTAGACTCCGGCGCCACTTGGCCAATGCGTGGAACAACAAATCAGCAACAAGTGATGTTTTATCTTAGGAAATAAAAAAATATGTACTCATTTTCTCATAATGCTTTATGCTGCTACGCTCTCAATCATTAGATGGTTATAGCATATGCACGGCGCAAAGTGCACGGCGTCTCATTTAGGCCCACGGGCCGGGCGGGCTAGAGAAGTGCTCAGAACCGGGACTATAATTATTAACAATACACTCAATTTAAAAAAATGAAACACCGGATTCTACAGTCGCTCTGTTACGGTCGTATAGTCGGCCCCCGGATTCCACCGTCACTCTGTTGCAAGTAAGTGTAAATTCGCAACAACATGTGGGCACTACCGTATAGCTTTATTGACTGTACATCATGCCTAAGTTCGTCGGTACAACTCGAACTTATACTGTCTGATAAGTCCACCCCCTCCCTATGGCCCTGTTTAAAGCTGGCTACGCCACTGATTCGCGCATGTTGGATGTGCCGGCTCGCCGCGCCAGTGGTCCGCATTGCGGCGTTATTGGTCACTCTCGATCATAGTTCGGCGTGGCCCCCCTCGCTACACGGATCCTCACGGCGGCATTATTATCACATCAAACCACTTCTGGATGTTATCGTCCATCAATGCATTGTCGGCTGCTTTAGTCAAAATTAAATATTATATACCAAGGGATATACAACTATCACTGGATATACCCACTTTGCCTATCTGTGATATACCATTGAACTGAACCGTCAAAGAAAGACACGCGCATGAACCTTTTCCGTGAACTTTTCCTGATTGAGCTTTTCCACCCCCAAACTGGCCGGAGCCCGGGGGTTAGATCTACGGTTGATTAGCGCATTGACAAGAAGTTGTGTCACTTGCCATGCAGCACATACGCATTGGGAATTTGTCCACAATTTTGATGGACAAATCCAAAGCGATCGGACGCATGCGTAGAAAAAAAATGGTGTCCCCTTGACTCTCCAGAGGGCCTTTTCGATATTCAGACGATGGCGGACATAGGTTCGTGTGACGAATATTCTAGGTGAAATTCGATGTGGGAACGCTCGGACTGTAGGGAACGATGATATTTCTGACTTCAACAGCGCCAGGGCATCGTTCGGGGACCGTTTGATTATCACTCAGGTCGTGTCAGTATGAAATTAGGTAAAACACTCCGACATAACATTGAAATCAACGGAGATTCAAAGATTACGGCCGTTCGTGTCCACTAATGGTCTGGTACTTTTCATTTTCGACTTCACAAATGACGTATATTCATTGTTATGATTATTCATTGTATATTCATGTACGTCGATGCTTTCGGCGATTCGAACAATAGAGTGTCAGGGGTCTGTTGGTATCGTCATAACAAGTAATGTAGACGTGTTCAAGTCTATCGTAAAGAAACCCATTGATTAGCTTCTTATTTGAGAAAAATAATAAACTACATGTATAATGTAAGCGCACTAATATTTGACAATATGACTTGATTGTAGTGGTCATAAGTGTGAAAATATTGTACTTGTACGAGCATTTGCACCGCCAATGCTTTCAAAACCGTGATTTTTTACACCATTCCACTCCTCTTTGGATAAGTCTATAACCGGGTTCAGTGTAGTCATGCGCAACGGACGTACAAAGGGGGATCGCTCCCGACCTATTCTTTGTTCAATTGAATTGGTGCATGACGTTCAATTCATGGCATATACCGTGTAACCAAATTGGCTTACGATTTTCATGACACAGATCATGACAGATGTGTGTTTTCTTTCTGAAAATCTTAAACACAGTATATCATTCCTGCAAAGACGGCAGCTGATGGATAACCTCCTCTATCGGTATTGCCAATACTGGTCGCCTGATTCGGAGGAATTTGAGGGATCGTCCAATTTTTAAAGGCATTATGTCCGTCCACAACGAATATAGTGTAAAGTCACCATTTTTCAAAATGGAAATTCTGCGCTTGAGTTAAAATCTACTTCAAATACAGTGGCGTAACGTGTTAAAGTGTTTATTAAGTGTTATCAGAAAAAGACACGTTTCTTTTTACAGTGTGGGATACTATTGAGTTGTATTGATTGTCCACTGTGTGCTATCTGAACCAGTCAGGTATCCGGATAAATAGGTGACAGGTATCGAAAGGGGGTACTCAAGTCTTACATACATTTTCACTTCGTAATCACACACTAAGCAATGATATCCCAATCCCATACAAACCAGATTTTGGTGCATGATATTTTTATGAATGTGGTACCAAACTACGGAGTAGAAATTTGCTCATTAAATGTATATCTCAGTTTTTGCGTACCAATTATTCATTTTAGAAGCAGGACGCAGAATAACGTGGCCATGCATGATGATGTAATTGATATCCACCACGGCCTGGTAATAGACAGCAAATAATCCACTGCATCCAATCAAAATCCATATTCTACGTACGTACGTGAACAAAATAAATATTACGTACGTACGTGATATTATTACGTACGTACGTAATAAAGTATCATGTACGTACGTGATAATTACTACGAACGTACGCAATAAAGTATCACGTGCATATATAACGATCGAATTATGCACTAATGCACCTTCTAAAATTATTCCAAAATGTATTGGTCGATACAACCATGGTTGAATCGAAATCGAGATAATCGAAATAGATATTCAAGTTTTCTCGATAATCGAAATATCTCGAGATAATCGAAATATCTCGAGATAATCGAAATATCTCGAGATAATCGAAATATCTCGAGATAATCGAAATATCTCGAGATACATTTTTAAAACTAAATCTTACATGTCGTAGTTTAAGACTCTCAAAGGAATTTTTAAATAATAATTAAACCATGTAATTCTATTTACGAACAACAACAAAAAACAGAAAAATATTAAGTTGTCAGAGCAGATCCCAGCAGTTTATTTCAACGTATTCAAACCATGATATAAGAGTAATCAGGAATCGTATCGCTCTGTATCTTTACGATTTATGATCAGCAATTTAAACCTGCAATGAAATTGGGGTCTACCCGCTAGTCATAAGGGTCGCTAGTCATAAACAAAAAACGTGTATTTTCCTATACCACGAGTGCGCTAGTCATAAAAGTATCTTAGGGTTAGGATTAGGTTTAGGGTAGAGTTAGGGTAGGGTTAGGGTTAGGGTAGGGTTAGGGTAGGTTAGGATTAGGGGTAGGGTTAAGGTTAGGGTTAAGTTTAGGGCTTATGACTAGCGACCCTTATGACTAGCGAGTTTGACCCAGGAAATCTGCCTTCGAAGTAAAAATCAAGGATAGATGGCGTCACTTGGAAAAGATCGCATGATATGACTTTAACGCTATTTTGACTCATTAAATTTGGGGTTAACATTACTTATTTCAGGCAAAGTATTTGATATAAATTTTATATACGGTATATTTATTTAGCTCTTTCTTGGTGGGTACTGTCTTTCTCAGACATGGAATTTAAATAACAAGTCAATCGAAACCAAAAACATGTTTAAATAGTTCTTGGAAGCGGAGTCGTTAAGTTTAATTACAACACATTAGTCAAATAATTGTTAACATAGATAATGTCGTTAAACTAACCGCACTACAACACTTCCTCAAAAGTGTTGCATTTTAACTAGGCCTTTTTAGGCTGCATTTGTATTTTGGAAATTTAAATAACAAGGCAATCGAAACCAGAAGCATTCTAAAAATATATACACTGAGCAAAAAAAGAAACTTATAACATTTTAACAGATCACCAAATAAAATTCTGTGCATGAAAATGTACCAAATTTGGATACAATATTACTGCAATGTATTGCTTCAAATGGCAGTCAATAACCAATTGTTTGCTTCAATGACACACGAAAAATCTGCACTGACCCAGACAACGTCTTGCATCACAGGTCACAGCAAACAATTTCAGCAACATAAAGTTAAAAACATTTCATAGAGTAAAAAAACACCTCATATCCAAACAAACAATGAAGTCATTAATAACGGGTATGTCCACGTCCAGTTTGCAGTTGCAGGCAATCTGTGCATCTCCTTCTCATGCTTCCGATCCAATCAAGTTCCTGATGGTAGCCTGGGGAACATTGTTCCATTCTTCCTGTAGTGCTGCAATAAGTGTTTGTCTTTTGACATGTGGGTTGTCTCTTCTTGATACACGTCGTCCAAGCTCATCCCAGAGATGTTCGATTGGGGAGAGGTCTGGCCATGCACAGCTTGCCTGCAAGCTGGAGGTGGACATACCCGTTATTAATGACTTCGTTGTTTGTTTGGATATGAGTTTGTTTTGACTCTATGAAAGTTTTTAACTTTATGTTGCTGAAATTGTTTGCTGTGACCTGTTATGCAAGACGTTGTCTGGGTCAGTGCAGATATCTCTTGTGTCATTGAAGCAAACAATTGGTTAATGACTGCCATTTAAAGCCATACATTGCAGTTATATTGCATCCAAATTTGGTACATTTTCATGCACAGAATTTTATTTGGTGAACTGTTGAAATTTTATAAGTTTCTTTTTTGGCTCAGTGTACTTTGGAATAATACTGTATAGCCGAGTCATTACCTTTATTTACAACACATTAGTCGAATATCGGTAACGAAGAATAATGTCGTTAAACCAGGATCTATAGTTAAACCAACCTCACTACTTCCTCAAAAGTTTTGTTCTTTTAACTATAGTCAGTGATGTAGTTGTAAACTATTTATAGTGGGCAGCGGCGAACCGCCCACTATTTACATGGGTTTGCAAAAATGACGATATTGGGGGATTTCTAGATATTATAGATGCATAGTGTATGGTGGTGTGTTATGTTGTGAATATTTTTGCTACCTTCTTGGAACCAGTGGTTTTTTATCAACCTTAAACCCTAAGCTACAAAATTAGAGTCGGTGCCATTTTTTATGGCAGGTGGTAAGGGGGACTTCAAAATGGCTACCCCTATACAGGGGGTCAAACGATCATTCCAAAAAAGGCATACCAAACTGTTCGACTGAACACAAGGATTCTAAATATGTATAGTTTGCCATATATAATATCCGATGTTTCGTTACCGAGTTATCAGGCAAAACGTAAAAAGGTCGTTGACTTTAAATTTCAACTTGCTCCGATTTCAACAAACAATACATCAAATTGTTCGTCTGATTAAAGAAATATTATTTTTAGCAGTTCAAACCCTTACATACATATTGAGGTTAGGTCCCATTTTTTATTAATCACCCATATGGGCCTATCAATATTTGACCTTTTGATCCTTGCATGAAGGACGACAAATGCTTTCGAAATTAAAAATTATCATTTCCAGAATCCCTGTGATCTAACCAACAATTTGAGGTATTATTTGTTGAAATCGGATCAAGTTGAAATTTGAGCCCTGGGTGTTGGGTTTTGGGCCCGCTTTTAGCCCGCAGAAACATTTTAAATTTAGATGCTCTTTAAGGGCGGTTTTAAACAATTTCAGACCTCAGTAACTCACATTTTATCAAATATAAGTATTTATAAAAAGTGCGCGGGGGGAGGTACGAATCACCAGTGGTGTAGCTGGCCACAATTTAACGTTTGATCGATCAACCTTTAATGATTATTGAAAAGTTATTGAAAATTGGGTATTATGATTATGATTTCTATCGTAGGAAGCGGAGCGCCTTACCGCTTATATGCTCTTCACATTTTTTAATGTTAGATGCATGATGAGGCCATTTCAGGTCTATTTGAATATATGAAGAAAATTGTGATTGTTTTTCAAGCAGATTTGTATCAAGTAATAATAATGAAACATGTGGATTATCGTTAGTATCCTGGAGAATCTTTCGACGCGAGAAGTTCGGGGCGTAGTAAGGTCCGTATTTTTATTTTTGAATTTTATGGATGCATTCTGAGATCATTTCTGGTCTAATTTGTAGCTGAATTTTATCAATATTGATAATGAAAAATATCAATATAGATGTGCTTTGAGGCAAAATCCGCGATCCGGTCTTGATTAAATACACATGTAAATCACAATTTATCACACATAATTGAAAGAGACATACATGAGACTTTTATTTTACACTCATCTTTATTTAATGTATTATAAATAAAAGAGACATACATGGTACATTTAAATAACACTCATGTTTATTTCTTAAAATGTTGATGGTTTAAGGAGCCTAATCATAAGAAATATTCACTACATAATCAGGGATCAGCCTCAGACATATACAATTTCTTACACTTCACATATTGCTACCACTGCCAATTTTAATGTAACAAGTGTGATAATATGTAAAAGTCTGGCTGTGCTTTTGTGTAAGATACTAATAGAACTCTTAAGTTTGGATTCAAGCAACACTGATAAAGATAAATAATCATCTACTAAACACGCACACACCAAGTTGGGTAATAATTACAGTGCTGTAACAATTAATCAGGTTATTTACGATGTCAAATTAATAGCACTCTGAAGCTGTACTATGAGTGAAATTTGTGGAACTCTGGACTGGCTGTGTATGTGCTATTATTAGGGGTATCATCAAACGCATACATGCTGTCATCGCACGAGGAAGGTCGTGGTTTGTACCCAGAGTCTGATAGTTCTTTCTTTCGTTTTTAAAGTTCTTAAAGTTCTTTCTTTCTTCCTTTAATTAGTTTTTTTCTTTTTTTTCTTTATTTATTCTTTCTCACCTTCTCCATTTGTTTTTCTTTATTTTTTTGCCGAGTATAGGTAAGAAAGGTTTTTTCTTTCTTCTAGAATCTAGGCTATACGTGCATACAGGCTAAAAACGAGATGCAAGGAATTTATGGAGATTGGCATCAAGGCCATCAATGACGGTATGGTGTAAGTGAGAAAATGAATGCAAATGCATAAAATAAACAACGAAACGTGAATACATGATACTATTTTTGGCTTGTAAAAACCGTCCAGCACGGACGTTTTATCATAACTTTCAAAAACCGCACACTTTTTGGGAATTTTTCCAACAATTCCGTGTAAACTTCAATTTAGTCTATACCTAAAGCAGACGACAAACAGAGCCCACAGGCCCACCAAAGATATCGTCGCTGATCTGACATACCGGCACATCACAACATAATTAAGTAAAGTGATGTGCCGGTATGTTAGAACAGCTATGATATGATCACAGAAAAAGTTTAGTAGCTTCCGATCGACAATTTGAGGCGCACACTCCTGATATAACCCTTTGTCACGGGTCATGTTGGTGCCTCCTTTTATTTCTGATATCAAAGTGAAATTCAAAGTTCATTATACAGTTTTTACAGAACGAGAAAATACATTGTGCCTTTTACACGGTTCACTATTTGCGAGGAGAGCTTCGAACTGGTACCACATTGAATGGGACTATTCCTTTACATTATGTAACTTGTCGACTATCTCTCTCTGCACAGTTTGACTGGTCATTCAGTGCTCAGATATTGTGAAATGATGTAAAACTTTCATTCAATGTGATTCTAGTTCGAGGCACCCCTCGCAAGTGGCGGGTCCATTTAAAAGAGGTAGTAGCGCAAATTGTCGTATTTTTCTTGATATGCAGGTTCATGATGCAACACTTAACTTGTCAAATTTGAATGGTTTTCTACAGAATTACAGTACAGTCCAACCTCGGTTATCCGGACATGATGGGACCAAGCAATGGCCGGATAAGTGAAAATCTGGATAAGCGAATTATGTGTAATTCTGCATACAATAAAAGGGTACTGGATAAGGTGTTATTACAGTGACAATGTATTATTTAAGCACCGAACAGCACTGTAACCAAAGCTCCTTATCTACAGATAAGGAGCGTTAACTAGGGATAAGGCCCCTTATCTGGGGTTAACGCGCCTTAATCCCAGACAAGGAGCGTTAATAAGGCGCGTTATTCAGTGTTTAGGGCCTTAACCCCAGATAAGAGACGTAAACCTAGAATAACGGGCCTTAATCCCAGAAAAGGAGCGTTAATAAGGCGCGTTATTCGGGGTTTAGGGCCTTAACCCCAGATAAGAGACGTAAACCTAGAATAACGGGTCTTTATATCTGGGATTCAAGTTGTTAACCCCAGATAAGGGACGTAAATCTAGGATAAGGCAGGCCTTATCTGGGTTGAACGATCACTATCTACAGAAAAGGAGCATTAACTAGGGATAAGGCCCCTTATCCATCATCAAAAGCACTACCAACATCAGAAGACGGCCTTCAAATGCTTCAGAGTGTGAAATTTAAAAGAAAACTTATTTTCTTTAGGATCATTCAGCTGGATAACAGAGTTATCCAGATAAAAGGGGTTGGATAACCGAGGTTGATCTGTACTAAAATACTAAACTTTATACTAAACTCAGAAATTGATACAACAGTGTCGATACATGTAAAGGGTACTAACAGGACGTATCAAAAAGGTATCCCATGTGGAACAAGGATTTGTTGGCCATGAAAAATATAAAAATTGTATTTGAAATAGTAATGATCATGTTAAGCAATCATTTTCTTCTATTCATTTTGGAGCTTTGGTTATCAAATTATGGCAATTCTACTCAAGCATATCAAATTGAGCTTTGGCCGCTTTTCACCACTTTTGCAAAGAACTCTTTAATTAAAATCGTCAATCAGTGTGTAATTAAACAATATCAATACAATCAATAATACTCTACCTATTACACGTTGATATTTGGTTCAATTTGAGCAGAAAAAAAATTTCATCAATATTATCCATTACAAAGCACAGAATATTTGGTGTATTTTAAACAATCAATTGATGTATCCTATAAATCATGATTGGAATCTTAAATTCCTGTTAAAATCGGCCCAATTCCTGTTAAAAGCGTCCCAATTCTTGTTGAAAGCGGCCCAATTCCTGTTAAAAACGGCCCAATTCCTGTTAAAAGCGGCCCAATTCCTGTTAAAAGCGGCCAAAGTGGGATTCGCACTCTTGTTACTGAATTGATCATATCTCAGGAGTTAAGGGGTTGACATTTAATGGGATGAAGTGTATTTGATAGCGGACTCGTAGGGCTTACCAATAGTTGATATTTGTTTAAACAAAAACATGGGACGTATTTTTAATTAATTGTGTTTCTCATGGGACCCCTTTTTGACACGCCCCGTATTTGCTCATAGTTGGATGAAAGAACCATTTCTGATCATACATGTACATACTTGCAATGTTGAGAAAAATCAAACCATAACTCTTTTTGGATGTTATTATGTATACAATTCTCAAGACAAAAATGTGTTAAATAATGGGGTATTATTATTAGTATTAGTATTATTATTATGGGCACTTATAAATCGCTCTTAAAAAAGCACAGCGCTTAAACAACGCCCCCGAAAACAAAAATACAGCAGACATAATACACAAAACATATACAATATTACAAAGTTACACATTTGGAAATAAATAGGTCTTTAGAAGACTCTTAAAAGCAGACACAGTCCTAGCCTCTCTGACATAAACAGGAAGTTTATTCCAGAGCTGAAGTCCGAAAACAGTGAGACAACAATCACCAGCTTTTTGGTGGGAACGAACGGGATTGAGCTTTGTTATGTCAGAGGAAGAACGAAGTCTGTGCCTACTTCTAGTAGGATGATTGTACAACGTGACTAGATTCTGTAGATAAGCCGGAGCAGTAGGCCTACCTGATATGCACTTCTATACCTGCAACATGATTTTGAAATATATTCTTTCTTTGAGTGGGAGCCAGTGTAAGGAACCCAACAGTTTGACAGAGCACCTGTCTCGTCCACATGCAAAGACTAGTCTGGCAGCTTTATTTTGGATACGTTGCAAACGTTTTAGATCAGCTTCACGAGCTCCGTACAAGAGGGAATTAGCATAATCAATGCGAGACAAGACAAGTGCTCTGACGGCATGATGGCACGATTCCTGGCTAAGGAAGCGGCGAATCCGCCATAAGTTACGAATGTGGAAGTTTAAAGTCTTACAAAGCTTACTAACATGGGTAGACATATTTAGAGTGCCGTCAAAAACAACGCCTAAGTTCCTAACACTGGCAGATGGTTTTATTGAAAGATTACCCAAATTTAATACTATATCTGGAAGTTTGGTGAGAGCTCTGTTAGTGGCAATTATGACAAACTCAGTTTTATCCTGATTAAGCTGCAACTTGTTGTGTAACATGAGGTAATATCAAATATGCAAGCAGACAGGTTATTGAGAACACACTCACGATCACCATGCAGGGATCTTAGGATCAAACTCGGCATATAGCTGAATATCATCCGCATAGCCAATTATGGAACCCTGTGGCAAAGAGTATGTAATCGTGTGCTCACTCGACATGGCGTTTTTGACATAGCGTTTTTAATTGCAACTCTGACATTACGCGGATTAAAAACAGATTTATACCAAGAATGAACAGAGCCATCGATACCAAAATGTAATTTAAGTCTATGCAACAAAAAAGGAATGATCAACTGTATCAAAGGCCGCTGACATGTAAGCAACACCAAGAAAACAACTTTACCATGATCCACGAATTGGTTGATATCGTTCTACACCTTCAGAAGGGCAGTTTCAGTACTATGAGACCGCTTGTATGAGGACTGGTATAAGGAGAAAGATGGAAGAAGCAGTGCTTTTAATATAGGCTTCACTTTAGGTTCTGTGGATGTAAGCCTTAGTCATGTCCAAACATTTTATATGTAGCGTTACGGTGGGATTGTACATACATAAAAAAATATATATAAAAAGAAATTGTTGAAGTATAGACCTTCCAGAATAGAAGTTGGGTTACTCTGAGTTTTATGCCTAATGGGCAATTGTCAGATGACAGGATAACGATTCCTATTCCGGAAGGTCTATACACTTTTAATTTGTATGCACTCTGATGTTGGGGCATTGAGCACTCTATTCGAAAGATTATTTACAATATACAAAACCAGTCCCAACATGAATTATTGTTGATACATGAAGAAGTACATATTTTTCATAATTCTGATTCATTTTCAAGAGGCAAATCTGTGTGCATATTTGAATCCCTACCTGAAACATCAATTGCATCATCGTTTGGAGCATGCACAAGAACATTAATTTCTCTTGGAGGTAAATGGATTTCATCACCACTGGGAACTTGCAGGGGAACATTCATATCTTCACAAGGTACAGCAATATCATTATCAGATGGCACATAAAGGGACAAATCAAATATGTCATTTCCATCCTCATTCATTCTTCTATATCCAATAGGAACATAGGGCACATTCATCTCCCTACCAGGTACATACCTATGCCCAGATGCTGTTTGGTGATATTTTCGACAACGAAATAAACGATTTACGATTGTGTACAAAAAAGGATTTAAAGCAGAATTTATAGGCAAAACAAACGCTATAATCCATGCAAATGCTTCTGGTGAGACTTGTTTACTACCTGTCTGCACCAATATCCCAAGGACAATGATTGGACACCAACATATGATATCAGTAAATGCTATGGCTCCCATCTTAAAGGCTATACAGATATGTGTTCTCCATAGTGAAGTATATGAGCGGATCAACTGTATGACCATTTGTATGTAACATATAGTTGTAACTATACAACACAAGGAATTAACACCAATAAATAGGGCTATGGAATAAAAGTGACCAGGGCGGCTATCAATTACTGTCAAACTTTGAAATGAAAAAATATCATCTGGTCTGTCAATTTTGTCATAGGTTATAGTTATATATTCAGTAGATATATTGGTTATCAAATGTCTTGCTAATGGAATCCCTAAACATACTTCGGAAAATTCATATAATTTGCCACTTTCTACAATTACACTTATTATGCTAAGAGCAATTGCTAATATCCAAATGACTACAGTAATAACCACCTGAGATCTCAAGCCAAACATTCTGTGAACAATATATACATGTCTTAATGCCAAAGATCTATCGATACTTATGACTGTGATGAAAAACAAAGATGACTCACTTGATAGAACAGATAGTAATCCAGCAAGTTTACACAGATGACTACTTTGCCAATTTTCGGCTTCAGATGGAAAGAATTTGTTATATATTTGATCAGCAGAGGCAATTATTATCATGTATATGCCCATAATTAAATCTGCAATGGCGAGATTGACTATGAAAACCAACTGTTTAAGACCTGTATCCCCTTTCATAATTTGTGTACATGACCAACTTATGACAAATGCATTTAAAAGTATTGCACACAAGCCAATGATCCATACAGAATATTTAGCCAGGCTATTTGGCAACAGTTCATTACACGTTAAATAAGGTGATTTGACTTCTTCAGGTTTACACCGTGGTCCTGTTACCTTGATGAAACAACACGTGGCTGGAGAACTCACATACATACTTGTGAAATTTTCTAGTCCATTAAAGGAGTGCTTGGTTATTTTTGAAAGAGAGTTGTTGCGTAGTGTAAGATGTGAAAGCTGTCTTAAACCAAAGAATGTGTTATATTGCAATGTAGATAATGTGTTAGACTCTAAACCCAGATAGATTAAATTATGCAAATCTTCAAAAATGTTTGCAAATAAAACGGAAAGTTTGTTAAATGATAAATCTAAAATTCTTAATGATATAAGATTTCTAAACAGACCATCGTCTAATGTTTTGATCTCATTATGATGCAATGAAAGGATATATAGTGGACTAGATGTCGGGAATGTAACAGGTGGACGTTCAGTTAACATATTACTATAAGTGTGTGACTCTTCTGCATTATAAAGGTCTTGAAACACACCTGGTTTCAATGTTATACTTTCGTTGGTAGACAAGGGTAGAAGCGATAATCTGTTTAACCTATGAAATATATCTGCTGGGAGGTCAGTTAACATGTTATCATAGAGGTACAACTCCTTCAAGTTTACAAGGTCATTAAAGGTGCCTGGTTTTAATGATGCTAGATTGTTGTCATTCAATGTCAGGATAGATAATTGATTTAAACCATGAAATGTATCTGTTGAGAGGCCAGTTAACATATTATCAGATAGGTACAACTCCTTCAAGTTTACAAGATCATTAAAGATGCCCGGTTCTAATGATACTAGATTGTTGCCATTCAATGTCAGGATAGATAATTGATTTAAACCATGAAATGTATCTGTTGGGAGATCAGTTAACATGTTATCATAGAGGTACAACTCCTTCAAGTTTACAAGATCATTAAAGATGCCCGGTTCTAATAATGCTAGATTGTTGCCATTCAATGTCAGGACAGATAGTTGATTTAAACCATGAAATGTATCTGTTGGGAGATCAGTTAACATGTTATCAGAGAGGTACAACTCCGTCAAGTTTACAAGATCATTAAAGATGCCCGGTTCTAGTGATACTAGATTGTTGCCATTCAATGTCAGGATAGATAATTGATTAAAACCATGAAATGTATCTGTTGGGAGGTCAGTTAACATGTTATTAGAGAGGAGCAACTTCTTCAAGTTTGCAAGGTCATTAAAGATGCCCGGTTCTAATGATGCTATATTGTTGTCATTCAATGTCAGGATAGATAATTGATTTAAACCATGAAATGTATCTGTTGGGAGGTCAGTTAACATGTTATCAGAGAGGAGCAACTTCTTCAAGTTTGCAAGGTCATTAAAGATGCCCGGTTCTAATGATGCTAGATTGTTGTCATTCAATGTCAGGATAGATAATTGATTTAAACCATGAAATGTATCTGTTGGGAAGTCAGTTAACATGTTATCAGAGAGGTACAGCTCCTTCAAGTTTACAAGGTCATTAAAGATGCCCGGTTCTAGTGATACTAGTTTGTTGCCATTCAATGTCAGGATAGATAATTGATTTAAACCATGAAATGTATCTGTTGGGAGGTCAGTTAACATGTTATCAGAGAGGTACAAGTCCTTCAAGTCTACA
This sequence comes from Ophiura sarsii, assembly GCA_035610835.1. Classification (NCBI taxonomy): domain Eukaryota; kingdom Metazoa; phylum Echinodermata; class Ophiuroidea; order Amphilepidida; family Ophiuridae; genus Ophiura; species Ophiura sarsii. The sequence continues at coordinate 40,581,401 of CM069459.1, forward strand.
AGATCACTAAAGATGCCCGGTTCTAATGATGCTAGATTGTTGTTATTCAATGTCAGGATAGATAATTGATTTAAACCATGAAATGTATCTGTTGGGAAGTCAGTTAACATGTTATCAGAGAGGTACAACTCCTTCAAGTTTACAAGGTCATTAAAGATGCCCGGTTCTAGTGATACTAGTTTGTTGCCATTCAATGTCAGGATAGATAATTGATTTAAACCATGAAATGTATCTGTTGGGAGGTCAGTTAACATGTTATCAGAGAGGTACAACTCCTTCAAGTCTACTAGATCATTAAAGATGCCCGGTTCTAATGATACTAGATTGTTGTCATTCAATGTCAGGATAGATAATTGATTTAAACCATGAAATGTATCTGTTGGGAGGTCAGTTAACATGTTATCAGAGAGGTACAACTCCTTCAAGTCTACAAGATCATTAAAGATGCCCGGTTCTAATGATACTAGATTGTTGCCATTCAATGTCAGGATAGATAATTGATTTAAACCAATAAATGTATCTGTTGGGAGGTCAGTTAACATGTTATCAGAGAGGGGCAACTTCTTCAAGTTTGCAAGGTCATTAAAGATGCCCGGTTCTAGTGATACTAGATCGTTGTCGTACAATGTCAGGATAGATAATTGATTTAAACCATGAAATGTATCTGTTGGGAGATCAGTTAACATGTTATCAGAGAGGTACAACTTCGTCAAGTTTACAAGATCATTAAAGATGCCCGGTTCTAGTGATACTAGATTGTTGTCGTACAATGTCAGGATAGATAATTGATTTAAACCATGAAATGTATCTGTTGGGAGAACAGTTAACATGTTATCAGATATGTACAACTTCGTCAAGTTTACAAGATCATTAAAGATGCCTGGTTCTAATGATACCAGATTGTTGTCACTTAGGACTAATTTATACAAATTATTAGTGAGGCCCCAAAAGAGTTCTTGTTTCAATGACATAATGTTGTTTTCATTCAGAGACAATAATTGAATATGGTTACAATCTTGAAATATTCGCGATGCAATCTCAGAGATATCATTCTGATTAAGAACTAAAACTTGTAAAGGAGACATACCTTGAAAACATCCCTCTGTCAGTGTGTTCAACATATTCCCAGTGAGTGTAAGCTGTTTCAAATTAGTTAGGCCTAAGAATGCACCTTGGTTTAAGAACATCAACTTATTGTGAGATAAGTCTAACACTTCGAGAGAGTCTAGTCCTGTGAATGTTCCTTCTTCCAAGCTGCGTAGATTATTATAGGCAAGCAGTAGAAAATCAACATCAAGGTTGGTAAAACTGTTGGCTCCTATTGCCTCGAGTTGTCTTCTGGAACAATCAAACGATGAACTCTTGATGCTTGAATCTTGCTTGTAGATAAGTAGAATGCGCTGACTTTGTGAGGTGTAAGGACAATCAATATGGTATTGGTGGAATTCAAGGGTGCATACACATCCCGGGATGCATGGGGGTAGCTCTGTTGTAGATATATTATCACTCATTGATGGTAAAAAATCAAATAGAGCCTTGTTGTTGATACGTTCGAGGTCTGGATTGAATAGTGAAGGATGTTGTTGCATTAAGTCACCATAAAGTATGTTCTTGTGGTTGAGATAGAGCAGTCTGTCAAATTGGTGGAGGGTATCACATAGGCTTGTCTTCGATATGCGTAGGTCGCATATAGGATACAACCGTGAGATATTGTATTGGGTGGCTGGCTGTGATGGCCTCACGGTAACAGATGATATTTTCAATGTCACGGATGCTTTAATGTGAAATTCCAGATGATCGCTCTGGAACGAAACATCTCTACATTGGTCTGGTTGATTTGTAAAACCAGCGATATCAGTGCAGTTGTTGATAGTACTGTTTAGTTGAATGATAAAGAAGTGATGATATAAGGACCATGAGTCTGACTTCAATACAGACCACTGAATCGCGGCACCAACAGGTGACAACACCTGGAATGTACAGGCATTGTCAAAGATGGTATTCAGGGTTACATTTGTATGTACTTCCAATGCTATACGCTGATAAGGACAAACAGTCTTATTCTCCAATCCACCAACTGCCCATATCAGTCTATCATAATAACTCAATTGGAGATAAAGTGGAACCACTACGCACCAAACAAAGAGGTATATACTACTTGGCATCATGGTGATAATTGGTTAAGAACGTGATATGTCGATTGAATGGGATATTGCCCCATGTAGTGTTAGGTGTTATAAGTTCAGAAAGTAAATTCACTTGTGGTATCCGCAGTGATTAGGCTCAATTGGTAAAAGGTTTTCTTAAACTACAAAAATCAACTGAATTAAAAGCTTAGTTCGCAGTTCACTGCTGGTATTCTTTTTTAAAGTTTCCTGGGAGATATGAATAGCGATGATTAACCAACTTTAAGTTTGTATTACAATGGTGGTATAAACAATAGTTGAATGAAATAGAAACTAAGTTGGTTGTTTCCTGGTGGCAGAAACATTACTTGAATCAGAAGATCAGTTTGTGGTTTGTTGGTGCAAACAGCAGTTGAATAAGAAACTCAAGTTGTAGTCCGATGGTAGTGGTGTACACAGTAGTTACATGATATACTCAATTTGTAGTCCAATAGTGGTGTACACAGTAGTTAAATGAGAAACTTAATTTGTAGTTCACTGGTAGTGGTGTATACAGTAGTTAAGTGATACACTTAATTTGTAGTTCACTGGTAGTGGTGTACATAGTAGTTAAATGAAAAATTAACTGGTAGTTCATTGGTAGTGGTGTACACAGTAGTTAACATGAGTAAATTAACTTGTAGTTCACTGGTAGTGGTACATGAGAAACTTAATTTGTAGTTCACTGGTAGTGGTGTACACAGTAGTTAAATGAGAAAATTAACTGGTAGTTCACCAGTGGTGTACACGTAGTAACATGAGAAAATCAATTTGCAATTTACTGGTAGTGGTGTACACGGTAGTTAAATGAGAAAATTAACTAGTAGTTCACTGGTTGTGGTGTACACAGTAGTTACATGATTAAATTAACTTGTAGTTCACTGGTAGTGGTGTACACAGTAGTTAGGCTACATGAGAAACTAAATTTTACAGTTCACTGGTAGTGGTTTACACAGTAGTTAAATGAGAAAATTAACTTGTCGTTCACTGGTAGTGTGTGCACAGAAGTTAAATGAGAAAATTTAATTGTAGTTCACTGGTAGTGGTGTACACAGTAGTTATATGAGAAACTCAATTTATACTTTTCGAAGTTTGCCTTGGCATAAACAGCAGTTTATGCGAGTGGCTGAGTTAGTAGTCGACTGACGATATTGTGGACAATACAGCAGTTGAGAGCACACAGTACTCGGCGTAGGCGTACCCAGGGGTAGGTAACATGGTATCTGTGCCTGTAAAGTGTAATCAAATTGGTTCATGTACACAGCGCCCTCTTTAACAGTTGCGACATGCCGCATAAAGCAAGCAGTGAAGCGAGAACTGTCAATCATCAGTTAGAAATGAATATTTGGTGCATATCAATTATATCAAATCAATTCATTGGTATCGTCATAACAAGTAATGTAGACGTGTTCAAGTCTATCGTAAAGAAACCCATTGATTAACTTCTTATTTGAGAAAAATAAACTACATGTATAATGTAAGCGCACTAATATTTGACAATATAACTTGATTGTAGTGGTCATAAGTGTGAAAATATTGTACTTGTACGAGCATTTGCACCGCCAATGCTTTCAAAACCGTGATTTTGTACACCATTCCACTCCTCTTTGGATAAGTCTATAACCGGGTTCAGTGTAGTCATGCGCAACGGACGTACAAAGGGGACCGCTATCGCTCCCGACCTATTCTTTGTTCAATTGAATTGGTGCATGACGTTCAATTCATGGCATATACCGTGTAACCAAATTGGCTTACGACTATCATGACACAGATCATGACAGATGTGTGTTTTCTTTCTGAAAATCTTAAACACAGTATATCATTCCTGCAAAGACGACAGCTGATGGATAACCTCCTCTATCGGTATTGCCAATACTGGTCGCCTGATTCGGAGGAATTTGAGGGATCGTCCAATTTTTAAAGGCATTATGTCCGTCCACAACGAATTTAGTGTAAAGTCACCATTTTTCAAAATGGAAATTCTGCGCTTGAGTTAAAATCTACTTCAAATACAGTGGCGTAACGTGTTAAAGTGTTTATTAAGTGTTATCAGAAAAAGACACGTTTCTTTTTACAGTGTGGGATACTATTGAGTTGTATGGTCCACTGTGTGCTATCTGAACCAGTCAGGTATCCGGATAAATAGGTGACAGGTATCGAAAGGGGGTACTCAAGTCTTACATACATTTTCACTGCGTAATCACACACTAAGCAATGATATCCCAATCCCATACAAACCAGATTTGGTGCATGATATTTTTATGAATGTGGTACCAAACTACGGAGTAGAAATTTGCTCATTAAATGTATATCTCAGTTTTTGCGTACCAATTATTGATTTTAGACGCAGGACGCAGAATAACGTGGCCATGCATGATGATGTAATTGATATCCACCACGGCCTGGTAATAGACAGCAAATAATCCACAGCATCCAATCAAAATCCATATTCTACGTACGTACGTGAACAAAATAAATATTACGTACGTACGTGATATTATTACGTACGTACGTAATAAAGTATCATGTACGTACGTGATAATTACTACGAACGTACGCAATAAAGTATCACGTGCGTATATAACGCTCGAAATATGCACTAATGCACCTTCTAAAATTATTCAAAAATGTATTGGTCGATACAACCATGGTTGAATCGAAATCGAGATAATCGAAATATCTCGAGATAAATTTTGAAAACTATATCTTACATGTCACTTCCGGGGTTTCGTAGTTTAAGACTCTCAAAGGAATTTTTAAATTAATAATTAAACCATGGAATTCTATTTACGAACAAAAACAAACAAAAACACAGAAAAATATTAAGGGAGCACATCAAAACTCGACCGCATATCATTGTTTAGAACAATAGAAACCGGCTGCAACCGCACGGAACCCCACGGACCGGGCGGTCGAGTTTTGATGTGCTCCCTAAGTTGTCAGAGCAGATCCCAAAAGTTTATTTCAACGTATTCAAACCATGATATAAGAGTAATCAGGAATCGTATCGCTCTGTATCTTTACGATTTATGATCAGCCAATTCAAACCTGGTCTACCCGCTAGTCATAAGGGTCGCTAGTCATAACGTGTATTTTCCTATACCACGAGTGTGCTAGTCATAAAACTATCTTAGGGTTAGGGTTAGGTTTAGGGTAGAGTTAGGGTAGGTTTAGGGTTACGTTTAGGGGTAGGGTTAGGGGTAGGGTTAGGGTATGGTTAGGGTTAGGGTTAGGGTTAGGGTTAGGGTAGGATTAGGGGTAGGGTTAAGGTTAGGGTTAAGTTTAGGGCTTATGACTAGCGACCCTTATGACTAGCGAGTTTGACCCAGGAAATCTGCCTTCGAAGTAAAAATCAAGGATAGATGGCGTCACTTGGATAAGATCGCATAATATGACTTTAACGTTATTTTGACGCATTAAATTTGGGGTTAACATTATTTATTTTAGACAAAGTATTCGATTTAAATTTAATATACGGTATATTTAGTTTCTTGGTGGGTACTGTCTTTCTCTTGTCATGGAATTTAAATAACAAGTCAATCGAAACCAAAAACATTTTTAAATAGTTCTTGGAAGCAGAGTCGTTAAATTTAATTACAACACATTAGTCAAATTGTTGTTAAACCAACCGCACTACATTACTTCCTCAAAAGTGTTGCATTTTAACTAGGCCTATAGGCTGCATTTGAATTTGGGAAATTTGAATAACAAGTCAATCGAAACCAGAAGCATTCTAAAAATACTTTGGAATAATACTGTATAGCCGAGTCATTACCTTTATTTACAACACATTAGTCGAATATTGGTAACCAAGATAATGTCGTTAAACCAGGATCTATGGTTAAACCAACCTCACTACTTCCTCAAAAGTTTTGTTCTTTTAACTATAGTCAGTGATGTAGTCGTAAACTATTTATAGTGAGCAGCGGCGAACCGCCCACTATTTACATGGGTTTGCAAAAATGACGATATTGGGGTATTTCTAGATATAGATGCATAGTGTATGGTGGTGTGTTATGTTGTGAATATTGTTGCTATCTTCTTGGAACCAGTGGATTTTTTTTATCATCCTTAAACCCTAAAAAGCTACAATAATAGAGTCGGTGCCATTTTGTAGCAGGTGGTAAGGGGGACTTCAAAATGGCTACCCCTATACAGGGGGTCAAACAATCATTCCAAAAAGGCATACCAAACTGTTCTTCTGAACACAAGGATTATAAATATGTGACCGTCCACAACGAACCAGGTGCAAAGTCGCACTTTGCCAAAAGCCAATACAACACTATTAGTTGAAAAAAAGTCAAACATTTTGAAATTGAGATTGTTTGAAAATTGTGTTGGTAAAACCTTTTTTAATCACTCTAGAAAATGTCAGAATGATAAACGGGTCAGAAAATGGTAAAAATCTTGTATTTTCAGGGGGAATGGTACTCAAAACCTATCTAATTGGCATCTTTAAAGTCATTTTTCTCAAAATAACCCCTTTGAGAGTCGAGTGGTACATCGGCCAATAACTTGACAACTGGTTGTCCGAATAAGGCAAGTAAGGTATCATTTTAAAGCTAAAGGTGTGTTCTCTAAAGATATGCATATAACTCCAAAAGTCAAATTTGCTACTTTGCACCTGGTTCGTGGTGGATGGTCACATATGTATAGCTTGCCAACTTGCTCCGATTTCAACAAACAATACATCAAATTGTTCGTCTGATTACAGAAATATTATTTTTAGCAGTTCAAACCCATATACATACATATTGAGGTTTAGGTCCCATTTTGTATTATTCACCCATATGGGCCTATCAATATTTGACCTTTGATCCCTGCATGAAGGACGACAAATGCTTTCGAAATTAAAAAATTATAATTTCCAGAATTCCTGTTATCTAACCAACAATTTGAGGTATTATCTGTTGAAATCGGATCAAGTTGAAATGTTAGCCATGGGTGTTGGGTTTTGGGCCCGCTTTTAGCCCGCAGAAACATTTTAAATGTAGATGCTCTTTAAGTTACCTCAGTAACTCACATTTTATCAAATATAAGTATTTATAAAAAGTGCACGGGGGAAATGCGAATCACCAGTGGTGTCGCTGGCCACAATTTAACGTTTGATCGATCAACCTTTAATGATTTTTGAGAAGTTATTGAAAATTGGTATTATGATTATGATTAGTATCGTGGGAAGCGGACCGCATTACCGCTTAAATGCCCCTCACATTTTTAATGTTAGATGCCCGATGAGGCCATTCAGGTCTATTTGAATATATGACGAACATTGTGATTGTTTTTCAAGCAGATTTGTATCAAGTAATAATAATGAAAAATGTAGATTATCGTTAGTATCCTGGAGAATCTTTCGACGCGAGAAGTTCGGGCCGTAGTAAGGTCCGTATTTTTTTTTTGAATTTTAGGGATGCATTCTGAGGCCATTTCCGGTCTAATGTGTAGCTGAATTTTATCAATAATGATATTGAAAAATATCAATATAGATGTGCTTTGAGGCAAAATCCGCGATCCGGTCTTGATTAAATACACATGTAAATCACAATTTATCCCACATAATTGAAAGAGATATACATGAGACTTTTATTTTACACTCATCTTTATTTAATGTATTATAAATAAAAGAGACATACATGGTACATTTAAATAACACTCATGTTTATTTCTTAAAATGTTGATGGTTTAAGGAGCCTAATCATAAAAAATATTCACTACATATCAGGGATCAGCCTCAGACATATACAATCTCTTACACTTCACATATTGCTACCACTGCCAATTTTAATGTAACAAGTGTGATATGTAAAAGTCTGGCTGTGCTTTATGATCTTTTGTGTAAGATAATAATAGAACTCTTAAGTTTGGATTCAAGCAACACTGATAAAGATAAACAATCATCTACTAAACACACCACCACCCAGTTGGGTAATTACAGTGCTGTAACAATTAATCAGGTTATTTACGATGTCAAATTAATAGCACTCTGAAGCTGTACTATAAGTGAAATTTGTGGCTGTGTATGTGCTATTATTAGGGGTATCATCAAACGCATGCATGCTGTCATCGCACGCGGGAGCTCATGGTGGTGTGTACCCAGAGTCTGATAGTTCTTTCTTTCGTTTTTAAAGTTCTTAAAGTTCTTTCTTTCTTCCTTTATTTACTTCTTAATTGTTTGTCTTTATTTATTCTTTCTCACCTTCTCCATTTGTTTTTCTTTATTTTTTCGACGAGTATAGGAAAGAACGTTTTTTTCTTTCTTCTAGAATCTAGGCTATACAATTTATGTAGATTTGCACCAAGTCCATCAGACACTAAACAAGACGGTATTGTGTAAAGTGAGAAAATGAATGCAAATGCATAAAATAAACGACGAAACGTGAAGTAACATGTATTTCAGGCTTGTAAAAACCATCCAGCACGTACGTTTTATCATAACTTTCAAAAACCGCACACTTTTTTGAGAATTTGTCCAACAATTCCGTGTAAACTTCAATTAAGTCTATACCTAAAGCAGACGACAAACGTCGCCCACAGGCCCACCAAAGATATCGTCGCTGTTCTGACATACCGGCACATCACACTCCTGATATAACCCGTTGTCACGGTTCATGTTGGTGCCTCCTTTTATTTCTGATATCAAAGTGAAATACAAAGTGCATTATACAGTTTTTACAGAACGAGAAAATACATTGTGCCTTTGCACGGTTCGCTATTTGCGAGGAGAGTTTCGAACTGGTACCACATTGAATGGGACTATTCCATTACATTATGTAACTTGTCGACTATCTCTCTCTGCACAGTTTGTCTGGTCATTCAGTGCTCAGACATTGTGAAATGATGTAAAAACTGTCATTCAATCTGATTCTGAGTACGAGGCACCCCTCACAAATGGCGGATTCACTAAAAACGCGAATAGTGCAAATTGTCGTATTTTTCTTGATATGCAGGTTCATGATGCAACACTTAACTTGTCACATTTGAATGGCTTTCTACAGAATTACAGTACAGTCCAACCTAGATTATCCGGACATGATGGGACCAAGCAATGGCCGGATAAGTGAAAATTCTGGATAAGCGAATTCTGTATAATTCTGCATTGAAGTACTCAAATTGGAACATAGAAGGGTACTGAATAAGGGGTTATTACAGTGGCAATGTATTATTTAAGCACTGAACAGCACTGTAACGAAAGCTACTTATCTACAGATAAAGGAGCGTTAACTAGGGATAAGGCCCCTTTTCTGGGGTTAATGCGCCTTAATCCCAGACAAGGAGCGTTAATAAGGCGCGTTATTCGGGGTTTAGGGCCTTAACTCCAGATAAGAGACGTAAACCTAGAATAACGGGCCTTATCTGGGGTTCAAGTTGTTAACGCCAGATAAGGGACGTAAATCTAAGATAAGGCAGGCCTTATCTGGTTTTAACGATCCTTATCTACTGAAAAGGAGTATTAACTAGGGATAAGGCCCCTTATTCATCATCAAAAGCACTACCAACATCAAAAGACGGCCTTCAAATGCTACAGAGTGTAAAAATTAAGTGATTAGGCTGTAAAAAAGAAATATATTCAGATGACAGAGTTATCCAGATAAAAGGGGTTGGATAACCGAGGATGATCTGTACTAAAATACTAAACTTTATACTAACCTCAGAAATTGATACAACAGTGTCGATACATGTAAAGGGTACTAACAGGGCGTATCAAAAAAGTATCCCATGTGGAACAAGAATTTGTTGGCCATAAAAAAATATAAAAATTGTATTTGAAAAAGTAATGATCATGTTAAGCAATCATTTCGTTCTATCCATTTTGGAGCTTTGGTTATCAAATTATAGCAATTCTACTCAAGCATATCAAATTGAGCTTTGGCCGCTTTTCACCACTTGTGCAAAGAACTCTTTAATTAGAATCGTCAATCAGTGTGTAATTAAACATTATCAATAAAATCAATAATACTCTACCTATTACACGTTGATATTTGGTTCAATTTGAGCAGAAAAAAAATTTCATCAATATTATCCATTACAAAGCACAGGATATTTGGTGTATTTTAAACAATAAATTAATGTATCCTATAAATCATGATTGGAATCTCAATTGCAGGGGGGGGGGGGGGGGGGGGGGGTTTCAGGTGAAAATCCCATTCCTGTTAATAAAAGCGGCCAAAGTGGGATTCGCACTCTTGTTACTGAATTGATCATATCTCAGGAGTTAAGGGGTTGACATTTAATGGGATGAAGTGTATTTGATAGCGGACTCGTAGGGCTTACCAATAGTTGATGTTTTTTAAACAAAAACATGGGACGTATTTTTAATTAATTGTGTTTCTCATGGGACCCTTTTTTGACACGCCCTGTATTTGCTCATATTTGGGTGAAAGAACCATTTCTGATCATACATTATTATTATTGAATCTTTCTTTATTGAGGGTAAACGGCTTCAGTGTCAAGCACTGCTTTCCAAGCAACCCTCATTTCACAGAAAATAATACATAATTATTTACAAAATACATGGAATATAACAACTATTTACATAAATATATATACAAAACCATCAGATAAATTCAGCAAGAAAATGCAGAATTGTAATATACTTTAGAACACAAAACTTAAATTCCATGGATCTTTGTTCTAAATTGTTGCACTGACATATTCTCAAGCTCGGTTCTGATTGTTGATGGCAAGTTGTTCCAGGCATATGCTGCCCTAACATGAAACGTTCGCATACCTGAGTTAGACTTAAATTTCGGTACAACCAAATTATTACTAGTGTGATTTCTTGGTACATGAGTATGGTTATTATGAACAAATTCAAACTGCATCGATAAGTATGATGGACTTACATTTCTTAAACATTTATACACAATTAGTAAAAGGTGATTATGCCATCTTTTATCAAGTTTAACCCATTGAAGTGCATCCATCAAATCATTTGTTGCAATGTTGAGAAAAAGCAAACCATAACTCTTTTTGGATGTTATTAATATTATGTATACAATTCTCAAGACAAAAATGTGTCAAATAATGGGGTATAAGGAGTAAGATGGAAGAAGCAGGTGCTTTTAACATAGGCTTCACGTTAGGTTCTGTGGATGTAAGCCTTAGTCATGTCCAAACATTTTATGTAGCGATATGGTGACCGGTGGGATTGTACATACATAAAAAAACCTAATAATTCAAAATTTTATAGACAAGTATAGACCTTCCAGAATAGAAGTTGGGTTACTCTGAGTTGTATGCCTAATGGGCAATTGTCAGATGACAGGATAACGATTCCTATTCCGGAAGGTCTATACACTTTTAATTTGTATGCGCTCTGATGTCTTGGCATTGAGCACTCTATTAGAAAGATTATTTACAATATACAAAACCAGTCCCAACATGAATTATTGTTGATACATGAAGAAGTACATATTTTTCATAATTCTGATTCATTTTCAAGAGGCAAATCCGTGTGCATATTTGAATCCCTACCTGAAACATCAATTGCATCATCGTTTGGAGCATGCACAAGAACATTAATTTCACTTAGATGTAAAGGGATTTCATCACCACTGAGAACTTGCAGGGGAATATTCATATCTTCACAAGGTACAGCAATATCATCTTCAGGTGGAACATACAGTGACAAATTTATCTCCCTACGACATACGTCTATTTCATCATCATTCAGTCTTGTATCAGGCACATCTACATCATTGTCAATAGGAACTAATGGGGGAATATTCATCTCCCTACCAGGTACATACCTATGCCCAGATGCTGTTTGTTGATATTCTCGACGACGAAATAAACGATTTCCGATTGTGTACAAAAAAGGATTTAAAGCAGAATTTATAGGCAAAACAAACGCTATAATCCATGCAAAAGCATCTGGTGAGACTTGTTTCGTATCTGTCTGCACCAATATCCCAAGGACAATGATTGGACACCAACATATGATATCGGTAAATGCTATGGCCCCCATCTTAAAGGCTATACAGATATGTGTTCTCCATAGTGAAGTAGATGAGCGGATCAACTGTAAGAACATTTGTATGTAACATATAGTTGTAATTATACAACACAAGGAATTAACACCAATAAATAGGGCTATGGAATAAAAGTCACCAGGGCGGCTACCAATTACTGTCAAACTTGGAAATGAAAAAGTATCATCTGGTCTGTCAATTTTGTCATAGGTTATAGTAATATATTCAGTAGATATATTGGTTATCAAATGTCTTGCTAATGGAATCCCTAAACATACTTCGGAAAATTCATATAATTTGCCACTTTCTACAATTACACTTATTATACTAAGAGCAATTGCCAATATCCAAATGACTACAGCAATAACCACCTGAGATCTCAAGCCAAACATTCTGTGAACAATATATACATGTCTTAATGCCCAAGATCTCTCGATACTTATGACTGTGATGAAAAACAAAGATGACTCACTTGATAGAACAGACAGGAATCCAGCAAGTTTACACAGATGACTACTTTGCCAATCTTCCGCTTCAGATGGAAAGAATTTGTTATATATTTGATCAGAAGAGGCAATTATTAACATGTATATGCCCATAATTAAATCTGCAATCGCCAGATTGGCTATGAAAACCAACTGTTTAAGACCTGTATTACCTTTCATTTTTTGTGTACATAACCAACTTATGACAAATGCATTTAAAAGTATTGCACACAAGCCAATGATCCATACAGAATATTTAACCAGATTGTTCGGCAACAGTTCATTACAAGTTAAATGAGGTGACTTGACTTTTTCAGATTTACACTGTGGTCCTGTTACATGATTGATAAAACAACAAGAGGCTGGAGAACTAACAAAGATACTTGTGGAATTTTCCAGTCCATGATAAGACTGTTTTGTAGTTTTTGATAGAGGGTTGTTTATTAATAACAGATGTGAAAGCTGTCCTAAACCAAAGAATGTGTTATATTGTAGTGTAGATAATGAGTTAGACCTTAAATCCAGATAGATTAAATTATGCAGATCTTCAAAAATGTTTGCAAATAAAACTGAAAGTTTGTTAAATGATAAATCTAAAATTCGTAATGATATAAGATTTCTAAACAGACCATCGTATAATGTTTTGATCTCATTATGATGCACTATAAAGATATATAGTGGACTAGATGTCGGGAATGTAACAGGTGGACGTTCAGTTAACATATTGCTATAAGTGTGTGACTCTTCTGCATTATAAAGGTCTTGAAACACATCTGGTGTCAATGTTGTACTTTTGTTGGTAGACAAGGGTAGAAGCGATAATCTGTTTAACCTATGAAATATATCTGTTGGGAGGTCAGTTAACATGTTTTCATAGAGGTACAACTCCTTCAAGTTTACAAGGTCATTAAAGGTGCCTGGTTCTAATGATGCTAGATTGTTGTCATTCAATGTCAGGATAGATAATTGATTTAAACCATGAAATGTATCTGTTGAGAGGCCAGTTAACATATTATCAGATAGGTACAACTCCTTCAAGTTTACAAGATCATTAAAGATGCCCGGTTCTAATGATACTTGATTGTTGTCATTCAATGTCAGGATAGATAATTGATTTAAACCATTAAATGTATCTGTTGGGAGGTCAGTTAACATGTTATCAGAGAGGTACAACTTCTTCAAGTTTGCAAGGTCATTAAAGATGCCCGGTTCTAGTGATACTAGATTGTTGTCGTACAATGTCAGGATAGATAATTGATTTAAACCATGAAATGTATCTGTTGGGAAAACAGTTAACATGTTATCAGAGAGGTACAACTCCTTCAAGTTTACAAGATCATTAAAGATGCCCGGTTCTAATGATACTAGATTGTTGTCACCCAATGTCAGGATAGATAATTGATTTAAACCATGAAATGTATCTGTTGGGAGGTCAGTTAACATGTTATCAGAGAGGGGCAACTCCTTCAAGTTTGCAAGGTCATTAAAGATGCCCGGTTCTAGTGATACTAGATTGTTGTCGTACAATGTCAGGATAGATAATTGATTTAAACCATGAAATGTATCTGCTGGGAAAACAGTTAACATGTTATCAGAGAGGTACAACTCCTTCAAATGTACAAGTTCATTCAAGATGCCCGGTTCTAATGATACTAGATTGTTGCCATTCAATGTCAGGATAGATAATTGATTTAAACCATTAAATGTATCTGTTGGGAGGTCCGTTAACATGTTATCAGAGAGGGGCAACTCCTTCAAGTTTGCAAGGTCATTAAAGATGCCCGGTTCTAGTGATACTAGATTGTTGTCGTACAATGTCAGGATAGATAATTGATTTAAGCCATGAAATGTATCTTTTGGGAGAACAGTTAACATGTTATCAGAGAGGTACAACTTCGTCAAATCTACAAGATCATTGAAGATGCCCGGTTCTAATGATACTAGATTGTTGTCGTACAATGTCAGGATAGATAATTGATTTAGACCATGAAATGTATATATTGAGAGGCCAGTTAATATATTATCAGATAGGTACAACTCCTTTAAGTTTACAAGATCATTAAAGATGCCCGGTTCTAATGATGCTAGATTGTTGTCATTCAATATCAGGATACATAATTGATTTAGACCATGAAATGTATCTGTTGGGAGGTCAGTTAACATGTTATCAGAGAGGGGCAACTCCTTCAAGTTTGCAAGGTCATTAAAGATACCCGGTTCTAGTGATACTATATTGTTGTCGTACAATGTCAGGACAGATAATTGATTAAAATCATGAAATGTATCTGTTGGGAGATCAGTTAGCATATTACCAGATAGGTACAACTCCTTCAAGTTTACAAGATCATTAAAGATGCCCGGTTCTAATGATACTAAGTTGTTGTTATTTAATGTCAGGACAGATAATTGATTTAAACCATGAAATGTATCTGTTGGGAGGTCAGTTAACATGTTATCAGAGAGGGGCAACTTCTTCAAGTTTGCAAGGTCATTAAAGATGCCCAGTTCTAGTGATACTAGATTGTTGTCGTACAATGTCAGGATAGATAATTGATTTAAACCATGAAATGTATCTGTTGGGAGATCAGTTAACATGTTATCAGAGAGGTACAACTCCGTCAAGTTTACAAGATCATTAAAGATGCCCAGTTCTAGTGATACTAGATTGTTGCCATTCAATGTCAGGATAGATAATTGGTTTAAACCATGAAATGTATCTGTTGAGAGGTCAGTTAACATGTTATCAGAGAGGGGCAACTCCTTCAAGTTTGCAAGGTCATTAAAGATGCCCGGTGCGAGTGATACTAGATTGTTGCCATTCAATGTCAGGATAGATAATTGATTTAAACCAATAAATGTATCTGTTGGGAGGTCAGTTAACATGTTATCAGAGAGGGGCAACTCCTTCAAGTTTGCAAGGTCATTAAAGATGCCCGGTTCTAGTGATACTAGATTGTTGCCATTCAATGTCAGGATCGATAATTGATTTAAACCATGAAATGTATCTGTTGGGACGTCAGTTAACATGTTATCAGAGAGGGGCAACTTCTTCAAGTTTACAAGATCATTAAAGATGCCCGGTTCTAGTGATACTAGATTGTTGCCATTCAATTTCAGGATAGATAATTGATTTAAACCATGAAATTTATCTGTTGGGAGATCAGTTAACATGTTATCAGAGAGGTACAACTCCTTCAAGTTTACAAGATCATTAAAGATGCCCGGTTCTAATGATACTAGATTGTTGCCATTCAATGTCAGGATAGATAATTGATTTAAACCAATAAATGTATCTGTTGGGAGGTCAGTTAACATGTTATCAGAGAGGTACAACTTCTTCAAGTTTGCAAGGTCATTAAAGATGCCCGGTTCTAGTGATACTAGATTGTTGTTGTACAATGTCAGGATAGATAATTGATTTAAACCATGAAATGTATCTGTTGGGATAACAGTTAACATGTTATCAGAGAGGTACAACTTCGTCAAGTTTACAAGATCATTAAAGATGCCTAGTTCTAATGATACCAGATTGTTTTCACTTAGGACTAATTTATACAAATAATTAGTGAGGCCCCAAAAGATATCTTGTTTCAATGACATAATGTTGTTTTCATTCAGAGACAATAATTGAATATGGTTACAATCTTGAAATATTCGCGATGCAATCTCAGAGATATCATTCTGATTAAGAACTAAGACTTGTAAAGGAGACATACCTTGAAAACATCCCTCTGACAGTGTGTTCAACATATTCCCAGTGAGTGTCAGCTGTTTCAAATTATTGAGGCCTAAGAATACACCTTGGTTTAAGAGCATCAACTTATTGTGAGATAAGTCTAACACTTGGAGAGAGTCTAGTCCGATGAATGTTCCTTCTTCCAAGCTGCGAAGATTATTATAGGCAAGCAGTAGAAAATTAACATCAAGGCTGGTAAAACTGTTGGCTCCTATTGCCTCGAGTTGTCTTCTGGAACAATCAAACGATGAACTCTTGATGCTTGAATCTTGCTTGTAGATAAGTAGAATGCGCTGACTTTGTGAGGTGTTAGGACAATCAATATGGTATTGGTGGAATTCAAGGGTACATACACATCCCGGGATGCATGGAGGTAGTTCTGTTGTAGATATATTATCACTAATTGATGGTAAAAAGTCAAATAGAGCCTTGTTGTGGATACGTTCGAGGTCTGGATTGAATAGTGAAGGATGTTGTTGCATTAAGTCACCATAAAGTAGGTTCTTGTGGTTGAGATAGAGCAGTCTGTCAAATTGGTGGAGGGTATCACATAGGCTTGTCTGCGATATGCGTAGGTCGCATATAGGGTACAACCGTGAGATATTATATTGGGTGGCTGACTGTGATGGCCTCACTGTAACAGATGATAATTTCAATGTCACGGATGCTTTAATGTGAAATTCCAGATGATCGCTCTGGAACGACACATCTCTACATTGGTCTGGTTGATTTGTAAAACCAGCAATATCAGTGCAGTTGTTGATAGTACTGTTTGGTTGAATGATAAAGAAGTGATGATATAAGGACCATGAGTCTGACTTCAATACAGACCACTGAATCGCGGCACCAACAGGTGACAACACCTGGAATGTACAGGCATTGTCAAAGATGGTATTCAGGGTAACATTTGTATGTTCTTCTAATGCTATACGCTGATAAGGACAAACAGTCTTATTCTCCAATCCACCAACTGCCCATATCAGTCTATCATAATAACTCAATTGGAGATGAAGTGGAACCACTACGCACAAAACAAAGAGGTATGTACTACTTGGCATCATGGTAATAATTGGTTAAGAACGTGATATGTCGATTGAATGGGATATTGCCCCATGTAGTGTTAGGTGTTATAAGTTCAGAAAGTAAATTCACTTGTGGTAACCGCAGTGATTAGGCTCAATTGGTAAAAGGTTTTCTTAAACTACAAAAATCAACTGAATTAAAAGCTTAGTTCGTAGTTCACTGCTGGTATTCTTTTTTAAAGTTTCCTGGGAGATATGAATAGTGTTGATTAACACATTTTTAGTTTGTATTACAATGGTGGTATAAACAGTAGTTGAATGAAATAGAAACTAAGTTGGTTGTTTCCTGGTGGCAGAAACATTACTTGAATCAGAAGATCAGTTTGTGGTTTGTTGGTGCAAACAGCAGTTGAATAAGAAACTCAAGTTGTAGTCCGATGGTAGTGGTGTACACAGTAGTTACATGAGAAACCTAATTTGTAGTTCACTGGTAGTGGTGTACACAGTAGTTAAATGAAAAAACCGGTAGTTCACTGGTAGTGGTGTACACAGAAGTCAAATGAGAAACTCAATTTGCAGTTCACTGGTAGTGGTATACACAGTAGTTAAATGATACACTTAATTTGTAGTTCACTGGTAGTGGTGTACACAGTAGTTACATGAGTAAATTAACTTGTAGTTCACTGGTAGTGGTACATGAGAAACTTAATTTGCAGTTCACTGGTGGTGGTGTACACAGTAGTTAAATGATACACTTAATTTGTATTTCCCTGGTAGTGGTGTACACAGTAGTTACATGAGTAAATTAACTTGTAGTTCACTGGTAGTGGTACATGAGAAACTGAATTTGTAGTTCACTGGTGGTGGTGTACACAGTAGTTAAATGAGAAACTCTATTTGCAGTTCACTGGTAGTGGTGTACACAGTAGTTAAATGAGAAAATTAACTGGTAGTTCACTAGTAGTGGTGTACACAGTAGTAACATGAGAAAATCAATTTGCAGTTTAATGGTAGTGGTGTACACGGTAGTTAAATGAGAAAATTAACTGGTAGTTCCCTGGTAGTGGTGTACACAGTAGTTACATGAGAAACTCAATTTTACAATTCACTGGTAGTGGTTTACACAGTAGTTAAATGAGAAAATTAACTTGTCGTTCACTGGTAGTGGTGTGCACAGTAGTTATATGAGAAACTCAATTTCTACTTTTCGAAGTTTGCCTTGGCATAACAGCAGTTTATGCGATTGGCTGAGTTAGTAGTCGACTGACGATATTGTGGACAATACAGCAGTTGAGAGCCTACAGTACTCGGCGTAGACGTACCTCTAGCAAGGATATACTGAACTATAACTGCTAGCTCAGTAACAGTTATGAACGATAGGTTTTATGAAACCAAAAAAAAGGCAATAATATCAAGCGGACATGACGCGTTGTCATCCGATTATGACTAACATATAACAATGCTTTGCAATATAGCATTTTCAGACGAGCGAGGTAACCGCTATATAGTCACCGATTCACGCTCGACTGCCTGTGAGGACACGCCCAGACAATATCTAAGGCTGAGTTCACATAGGAGTATACTATTCGGGTATACGGTGCACGTTTTGCAGGGCACGCGGATAGCTTAAATCGAACAATGTAATTTCAACATACCGGGTCACATAAGAGGGCACTATTCAAAAAGGCCGTATACCTGCGTATAGTATAGTATAGTGGGAATCGTGCGCGTTCGATTTTCGTGCAGTGTATACCGTCCTGTTTGGATGTAGCAGCTGCAATTCGTGTGTACAGGCGTTCTGAATTTCCCCTATCACGATTTATAAACAATTTATTGCGTAGAATAGGGTAAGTTAGAAACAATAGGACTCCTTTGCAATTAAAAGCACATGTCATAATATGCACATGTTATACTATCAACCAAATTACATATGATATGTAGACCATGCATTCTCTTGGTGATAGAACAACTCTCAAATGTGCAGGTTTCCTTAATAAAATATACACAAATATAAGTGTCAAAGTAATGAAAATAACATGGGATTTGGAATTTAAAACTCGTCGTCTTAAATAATAATCCATTTCTGAAGTGTCCGTTTAATCGGCGCCAAAAGACCGAGTAAGGCGCGCGTGCTACCCTATGTGACTCACCGTACCCGTATACAGGGTGTCTCAAAAACAAACCGTGCACGTGTTTACCCAACTTATTGACCCTGAACTTCTATAATTTGGTGTAACAATTGTATACATATTGATAGCCTAAACGCTTAGCTTTTATATGCCGTTTATTTCATCTAATTTGGTTTTGTCAATCCTGAGATATAATCAATTAACTAAAGCTACCTAAAATCGACTTTGTGCCACTTTTACAGAAAGCATGCTAAAGATCAGCATTAAAACCCTCGTCCTCCTAAGAGAGGGTGGTCGCCGATTGCGCTAAAACGCAAAGAGCAGTAACCTAGGGCGTCTACAGTGCAACAGAGCATAAATTTCCAAATATTGAATTATAAATATAGTGCCTCCTGATTGTTGTACAACAACGAACATTTCAATCCTAAGTATGTGTATCATGTATAATTAAAACAGCTTTGTTTTAAAGTACTATTTCGTGTCCTTGTATAATTATCAGCATTGTTACATTTCGTATTAAACCTGATTTCAGATTGGCCAATACCGTACTTGATTATCCATACACGCTAATCCAACCAGCTACTGCCTACTTCCTTTCATGGCCTTGACTATATAAACATTTCTTTTTTATTTAGACTTAGTGTACACGATATCTGTTTGTACACCCATGCATGTCAGCACACGGTCACCTAAAGTAACATACACCATTATGACTGCACACTGGCGAATTACATTTCAAATTTCATAAGCGCGAATTTTAAACCACTGGTCCCTTTAGCATGGGCATATCCTTGAATATTCCTTCCATTGTTTGCGTGCATGGCTGCACAAGTATTAATAGACTTTTGTGTACAGTTGTATGAAATAGTGGTTACATGTGGTTTTTTCTCTTTTTAAATATACTAAATGTTTGGAGGACGATATTTTAAATACTAAAGGGATATTGAATTATCTGCTCAGACCATTCTTTTAAGCACATCTTTACCTTTAATTTGATACCATGCAAGTCTGGTTTGGATACACAGTATTACTTAATAATTTCAACGAGTTTGGTCATGAATTAAGCTTAATTAAGACATATTTTGGGTTTTTGTTAAAAGTAAAAATAAATGTGAACAGACAGTATTGTTGGCAATGATGGGAACTTCATTTCCTGTAACTTTGGTGTTAATAGCATTTATAGTTTTTGCTGGAAATTCCAAAAAGCAAAATGCTAATGTATTTCTTTATAATATGCTAATCATATGCAAATAAGGTCAAACCTTTTTTTCTCTATGACATTAAATCACCAAGCTGTATTCTATAATATGATATTGTCTCCTTTTCTTACATATGTTACTTTTTGAATTAGAGCGTAATTTCAATAACATGCACTTTTGGAAATTTATGCTCTGTTGCACTGTAGGTGATCGCTTTTACATCCCCTGCGCTCATTTTGACGAAAACAAGTTGATGATGCCATCTTACCCGGGGTAAGCCGTCAAAGTCCGATAGTAGGGGGAGTGGTTGCCACCGTACAAAATTTTTAAATAGCCATTTTGAAAATATTTTAATTGTATAGTCCTGAATATTATAGCACAGGCCTATGTTAGAAACACCATTTCCCTCACTTATAAGCAAAAAACGGGTGAAATTCCGATATTTGGATTTTGGCCTATATTTCACTGTCCAGCGAATACGCGGGATTTTGAGGTCGGCCATGTTTGGTGACATCATTGTGACGTCATGCGTGGGATGTTTGTACTTGTTGTGGTATGTATGGATAGAGGGAACCTCTAGCTATACCATGGTACCCAAATAAGAATACTCTGCATTTCGGATTGGATTTGTTTAGGGGGTGGTACCCCCCCCCCCCCCCACCCCCCCCCCCCCCCACCCCCCTCCCTCTCCGGAGTAACCCTTTCTATTCATTGCAAACTGTAAAGTGGCACAACGTCGATTTTAGGTATAGCTTTAGTTAATTGGTAATATCTCAAGATTGACATAACCAGATCAGATGAAATAAACGGCATATGAAAGCTAAGGGTTGCAATCTATCAATATGTATACAATTGTTACACCAAATTCTAGAAGTTCATGGTCAATAAGTTGGGTAAACACGTGCACGGTTTTTTGTTGTTGAGACACCCTGGAGCGTATAGGGAATACCGAATAGCGTATAGCGAATACCGTATACTGTATACCGCATACTCCTTTGTGAACTCAGCCTAATGCATACAAGATATTGTGAGCACTAAACGTTCCTTAAATACAATGGTACATTCCCGGGACTACACACATTTTTATGGAATAATCCATAAAAATATGGCGATAGAGTCTATTAAAATTGCGTTTATATTAGTTTTGCAGGATTAACTCACAGCATTTATTCAATTTATCTGTTACAACTTATTAAATTGTTTGCCAACAATTAATTTATCTTTCAATTTTTTTTCTCAAGTGTTTATTTTACTTTTCCTAGCAATTATATTTCATGTTCACGAAACTGAATGTTTTTTATACGCACAAGTGTTTGATGATTCGCAGGCGTACGCACAAATGTTAATTGCGGCAAACGCGTAAACATTAATGTTTTTCGATGCGCAAGCGTACGCACAAATGTTTTAAATGCGACGCGAACATGCTAGTGTTTTGATGCGTGTACGTATGTATAAGTGTAGTTTGATGCGGACGCGTACGCATAAGTGTATTTGATGCGCATGCGTACGCACGAGTGAGTTTTTATGCGATCGCGTACGTACTAGTGTTTATATACGTGTGCGTATGGATAAGTGTATTTCGATAAGAAGTGTTTTTAATGTGCACGTGAACGACCGATTACAAATGTTAAAAATAATGTTAAAAATAAATAAACACAACGTGCAATTTAACAACAAGGACAATTGAAAACCTTTCTACTTCTGAGGGGGCCATCTCCCCCTGTTCGAGCTTTTAAACCGTGCATACTTAAATCAAGAATATATCAGTTATGCTCAACCTCTTTCGTGCATTGTTAAAAAACAAAATATTTATTGAAAATGAAGAGGTGGCTTTTCGACTATAAAATGTTGGTCAAAAGTATACACCAGATCGCACCAAATGAGTTCGAAAATTGAAAAAAAATTCTACTTCTCAGGGGCACATCCCACCTCAGACACCCCCTGTCCGAGCATAGCTCGGAGGGCGGTGCTGCGCACCCAATTGGATAGTCCACCAACATTTTTTTCCAGCCCCCCCCCCCCCGGTAAACCTTGTCTCCGCCCCTGTCAATGGCGCGTTGGTATTCACAATGTCTACGATGGAAAATAGGGGTATATTTGAAACACTTTGGATTTCGCGCTTTTTCGTTAATATGTTGTATGTATGACCATGGATAAGGTATGTCTTGGAAATCTCACCAAGTATGAAGAAATATTTCTACTTGAACTATGAATAATGAAGAAATTTGCCAATTTTCAACAGGAAGTATTTTTCTGATTTTCTAAAAAACGGGACCTGAATATTTTGACTCACCCTGGATGCCAATTTCACCATAAGAATGATGGGAAGTTGCGATCAGATGTTCTCAACTTGCGTGTGTGCATAATGTTGTGAAAAATGCGGTAATGTACATGATATGCAAATGAGGTAAAGGTCAAACGGGGGCAAGATATGTTATAATGTGTGACCCAACCAGAGTAAATGAGTTAGTGGGTTTTTGCGGCCCGCGAGATGTATCAAGAAAAATAATAATAAATAAATATTTTACATCATCACAAAAGTCAAAAAAATTCGCACGTCGAAAATTTTCGCACGGACACAAAATTTCGCAGTCCAAAAAGCACTGTAGTCAATGTTTTATGAGTAGTTTTACTATCATTGAAATTTGAAACTAAGAAAAACGAAAATAGATTTTCAAGGGGGGTACGTCCGCACCCAACGCACGCCCCCCCCCCCCCCCAATCTGACGGCCCTGCCGTCATGTATTCACTATTTCACACACGGCCCCTGCGAGAGAGTGTTCGAAATGTGATTTGGTTAGCCATATTTAAAGATGGCGGCCATAGAGGTGTTGTGACGCTGATTTTATATTGCGACATACACCTTTCTAATATAGGTTGAACCTGTTGGTTTCCTTTGATTTATATTCTAGAGATTTACATATGTTTCATTTAGGCCGTGATTGTTATTGCCACTGGCAACCTTTTCCCGCGAGCTCCGAGTACCGATTTCGGAGACGTGGTCAACAGTTAATATCTGCACGTCACGTTGATAAGTCATGTTTATAATTTAGGCCAGGTAATACTTTTCACAATGAGTGACTCTCTGGTTATACACGGAGGTTCAGATTGGTGCGTGTGTTTAATGTCAAATATAATATGCTTTGGAAAGGATGCTGGATGATGTATTATTATCTATATGTAAGTTTAACATTCGGAACTCGGACATGATTGTTAACATGGATTACGAGTAAGTTAAACATTCTGTTTTAAATAAATAACATTATATATATATAGTAAACTTAAAAGCTTGTCCGTTATGATTATTCTGTGTGTTTTGATCCCCCTCTCCGCCATGCGAGTATTTTCCCTAAAACCACGTCACAATATCTGGTGGAGAATTCCGTCTTTTTTGATATTCCTATGTCAATGTTTATATTATTCCGGTCAATTTACCAGCCCCCTTCATTTTGAATAATTAGGACTGTAGCTACAAAGTTGTATATGTATTTTGTTGTTCATCGCATCCAGTGTCGACGACTATAACTCAGCGTGGTGAGACGGTTTGAATTCAGGTAGCATTTTGTTGGTATGCACTGCTGAAATTTAATTATATGTCTATTGAAATTTGTTTTATAGACCCAGAAAGGTCTATTAAAATTGTGTTTAAAATAGTATACACGAAATACATGTAGTATGGCCTATCAATAATTAGGTCTTATTTACGCTGGCAATAAGGGGCGCATTCTACATGTCCAACGTGGCAAGTCGATAAAGTCTTTTATATACATGTAATTGTTCCGATATACAAGTCTCTGATAATCTGGTTCAAAAGTGCATGACCACGGTCTAATATCCTTTGATAAAAGATTTTAATCCGAGATTGAAATTCTCGAGCGCGGTAAAATTCTATTGTGTAGATTTTATAAGCTCTTCTACAGGTGCGTTTCAGACAGACAATTTCTTCGGATGAAATAAATCTTGTTTATTTTTGAATGGACTGATTTCTAAATCAAGATACATAATATTGATACACTGCACTGCAATTGAATAAATATTTTATATATTCAGCTGTAACTTGGGACTTTATTCATTTAATTGGATGTCAACTTTAAATTGTTTCGTACATGGATTAGTTTGCAACGGTGAATAGATACCTTTGGTTAACTATGATTCATGAGACAAGTTATATTGGTGTATGAAGTGCTACAAAGTTTTATAACGTTACGGTGCCTCACTGCTTCGTTTATTTTCGTTGGTGCATATATCATCGATACTAGTAGGCAGGGGGAAGTGATATCTTATTCGTGGATATTTCGCTGGTGTATATATACCATCGATCAGAGCACAGGATATGATATTTTGAGTTATATGGTAATTGTGGATATTTTAAGTGAAATGAACTTTAGCATGGCCATGCGTGAGAAATTTGCATCGTAATATACAAGTTTTCAAAGTTAAGACTTGTGATGATGGCAACATTTTTTCATTGTTCATGTTATTCAAGAATCGATATAAATCATTGTAGAGGCGTATGTTGTGATGATGATGATCTTATGTTAATAATATATGATAATTAAAATGTTTATGTATTTGTTTACTGATGCTACGGAACCCTTGTTTGAGTTTATATTCCAGAGTCATCGGGCCAGTATTTGTGGTTTCTACATGTACGGGTTCTTCATGATTGGTACGTCGAGGGCTGGAGTGCAGATGGGAATCTTTCGACCTCGAGGCACGAGATTTTCTACCTGAACTTTGGCTTGATAACCATCCCATGAGTACGGTGTATAGTCGTCGCTGTTGCGTCATTCAACTAGTCTTTGTCTACAAGTCGTCGTTCATCGTTTACGTTACTGTTATCCGGATGTGGTTTTGTCGTTAAGGTATTTCATGTATGTCAGACAAGTTATAAAGGTCTGAATGTAATTATTATATAAATGTCGTGAACGACATAAATTGATGGTTCAATATTACAGCTGCTTCTGGAGAAACATTGCCAAGATTTTATATCATTCATCTGCCGTTATGTTAGTGTCATCGTCAGAATTATACATGGTCTACGGGAACAAATATGTTCAATAATACTGGGGTATTTCTACGCTTCAATTATGTGATCGAATAAATAATACCTTGCTAATACGACAAAATAATAACCACCCATTCATCTAGTTATTCTACGTCATCATAATACTATCGTCGGTGTCAGCATCGTCATTTTAGCGGCAGTATCGTCGGGGTCAACATCGAGGTCTTCAACAGCGCCAAGAGCTGCAGTCAACTGTGGAGATTCTACTGGCCAGGGATTCTACATGGTTACTTTTTTATTTAGGGCGTAATTTAAGGCGTAGATTAAGGATATTGATAACTCTAGTAATGATAAATATTGCTTAAAGGCCATACTGAGATGATTTTGTTATTTGGTTCTATATTAGGAAGGAGGTCGATACAAGTTCTCTTTAATATGATTGTTCAAATGATATATACATTAATTTAAAATTATGTCAATCCTTAATCCTTGTTCGTGAAGTTGTCAGATAGTTAAAATATAATAAAAGTTTTTTGATCCAATTTTCACCCAGCATTCTTAGGGAGATTGCCAGGTGTCAATTTTGTTAGGGAGGGCGTATGTTGTGACGCTGATTTTATATTGCGACATACCCCTTTCTAATATAGGTTGAACCTGTTGGTTTCCTTTGATTTATATTCTAGAGATTTACATATGTTTCATTTAGGCCGTGATTGTTATTGCCACTGGCAACCTTTTCCCGCGAGCTCCGAGTACCGATTTCGGAGACGTGGTCAACAGTTAATATCTGCACGTCACGTTGATAAGTCATGTTTATAATTTAGGCCAGGTAATACTTTTCACAATGAGTGACTCTCTGGTTATACACGGAGGTTCAGATTGGTGCGTGTGTTTAATGTCAAATATAATATGCTTTGGAAAGGATGCTGGATGATGTATTATTATCTATATGTAAGTTTAACATTCGGAACTCGGACATGATTGTTAACATGGATTACGAGTAAGTTAAACATTCTGTTTTAAATAAATAACATTATATATATATAGTAAACTTAAAAGCTTGTCCGTTATGATTATTCTGTGTGTTTTGATCCCCCTCTCCGCCTTGTGAGTTATTCCCCAGTCACGTCATAAAAGAGGGATGCCGGGACCCAGTCTAGTTTCCGGCTATGGTTGAAACTGCATATAACTTATAAGCATGATAAAGTGAACAAAATATAGTGGGGAACGTATTTTGATGAAAATCTAAAAACTCTTCCCAAAATTGGAAGCAGATTTCTGCTAATACTTTCCACGCGGCAGTCGTCTGTAGACGTCAGTTCCAAAATGTCACAAAATATTTCAAAAATGTCAAAATGATCACTATATTCGGAATTACCATGACAAACGCATTAAAATAAGACAGACATGCCTAGTATTGGTAATCAGTAATTCTTGAGATAGACTTTGAAAGTTGAAAAAGGTTTCTGAATAATCAATTTTGTATAATCATGATAATGGTAAAACTAATAGCCGCGTCGAAAGTTTTAATGAATTTTACAGGAAATACCAAGTACGGTCAATATAGATTTATAGACATAATATTGCTTTAATGTGCTTTATCTAGTATCTATAAAAGGCTTTTATGGTATACCGTATCCTGGTATACCGGAAATGATGCATGGTTTCAGTCCTGTCGATGTCTGTGAATGACCTAGCTTTTTTTTAAAGTTCAGACAATCAAAATGTCGTTATGCCCTACTTTCAGACTAGTGCAACTTTAGTCATTTAGTAGGAGAAGCATTTGTATGTTCAATTTTGTGAACTAAATTATTGTTTTATTCAGGTTTAAAAATAAGTAATTCCAATTCTTTAGCTAAGATAGTTTACGCAATTTTCATTGGTTCTCAGGAACTAATCGGCGACGTTACATGAGACGATATAACACGACGTACCGGTACATTAATTAGCGTGACCACCCTCGCGCGACATTTACATAATGATACAACTTAACCCTTTGAACCCTGAGTTATTGGTGGGGGACGGCACCTCAACCCTGAGTTATTTTGATGAATAATGGATTTGTTACCCCGGGTCTTACACCCTCTGATTCAACTTGGATTGACCGTCTTTAATAATGACATACTGACCTCTATCATCGTAAATACATTATTCGTAATAAAACATCGTTCTTATCCGATCTTTATTCTTTTTTATCGCCATATTGGCTGTTCATAACCGTAATACAATGCATGCCTGTCTACCTGAGAAACATCTGCGCAATCATATTCATCCCATTTCTTGATATTTTTGACAGTTTTCTTCAGCCAAATGACATCAAAACACAACGTAAATCTGCGAAACAAGGTATTTCACATCGGGTCACATTAACATCACATGATTTGAGAGTCATATGACCACTCAAAGTCACATGATCAATGCCACCTGTTCTAAGGCCGCTAATTACTCCGTGCGGCCGCTAAAGCGGCCTTTCGGGCGTGCCCCTTTGGCGCAGTACGCGATAGCTATACATTTGTTCCATAAACGCGAACTTCTACAGTGAGTCTTATTCACTACACTCTAGTGTCAATTTCCCGTGCTCATTTTGAATCGAACACGTTTGGGGTTGTTTTGACCACATGAGGGGGTTACAAATATTGTTTTACAGTAACCACGCTCGTATCATCATTTTGACCGCGGTACAAGTGTCAAAGCACTTTATTTGTGTCAAGTCAATCATAGCAATGAAAATTTAGATAATAAATTCAATCAAGTTTACATTAATAATATTAAATAAAATATGCTGTGATCGACTACAGCCTAATATTTCAACTTTATAATGACTTTCACTCCGGAACTATATGCACACCGTGTGTGGATCGGCTTTCCCGCCTCGATACGTACGATAGCGCCTCGATACGTACGATAGCGCCTCGATACGTTCGATAGCCAGGGGCGGACTGGGACCTGAAAGCGGCCGTGGCAAAATTATTAAAGCGGCCCTTTTTGACCATGGTCAGGCAGAAGTATGTCGTCCCGGTAGTAAATTTTCGTAAAAGGTTGCCCCAATTTTTTTCCCAGCCAGTCACCTCGTGAATTTCACGTAAGTGGGGGGGGGGGGGGGGGGGGGGGGGGGGGGGGGGGGGGGGGGCGGTCAAAAAAATTCGCACGGTCACAAAATTTCGCACGGTCACAAAATTTCGCGCGGTCACAAAATTTCGCCCCTGACGATAGCGCCTCGATACGTACGATAGCGCCTCAATACGATAGCCAGGCGCAGATCCAGCAAAGTTTAAGGGGGGCCCCAACAAAATGAAATTGACTTGGTACCAACCAAGCGATGCGCAGCACCGCCCTCCGAGCTATGCTCGGATAGGGGGTGGGTCTGAGGGGGGATGTGCCCCCTTAGAAGTAGATTTTTTCTTCTTCAATTTTCGAACTCATTTGGTGCGATCTGGTGTATACTTTTGACCACTACAGGGCCGTAAGACACTTTTTTCAAATGGGGCGTTTTCAACAACAACAAAAATGTGAGTCAAATATGCGTAGCGCGCGAAAATTTGAATTTGAATTTGCACCTATTTTTTGCACGATCGAGGTACATTTTGGCTCTAAACAAGCTTGTAGCAAAGAATATTGCATTTTGGGAAGACAAATGCGCGCGTAGCGCGCGAAATGTTTTCATCTGTGTACACATTTTCCGGGGAAGATTTTCAAAGGGGGGGGGGGGCGGGGGGGGGGGGGGCAGTATCCGCGCCTGACGATAGCGCCTCGTATGTGTGTTGCTCTTCGTCTGCGTCTCTGTCACGTTGCGCAATGGACAAAATGGTTGCAAAGTGGGACTCGTTCGAGGCAATTCTAAAATTCAAAGGTAAGTTTTCATGTAAATAATTTTCGAAAAAAGATGATACGTAAATTTAGTCTACGCCAGGGTGGGTAACCTACGTCCCGCAGCCGCCAGTGGGTTTTTTTGCGGCCCGCGAGATGTATCAAGAAAAATAAATAACTATTTTACATCATCACAAAAAACGAGCTAGCTGCTTAGCTTTCATCTGCACAAATGATGTTCCTCAACGTGGTCTATTTTCCCCCATTAATTGTCATGTGTCAGTGTCAGTGGCGTAACCAGAGGGGGCGATCACCCCCCCCCCCCACCCCCCAATATTGACGTCGTGTCGGTTGAGATTGGCACTGTCGGTTCGTTTGACAATAGGAATCATTATGATTGTCAAAAGTACACAGATGAAATTGCAATATTCTTTAGTAACGGCTTGTTTAGAGCCCAAATATACCAACTATACTCAATCGTGCCAAAAATAAGTGTAAAGTTGACAGTTTTCGCTCGCTACGCGCGCATTGCCTGACTCAGAACAATCATTGTCGGTTGACTTTCATTGTGCCAGCCCCCCCCCCCCTCCCAATATGAAGAACGCCATCCGTACTGTATTGAGATTACGTTTTTGTGAAGATAGATTATTAAGCACACCCCTTATAAAAAAGACGCGATCATATTATGATCGTAACGATCATAATTATGGTCGTAACGATCTAATTTAGATCGTTACGACCATAATTATGATCGCTTATGATCGCGTGGTTTCGATACGACCATATTATGGTCGTAATTTTACGACCATATTTCATGATTTATGGTCGTATTTTTGATCGTTTTCAAAACGACCATATTATGGTCGTAATATTACGACCATAATTCACAATTATGATCGTATTTTTTGATCGTTTTTCAAAACGACCATATCATGGTCGTAATATTACGACCATAATTCACAATTATGATCGTATTTTTTGATCGTTTTTCAAAACGACCATATTATGGTCGTAATTTTAGAATACGATCATAATCGTGAAAATATGGTCGTAAAATTACGACCATAATATGATCGTTTTAAAAACCATTTTCAAAACGACCATAATTATGCTATTTCAGGATTATGATCGTATTTTGGAGAGTTTTCAAAACGATCTTATTATGCATGCTTGTAATTTTGCGATCATATTGCCCAATTATTGGTTAGGTTAACCCTGTGGCCCATCCCTATTCAGCTGCATTTGTTAGCCAAATTGATGAAAAAGTCAGACTCTGACAGAGACAGAGATATAGATATCCAAATTGATGAAAAATCTTGAAGGATGGAGGATGTCCTACCCGTAATCTAACTCGGACGCGATGTAAGATTAAAGATGGATGAGAACGCCATGCTTGAAGATGTTTGACGGGAAAGATGTACTTGTTAAAATCGGGGTGAATTCCCTTGAAGTTGAAGTATATAATAACTTTCTTAATTTACAACTCACAAAGACTCAATGGTTCATAGTCTAGATCCGATGTGGGTTTAGAACCTTTTGAACAGATATATTTATAATTTGCACAGAATCTGAGAATATTCACATTTATTTCAATAATTTGTAGGCCTAAAAAATAGATCATTTATTTATCATGTATGTTTATTTATTAATTTCAATTTGAATTTCTTACTTTGATTTGATTGATCGGGATTATGTTTCCATGAAATGATGAAAATAGTAAGTTGAGCCCTGATTCTTCACTTGACGTAAGTGCGTGATCAACATGAATTAATAACAAAGCCGTATATCATTGTGAAAATACACACGGACTTTGAATTTATTTCAGGCCAGTCACACATGACACACGATGCAGAACTGTCGAATTCCTCAGTCATCCATGGACCATCGATGCCTGCGTAACTACTTCATACTTTTTTCGCAATAATATCTCATCTTGATCTTCTACCATCTAAGCTATCGTTTCAGGAGGTCATCTTTTTCCTATTTTTGCAATTTTATCTGTCGTAACTGTCATCAAAAAGGTTCAAAAATCCATCTAATTACCACGAATATGATGATCTATTAACAGTACAGTGCATCAGAGCAGCGATTATATTGTTGACAGTGTTTCTAGAAGTTATTCCAACTTTTAATTTATAGTTTTTACATCTTTTCATTTGAAACCGTGGTCTTAATAATCCAAAAGAAAGATAGGAGTATAATATAATGTAACCAACTAGTTTTATTTTTATTTTTAATGTTAAATTGTTAGTTTGGCAACCAAATATGAGAGTTGAAATTAAAAACCATGTACTTTTTCTAGCTCTGCTTTTTACCCAGAGTGCAACACACACACTTCCTGTTACACAATTTTGAAATTTATCAACTCAACTGTTGTTACGATTTGTCAGATGAAAATTCAAAATTGGCAGTTAAATAAAAGGAACCCAGGTAGTTAACATTTGTATGGAAAAAACATGTTGTTCAGGAATTACACTGCAACTTTTCTGTTTCTATAATAATGACTGCAGAGTTTGTTAAAAATGTGTGTATTTGGCTCTGTGCAGTGTGACTGTAGTGTGAGTGCATGGACGGCCCACACTAGTGCAATCTACAAGGACTGCTGAGTGTAAACAATGGATCATGGAAGGCCTTAGATGTATATGGTAAGGAAGTGTATATGCTTTTCACAAGAATTGTGCATCATAATAATTAATATTGGCATTTGATTTGAAATCAATTGATTTCTTTTTATAAAATTAAAAATTAATTGTACAAAATTAAAAAAAAAAGCTTTTCATTTCACAATCAGGCCTGCACGTTACTACTAGTACTAGTAGTAGTACTATCGTAAATAGTTTCCACACAGACACAGATAAACAATTCAACTGTGCTGTGGATGTGCTCAACAATTATAGTAGGCCTAGGCCTATACTGGATATTATCTGGATAGCTTTATCATGTTTTTGAAGTTATGAGGACCTAAAGTAAAAGGCTGATTATAATAAAGTATATATTTGAATAATAAATAAATGAGACCTGATCACTTATTATCATGATCCATGACATTATAATGATTGGGTTGCAGATATTCATTTATTTCCAACCAATGCACCACTATTTTATTACTAAAGTAAATAGCTCTATTTCGTCACTGTAGTATATCATATGCATGCTAAAACACATTCTAAGTCAACATTAACGTCATATTGCTATCAAGGCACACACATTTGTACACGCACCCCTGTACGCATACACTGTTGTACAGGCAGCAGACCTCTCATCTAGGTTGATCAATTGGTTGGGCCTTTTTTATTCTTATTTTTTCCTTGAAAATGACCGGGTATAAATAATGAACTAATCTGTATTTTCGCCAATTCTAAAACAAGGTCGGTTGGGTCTGCATTTTAACTAGGTTTTTGGTTTCGTGTGTTGGGATTTATTCATAAATTTAATTTTTGTTTTATAAATATCATCTTATTTACAGCAGGATGCAACTGAGTCTGACTGATGGGGAGATGGATCATCTATAAAAGGTCAAAGGGAATGCAGAATTACAAGAATTAACACACCAAAAACGTACAACTGCTTAGGACTGAAATGGATGACCTACACATACTTACAATAAGGTACATACTACATACAAATAGTTCTAGTTTAGACATAATTGCGATATTCTCAACACCATTACCGAAACACCAATTTCAAATTATCCCTAACCTTCCCAGAGGCCACAAAAGGCTACAGCAAATAATCTTGTGGCACACAAAAGGCTACAGCAAATAATCTTGTGGCACAATTACAGCGAGCTGTCAATGGTCTTGAAAAAGTTACAAGCTCCCCCGTTAGCGCAGTGAGTTAGACGCGGGCAGCCCGGGTTCGATCCCCTGCGTGTGCGAACAGTGATCTTTCCCCCCCCCAAAAAAAATAGGAATTCAAAGGAATAGTTGGTTTGTAAGGGTTTATAATATTTATTAATACATTTTGTGATTGATATTAATTTGTAAATATTTGATTTTTATTTACCATGCAGAATTGCAGGTTGATGTTGACGTATACTGAAAGATGAGTGGTGAACTACAGGTTTCCTTCCCAAAAAGATTCTGGAATATACAGCGCCTCTATCGGATTCTAACAGTAACAATCATTTAATCATGACCCAACCTGTCCTGCGCCATTACAAATGTAGTAAAGAACAATGTTTTATTCTGAATTTGCAGACTTCCTGCTCATGCTCACTTCACAATTCACATTTGTAATGTTAATTAATAATGAACTGTGAAAAGAAAGGATTGATGATGATAGATTGATATTATGGTGTAAGGTCAAATAAATGTGTTCCTATGCAAATAATTGTGCGATCAAATTTGTTCGTTCATTTATTTTATTTATCCTGCATTGATGAAAAACCTCAAAGCTCATATCACTGCATGTTTTGATATGATCTTTGAGGATGGTGTCCTGTAGTTCCTGGTATTATGCTTTTGTGATTTATCCATGGAACCACCATAATGTGCTAAATGAATACAAGCAGCATGAAGAAAAACCAAAATTCAAGGTAGTAATAATAATTGCGATCAATCTTGATCGTATTATATTGCGATCATAATTTTGATCGTATTATATTGCGATCATAATTTTGATCGTATTATATTGCGATCATAATTTTGATCGTATTATATTGCGATCATAAATTTGATCGTAGGCCTATTATATTGCGACCATAAATTCAATACGATCATAATTGCGATCAATCTTGATCGTATAATTATTATGGTCGCTGGGGTTCCAAATACGATCATAATTTTGATCGTATTATATATTGCGATCATAATTTTGATCGTATTATATTGCGATCATAATTTTGATCGTATTATTTGCGATCATAATTTTGATCGTATTATATTGCGATCATAATTTTAATACGACCATAATTGCGATCAATCTTGATCGTATTATTATGGTCGCTGGGGTTCCAAATACGATCATAATTGCGATCATAAAAAACGACCATAAATTATGGTCGTTTTTTATGATCGCAATTATGATCGTATTTATGATCGTTCTTTCTATAAGGGACACACTTCGTCGCTGTTCTGTTCTGACATACCGGCACATCACAACAGAAATAAGTAAAGTGATGTGCCGGTATGTCAGAACAGCGACGACTTATTGCATGCTTGAAAGTCTTCGGAATCAAAGGTTTGAAATCAACAGCAGGCCATTGGTCAACATTTGGTAAGGTGCGGCCCAGTTAATTGTTCACTCCTTATATCTGGCCCATTCAATTAAAAAAGGTTGCCCACCCCTGGGTTAAAGGCATATTATGTGATCTTTTCCAGGGGGGCGCCCTCTATTATGTCTATTCATGATCTTATTTTAGAAAGTAGATTTTCTTGCAGATTTACATTTCTGATCATAAATCATAAATACATTCTGAGTTACAGAGCGATACGATTCCTAATTACTTCAAAATCATGGTTTTAGAGTGAATTTAGAGTGAAAAATCTACTTTCTAAAAAAAAAATCATGAATAGAGGGCGCCCCCTGGAAAGATCACATAATATGCCTTTAAACATTTGTGATGCGGACACATCAAAAGGGGGATTTAGCGTCTGTGTGTTTTCAAGATATAGATGAAAACAGACAGAAAAAAATAAAGAAAATAATAAGAATTCAATTTAGGAGTCTTTTCACTCATAAATCTGAATGCCTCGTTCAATTTGGAGTGATTTTAAAGCTTAGAAAATACGCTGAGAGCACACATAATAAACTCAAAATTGACTTCACTTGCTAAGTCCCCCGCCCCCTTTTTTGTTGATGTACTGTGGCTCACATTTGGTGATCTACAAAAGGTACTGTTTATATTCAGAGGCAGATTTATTCAGAATTAGGTCAAATAAAAGTTGTTGTGTTGCCCTCAAGTGCCAGAAATCTTGAAGTCGGGTCAGTCAGTCGATTTTCCTTTTTCCCCCCTTTTTTTGCTGACAAATATTAATGACAGACCATGACAATTTTGACTAATGTTTCTATTGGGTAAAATTTAAATCTGAAAAAAATCTCTTTCTAAGGCCCCCCCCCCCCCCAAAAAAGGTTTGATTGGCCTAACGTGACAAAAACAAATAGGGTAGGTCGGTCGGGTTTTTAAAAAATAAAAAATAAATCACCTGATTTGGGGACTTAAAATAGCCGAAAATGAAAGCAAATAGTCAGAAACTTTAATACTTTGTTCAATTTTTATTTTAAATGTTTTAAAATTTTTCTTTCATTTTTCTTTTATTTTTTTATTTTTATTTTTTCCTCCCTCAAAATAATAAAAAATATTCAGGGCCGGCGATGTATTTAGGGTCGGTCGGGTTAGGCCAATCAAACTTTTTTCCACTTAAATAATCACACACCATATTCTCATAATGTTACACTCGAAAGTGTTATCTCTTTATTTATTGCCCCTAATAAATGTGTTATTTTTTGTTTTCTCAGGTTTTAAACTAAAATTATACAATATTGACCAATCACGGTCATGGAATGGTTGTCATGACATAATATTGACCAATCACGTCAGTCGAAGGAATGGTTGCCATAGTGATTTAGTAACCATTTTACATACAGCATATATATGCATAGTTGGAATACATTATAGAAAATTATACACTCTTAAACTTAAGGGTATTTTGTCCCAAGTTATACACTCTGAAACCGCAGGGTTATCTGTTCCAAAACAATGGCTGAACGTTCAAGGACAAGAAATCTTGGATTAAATTAAAATTTAGGTCCCAGCCATGATTCAAGTACATGGTTGAATGAATTAGATGTTTATAACTAAACACATCAAAACAAATAATCCCCCTCTCAACAGTTCGTCATAACATCGTACGGTAAAACATTTTACCAATAAAACTTACTTAGAAATAATCCTATGACTGTTTCCTAAGTGTTGTTTGAAAATGAAAGATGTCCATGACTTCATGTCTGAATGAGCTCAATGGAAGACAAAAACTGCCCTTCTCAAAAGTCACAAAAGTTTATGAATGGCTTCTTACTAATGGAAAAACACCTGTGGTTGAGTGCAGTTTAAAATACCCACCAGGTGAACATTACTCCAATGTGTAATCAATTCATGATCATTCAGCCATATAAATCACCTTCTTATAGCTCAGAGCTTAGCACAGTGAGTTGTTACTGACCTGCAAATTTGATAAACTTTTGTGACATTTGAGAAGAGCAGTTTTTGTCTTCCATTTGAGCTCATTCAGCCATGAATTCATGGACATCTTTCATTTTCAAACAACACTTAGGAAACAGTCATAGGATTATTTCTAACTAAGTTTTATTGGTAAAATGTTTTACCTTACGTTGATATGACGAACTGTTGAGAGGGGACTTATTTTGTTGATGTGTTTATATGATGAACTTTATTCTGTTAAAGGACTTGAAGCATGACTACAGTAACCTACTTCGGAAATCTTTGATAATGAATTTAAGATGAAAATAAAATGACATTTAGCAAATAATTATTAGACATGGGGACTTATATCATAGCTTATTTAAAATTGCTTTTTGTGTTGAAGATTTTTAAAACACTGAAAAAAATATTATGCATATTAAACAAATAAACAATTCTATTGAGAGGGGACTTATTTTGTTGATGTGTTTATATGACGGAACTTATTCTGTTAAAGGACTTGAAGCAGTACTGGGACCTACAGTAACCTACTTCGGAAATCTTTGATAATGAATTTAAGATGAAAATGAAATGACATTTAGCAAATAATTATTAAACATGGGGACTTATATCATAGCTTATTTAAAATTGCTTTTTGTGTTGAAGATTTTTAAAACACTGAAAAAAATATTATGCATATTAAACAAATAAACAATTCTATTGCACACAGTTTATCGCCATAAAAGGTAAAAACATCAAGATTGCTTTGTTTATTAAAGAATTAAGTCACTTAAACAACATAAATTCATTAAATTAGCCTAATCATATTATCTATGTTAACCCTCTGAGAACTACCTTCCAATTGCACAAATCATAGAAAATGTTAGAATAATTGAATTTGTGGTACAAATTGGAGTGAAATATTTTAGAAGCAGTATTTCAATTGGTTATTTAAATTAGTTTATCATGAAATTAACCAATCATAAACATTGTTAATTAGACAGGTAGTGCCCAGGGGGTTATATTAGTGTTATATCAACATTATCATTCGATATCGTTTAATGTTGAAATAGATGAAAACATGAATTGCAGATAAAAACATGCATTGCATGCAGTCCACATAAAGGATTATTGCAACGAACAGTGTATCAGCAATTGTTTGGAGCCAGATAACCTTGTGGATGTTATAGAGTGTTTCAAACATTATAAAGCAATATTATAATATACAGTATATACAGATGGGGGAGGGGGAGATTGTCTCTTTTTCATATAAAACTTCAATAAGGATTACAGTTTTACCTTGGAAAATAACATCGGTTAGAGCTTCATTGCCAAATGCAAGTTACAGATGTGCACCTACATCATCAGTAAATGTTGATCAAATTATAATAAGCCCAGAAGTTTATGTTCCATACTTTTGACTTGGTTTTTTGTAATTTAAACTTTGAACTTTAAAAGCATGGTGTCAACTTTAAGCTCTAGCATTATAAGCTACATGGCAGTGACCTTATCTAATAATGATGGCTAGTGCATTTGGCAATAAAGCTCTGCCAGTTTGGTATAATTAGCCTTAAAAATACGCATTTATTTGCATAATTAAACGAGGAAAAAGATTAGGATGGATGAGTTGACTGCATTTATCTGATTGAGGGAGGGTTAAGAGTGTGGTTGTTTGTTTTATATTTCTTTGTTTTTGTTTGTATTTTTGTTATTTGCATTTTTTTCCTTCTTTTTCAATACGTTTTTCTATTAGCCATTTTTTATAAACAAGAAAACAGACCAAATAATTTACTAAGCTAGAGGGTCTTTAACTCTAACTAATGAATGTCTTACATCACAAAGGATATACCCCCCGGGGGGGGGGGGGGCACTCAACTTCTTTTTGGTAGGGGTGTGCCGCACAGGATCTCAAAAAGGGGGGCTACAGAACTGAACTGAGTGGATTTTATGACGAAAAATAGGGTCTTAGGAACTGATTTTTTCAAAAAAGTAGGTCTTGAGAACTGGCCTATAATTCAATTTTGATTAACAAAAACGCAAATTTTTTTTGGGGTTTTAGAACGCAAAATGTTCGAAGAATTGGGGCTTTGGAACGCAAAATTTCGCGATTTTTGAATTTTCAATAAAATTGGGGGTCTTAAGAACTGATGTAGGCCCAAAAGGGGGTCATAAGAGCTACATATAGCAGCAGAGGGTGAAAAAGGGGGTCTTCAGCGCGGCACATACCTATACCCTTTTCCAATGTCAGTGCCCCCCCCCCCCCCCCGGATATACATTTGTACCTAGGTGGCAGACCAGGGACGCCTAAGCTGGTATTTGCTATTGAAGCTACGTGTGTCTCGGATTAAAATCGATCACCAGGAACCATCTTACAAGGCTGTGTAGTTTCTATGAAATAACTTCTCACGAGTGATAAGTAGCTCTTCAATTGTCATTCACAGAAACTATTATCGATCTTACAAGGTTCGAGTTTAGTTGTAATAAAATACTGAGTGAAACAGATATTAAAACTACTTTTTGAATATAGATTTGAATTTCCACCGACGCATTTTGTTCTAAAAATAGTTTAGTACATCATAATATATAGTACGAGAGACATTTATTGTCCCAACAGACTATTAGTACCTGTATTGATTACCGGGCGGCCATAATTTAGCAAAACAGCGTAACTCGAAATATTGACTTTTTGAGTTACATGCATTTCTGGGGAAATCGAGGGCGCTCTTTTCATCTGTAAGAGTCTCAAAAGACCTCAACGCACCATTTTAAAGATAGCGTAACGTATCTCAGCCTTATTTTGCAACGTTTAGCATTT
Source organism: Ophiura sarsii (assembly GCA_035610835.1). NCBI lineage: Eukaryota > Metazoa > Echinodermata > Ophiuroidea > Amphilepidida > Ophiuridae > Ophiura > Ophiura sarsii. The sequence goes on from CM069459.1 coordinate 40,620,879, forward strand.
TAATATGGTAAAACAGCGTTACTCTAGTTACGTTTTTCAAAATCTAGTATTTTCTTGGCAAAACAGCGTATCTCTAAGTTACGCGTCTTTTCCAAACAACTATTTTGCTACGAGATACGCGGGTTTGGCGAAAAAATAGTAACCAAAGAATTACACGTAACTTGAGTTACGCTGTTTTGCAAGATTAACTCTGCGTATAATTAGATGTCGGATTGGCAAACCCGCGTATCTGGACAAAATCAGCTGTATCTTTAGTTTTTAAAAATTAAAAAGTGCTCATATCTCAAAAACGTCATTTTCGAGTTACGCTGTTTTGCCAAATTACGGCCGCGGGCTTTTCAGACATATTGTCATTAAATAATCATAGCACAAGATTTCGACATCATTTCAAGCATCCCTATTTTGATAATTTCTGGTCAGACATTATCGCAATAAAAAATGCATACTAGATTGTATTATGATCTTGAAATCATGGGTAAACAGTCTAGAACAGCTTCTGTTTTATTTGGCAATTTAAGGCCCTTCGCAATTGATTTTGAGTTTCCTGTTGCCGCCCTCGTCCAACATATTTAATTATTCTATTTTTATTTAAGGTTTTCATCTTGAAAATGACTTTCATTTACTACTTTCTGACTTTAATCATATCAGCTATGCTGATGTATAAACATAGATCATGATTGCATTATTACTTGGGTATCAAAATAATCATAATTGGAAAATAATTTAATGCAGAGTCCTCGATAATAATGGGTTGTAATGGGTTGAAATTGGTTGCGACCAATTGGTTAAAAAAAAGAAGAAAAAAAGAAGATTAACAATTAAAAGTAACCTCATCCCTTTTTTAAACCTACAACCGGAAACTCAAAATCGATTGTGAAGGGCCTAAGATAAAATGTCATCACACACACATTTTGTAATCATAAAATCACTTTCTAAAAGGCAAAAGGAGGAACTTTCATCTAGAGAATGGAAATATATACCCAAGTAACAAAAATAACGTGTTTCCAGCCGGACTTTTTAACAAATCAGTGAAGGCGGCCCTTACTATTTGTTATTGTTGGATTTTTTTGTTATTTTTCAGAAGCCAAATTACAAGCTTTTTGCAAGAATTGTTTCGATATTTGTATCACTATCTATGCCAACTATGAGTGTTTCTCACATCTTTTTCATTGAAATATAGTTGAAAATGATGAAGATACTCACACACAACAAAGACAGGTATGATTTTTGATTTTGTTTTTTCAAACCTTTTTTGGCATTTTTTGGCATTTTTGAAAATAACAAATAACAAAAATATTGGAGCGGCGTCAAAAATCGGTGCGGGCAGGGACGTGAAACACGTAATTTTTGTTACTTGGCATTATTCTGTGGGCACACAAATAACAATTTGCTTTAATTAATAACAGCCATTGGTGCCTTGAAAAGGGGGGGGGGGGGTAGAAAATTAAGTCAGTATATTGAAACTTATATTACAAGGAGCCAATACCGATGTTTGCAGATGTTATTATGTCCAGGGGGACAGGGGGTGTAAGTGTTATGAGTATGGTATGGAGTTGTTACGTCTATCAGTGCGTTTCTGCCGAGACCAATTTTCGGGAATATTATGGATAAGAGATTAACATAGAATGTCAGTTTGTATTACTTAATAGAAAAATAGAAACTGCCATTCTCCGCTATTCTCCGGCTAAAAGGGAGAAACTTTCCCGTAACTTATCTTGCTCGAGTAAGGATAATACCGGTGACATTATCCGGAAAAAGGCTACTAGAACTCACACTATTCCGATTTAGCTAGCGAGGCAAAAATGTAAAGATATGACACGCAACTTTGTATCTTCCATGGGAAAACGGTCGCCAATATAAACAGCCTGTTCCCTGCTAAAATTGCTCACCGGAGAAAATGTGGATACTTTTTTTTATAGAAACCCACTATATGATTTACAGTAAGGTATGGTTTGGGTATGCGATGGGGTAAGGTGTTTGTTTGTTTGTTTACACGGTCGGTCCGTACAGACACACGCTTGGGTCCTGAAAGGACCAAGCTCAAGCAAAATGCTCGGGCCAGGCTTAAAAAGCCTATATAAGCATGCTGGCTGAATGAAATGAAAGTTGTTATGTATGCAGTGTGTGAGTGTAGATGTGGATTATCAATATATACCTACTTTCCATCATATGTTTTATATGAAGCTCTACAATTCCCAGAGGGGGTGCCACTCTTGTATTCAAAGGCGGGTGTCATGTTTTGCTACCCCCACCCCCCCCCCCCCCACACTTCCTTAAACAAAAACAAAGAAGGAAAAAAGAGTAGTTTTCCCAAAAACAAGGGTGTACACGCATTTATTACTCTATGTCCGAAATGGTATCTTTTTAAAATTATTTGTTGCAAAATTCAAGAAATAATTGTTTCAGGTCCATTCTTAAACTGTTCATGTGGCAGAAGATATTCCAAAATGTTAACAAAATGTTTCAAAACTGTTAAAATTATTGAATTTCATTACCATTTTTGGAATCTCCATGAGAAATGCATTGAAATAAGTACAGACATGGTTGGTATGGACTCAGTAATCCTTAAGATAGACTTTAAAAATTGGGAAAGGTTTCTGAAAAATATGTTTTATATTATGGTCAACTAAAATTTGTGTGGAACGTGTTAAAACGTATACCTAAACATGATATCCACCTTTGTATTGAGTCAAACATGCCACCCCCTTCCCCGAGTTACTAATCACAGGTACTAAACCACTCTGGTAGCTATCAGGAACCTGAAAACTATTTTGCATAAAATTATCATAAAAGACACCGGGTGGCCACCAGGTGACCACCCGGTACCTACTAATTTCATGTGAAAATGTACCCGGTGTCCACCCGATGTCTACCCAATTACTATGGATTTGGGTCTACGTAATAGTACCTGGTGACCACCCGATGACCACCAGGTAGCTCCCAGCAACATGCATTTTTTAAACTATGGGTATGCCTCTAATCCGATCATCAAATAGATTTCTCAACAACAAAAATAATCACTGTACACATACTGACAGTGGAAAAATAGGTTCATATCTTCTTATAAACACAATATATTTGTATACATTTTATTATACCGTATGTTTTATTTTAAACTATATTTTCATTGTGAACATGACATTGTTTTTTTACAATAAGGCTGCAAAAAGGTTTGATTGGCATAACTCGATCGCTTCTAAATTGCATCATGCCAGCAGTTTTAGAAAAAATGTTTGTGTTAAAAAAAGTGAAGTAAAGAAATATATTACCCCAAAATATACTTCAAATGATGGAATCATACGAAGGTTCTAACTATTGACAAAAATATCGCTAACCTACATATCAACCCTATATTTTTTTGTGTTAGGACCAATCAAACCTTTTTTGTGGCCTATCTTAGACTTATCTGCTAAAGTGTATTGTATCAACATGGGTAATGTAATGTTGCTACTGATCATTAGCATAACATGTTTTTATATGAAGCTCTGAAAACCTGGAAATGTTCTTATGCCGCAGAATTTGGTTAAAGCTTGCGATGTAAATGAAAACCATGTAAAGCTTGCAATGTAAATGAAAACCATTTGAGTCTGTTTGTTAACTACATGTATAAAGACAATAATTATGTGAAAAGAAAATCAACGATTTTTACGAAATATAAAAAATTTAAACTCTGCAGAATACTAAAATTAAGCATATACAAATATGAACCATTTATACTATCTAGTTTAAAAACCGAATAAAAATATTGCATTTTGTTTCATTATTTGAAAGTGGCACGATATGATAGAGGCTATAAGAGCTCTTTCCTCCGCACTTACCCCAATAATGTTGAGCTTTTTCTATGGCTTAAGTCTAATTATCATGTGACTTTAAAAAAAATGAGTCTCTGTTAGTAGAAATGTTGATCCACTATACACTAATGGACCATATTAACCTCATCAGATGGTACACTTTTCATAAGGCAAAAAAAAAAAGTTGTTTGTTTGTCCACGTCCGACCGACCGTGTACCTAGGTGCCGACCGTATTACTTTTTATTTTCGATAATTTTTTTAAAACAAATTTTTGAGCAATTTGAATGGCCAAACGGACCGTTTTATTCCTTATTTCGTATGATATATCGTCAATCTGGTATTTGCAACACCATCCCCAATTCGCAATCCCGTGTAACATGATGTTTACTGCATGAACTTGGCACTCGCGGCCCGCGGGGACTATTAAAAGGACTAAATGAAAATCAGTGATCGCACGTGCAAGTGATGTCATTTTTATACTAAAAACGCAGTGTGAGAAAATATGAAAAATCTAGTTACGGTTAATATTTGTTCCCAAAATGTTGCTCAACGGCATGAATATTAATTTCAACATAGTATATAACAATTTTTGGGGTAGTTAGTACGGGAAATAGGTTTAGCAATACTTTCACGTATATATTTCTAGCAAAACTTCAACACAACGTTATTTCACATTGTGTAACATTCAGTCACAATGGCGGCGTTCTACGGTATCTGCGCGCAATGCAAACTCAGTACAAAAATAATTTTTGATCGAGTTTGTAGTGTTGCAACCAATGCGACAGTATTGGAACTTTAAATTGACAATCTGCCCCAGCAGGAGAAAGAGATCAAAATCAGCAGTGTGAAGAGTAAAGCAACTAAAATGTCGCAAACTAATGAAAAGTGAGGTGTTTTGGTGTGTGTTTGGACTTTAATTCACAGTATACATGCCAAATTTATATTCCCAAATACAATATCCGTATTACAAAATATTTAAAAAATCAAAAAAAATCCGACCTACCGACCCTACCTTTTGAGGACCCTCTATGGACAAACAAAAAACTTTTTTTTTTTTTGCCTAATAATGTTGCAAGACTTTTATTCAACAATTCACCCATATGGAATTGGAACATGGATTGTGGGTAATTAAAGGGATTGCGTGTCTGGTTTTAAAACAGATCAACTTGGACAAAGATTTTGCTATACTGCCCACGCTCATAAAATTAGAGTATTGGGGACTACACAAAGAATATTTCTTGAGCAAACCCAGCATGCTTCACTTTCATCACATGACCACTGATTTCTGTCACAAGTGTCAACTTGCTCCCATTGACATTACATTCAAAGAAAGGCTTATCATTTTGTTAAACGAGGGTCTTTAAGAAAATCCTGCTGCAAGTAGTACATTTGATATGACTTCAATTCAATCCTTTCTTATTTTTCTTAAAGACCCTTGATTTTTTAAATACATATTTTAGTTGGGATTCAACTTCTTTTCATATCTAGATCTAAATTTGCCTATATGTACCATGTATTAGAAGGTAGAAAGTCAAGATGACCTCTACTTGTAATTACTTTAACACATGTTTGGCTGTTTGGTTGGGAGAAAAGCCCTGTTTCCAGTGTAGTGTTGCTAGGCATGATAGACTGCACAAGAAATCTTCTTTGGGGTGTACACTAACGCTAAGTTTTATCAACCATAAATGAGAATAATAAATCTTGATTTCTACTCTTGCATCTATACCCCCACGTGATACAATGCAAAACCCCTGTGATACCAATGTTATGTTTTGGGTCTATAGCATGACATTTGATCAGCCATACCTCAGAGTGATCAATAACAATTTATTATACTTCTGAAAACTGAAACCCATGTGATATCAATGAGATACCCATGTGATATCAATGAGATACCCATGTGATATCAATGAGATACCCATGTGATATCAATGAGATACCCATGTGATATCAATGTGATACCCATCTGATTTTAATATGATATCAATGTGATACCCATATGATACCTAAAAGATAACTATGTGAAACACATATAATATTACAGGGTTTAATGCTTACTCTGATCTGCCTATCTAAAGATCACCAATCATGAATTATAGTTCTACCTATACCGATGAAACCCATGTGATACCCATGTGAAACCCATGCAATACCCATGTGAAACCCATGTGGTTCCCATGTGAAACCCATGTGAAATCCATGTGATACCCATGTGAAATCCATGTGGAACCCATGTGGTTCCCATGTGATACCCATGTGAAACCCATGCGGATCCCATGTGAAACCCATGTGAAACCCATGTGATACCCATGTGGAACCCATGTCAAATCCATGTGAGACCCATATGAAATCCATGTGGCACACATAAGAAAATCAAACACTGTATTATATAAGTAAGAATTCTTGCTTTGCAATAGGTATCTACTATCTACGATTCATGTATGTTTATAGAAATACTGGCACATTTGTTTAAAAGGTATCATTTTTTTTTCTAAAAAAAGGTGGGAAAAGGGTAGAAAACCTGGTTCATACTACATACAACCCCTCTCCTCTATAACTACATATATTTAACTATAAGCTACAAATTACTGTATTATACTATACTTCTATCATAAGCTCATGTGATACCCATGTGATACCCAAGTGATACCAACATGATACGCATGTGCCTTTTAACATACTATATTTCAATCATGAGCTAATATGTGACGTGTTCTACCGAAACCAGTCACAATTGGGCAAGATATCAAAATTGAGTTAGTAATTGATTATTAAAGTAGAGATCTTCAGCTTTACAATGGTACCTCTCTTTTCTTAATCGGACTTCCCAAAGCCGAGTTACATCATTTTCAAGTTCGTCTTTTATGGTCTTTATGAAAACTCCAAACTGAGATATCGCCCTCTAAAGTTACTTTGTACAATAGTTGTACATGTTTATATCGCCCTTTAAATCACTGAAACATACATCTAGGATGGTTTTTTGATCTTAATCTTTCACAATAATGTTATAAACACTTTGAAGAATAATTATTTAACAGAAACTCAAATTCTCAAAAAATCACCCCCAATTATGTTTTGGGCTATTTCTCAGTTTGGAGCTGTGCCCAATTCCGTCTGGTCTCGGTAGAACACGTCACATATATGTGTGGTTTAAATGGAACACAATCTAATTTTGTATACCTATACTCGCAAATATGCATCAAAACAGCATCTCTTTAGGTATTTTTATAAAGTTTCTTTTCTCCCCATACAGAGTCTGATATTAAGATTTAACCACATAATTATTGTACATATTTCAACAATTATTTTAAGCCCCTATTAAAGCTCATAATTTATTGAGGGCAAGTCACGAAAGGAAAGCGCCTGAAAATCATATCGTGTTCCATTTATTTCAATCCGGGTTTGGGTCAATTTCCAAAAATCGTTGTACATTATCCTATACCATATAGCGAGTGCAGCCCACCTTCATTGACTTTTCCTTGGCTTTCATAATTCAGGTATAAGTATAACATATGTTTGTATGACAGAAACAAGGATTCCTTACCAGATGACACAAAAAAGAGAAAAAAATAGGCAAATAGTCTTTAGGAAGAGGTATTTAATGTGTCAAATGTTCTAAATAAATTATATAGATATGTCATCAGACTGTGATTGGTGCTGTGCCATAACCAGATTATTTCAAAAGTGTGTCAGTGTGACGTGAATGAACCATTTTACACACGTAGGGGCCACACCAGTGTGGGTACATGTACTATGTGGCAAAATTAATTTGGGATATGATCAAGGATATCATTTCTATTCTGTCAAAATGTTGTATCTCCATATAGCCCTTGAGCATGTATAAAGTAATAATCCCTATGTATAACCTTTAGGACAGTCTGCTCTAAACATGTTTAAGGGCCAAAACCTTTACTTGAGTTGCATTCTTTAAAAAACGTTTACTGTGTTATTTTTTTGTCATCTGTTACTGTAACTATAGAAGTCCTATATTTCAATGAAATGTTGACCTGTTACTCATTCATTTTGGTAGGATGTATAAAACCATCAAAACTGATCTGAACATAGTTGACATGTGTACCCTGTTTTCCTTCATCAAATCAGAGTATTTAAAAATATTGTTGAGAAACAAATAACAAGTCAATAGTTTGCTCAGCTCTAAATTGGTGAGCCTTCTTACAGCAGCGAAAAAATTGTGTGCGTATGGCCAAATCACACCTGTTGACTTGGATTACTGTCATGCACGGAGAGATAAAAAACACAAATATCTCACCAATTTGGAACTAATTGAACTATAGTGAACTTTCGATGTGAATATTCGATGTGACTATAGTCATATATACCTCACATTGTGACTGGGAATTTATCATTAAATCATAAAAACAGAGGTAGGTTTGCACTAGGGGGTTAGAAAAATGTCTAAATTATGTAACATATATCAAACAAATTATCGAATATTTTTGGGAGCAACAAAGTTTACATATCCAGTCATATTACTACTCTTAAAATGACAGTATAAAATATACCATAGTTCATTATTGCAATTCATGACCTGTCACATGGGGGTCTACCCGCTAGTCATAAGGGTCGCTAGTCATAACGTGTATTTTCCTATACAACGAGTGTGCTAACCCTAACCCTAACCCTAACCATAACCATAAAAGTATTTAAGGGTTAGGGTTAGGTTTAGGGTAGGGTTAGGGTAGGTTTAGGGTTAGGTATAGGGTTAGGGTAGGGTTAGGTTTAGGGTAGGGTTAGGGTTTATGACTAGCGACCCTTATGACTAGCTACCTTTATGACTAGCAAATTTGACCCGTCACATGTTGTGTTGCTTTCAAACCAATCAGAACTTTTTTTGTTTTGCTGTCACATGTTGCTTTTACACCAATCAGAATTCTCCATTTTGCTTTCACCTGATACTTTTACACCAATCAGCACTCTCTATAGATGTAATCACATGTTGCTCTTCAACCAATTAGAATTCTCCATATTGATATCACATGTTGCTTTTACACCAATCAGATCTCCCTAATTTGTTGTCAAATGATTAGTTAGCACTCTCTTTTATATAATCATTATGTTGCTTTTGCCGCACCAACCAGCACTCTCCATTGACGTCCTATCACACTTTCACACCAATCAGCTCTCGCCATTTTGTCACATGTTGCTTTTACACCAATCATATTTATCCATTTTCTGTCACATGTTGTACATACACCAATCAGCACTCAGCATTATATATAAATGTCACTAGGGGGGTAGGCCTCTTTAGATAATAGTATGTCTACCCATCAGGCCTATTATAGTACATGGGACATATAATCTATCCAAACTGCATAGCATCACAATCGTAGGCTTGACGATCTTCATCTTCATCCTCTTCTTCGCTATCCAACTAAAACAAACAAGTTTTTAAAAAAAGATCCATGATTAGACTGTGAAGAAGGAAACAAATGGTCCTTTCATAGTAGCACTAATATAATGCACTTATCAATTGCATCCCCGGCCCTGTGGGACCCGGGGATAGAGCGGGGATTAGTCGTGTATGGTCCCCGTGGGGCTGGGCACTATTTCGTGTACGTCCCCGCTACAGTTCCGGCCCCCTAGGCCGGGATACAGTCCACGGGTCGCTTAATTTCTTTCTGCGACATAACGGGATGCATTTATATGTGTTCCTTATGTGTTTATTAGGCTTATTCAGTCAAGCGCATCGCATCTCTAGGTTTTTTATAGCCACAGCAGGGGTGTACATTTGTTTACCCTTAACGTACGTCCCCGCTACACACCCCGGCTAGCGGGGGCACAGTTTGTACATCCCCGTACACTCCCCCGCATAGCCGGGCACCAGTTTGTGTACACTCGTGTACAGTCCCTGCATGGTCCCCGCCATGTCCCGGGTCCCCTGGGGCCGGGCTTGCAATTGATAAGTGCATAATATTACAAGACATCTAATAAAGAAGAAGAACAGGATCACAAATAGAACCCAACTCTATCCTTCTCCTCTCCCTCCCCTTCCGTGGTATTAATTAAAGATTTGAAAGATGTCAACAGTTACTGCTTCCTTCAAGTTCGCCTTCGGTGAAAATCTGTGAATAATCTCCGGATGAAGGTCAGGAGAATAAGGAATAACAGGATTACAAATAGAACCCCATTCTCTCCTATTCCCTCCCTCCCCTCCTTTTGTATCTTGTTATAAATTTGAAGAAAAAAAGTTTTTGTTTGAAGGTTGTGTGAAAAAAATGTTTTTGTTTGAAGGTTGTGTTTCGTTAAGTGAGTATTGAAGTTTGAGTGGTGTATGCGTGACTGTTTGATGTGTGCGGGCTTAGGGTTTTCAATTTTTGATGTATTAATTCTATGTGCAATATTTGATCAGACTAGTAATATTTTATAACTTGCCCGGTTTGTATCTATGAGTTCATAGTGGATGTAAGTGTACTGATTGTTGTTGTTGTGTTTCGTTAAGTGTAGTATTGAAGTTTGAGTGGTGTATGCGTGACTGTTTGATGTGTGCGGGCTTAGGGTTTTCAATTTTTGATGTATTAATTCTATGTGCAATATTTGATCAGACTTGTATAGTAATATTTTATAACTTGCCCCGGTTTGTGTCTATGAGTTCATAGTGGATGTAAGTGTACTGATTGTTGTTGTTGTGTTTCGTTAAGTGTAGTTTTTTGAAATTTGAGTGGTGTATGCGTGACTGTTTGATGTGCGCGGGCTAGGGGTTTTCAATTTTTGATGTATTAATTCTATGTGCAATATTTTATAATCTAACGGTCTTTTATATCATAACTATAATGTATTTTTATTGTGTGTATTTCTTTGTAAAATTTGATGCAATTCAGTGTTTGTACTGCTATATCAATTTTAATAAACCAGTTATGAATGAATGAATGAATGAAAGATCATCTTACTGGGGCTGTCAACCCTAAAAACATGAAATTTATCAAGCGCTGTAACCTTTGAACTATTAATATGAGGTATATAAAAGTATACATTTTTGGAAAGGAAATGAGTCGGAGGAGAATCCATTTTTGGTATCAAATTTCACTAAAAATTCCCTTTTTCGGGCTCAAATGTTGCTGCAAACGTGACGTGATTTGGTTTTTGGTACAAAATGCTGAAATTGCACTAAAATCATCTAATTGACACTTCCCTAGGATTTCCTTTGTTTTGACAGACACATTTTTAGTTGACCAATGTTGACCAAAAAGTGCCAAACAAAATCACATGTTTGGCACTTTTTGGTCAACATTTTTAAGAATTCGAAAGACATCAAAAACTTACTGCTTCAAGTTCGGCGTCGGAGAAGATGTACTTGAGTAATCTCCGGATGAAAATCAGAAGAATGAGGAAGAACGGGAACGCCATGGCGATAATAGAGTTCTTTATCACCCATAGAACCATCACACACACCACTTGAATTATTGTGAAGAGATGCATCTTCCAGACTTTGACCTGATTGAAGGTGGTAGCAGAGGTGGTAGCAGAGATTGTAGCAGAGATGGTAGCGGAGGTGGTAGTAGCAGAGAGGGAGGAAAAATGAAAAAAGAAAAGAAGAAAGATCGGAAAAACAAAAGAAAACAAAAATAGGGTTACAATCTTTTAGTATCTGGATTGTCTTTGGTAACATGATTTCAGAAGATTCATTTGTTTTATTAATTTTGACAAATCTTTTTTATTTTTTCATTTATGTTTCACTCCTAGCAGGTACCTTCATCAGATTGACAGCCATGTGCGATGCACTGGTCATCTGCCTTGCCGCGGAAAAAGGGTGCACTCTCTCAAAGAAAGGTTGAGATCTTAATACCAAGAAAAGGAGCATTTTGAATGCTTCAAAATGACATCTTTGTGGTCAAGATTGGATACTGATATCTGATTTATGAAGAACAATTACGGTAACTTTACTCGGATATTTTTTTGGTATGGGTGTGCCGCCAGCTAAAATGAAAATTGACCCAAACATTTACCAATTTTCGGGGGGAAATGGACCCATATGTTTACTGGGGACCCTTCATTTTCCTATATATTTAACATATTTTGCTAAAATTTCTGAGAAAAACAGCCAAATCAAGGATTTTAGACCCATAAATGTACCTGACATGGCTATGAAAAGGGGTCATTTGTTTCCTAGACGGGTAAAAAATGGGACCCTATTTTGGCGGCACATCCCCAATACCCCATATCCACAAAGTGACGGGATTAAGTGATGAGGAGGGACTAAATGGTTGAGGTAGGGTAGGTGGCTCATGAGGGTGTTAGTTATCAGAGGGAGAGGGGAAGAAGGAAAGAGGGGATAATCCAAGTGTAAACTTGGCTTTGTTAGTTCTATGGGGTGGGTCCAGTTTTCTTCAGGTTTACATATGATCACCTTGGATCTGTTACAATAACATCACAACAATTTTACTTATAAAGAAAGACATTGGATTTGCACTAAATGATTTGATACAGAATAAAGGGGGTTCACTTTGAATCACACCTCCACACAATGACAGATAGGTCCAAATTTTGTGACAAAGAAGTCTGTATTTTGCGACAAAATGGTCCTTATTATGCGACAAAATGGTCCGTATTTTGCGACAAAATGGTCCAAATTTTGCGACAAAATGGACCGTATGGGTCCAGTTTTCCTCAGGTTTACATATCACTTTGGATCTATTACAACAACATCATACAATTATAATCGGGGGGAAATAAAATTTATGTCACTTATGGAAAAAGACATTGGATCTGCACTAAATGATGTTATACAAAATAAAGGGGGTTCACTTTGAATCACACCTTGACACAATGACAGATAGGTCCAAATTTTGTGACAAAGAAGTCTGTATTTTGCGACAAAATGGTCTGTATTTTGCGACAAAATGGTACGTATCTTGCGACAAAATGATCCGTATTTGGGACAAAATGGTCCGTTTTTTGAGACAAAATGGTCCGTATTTTGCGACAAAGAGGTCTGTATTTTACGACAAAATGGTCCGTATTTTGCGACAAAATGGTCCGTTTTTTGAGACAAAATGGTCCGTATTTTGCGAGAAAGAATGGTACGTATCTTGCGACAAAATGATCCGTATTTGGGACAAAATGGTCCGTTTTTTGAGACAAAATGGTCCGTATTTTGCGACAAAGAGGTCTGTATTTTACGACAAAATGGTCCGTATTTTGCGACAAAATGGTCCGTTTTTTGAGACAAAATGGTCCGTATTTTGCGAGAAAGAGGTCTGTATTTTACGACAAAATGGTCCGTATTTTGAGACAAAATGGTCCGTATTTTGAGACAAAATGGTCCATATTTTGCGTTAAAATGGTCCGTATTTTGCGTCAAAATGGTCCGTATTTTGCGACAAAATGGTCTGTATGGGTTCAGTTTTCCTCAGGTTTACATATTTGTATTACTGTATTACTATTTATGTCACTTATGGAGAAAGACATTGGATCTGCACTAAATGATTTGATACAAAATAAAGGGGTTCACTTTGAATCACACCTCCACACAATGACAGACAGGTCCAAATTTTGCGACAAAATGGTCCAAATTTTGCGACAAAATGGTCCAAATTTTGCGACAAAATGGTCCAAATTTTGCGACAAAATGGTCCAAATTTTGCGACAAAATGGTCCAAATTTTGCGACAAAATGGTCCAAATTTTGCGACAAAATGGTCCAAATTTTGCAACAAAATGGTCCAAATTTTGCGACAAAATGGTCCAAATTTTGCGACAAAATGGTCCAAATTTTGCAACAATAAGGTTGTTAGTTCTTATAGTGATTAGTAAAATTACAATTAAGAGGGTACGATGTAATTCAGCCGACATACTGTCGAATTCTGTACATTTTTATCACAAGGCATCTCACATACTTCATGAGGGATAGGTTCTACATAATATCTAAATTTAACTTTCTTGCAACAGAAACAAAATGGTTAATTAGAGAATAAAAGATGGAAATTATGGCAACCAAAATAAAATTGTCATCTTTTCTTCTCTTTCTAATGCATTTTACCCTTCATAAAATAACAGTTTACGAGAAAGTAACTAGGGAAAGTGATGATAATATTTTAATAAATAAATAGAACACCCTTTTTGTAAGCTCGACTTAACCAGGTTACCGGTGTAGTTATTGCCATCCATACAGCCACACAATGGATGGCAGAAATTGGCAGGCTCAATTAAAATGACCGAATAAAGTAATTACCATATCTGACCACACCCACTGCAATAAGAAATAGTGTTTCATAGGTCCCTTACTGTTAAAACTCTGTTTAAAACAGTTGTTTCAAACTTCAAACGACCATGTTTTGTTCATTTCAGTTAACCCGTTAAACAACCTGGTTGTTCAAACTGAGTTGTTGAAATATTTAAACAACTCTGTTTAAACATTAATAAAGACTTGTTTAACACTTTCCACGCAGCGGGCGTCTTCGGACGACATTCCAAAATGTAACAAAATGTTTTAAAAATGTCCAAAGTTTCCCAAGTCCCCATATTTGGAATCACCATAATAAATGCATTTAAAGAATTAAAGTATTGGTACAGTAATTCTTGAGATAGACTTTGAAAGTTAGGAAAGATTTCTGACAAATCTGTTTTGTATATGGTTAAACTAATAGCCGCGTGGAAAGTGTTAAACTTGCTGGATGACTGGAACCGAGAGTGTACTTAATCTGATGAAATGCACTAATAATTTCTCTTGCTTGAACTCAAACTCATTGAATAATCAAATTAAACAGATTGAATTTTCAATCTTGTACCAGCTGCAACGCATTCAACTAAATGTTCATCCATGCAAACATACACATTTGAAGAAAAATTACATCCTTAAAATTACTACATTTGGGAAAACAATGAATTAAATTATATTCCTGGGGCTTGGCAGCAAAAATGGGATAGGTATAAACATGATACATGTATGTTTTTGAGTGTTTATGGTGTTGAAATATTTCTGGTTCCAACCTCTATGTAATCTGTTATAAAATACTTCATACTGTATATATACAACAAATATTTCGAAAATCAAGATTTTAACAAATAAAAGAATTAGTTTTAAATGATAAATGTTTAAAAACATCACAAACGATGCATGCTGCATTAGATTATAGCATTCATGTGCAATGGAGTATAAGCTCAATTTTACATGTTCAGACAAATTAATTCAGCAATTGTAATGATAAAATAGGTTTAACTGTGATAGCTATCATAACATCAGTGTTTTGTTAAACCAATAAATGTTTTTCCAGCCCTTCAGCATGTTTAAATTAAAACTGAGCAACAGTTATGCAAAGGAAGTGTCGCTTTATACATGTTCAGCGGCAAGAACACTTTGAAAGATGTGCTTTGGCCCTTGAACATGTTTAGAGCAGACTGCCCAAAGTTTATATATAGGAAGTATTCCTTTACGCTAAAGGGCCAGATGGAGATATGAGGTTTTGACAGAACAGTGACCTATTTTAGCGAGCATTTAATTTCGCGAAATTCACGAAATTAGATCCCTCATGAAATTGTGGTTTTATTAGTATCACCTATGGTTTTAAAGATGAGTAACAGGGATATTGCGGAAATAAGATTCACATTTGTAGTCATTTGGTATAAAAATGACGTCCTTATTTTGAATGTGTCTCATTAGCACACACAATAAAAAATAAATTTTGAAATAAGGCGACTACAAGAACCCATGACCTTTTAAAAAAACCAAAAATCAGTAAAAATCTTGCCATTTTTTGACTAGCAAAAAAATGTGGGTCAATATTTATTTGCACATGAACATTATTGTTACCGATTTCTAAAAAAAACGGGTCGGTAGGGCCCATTGAAAAGGGTTTGTAAAGCAAGAAGTGTAAAGCACCTGCCAGTTATCAAACACCAACTGCCCAGTATGGGATTCTGATTAAACCCCAAGTTATATGAGTCACACTCCTGAAATATTTGTTTTGTTGTGAAGTCGGAAGTTCTAAACATTAGGCCTATAAGGTTGTCTGGCAGTCATTTTAATTTTGTGAAAACAAACAGACCAGACAAGTCATAATTTGAACAATGAGTACGTCTCTGTAGGAAGAGGTATTTCTTGTAAGTTTAACCAAATGTGACCCACTCCATCAAAATCTGCCGTAGGTCAGGACTGATGCTGAAAAATGTAAACATTACAAGCTTTTATCATCATCATCTTCCTATACTGTGCAGAAACTTCTTGTTGAGTACACTCGCACAACGTATCCCTGGAACCTAGGAATACAAATATGAGTGTACAGACACAGACCGGGATGATCCCCTACTCTTTACGAAGGAGCCTGTGACCTTTAACGTGCTTGATACATGGGACCAACATTTCTACGTGAATTCCGAACCACGGTGCGTTACGAGCATGCCTATCAATCTGCACGGTTTGAAGGAGGCACAGGGACGAGGCTGTGGTGGTATATCGTATTGAACTCGTGCTCGAATGATCCACCAACAGAACTACGGTACACAGCAGAATACGAGCGCTCCTAACCGCTGCGATGAATCACTTGTCATAATTGCTCAAACTTTTAGAAAAAAACAATATTTCTCTTGAAATTTCCTTTGTTTTCTTTTGATTGGTAACAACTTTATTGAGTTGTGTTCTGACGACTTACGGTGGGTTTTGCTGGAGTGGATCACAAATACTTGACACTACCTTCAAACACACACACACACTTTTCAACATAATTTTAGTTTAATACTATTTTTTTCGGTGAAAAGAGTAATTTCTTTGGGTTATTTAAAAAGATGTTTTTGGATTTCTGCAAAAGCTCTTTACCGCTTCAGAAAGGCATAACAAATGTTCTCATACCTGTCATGGATTGAGGAGACAGAAATCTTTTTGAAGAACTATAGTAAGATTCCAAACCTGTTTATTTTACAATTGCTGAATTTCACTTCAATGTTTTACATACAAACTGATGCAGAACTTGAGGGTACGTATGGTCATAGTGCAGGAGTCAAACCCTTATACTGGGTTAAGGGTCGGCATATGGGTGTGGCATGGGCACGGGGTGAGGGAGGGGGGTGAGGGAGAGTTTGGGAAGGGGCACAATGTATACTTCTGACATCTGAGGGAGGGGGAAAGGGGCAACCAATCTGCACTGGTGCACTTCAAATCTTCTTTTGTAATTTTGTAATCAAATAATTTGTTTTACTTACTATAGAAACATATTTCCCATCGATGTACTGCGTTTATATAATAAAGAAAGTTTATAAGAATTTCAATGCATTTTGAGTGTTTTCTACTAGATGGAATAAGTGCTTAAAGCCACCTCCCTGAAGTTCTTAACCATTTCTATGACAACAACATGTATAAGCCATTTCACAAATATCATACTCTATCATTGTTAGTGCAGAATTGTATTTTGTGATTTTTGTGAGTATGATCACAAAGAAAAATGAAGAAAAAAATGGATGAGGTACTGGTACTGTGCTGAAATGGGGATGATTTATTTTAATTTTAAAACTAACTAATTCATTTCTCTGCTTCTCTACCAACTTATGTGATTTTGGACCTATAGTTGGAACTCTGACTGATTATAAGCAATTCATTGATTTGTTAACTGCATGACCAATAAAAAGACTTGTAACTAAAGTTTTGACAACTGTTGATAAACCTGATTCAATTAGGTATACTTAATTCCCCCACAGTAAAAAACATGCGCTTTTGACCGGATTTGAACCGACAACCTTTACATATGCTATCCACAACGCTCAAAAATGATTGAGCTACAGAGGCAACTGGCAGAGGAGCGCAAGATTATAGGTATTTTAAATTTGTAGTTAGACCCAGGGAGCCTCTGTGCATACAGCCATGATGACAGTTGCTATGTGAACCTAAAGCAAGCGAGGGTGCTATTTATGAGCTACCACTTATCAGAGGGGGTCACACACAAGGCTCCATTAATAGCTTAAGGTGTACCTCTTGGCTTGCACAATAAAATCAGTTAATAAAACTTAACGTCCCCGTTGTCCTATGATCAACCTTCACATTCACCTGGGCAACAACAACCAAAAAATGTTGGACGATGGATGGACCTTTGAGGTACGGTGGGTTGGTGAAACTTTGTTCATTCTTTTAATTTTTCAAAATGTTTCCAAAATTTGGGATAAGTTACCTTACAGCATACATAGGATTACATGTACTCATTGATCGTAAATAGACTCAAATTTCAGATAATTTTTTAAAGGTTAAATGAAAATTTCAGTTTATTCGGAAAACAGCAAATTCATTAATGTCATAGGCTACCTGGTTTTTTTTGCAAGAGCCAAAATGTCTTGAAAAGTGTGTGTGGAGAAAGTAGCGCAACTTAACCGAAACTCCTCATAGATATATATTTATCGTTACAGCTAATAAATACTTATAACCCGAAACATCTAATAAAAATATGTATACCAAAATCATGAAATTAATATTTATAAGCCAAAATACCTATTAAATATAAATGAACCAAGATACCTCTTAAACACTACATCGAAGAGGTTGTGAACACCTTGAAAACTCTTGTCACTTTGTGGTAATGACTCGTAATAGATACCTTAACAAGCTAATTTGAAATATTCAGGTGAAGGGTGTTAGTTTGTCTATCACTGGCAACCACACTGTAAAAAGAAGCGTTTATATTTCTGATAACACTTAATAAACACTTCAACACGTTTATTTTTATGTTTTACGTGTAAAGGTATAGGAGGCATTGCATACGATAAACGTTTGCATTAACACTACAACATGTTTATAGAGGTATTTGTTGTATAATTATTAACACCCCAACATGTTTCTTATTGCTGATATAAACATGTTGGTGTGTTAATAAATATTACAAAATTACCTCTATAAACGTGTTGTAGTGTTTATGCAAACGTTTATCGTATGCAATGCCTCCTATACCTTTACACATAAACACAAAAATAAACGTGTTGAAGTGTTTATTAAGTGTTATCAGAAATATAAACGCTTCTTTTTGCAGTGCAGTCGTACATTGTTTTTGTGGGCATACCACTTCAAACATTGGAATCAAAGTCAAATACCCTACTG
The DNA here is from genome assembly GCA_035610835.1 of Ophiura sarsii. Taxonomy (NCBI): domain Eukaryota; kingdom Metazoa; phylum Echinodermata; class Ophiuroidea; order Amphilepidida; family Ophiuridae; genus Ophiura; species Ophiura sarsii. Next base: position 40,639,698 of record CM069459.1, read on the forward strand.
CCTACTCGCCATTCAATTCCCGTGTTGTGATCAGGCTCTAGTCAATTGACAGATTTGTATACATTTGTTAGTTAAGAATTTTAACCAACAATTGAGAGTTCATTTAGTGATCATTGATGGTTACAATTTGAACATACATATACAGGGTGAGTCAAAAAGACTGCAATAGTGGAAATAAGCCATTTTGTTTTCAAAACCAAAATTAATTTTAAAACTTTTTAAACGTTGCAGGAATGGTGTATTTAATCCTACCTTTGTGTGAAAAAATGAAGTCAATATCATTTTCCATTTGCCTTTGGTGAACCTTTTGACAAGTGCACCCATTTCACACGTTTGTCCACGAGATACCCAAAATATACATCAGATCGAAAAATGTGCCTCTCATTCAAATTTGAAAACTTGAGTTCATTTGTGATGTTATTGGAATTTGATGCTTCCTTTCTTTTTTACATGTGAGTTAGCATAATCAATTATAATCATACCCATGCTATGAAAGCGTATAATGTTCTAAATTTTAATAAAAAACTGACATTTTCCATTTTTTTTGTTGGCGGGATATTCAAATATGAAAATGTAATGTGTGCCATTTCAAATGAAAATCACTGTGCTCGTGGACAAACAGGTAAATGTGGTTGTGCAGCAAAGAGGGTCACCAAAGACAAACGAAAATGCGATCGACTTCATTTTTTCACACAAAGTAAGGATTAAATACATTATTCTTGCAACGTTTAATAAGTTTTAAGATTCATTTTGGTTCTAAAAACAAAATGGCTTCTTTCCACTATTGCAGTCTTTTTGACCCACCCTGTATATTCAACCCTAGTGACTATGCTACTATTATAAACATCACTTAAACAGTTCCTTTTAAATCATCTCCATTTCAGCAAACTAATAGACTCAACTTGTAAATTAAAAAGACACCTCCCCAACCCCCCTTAAATAGACCAAACACAGAATGAATAAAAAATGGCTTAAATCATTTAATGAAATGCAAAAACAAACAAAAAATCTTTAATGGCAACAATAAAATAAATATAACATATGTGAAATGGACTTTAATAAAAAAGGAAACATCCTGTTTTGCTGGTCTTCTATTGGCTATACCAAACCCCCTTTCCTCCCCTCACATGCGTACAAAAACAAAATAAAATATGGACTGTTTCAAAATTAGACACCGCTACAATATTAGAAAATATTGTTCAAACACCTTGTATTGTGAAGTGTTTCACCCCCTTCTCAGAAGACGATGATTTCCAGTCGATCGAATGACGTTGGTTCCCAATGTTATACGGTTCCTAATTTTAAATACGATTTATTCCGTCAAACGGAATAAATCGATTGGGAACCAGCAATTGTAACGTCATTCTATCGACTGGAAATCATTGTCTTCCCCCTTCTCCCCGTAATCGATGTTGAATCCCCCAGTTTGTCCACCATCTGCGCATGGCCTCGCAACATTAAATAGGTGGTGTATGAGGAAGGGCAATCTTCAGACAACAATAAACACATTTCTATTGTCACGAGAGCCCAAAAGTGTGTGCAGGTTTTAGTAAAAACAACATGTCAATTAGGCGACACAAAAAACACTGTTCTACTGGGAAACGGACCTCTCAGGTAGTGTCGATCGGTCGGTCGTTTTTGTTGTTGTATTTTTCCAAAAATGTTGGGAGATGTGCTGCCGAATCAGAAATTTGAGAGGGAGGGGCAGGAGTCTGTAAAAAAAATGTTTTTAGATTTTACAACATTAAAAAAAAAGGTCGGTCAGACCCGTAGAACAGGGTGTTTTTTCTGTGGCCTTATGAGCAGTGTTTGAACACATTTTTCTATGATTGCAAATATGTGACGAGATCAAGAGGAATGAGTCGGATGTCGACCCTGGTCGAAAATGAGTTTTTAATACAGTTTTAAAGAAGACACCTAGAGCTTTCAGAAACTGAAAACCCCATGTCGATACGACGTTTTGTCCCAAAGTTATGTCAAATTGTATACATGAATTTCCATCAAAACTTATGTAAGCCGCCATTTTGAATTGGCCATATCTCAATTTGGGATTCCCCGACATCCGACTCATTCCTCTTGATCGCGTCACATATACGTACTAGATGGAGGATGGAGTTGGCATAATGTGCCCAAATAAAGAAACCCACCCTATACTGGAAAATACTTTTGATTGAATGTCTTTTGTGAAAAGAAACAAACTATACCACCGTCAATGGAGAGAAGTTCTGTTGTAAACATTTTTTGTCATTTATACATGAGAGAGCAAATAATCTATGTCATACACAAGAGTAAAAAATGTTGCAATAGCAAAATGTGAGGGTAAGTTCTAAGATGTTTGAAATACCAGTTACACCATTTGTTTAAGAGGTAACTGTGAAGCTGATCAAGGTCATTATCCTGATTAAACTAGAGCGGTTCTCGGGTTTCGTGGTTTTGTTAAACTCTTAACTTATATTACACCAGTATTGTTAGATGATGACCACGAGGCCTAAAGATATTTTTCATTGTCGAAACACTATAAATTTACATTTTTGTTTATAAATTAGAAAGATAAAGGATGTGATCAGTCACGTCAAAAAGGACATGTTTTCGGCGATACAATTTTGAGATAGAGGCCAATATATTTGGTGAAATATAGAGAAAATTTTTTTAAAAATATAATATCTCATGATTACAAAGTCCGATTAACTTCAATGTGGTATCATTGTGAGTTGACTCGGGCCTCCAACATGCCCACTTTTATTTGATGGGTCACAAAATAGTCTAACCATGTCAAACATAAACGCTTTGACATTACATGGGGAATGGGTAATTTTTGAAAAATCACTTTGTGACAAATCTGTTGACATTGTTAGTGATTCTGAATATTAGTCATGTTGTAGCTCTGAATATTGAGAATATGTATTTTTCTTAAATTTTCACCAATGACATTCATTCCAATATACATCTTCTCCACGGTATGTTGTTTTTCTCACAAATACTTCAACAGATTTTTATTTCTTTTAAAAAAATATATATAAAAATATTAATTTCCAAAGCCTTTCCACCTCCATCGATATATAATGGTGCATCCTAATGAAACAGTCACATGATGATTGATAATGAATCTGAACCAAAATATGAAATGCAAATTACGATCTAAAACAAAGCAAATAATAAATGATGGATGAATAACACATGATGATAAAACGAGACAAATTAAAGGAAAAGATTCATCTAAAAAAACAGGTGTTTATATCAGTTTTTTGATAATTTGAATTATTGGCTAATAAGGCGATGAAACCCTGTTCTACGGGCAAACGGACCTCAAGGGTAGGGCCAGTCGGTCTGGCGGTTTTGGTTTTTTTCACAACAATCTTCCAAAACAAATTCACAAATTTCAAAATAATTTTAAAAATGTGTACAGTCATGGCAAAAGGGTGTTGTTGTCTATCAATGAAAAAGTTGAGACGGAACTATTTTAATGCTTCAAAATGACACCTTTTGGGTAAGATTTGATACTGATTTTATGAATTATTTTCTTTGTTTTTCAATGCCTATAAATTAAGTTAAATTTTATTTGGCATATCAAGAGACAGAGATACAATACATCAAATCCAATAAAAGTCATTTTTTACTTTGTAAAAATATGCAATATCATGTGAATATTGTATAATAGTATTGGTTAACAATTACCTGAATGTGTGGTTATATAATGTAATGGGCATTATTTAAAAATTATACCTAGCAATTATTTCCATTTAGTTATGATTGGATGGTTGGTTGCTCTCGCTAAAAGGCTAATGTATTGTATCACTATGTCTTGTAATTCAATCTATACCTCAAAACTCGTTTAACCCACAACTGCACACTTTTACCGCGACAGTACACACATTCTGCAAACATATAATTAACATTTTCCTTAGCTTTTTTAAATTAAATTAAAAATGGGTCTGTAGGGCCTGCAGAACAGATGCTTTTCCCATCGCCTAGCACCACACAAAGAAGTTATGAATGCCAGAAATATCCATTGCAATGCCTACACCAAAGTGAATGTGTGGAGTTTATAAGTGGGTACTCACTCTCTTTGTGGAGTTTATTATAAGTCCTCAAAAAAGAGTAAAAATATATCCTACTTTTGGGTCATTCTCATTTTAATTTACAATGACATTTTAGAAATATGCGGCGTAGGCTAGCATGATAATGTTCTGTCCTATGTGATAGATAGCAGTTTTTTATGATGAATCACTTCATATAACTCTCATACTAGTGCATATATACTCTTTTTGCTAAAGAAATTAGTTGTTATAAAATGTTAGTTGGAGAGATAAACAAGTACATATTACAAAATATCATGAAACAGTACATTACCCCAGGGGACATTGGACCCAGCCTATAATTTTTTTTAAAGTGGTTTTATGCCACAAAGAATTATAAGAATAATCTTGTTTAGAAAAACCAACCCCAACCCCACCCCACCCCTAAATGTGTGCCATCATAACACAATGGGTTGCTTCATTGAGCATTTTTTGACATGGGTTTTCCCCCATGTGTGTTTATCTCACAGAAAATTACCCAATGCACTCTCAGAGAAAATGGTTCAACTCTGAATCTTTTTGTCCTATTATTATATGGAACCCTTAAGAATATAACCTGCAAATAATGGTTCTTAGAAATTGAGAAACCCCAAAAGTTTCTTAGAAGAACCAACTATGGTTCTTTATTAACCAAAATATGGGTCTTTATGAACCACATGTGGTTTTTATTACCATTTTAGAGCTATGTTTGGTTTGAAGGAGAATCATAGTAGGTTCATATAGAGAACAGTGTTAGAACCCCTTTACACTTACCATTTTTGGTTTGTTCTATGAAGAACCTTTTTTCGTTCTTCCATTTTCAAACAACTTCTTTGGCGTTTCATGAGAGAGGCTTTTTATAGAACCTTCATAGAACCTTCAAAATAGGTTCTTGAAAATTGAAGAACCAACAATGGTTCTGTATCAACCAAAAATGGTTCAGTATCGTATTTGGGGAACTAATTTTGGATCTTTAAAGAACCTTTAAGGGTTCTCCTGGCAGGACCACTTTAGAACCATTTTTTCTGTGAAGAACCATTTCTTCTTAAAATGTAGGGCATAAGACCCAATGAATTAATACCCAAGACATGCCAATTAGTGAATTCAAAAAGTATAAGATAACATCCAAGCAAGAAATAGTCTGAGAATAGAACATTTCTTACAAAATGCATATCCCAATCAATCTTGCTGTATTTAATCAAACGCAAAGAAAGTGCAACATTAAAAAAGTGAGATACTTCATATCACAAAAAGCGATTTAAAAAAATAATAATGATGAAAAGAATCTTCTTTCAAAACATCACGATTGAGGAACATGTTAAAGGGACATTAAGTGATGTTGAAAAGTTTAAATGTTTAAAAATTTACTTCAGAATTCAAGATGAACATTAAAAATCGCCATTATTGTTGTTTCTACTAACAAAAAACACAGCAAAACTAGATTTAAACAATATCATCGCTATTTATTGAAAAACGCCCTCTATGCAAATATGGTTCGTGTTATGTATCACGCGTACTGCACGGGGATACTGTCGGACGTAAAATGCTGGTCCCGCGGGATAAGCATTTTTGAATCGACGTTTTCTTGTACAAAAAGAGCTGATTTTTCTTAATCCTTATAGGTGTAAGTTCATACATGTAATACAATTATAAAAATAAACTAATCTCAGTTTTTATCATAATTGAGGGCGCTGCCTCCAACACATCTCTTAGTGTCCCTTTAAGTAGAGCTGAATATTGAAGAAATATCAATCAATCAATCAATCAATCAATCAACAAAAGATAAAACAATCAATCAATCAATCAATCAAATGAGGTCACTTACCATTCTTATATACCTCACGTCAGGATGGTGTTTTCTTGGCATGAAAAATATTTTTAATCTTTCTATAAACTGAAGTCCGCTTAGCGACATGACTCCAAGGTACATAAACACTCCTAGTAGCACAGCTATAGGAACCTCTCTTAGTAATGGTGCCATGAAATTGGACAGACCTGTAATATAAGAGCACATTTTTAGAAAATAGGGTATGCCTTCTCAGGCTGCTTTTAAAACAATGTTTTAAAACTGACCTATCAGAAGACTTCTCCAATACCGGATTATTTCGCGGACATCAGCTTTTTTGTGGTATGAACAATTTGTGAATGCCACTTCAATTGGTGCAACATGTTGCACTCTTACCTACCTTAATTTATCTGTTTTAATTGTTGTGAAATTACCAGAGCTCCTAAACTGCAATTTCATCAATATTTTAAATGTACTTTAGTAAGATATTGTTTGAGTATTAAACTGCAATTTCATCAACATTTTAGTATTAAATTATCATAAAAACGGGTTCCAAAATGTGAAAAACAAAATATTGCTTTGGTGATCAGGCCAACGGATGGTGTTTTGGAGAGTTACCGGTTTTAATAAGAGAACCGCTGACCACGCAGTGGACTCTCAGATGGGGCTGGACAGCTTGATGTGCGTAGCGGTCTACTGGACTGATATTTAAATAGTAAAACAATCGTGTACATAAACATTTCGCGAGTCAACTGCACTCGCGAAATTTGCGAAATGTTGATGCACGCGAACATTTCATGGTTGACAGTACTCACCTATTAATAGACTAACAGCAAAATTAGTAACTCTCTGATCTTTGATGTGATCTAATTTAGGCTTCACACCCGGTGCGTGAGTTCTCGTTAAAACACTTAAGCTTCCTACATGAGACACAGTGCGTATCGGTGCTGCACACATCCAAGGAACTCCCATCAGCCCCGCAAGAGCTGACAAGACGCCTATCAGGAACAGATCCAGGTGATATCCGCTACCTTTGCGTAGTTTGTTGCATTCTTTGTTAACGACCATACTGTGTGTATAGAAGAAGGACAAATATGTGATGCAGAACATCAACTGGGAGGTCTTTGAAGGTGAAGTCAATTTTGAGTTTATTATGTGTGGTTACAGAGCATTTTCAAAGCTGTAAATGACACAAAATGTATCAAAATTGATCAGGTTCAGATTTTACGAGTGAAAATTACTCCTAAAGCCTTTATTTTTTCTGTCCGTTTTCATCTATATCTTGAAAAATGAACAGCCATAAGATTTGCTGCATCACAAATATGGTTAAAAAAACCATTAAGTGAATATTCATGAGCTTAGTGTAAAGCACCTCATTATTAATGATGAGTCTCATTTATAACTACACCTCATATATATTCTCATGATCATCAGGTTGAACATTATAGTCAATACCTCATTTACTCCCCTTCATACATAATTACTAATCTAGTGTTACAGCAATTCATTTATTGCACATGAGATTCATAAGCATAGTTCCAACACTTAATTTATTGCGCGTCTAGTTTTTAACACCCATTTATTACACCTCATTAATAATTTTGAGCCAAATGTATAATCTTTCATTTATTAACCCAAACCCTACTACGCGACACAGGACCACACAGCCAGCAGCACCTCTAGGCGCACTCACACAACTTTCATCCCATGCTGCAATAAACTCTGGGTATATATGGTCTGCGAAAATTTAGCCTGGGCAGCCCATCACCCGTGGTGTAGTGGTCATGTCACTCACCTGTTACCTAGATTCAATCCCAAGGGGACCACAGACATAATAGTTTGGCCCCATTTAAATTAACCCCTAGCTTCCACTGTTCTTCAGTCCAACACCAATGCAACACTCTGGGTTCAATCCCTGGGGGCCATGGTTCCCCCACCCCCATCCCATTGAGTCCTCCAGCACTAGTTTCTCTACGCAGCAGTATGATTACAAGACATGTAGAAACTATTCCACCGAATACAGCACCAGATGATAGTTGGGGGTACCTATGAAGGATATTACCTCATAGTTGGTACCAATTGATTAGAGGACCTAAGGTACCAGGGTACAATCTGACTAAGAATCTTGTTGTGTACCTACTGTATAAGTAACGTTTCCATATACAGTAGTATGAATACAAGAAATGTTGGAACTATTGCACCAAATGCAACATCTTATGTAGTCTATGTAGGTTGGTACTAGGTACAATCTGACTAAGAATCTTGTTGTGTGTGTACCTACCCTATTAGTAATGTTTCAATACAGAAGTATGAATACAAGAAATGCTGCAACTATTGCACCAAATGCAGCTCCTTATGTAGTCCATATACCCATATAGGTTCATGGTGAAGGTACCGATTTAATGTACCTTGGCTACTTTCTCAATAAGAATCTTGTTGTGTACATACCCTATTAGGTACGTCTCTATATATAATAGTATGAATACAAGAAATGCAGGAACTATTGCACCAAATGCAGCACCTTATGTAGTCTATGTAGCCCATGTAGGTCGATGGTGAGGGTACCGATTAAATGTGGTTATTTTCTCGATAAGAATCTTGTTGTGTACCTACCTTATTAGTAACTCTCCATATACAATAGTATGAATACAAGAAATGCAGGAACTATTGTACCAAATGCAGCGTAGTCATGTACCAATGTAGTTTCTTGGTGAGGTACCGATTTAATGTACCTTGGTTATTTTCTCAATAAGAATCTTGCTGTGTACTTACCCTATTAGTAACGTCTCCATATACAATAGTATGAATACAAGAAACGCTGGAACTATTGCACCGAATACAGCACCTAACGGTAGTCTAGTCTTTTGGCCCATTGGATTTATCAACCATCCCCGTTTACATGGGTCCGTTGGGTGGAACCCATCTGTTATTCTTATTGTCTGCAAATCAAAGGCAAAAAGAGAAATGTGTCACATGTGGATCACATGGTTAATAAGCTTCAAATTATTGATTATTCATTTCTTGGAAAATTGTAACCAATTATATCAAAAGGGGATTTGTTGTATCATTTTATGTATTTTAAGATATTGAGGAAGTTAAGTATAAAAATATTAAAGAAATAAAACAGAATTTCAACCTAATATTTCACATCAAATCTGAATATATTATCCCAAATATTTCAAGCGAGGTGTCATTATAAACCATACAAAATAACACTTTTGCATGAAAATAAAATCTCAATTGTCATTTTGAACTACTATTAAAGCCCCCTTATGTTATGACTGGTCACTCCCTTACGAAAATGCAATCAACAAAGCGAGCTTGTAACGTGCTTGGTGAGCATGTTACGAGCTCGTATGTGCTCGTAGAAAGCTCACACGAGCTCACTCGGAGCAATGTGAACTCGTGCTAGCTCATATGTGCAAAAGCTTGTAATCACATTTACGATCAAAAGCTGGAAAACGTGCACGTTGCGTGCATGTGTGAGCTTACATTGTCAATTACGAGCTTACAATTTTTTACAAGCATCTTGCGCGCTTGATTCTTACGACCCCTTTTTCAATTGCGAGCTCTTAATAATTTTACGCGCTTTTTACGAGCATGTAATATTTGTGAGCTGCAAACATCTTGCGCCCTTTCTTGTTACAAGCACAAATTACGAGCTCATTCTCAATTACGAGCTCGTAATCATTTTATGCGCATTTTACGAGCATGTAATATTGCAAGCTTGCACACATTTTGCGCGCTTTCTTGTTACGAGCACATAAACTTCGGACTTGGAATTAAATTAATAGTCTGCATGCAAGCTCGTACATTTTTGAGTTTGCAAATCTTGCACTTCAAAACTTAGTTTGTAAGTTTAATCAATGCAACATAACTATAATCAATTTCAAAGAATTAATGTGTATCAAATTTATTTCTCACCAAATGGGAAGGTTAATAACTGATTGTATTATTATACTAGCCAAGAGGTGTACCTAAACAGAATATATAGCTTTGTGTGTGACCCCTTCTGGTGGTTGTTCATAAATAGCGCCCTCTTTTGTTTTGAGTGTCATTCATAGCAACCAGCCCTGCAAGACTTTCTCATGGCTGGCTGTGCCTGTGCTGTGGGAATATTCTCTTTGCTCTTTGTACATCATGCAACTGAAGCCTTTCTCTGATTTCAGGTTTTGTATTAGTTACTGGGTTATTAATATTAGTAGTTATGTCAGGACCTTCAGGCATCAGAGCAGTTTTCATGCCTAGACTCTGGTACTCAGTCAGGGTAATTGAACTGCACAATTCTGCACCCTTACATTACTTGCTTAGGGTATTTTGACTGCAAAATTCTGCTCCCTTGCACTGACTATGCCTGCCTATACAGAGGTTTTCACTTGCATAGTATCAGGCCTGGTGATATGTTCTTGATTTGCTACCTAGTCAGTCCTTTACAAGGGCTGTTCAGTATATTATGGTACCAATATTTGCTCCCTAGATGGAGAAGTTTACCAGTTTGAGAAGGTTTTTATATTGCATAGGGCTAGGCTAGTGTCAGGCCTGGAGCTAGGCTAGGGCCTATAGTATGCTCCTGATTTGCTACACAATCAGTCATGCACCTTTGCCCCTGCCTTCTTGGGCTTAACTGTACCAATGAGTTATTATATTAACTATATGATAACTCCTTGGTTGTACAGAACCCCTGTTTATTTTTCTTCTTGTATGTATGCAAAGCTCACTAGTAATGCCTGCCGGCAGTAAAACATGCTTATTGTATGTGACGTCCGTCCGTGTGTCCCTTTTGGTTAGCATTTTTGGTTAGCCTTTTTTCCAGAATACTGTATCTTTTGAACGGATGGACGGATTGACTTCAAACTTTCAGCGATAGGTAGGCCATGGAAAAACATTGTGGCTGCTTTTTTGGCGGTCTAATTTGCATAGGTCATCTGAGGTCAAAGGTCATCCAGGGGTCAAATCGTAAAAGTTGCCCGATTGACTTCAAACTTGGAGAAAGGAAACATGAACACCGGTATTCTGGTTCCCTGCACCCTGGATCCCCGGGACAACTCATCCATAGGTGCAGGTTCAGGATTTGCATTTGCCAGCCGTAACCGTACTTTCAACACATTGCATTGTCGCTCTGTTATGGCATGAGGTAAATAACGATCAACACACTGTAGCTGAAATATCGCATCGAACGCTGAATGCATTATCTATCGCGCTGCTACGGCGCGATGGGAACGTGCTATTAAATGCGTGCATGTGCGTGTGAAGTCCGGCGCTGTGGTTAGCAATCCCGTTAACATGTGCACATCCATCGCGAGCTCGCAGATTTGTGCTCGTATTTGTCTCCCGGATACGTGCTTGTTTTTTTGTAACAGGTATGATTGTGAGCTTTCAAATATGAGCTCCCAATTTCTGAGCTCGTTTTAGCTCGCCAAAAATAAGCTTGTTACAAGCTCGGTTTGTTTCAAATACGAGCTTGTAGCTCTTAATAAGCTCGGTTTGTTTCAAATACGAGCTTGTCATTTCTGAGCTCGTATTTTGTAGCTCGCCAAAAATGAGCTTGTTTCAAGCTCGGTTTGTTTCAAATACGAGCTCGTAGCTCGCAATAAGCTCGGTTTGTTTCAAATACGAGCTTGTCATTTCTGAGCTCGTATTTTGTAGCTCGCCAAAAATGAGCTTGTTTCAAGCTCGGTTTGTTTCAAATACGAGCTCGTAGCTCGCAATAAGCTCGGTTTGTTTCAAATACGAGCTTGTAATTTTTGAGCTCGTTTTAGCTCGCCAAAAATAAGCTTATTACAAGCTCGTTTTGTTTCAAATACGAGCTTGTAACAAGCTCGGTTTGTTTCAAATACGAGCTTGTAACAAGCTCGGTTTACAAGCTCGGTTTGTTTCAAAAACGAGCTTGTAACAAGCTCGGTTTGTTTCAAAAACGAGCTTGTAACAAGCTCGGTTTGTTTCAAAAACGAGCTTGTAACAAGCTCGGTTTGTTTCAAAAACGAGCTTGTAACAAGCTCGGTTTGTTTCAAAAACGAGCTTGTAACAAGCTCGGTTTGTTTCAAAAACGAGCTTGTAACAAGCTTGTAACGAACATGTTTCAAGCTTGTAACGAGCATGTTTCAAGCTTGTAACGAGCATGGCATTTTCGTAAGGGCATATACACAGTAGGCAAACCTTAGAAATAAATTCAAGCTATTGATTACTCCAGGCATCAAATCATTGATTAACACTTTCCATGCGGCTATTATTTTTACCATACACAAATCAGATTTGTCAGAAACCTTTCCCAACTTTCAAAGTCTACCTCAAGGGTTAATGAACAAATACTACACGGCTGTTTGATCCCACATAATTTGTCCGATTTATTCTGAGAACACCGTAACTTGCTGGCCCGGTTCTGGTTTTAACTTATTCAAGTACCTGAATATACTGGCCATCTTTCGTAGAAATTTCAGAACATTTGTAGGTGCCATTTCTGAGAAATAGAGCTTTGAATATTATTATTTACTATAATAGCACCCTCATCGGCCACATTTCACATAGAGTTACAAGTAGAATGTGTGTAAAGTAGAAAATACAGATAATTTAAAAATGGCTCCTACAATTTTCGTGAAATTTTCACCGTATACTCGTATTCATTAGCGCTACCTGAATCAGGTCAAACCATAACGGGGCCACTATGTAATCTTTTTTTATTCCATAATTTTAATTATAAATCAGACAGTCAAACAGCCGTGACTAAGATTGTTTGTACTTATCTTAATGCATTTCTCAAAGTGATTCCAAATATGGTTGTGAAATTCAATAATGTTGACATTTTTGAAACATTTTGTGAATTTTTGGAATGTCGTCTGCAGCAACATTTGGGAGCACCAGCTGCGGGTTTTAAACTGGGGACCTTCCACACAAATTTTGAGTGTGCCAGCGTATAGACCGAAAGAGGACTTTACCGTCATGTCAGTGACACTTAAACACCTATACCTCGAGACACAGTTACACAAGAGGATTATTTTGTTGGTTTAAAAATATGATATAAACTTGGATATTACACTGCAAATTATGAGCGTTTACTTTTGGACACACTAAAAGTAAACTCAAAAGTAAACGCAATACTTAACACTTATGTGACCCCAACAACTAAGCTGTTTTCCACCCAGCCTCTAATCAATAACTGTCCCATTATATCACAGATGGTGGAAACATCTGTGATTATATTCACTCACTTGGGGCATGCTTTGAGGTCAATTGGGTGCAAAATGCAAGAAACGTTTAGTTTTGCGTTTACTTTTACGTTTACTTTTTGTGTTTACTTTTGATGGGTTTTTTTAGTTTGCCTAAAAGTAAACGCTCATAATTTGCAGTGTTATACTTACATGTGTATATATATGGCCTACAAGATAGGCTAACCTATTATACTTACATGTGTATATATATGGCCTATAAGATAGGCTAACCTATTATACTTACATGTGTATATATATGGCCTACAAGATAGGCTAACCTATTATACTTACATGTGTATATATATGGCCTACAAGATAGGCTAACCTATTATACTTACATGTGTATATATATGGCCTACAAGATAGGCTAACGTTACCATTGCCAATATGGCTATTGCTATACCAAAGTTGCCTAATGCTCTCCTTGCCTGTGAAGAAAAAATGAGGAAGAATGGTTATTGTTATACTCAGGGTGATTTATACCGGGAAAGGTGCATTTATTAAGACATGAATACCATTGTTATCGGTCAAAATGCTTGTGATTCTAACATCTACATACATTTAGCTTTCTGAGGAATTTTGAATTTTAAAAATCGGACGTTTCTGACAGAAAATATGGACTCTTTAGTAAAAATGGTAAATTCCATGTTTGACCAAAAAGTTGCCTAATGCCCTCATTGCCTGTGAAGAAAATGAGGAAGCATGGTTATTGTTATACTCGGGGTGTCCCAGAATGATTTATACCGGGAAAGGTGCATTTGTTTAGCCATGAATACCATTGTTATCGGTCAAAGTGCTTATGATTTTAACGTCTACATACATTTAGCTTTCTGAGGAATTTTGAATTTTAAAATTAGGATGTTTCTGACAGAAATTATGGACTCTTTAGTAAAAATTGTAAATTCCATGTTTGAACAAAAGAATGCCTAATGCCCTCATTGCCTGTGAAGAAAATGAGGAAGCATGGTTATTGTTATACTCGGGGTGTCCCAGAATGATTTATACCGGGAAAGGTGCATTTGTTTAGCCATGAATACCATTGTTATCGGTCAAAGTGCTTATGATTTTAACATCTACATACATTTAGCTTTCTGAGGAATTTTTAATTTTAAAATTAGGATGTTTCTGACAGAAAATATCAACTCTTTAGTAAAAATGGGAAATTTCATGTTTGACCAAAAAATTGCCTAATGCCCTTCTTGCCTGTGAAGAAAAATGAGGAAGCATGGTTTTAAAGGTATATTTTGTGATCTTTCCAGGGAACGCCCTCAACATCGAAAAAAAAATTGAATGCAGATTTTCTTGCAGATTTACATTTCTGATCATAAATCGTACATACAATCCAAGTTACAGGGCGATACGAGACTTAATTACTTCAAAATCATGGTTTTAGAGTATTTTCACTCTAAATTCACTCTAAAACCATGATTTTGAGGTAATTAGGAATCGTATCGCTCTAATTTGGAACGTATGTATGATTTATGATCAGAAATGTAAATCTGCAAGTAAATCTACTTTCTAAAAAAATATCATGAGTAGAGGGCGCTCTCTGGAAAAGATCACATAATATGCCTTTAATATTGTTATGATTTTATTCTTGGTATACTTCAATCAGCTCCAAAATGGCGAGCCTCATTACAGCAGTGAATTCAAGCAATCTTATGTGATCTTTTTCAAACTTTTACACATATTTTTTCTCTCTCTTACAATGAAATTTGATTATCAGGAAAGACATTCCTAAATTGGTTCATAAATCGATCTTGACTGTGTTTTCCGTATAAACATCTCTTTAACTTTACCAAATCACATGGAAATCTGTTTCCAATTTAAGGCATTTTCAACATATTGTTTTCAATTTTCATCATAAATAAAAGCATTCCGAACTATTGTGTTCATTTTTCTCCCCATTCAAACCATGATTTTGAAGTAATTAGGAAGTGTTTGCTCTGTAACTTAGAGGATATTTTACTGTCATGCTTATAATTGTAATTAGACAAGCAGATTGCATTTTGACGAAAAACTCAAAGATAGAGGGCATTCTATGAAAAAGATCGCATAATATGCCTTTAATACAGACAAATAGTGGGTGTGCACATAAATGCAACAGGCACAGTATGAGCCTTGGATGCATAACGCTAGCATGTGTTTAATTCTCTTGTGTATATAGAATTGTATTGGTTTACTTTTGCATGTGGAAAGATAAAAAACCCAAATATTTCTTGACAATTTGGAACTGGCTACTAGTAATATATACTATCTAACTTTGACATACTTGGTCGCAAACACTTGGTCACCGTTTTTGTTTTTCAAAACTATAACAAAAAAAATTGAAATCTTTTTTAACTATTTGGAATTTTTTTAAAACTTTGAAATTTGTTCGAAAAATTAGGGGAACTCATTTAAGCAACAGCAGTAAAAAAATACAATCTAACTGATCATACATCCAATCCAACCTTATGCCAATGGCACTTTGTTGCTGTCCATAGCTCCCACTTATATTTGCACATATGTTAATGCATTTCTCATGGTGATTACAAATATGATAATGAAATTCAATATTTTTTGAATCTTGAATCTTGAATGTTGGAATCCTAGTAAGCACTGCTTGTCCAAGGATAGTTGTAAACATCATTCATGTCATGCCGATGTGCAGGGTGCAATAAACAAAGATGTAGATGTGCAAGTAAAAAGTAGCAAAACCAGCTACAGGTGTTGATGGGTTGCAGTGGGCTGCAGAACTCTCACTGCTGGTAGAGCTGCAGTCTGGAAGCTGGCAACGGTTGATGCCCGGTGGGGGGTACTCGGATTTGGTTTGGTCGGGGGTGTGCCGCTGGAGATTCAAAACCCATACCCATTTCTAAGGGTGATTTTTCGCGAAAATAGACCTAATTTTGGCAAATGTTCTCGAAAATCGCGAAAACAGGACCCATGTCTAAGGATTTTCACTGAAAAGCCTACCCATGGCTAAGGATGTCTCATGAAAAAACGACCCACTGGAGCGGCACATCCCCGTATGCCTTACACGGTGAGTACCCCCCCCCCCCCCCCCGGGTTGATGCAACCTGCCGCGTGGAAAGTGTTTAAAATTAGGGACCACGCGAGCACACTCCTTTCAATGTTGTCCCCGCTCCAAAGTTTTCTGAATGTAAACTATATAAACCATGTATTAGGCCAAACAAAGAAGATAATCTGTCTCAGAAGCACGCCCGCATTGGTATGTGAAATGAGCTACGGCATGTAGGTCTATGCGCTGAGGTCTAAAAAACCTTCTTTTTTTTTTCTTTTTTTTTCTTTTGGATTTTTTTTTGGATTTTTAAAAAAAAGAGTTAAAAAAAAGTTCTCTGTAGCTTGGATTAGCAACAACAACAAAATAAAAAATTGCACACCTCATAACCTATTTTCTAAAATAAAAAAAATTGCACAGCACTTAGCTTATTTGCAAAATGTTTCTGAGACAGACTATTTTCTTTGTTTGGCCTTATATACCCACACACAAACTAACATCTGTACTCACCGTTCTGCCCAGAAACCGACTAGAACGAAATATCCTCAAGAAGAACGAAATAAGAAAAGTCCCAAAAGTCAAAATAATTGCAAACAGCGCCGTGTTCGGCTGCGGATTTTTGCTGCCTATAGCGCAACCGTGATTGTCATCATCATTTATAACATTCTGCATATATTTATTAGTGGAGTTACAGTGATAAGGGTCTGTGGTATGCATAGAGTCTACAGAGGCCTGAACCTCATCAGTTTTTGAGTGGTAATTATCGCCGCCGGCGTAATACGCCGATTCCGTGGTGCTGGAAGTCCATTGCGATCCGTTCAGCACGTTTTCTATCACGGTCACGTGGACCTCGTCGACCGAATCGAAACAGTAGTCAGGAAGAAGTGGATTTGTGCACACAATCTGCAGTAAGAGAAAGAAGTCATATAAGTATCAAATGGTTAGAGAAAGAAGTCATATAAGTATCAAATGGTTGGCACATGCAAATTTACAAAGCCATGAGGATATTGTCACATATCGCCCTAACATATAACAACGTCACCGAGATATACCAGCAACATTTGGGAGCACCAGCCGGGATTTGAACCCAGGACCTTCCACACAAATGTTGAGCGCACAAAACAGGACTACCCCCTCAGGTCTATGACACTAATACATGGGACTATATGAGAGTATGGTTACATTAGTCACATTATCCCTAAGTAATTTGCTGAGCATGTTTTGGCAATGAAACTATCAGGGGAGAAAAACAGGTCAAATTGGGGTGGGGGGAATCAGTCTCTGCGTGGCGTGCAAGTCAGACACTCTACCCACTGCGCCAACAGGTCAACGGCGCGGTACCACAAGCTAGCAACTTATGTGTATAGGATGGTTAGGTTAAAAGGCAAGTAATTATAATTATGTGTCAAGACAAAAGTTTAACTTCAAATCAGATTTAAAGGTCCACCGAAATGCATCGTTTATTACATATCAAAATAAAGACAAAATCACAAGGATTTCGAAAATAAACATTTTATGAGCGATCCATTAAAGGGAAAGAAGAAATATACAAAAACCATAAATGCGCCCAAAATCAGTGTTAAAAACGCTCTTCGTATTTTGAAAAACCCGCTCTACCAGGCAACACAGAGGAGAAATCATAGTTAGCCAACAATGCACTGTAACATTGTTACAAACCTATAAGGGTATAATATGTCTTCACACACTCTTTACAATATTAGCCCTTTCCCATCATCATGCCTTGCTGAACAATTGAATGACCGCGCGAACTTTAAACATGTGTGTGTATCCATGCTGTGTGCATTCAAAACCATACAATCACAAGTGGATTAGCCGTATTATCACATTCAGTGAATGAATAGATCGAGGTCATGATACTGTTTGTAAGGGAACCTGTACAACATTGATACACATGTTATTTTGAGGCCATATTTTAGACCGTGGTGTATTGTTTGCTGACTACAGATTCTCCTCTTAGACAACACGGAAACTGTGACGTCAGTCCGGGAATCTGACCGTATTGACACTTCAGTTCCTCCCGGAGTGATGTCACCAGCGAAGTCGCCCAAACCACTTCATGGTTCATCGCGTTTCTGGCGAAGGGCTTGGATTTGGTATACGGCCGAACATATTTTATCTTATTTCAAATATATTTATT
This sequence comes from Ophiura sarsii, assembly GCA_035610835.1. NCBI lineage: Eukaryota > Metazoa > Echinodermata > Ophiuroidea > Amphilepidida > Ophiuridae > Ophiura > Ophiura sarsii. The sequence continues at coordinate 40,657,906 of CM069459.1, forward strand.
CACATTTTACAAAAAATAACATGTGAAATGATCTAACTAATTATATATTGTATAACTTTTAAAAATAAGTTTCATGAGCACGTCGCTGGACCTTTAAGCTTTCATGCCTTTGTATGTTTCACGTACAAATATAACATATATCAAACTGTCACATGGGTACCAAATGGACAAAACAATGCTATCACATGGGATTCAATTGTTCAAAGATAGTTATATAATTATCGTTTAGTAGGTGTAAATACTGCAATTTCATTGGTTCACACGTATGAAATCTGATCCATATGGTGTAAACATGGTAAACATGAAAGTCAAACCACACGATATATTTCATATCGTCGATTAACCGTGTTACCAGCATTTACCCGGTATGATCAGTATGATATTACGTGTAAAGCGATTGCTGTGCGTCCGTGGAAGAGTTGCTTAAAATATGACACGTAAATAATACACAAATAAAATGGCGGATGATTTAAACACAACTGAGTCTATTTCTGTTGAATTCTGAGGCCGAAATAGACCGCAAAAAGGTCTAATCCATGCCGAAAAATAAATGATCTGCAAATAACATAATCGGACGTGTTTTTCGCGATGATTTTATGGACAGAGGTGACGGCGCAGAGCCTGTTAAAGGGTTGTTAACTTGGGGGATTTTACGGAGGTAGAAAGGGAAGAGAATAAGCGCCTTGTTTTCTGCCAGTGTTTAATAGCATTTTTATTGGGGCCTTTGGACTAAACGATAAATTCGTTATCCCCTGCATGTTCACACAATACAGAAAAATACCTATGGTTTGTGCCAAACCATCTAAACACAACACCAAAAGTAAGTCCCCCTCTCAAGATTTCGTAATAACATCGTAAGGTTAAAATAATTACCAATAAAACTTAGTTAGAAATAATCCTATGACTGTTTCCTAAGTGGTGTTTGAAAATGAAAGATGTCCATGACTTCATGGCTGAATGAGCTCAAATGAAAGACAAAAACTGCCCTTCTCAAAAGTCACAACTCATTGTGCTAATATCTGAGCCAAGAAGTGGATTTACATGGCTGAATGATCATGAATTGATTACACATTACAGTAATATTCGCTCAACCACGGGTGTTTTTTCCATTAGTATGAAGCAATTCATAAACTTTTGTGACTTTTGAGAAGGGCAGTTTTTGCCTTTCATTTGAGCTCATTCAGCCATGAAGTCATGGACATCTTTCATTTTCAAACACCACTTAGGAAACAGTCATAGGATTATTTCTAACTAAGTTTTATTGGTAAAATGTTTAACCTTACGATGTTATGACGAAATTTTCAGAGGGGGACTTACTTTTGGTGTTGTGTTTATATGCATTTTTTCGTATTGTGTGAACATGCAGGGGATAACTAATAAACTTACATGTTTTAAGCCTTTATATGTTTCATATATAAATATGATGGAAATCAGGGTGGAGAAGATCTCTTCGGTGAATCTTGTGAAGTACCGCACGAGAACGCTGCCCTCGAACGCCACGACGACGGTTGCTAGGATACATATCCAGAAGCCTATCCAGGTGCGAAATGCCATGAAGTCTATCTCTATCTCTTTACAAAACTGGAATAAGATATATATATATATATATATATTGCGTGGGTTAGAAAGTTTGGAAAAAGTGTACTTAACGTCCAAGATACTGGTATACCAGTATCGTTCAATACTGGAACATAAAAGTTTCCAGTATCACCCAATACTGGTACGAATTTACTGTTCCAGTATCGATCTATACTGGAACACTAAATTATGTCCCAGTATGGAGCTATACTGGAACACTAAATTATGTCCCATTATGTATGGAGCGATACTGGAACGTTTTTTATGTTCCAGTATCGGGCGATACCGGTACACATGCTACCAGTAACAATTGTTTTCCAGTATCACCCGATACTTGGACATTTTATAAGTATCGTCCAATACTAGAACACTGACTTTGTACCAGTATCGAATGATGCTGGGTTCGGACGATACTATAAACAGGGTCAAAACCACTAAAACGACTAATTTGGATTTCAGAATTTGTGAGAATTCAAATGTTCTCAAAACTATTGTAACGCCTAAAGAATTAAAGATAACACTTTTAATTTTGAATCGGACAAATATGAGCATGTAATATTCTCAACTTTTTATTTTTCAAATGTTAATGTTAAAATTTACTGATGAAACCTACGTTACCAATAGCTCAAATGTTAGATTGGCAAGCCTTAAAGTCCGTAAAATATGCCTATTCCATTGAAACAATTTACTTTATCGTTAGTCAACTTTGTATTTTATATCACAAGCTTTAAACTCAATATGTACTTATAAATTCTACCATACAAAGGCAAAGGAGAAATCGAAACCTATACGTTACAATTGATGCAACCTACGTTACAATTGATGCAACCTACGTTACCCATGGTCCTGTTAAGAAGCGGCGTTTTGCAACTATTTTCGTTTCCAACCTCTCCTAGACGCATGATGGCGGTATAATAGCACTTGCTAGGGGGTGTTCGTTACGATTTTACTAAAATAAGTTGAGGTGGGTGAAATGGCAGTCTCGTATGTTTCGGTAACGGATGTTTCATTTGAAATTCACTGTGACCCAGTTCATGATATACGGTCGCTGATGAAATAAAATAATTTCAGTTGAATAAGGGTACCATGTACTTATGTTTAGTATATATTCCTTGTATACACTCCATTGTTTAATTCTGATAAAATTGGTAACGTAGGTTACTTTTCTTAACTATACGGTCACAATACGGTCACAAAACCGATACCAGATGTATTTTTTTCTCCAAAGCTTTTCCCCAAATTATATCTCCATTCATATAGGCTTTAGACGAGGTGTTAGCTATTTTATAAAAGAAAGAAACATGACTTAAAACTGAAAACAGGCAGGAAAGGGTGAGGTTATATGTATACGGTAACGTATGTTTCATGGAACTTTGCGACAATTTTCAATTTAAAAATAATTAGCCTCTGCATATTTCTAATGCATTTTTGTTTGTTTTTTGGTAAAGCATGCAACTGTGTTTGCTTTCTAGTACTACTTTTGTGCACGACAGGACTTGTTTCTTTCAACAACATCACAAACTATCTATAGATAGTGGTTTGCGACATATGGTTTTTGCCCGGTTTAGCGTATTTACGAAATCGTAACTTCCAAAATAATAATACCCAAGTCCTAACATTTTCAGAAGTTTTAGTCTATTATATGTTGAAAATGTATAATGCATGTAGTTTATTATTACTTTCCAATTTTCATATTTATTCTTAATTGAAGGCATGCGACACATATTTTGCGTAATTGGCCGTTTTTAGTGGTTTTGAGCCTACAGTCCAGAATCTGGGACCTTAAGGGGGATGTGCACCTTCGTATAGCCTCCGTAAAACTGCCGTAACTTCTTCATTATTCATTTAATCTAGATAAAAGTATACATTTTTTTGCAGGAAAGGGTTCAAATGAATCCAACTATGATCATGAAATTGACCAATTTGGAGAAAATTATAAAAAAACACATTTTTTGACTCATTTTAGGTTTGGAAAAGATAACTCAAAATATATTGTGTCAAATTTTGTCATACTACTTTTATTATATTCCTCATACAATTCCCTAGGAATCGTTTTTTTTGTTTTGAAAATCTTTATTATTTTTTGAATTATAGACCAAAAGGTGCTAAAAAACGTGATTTTTTTGGCACTTCTAAAATGTATTTTTCTTTTAAAATCTATCTTTTAAAACTTTTTACATTTTGTGAAATGTTTTTAATCACAAATGAGACCTGTCACCACAAAATGAGCGTTAAGTCGCCAGTGTGCATTTGGAGATATGGTCCAATGAACATGCCAAAAATCAATAGAAAACAAAGGAATTTTTCAATTTCAATTTTATTTTTGACCAGGAAAACAGTAAGAAATTATGACATGTTGCATATCATTTTAAAGCTTATTTTCTGAGCATTCTGAATCTGGATAAACCTCAAAATTAAATTTTCCGACTTAACTCTCATTTCGTGATGACAGGTCTCAAATACAAAGTTAGGAAAATCACTTGAGGGCAATACAACAATTTTGCTGTTGTTGACTAATTAAACATTCTGGGAAACACTGTACTAATTAACTAGGGTTCAGAATATTGAAAACAAATTCCGTCTTTAGGTTAACACTTTCCATGCGGCTATTACTAGTATTAGTTCTACCATTTCAAAACAGATTTTTTTAGAAACCTTTCCCAACTTTCAAAGCCTATCTCACGAATGACTGAACCAATACTAGGAATGTTTGTACTTATTTTAATGCATTTCTCATGGTGATTCCAAATATGGTAACGCAATTTTATAGTTTTTGACATTTTTGAAACATTTTGTGAAATTTTGGAATGTCGTCTGCAGACGCCTGCCGTGTGGAAAGTGTTAACTAAAGTTAGCCCCTACCTTATAAAGATACTCTTCAAATATCAGCACCGGTCCTGTGCCACCAAGAATGACCAATGGCTGTCCTGATAACAGAGCGAATATCATCCCACACAATGAGGTTGACACAATCATCTCTGATACTCCCATCCAGTTGTCGGTCTTTTCACCTAAACAATACGGAAAATGAGTTGGAAATATTACACCAGATGAATTTATGTGATGCAGCACATCAAATGGGGGGGGGGGGGGCTTTGCAGCCTTGTGTTTTTCAAGATATAGATGAAAACGGACAGAACAAAAATAAAGATCATCATAAAAATGTAGGAGTCATTTTCACTCGTAAAATCTGAATGCCTTTATCAATTTGGTGTCATGTTAAAGCTTAGCTAATGCTATGTGAGGTGAGGTGGCGCAGTCGGTTGGAGCGTCGTAACACTGCTGCGCACCGTAGTTCTGTTGGTGGATCGTTTGAGCGTGAGTTCAATTCGATACACCAACACAGCCTCGTGCCCATGACTCCTTCAGACCGTGCAGACTGAATTAGGCATGTACATGGCGCATCGTGTTTCGGAAGATACATAGAAATTTTGGTCCCGTGTATCGGAAGAGCTATCCCCGAGCACGTTAAAAGGTCACAGACTCTTTCGTAAAGAGTAGGGGATCATCCCGGTCTGTGTCTGTACACACATTTAGGTTAGGTTAGGTTGTCGGGAGTGGATCGTGACGGACCACTGAGTTTATTACTCTAATCGTCAAAGCGCAACTTGAGCATATACAGGTCAAGACCTGGAAAGCAATAGTTGCGAGCGCAATGGCAACATAGCCGGAAAGCGTAGACGACGACGAATGCTATGAGAGCACACATAATAAACTCAAAATTGACTTCACCTGCAAAGCCCCCTCCCTATGTGCTGCATTACATATATGCTTAAACCCTTAGGTTCACTCTTACCAGCCATATCCTTTGGGAATATCTCAAGGTTGAGATTTCTCCTTCTTAACTTATTTTCATCTGTCACCAAATGAACAGGTGTAAGCTAGTTCACAAGTTCACCCTGGGTGAACTAGCTTAAGTGGAGCTATGCCTTGAAGCCTATCTCATCAGCATTTGGCTATGATAAATCTATGAAAATAGGGATCTTATAAACAAAGGTGGTATCATTCTAGAGTACAAGCTTGCAAATGAACCCGGTAAACAAGTATTACCAAGTTACTAATCATTCCCCTTTCAAGGCTCAATATAAGCGGGCGCTGGGCGATTTTTACCCCTCGATCCTCGTGCCATAGCGCCCGGTAATGCTGAAAAATAAACAACCAAGCGCTGATATTTTGTCCAAACCAGCGCCCGTTGACGATCAGGAAGCTTGCCCAAAATATCGAATTTCGATTTGACAATATGATTTAATAAAAAGTTAGCTCCCGGTAGACTGAAAGTAGCTTCTGGTTCTCAATAAATCCCATGATCCGTGCGCTACTTTGAAAAAAAAGTAGCTCCAGGTAAAAAAACTGTAATCTTGAGCCTTGCCCCCTTTCCCCCTATTTTTGCTATGTTCCTGTTCTTCCATGAATAATCTCCATGGTTACAATTTATTCGGCTAAAGCATGATACCCGCCTTTCAATTAAATCCCTTCAATATGCAGATTTTGAGCAAATCAAGTCCAACACCATCTGGAGACAAACTTCTCTGTGTCAGCCTTACCTAGTAAACCTCCAAAGGTGATTGCAGGTGACAGACATGCAAAATATATGAAGACAAATGCGAATATACACTGAATATTGATGCCGTCTATAAAATCACTTTTATAGTGTGGAAATCTCCTCCTGACGTCGTTCACGAGTCCGCCGAATATCCGACCCGTTCTCTGCAGGGGGTCTCCGTAGTTCAGAGTGTCTTGTGACATTGCTAAAATAGCTGTGAAAAGAAAAGAATAGAGCATTGTTATTGTCACTTTCAGAATCCTTAGTTGCTGATAAGCTACTTTAAAGGGGCATTGAGAGATGTATCGATATACTAAATGAGCAAATAACGTAAAGATAATAATCAACATAGCCCAAATCCAAAATGTCAAACAATTCCGACATCGCCTTCATGCCAAAATAAGCAAAAAACGGCACTTCCGGGTTGAGATTTGTCGCGAAAGTCCGTGTGGTAAAACGATGCATAACTTCCGAATTCAGCACCTGAGTTTCGATATGATCATATCGAAACTAAGAAAATCATGAAATTTTATATAATAAACGGCGAATGTTGGTAAACTGTTTCAGATGGTAGTTAGTATATGCCTTAGAATTACTTTGATGCAAAAAACCCCTGATTTCCAGGATAATTGAGGGCGCACTCCCATTCGTATCTCTCAATGCCCCTTTAACACTTTCCATGCGATGCAGCAGGCGTCTGTAGATGACATTCCAATATTTCACAAAATGTTTCAAAAATGAGAAATGCATTTAAATAAGTACAAACATGCCTATAGTATTGGTTCAGTAATCCTTAAGATAGACCTTGTAAGTTGGGAAAGATTTCTGAAAAAATCTGTCTTGAATATGGTAAAACCAATAGCCGCGTGGAAAGTTTTAAAGGAGGGGTCCCGCAAGAAGAACATTGTACATTATATGTTGGATAAATAATTATTGAGCCCAAATCGCGTAATTATATATAGAACAAAACATCATAATTTACACAAAAACTAATAAAAACTGCCATCTCTCAGCATGCAATTTTTAAAATGTGCGGTGAACAAAAGCCCCGGTATCATGGTTATTGGTGCTCAAATTTGCGCAAGTGCATTGTATAACTATGACGTCACTGATACCGGGACTTTCGCAAATTAAAAAAAAAGTATGACATTTCGTTCTATCTGTAACTACGTAATTTGGGCTCAATAATTATTTTTCTAACATACATGTAACTGCACAATGTTGCGCTTGCAGGACACCCCCTTAAGCATCTTTGGAATAGAGAGCCCACCAGAATGGTGAATAACTTGACTTAAGGGGGCTGTCAACCCTAAAAACATGCAATTTATCAAGCGCTGTTACCTTTGATTAATATGATGTATATAAAAGTATAATCGGAGAATCCATTTTTGGTATCAAATTTCACTAAAAATGCACTTTTTGGATAAAATGCTGAAAATGCACCAAAATCATCTAAAGGCACTTCCCTAGGAATTTCTTGTTTTGACATAAAAATGTTAAGTTTTTAAAAAATTGACCAAAAAGTGCCAAAACTATGATTTTTAACCTCCCAAATCACATTAATAAATGTTTCAGTTACACAAATGTGATACCAAGTCATCAGGTACATCTTGTCAGCAGGCTTATTTTGAGATAGAGAGCAAAAGAAATTGTAAAATAAAATATAATTTTAAGGAAATGTATACCTTCTTTTCCTCATAACTCTGTTATCCGGCTGAATGATCAACAACAACAAAAAGGTTTTTTTACAGCCTAATCACCTTATTTTCACACTCTGAAGCATTTGAAGGCTGTCTTTTGATGTTGATAGTGCTGTTTAGTGCTTAAATAATTAATACATTGTCACTGAATTACCATGATTACCTCTCATTCAGTACCCTTCTATTGTCCCAATTCGAGCACATCATAAAGACAGTCAATGCAGAATTACACATAATTCACATATCTGTCCATTGCTTGGTCCCATCATGTCCGGATAAACTGAGGTCGGACTGTACTTCAATTTACAAAAACTAGGTGTCATGATAAAGCTTGCTTAATATTCTGTCAGATGTTACAAACATTTCTAATTTTTTTTGAAAAAGTGTACTTTAGGTCCCAGATACTGGTATACCAGTATCGAACATAACATTTGCCAGTATCGCTCGTTACTGGTACACTTTGACTGTTCCAGCATCAGTCGATACTGGAACACCAAATCGTTCGAAAGTCAGTGTCACAGTATCAAACGATAATGGTATATAATTTTGTTCCATTGTCACCCGATATTGGCACATTGTATATGTCCCAGTATCGTCCGATACTGGAACACTGACTTTGTACCAGTATCGAACGATACTGGGTGTTCCAGTATCGGACAATACTAGTACAGTCCAGAATCTGGGACCTAAAGTACACTTTTTCCAAATTTTCTTTCATTCCTCCATCAAACTCACCTTCTGCATCTTTCTCCATCTGCAGCGGTGAGATGGTCTTCCGTCTCTGCATCACCTTCTCATGTTCCCTCTTCTGATGTCTTGTGATCGGAAGAAGTAAATCTCTGTCCCAGTCACCAGGTGGTAAGACCATGGTGTCATTTAGGAATTCATTGATGCCATTCAAAAGATCCTGTTTGTCTAAGGCAGAATACGCCATGTCCCTGAATATCTGTAGGAATATAAGGGTCAACGGTCAGATTAACCAACTTTATGATGGACATTTTGTACTATATAATATCTGCCCTTGTCACCAGATGGTGTCATTTAGGAACTCATTGATGCCATTCAAAAGATCCTGTTTGTCTAAGGCAGAATACCTAATTTCCCTGAATATCTGGGAGGGGGAATAATAAAGGGGTCAAAGGTCAAATCTACAGTCTGCTGTAAAATAAGTATAAGGCGACGAAAAAAGGATGGGTCGGTCAAGTCAGGTGGGTTTTTTATTACTTGTTTGCCATTAAAAATGACCGTAAAAATCAAACAAATCTGTAAAAATATTGCCGTATTTGACAAGCCAAAACAATTATTTGGGTCGATATTCATTTGCAAGTGAAACATTTTTTCACCGATTTCTAAAAAAATGGGTTGGTCCGGCCCGTAGAACAGGGTTCCTTTTTTTTCGTAGCCTGAAGGTTCAAATCATCATTGATTTGGGCTATTCCAGTTTAAATCCATACACCTCTACTATAGAAGCCATATCTTAATCTTACCCACAGGGAATATCTGTGTGGAAAAGTAAGGGGTGTACGGACTTCAAATGGAATAGCCCATTGTACCTTGAAAGAAAAACAATGTAAGCAAAGAGCCAAATCATTAATCTTAACACTTTCCACACGGCAGGCGTCTGCAGACGACATTCCAACATTTCACAAAATGTTTAAAAAATGTAAAAATTTATATTTTTCATCACCATTATTTGGAATCACCATGGGAAATGCATTACACTAAGTACAAACATGCCTAGCATTGGTTTAGTAATTAATGAGATATAGGCCTACTTGGTTGGTAACGGTTTCTGAAAAAATGTTTTGTATTGGTAAAAATAATAGCTGCGTGGAAAGTGTTACACTTTTGTATTACGAACCAAAGATTCTGAGGTCATAAAGCGTTTTTTCAGGCTGTTAGTCAATGTTGACTATAAGCAAGAAATGTGTGGGATTTACATCAAAACAGTGCTGTAGGCATGACCACTAGCCTGTCTTAGTCTGGGAATTTGAGAAGTTATGGCCGGCCAATAGCTAAATCACTGGTATAAATGTGATAGGCAGTGGAACAGAACATAATATCAGTGTTCCAGGATTAACCGTATATATATTAGTGGTCTCTGAGTATGATATATCATTACTCGGAGAGAGTAATATCATGGGAGTGCTTCACTCTGGAGCATGAAATTTGTGATGCGATTTGTGAAAACCCGTCACATGGTAGGATTTTTCATATTGGAGATATTTATATCATAAGAGCTGAAACTGTGCTGATTACAGAACTGTTTTGATCATTTTTTATGATCGCTACAAAAAAAGTTATGAGTGAATGATGATTGTGATGTCATAAAAAGCTACAAAACAAGAAGTCATGAAAACAGGCCAAAAAGATACATAGTTCAATAGAATAACATTATAAGGTTATTTAGAAAAGTAAGTTTTTGAAGGTGAAATTTTACCCATAACATAAGGCCGAATAAAAAAATTAACATCTTTAGCGTCCTGAATTTTTCAAAAAAAGGAAGGAGGAGGCCCTTTTTTTTTTTTTGGCACTTTTTGGAGCGAAATCATCCTGATTAGCGACAAACTTTGTGAACCAAAATTGCTTTTATTTCATGGTTCTAAGGGGTAGGTCACCACAAAACTTGTTTAAAATGCATATAAGAAAGAAACAAAGCTGTTACCAACATCTTAAACTCTGAAACACCTGATCAAAAAATGTATGACTGAAATAATGAAAAAAGAAAAGAAATTTGAAGCAGACCCATAAAAGGAAGCGGGAGGGGATGCTAAACATGTATATTTTGTTATTTTGCCTAATCCTAGTTCACATTTTGCAACATCCGACAGGTTTCCACAGATCGCATCACATTTTAGTTTCCCAGAAGCGTGAAATTGACCGAATCTGAAACTTACATCATCAGAGAACAGCGTCGACATTGCGCGTCCAACCTCGTGATAATCAACATTGCTATAATCTGGTCCCACTAGTAAAAATATAAATCTCAAGGGTATCGGAGCCTCCAAGAACTTGTCAACGGTCGGTGGATCGTTAATACGTAATAAAGCAGCGACTGGACCATTGAGGGATTCCTCCATGGCGACCATGACCATGGCGCCCTCAGCGTCCTCGGGAATTTTTCGCATGATGCCTTCGCGCGGTTGTGCTGCTGGATGCGATGACGTGTGTGCATTGCTGTTGTTGTGACTGCTGACTACTGTGTCGTGGTTCTCTAACATTGAGACATGAACTTCATCTGGACTCTGCGAACAGAAAACATAATACATTGAATTTGCCATAATTATCTTGGATGTCTATTCTCCTGGAATACCGGACATTATTCCCAAACCCTTTCGTTATGTCATCATGTCCTTTTTCAAATTCATCCCGAAATTAGAATTCAACACAGTTGTTCTAGAATTGATGCAGGTTCTGAATTTTTTTCTTTTCACATCAACATATTTTGATATAAAAAAAGCCCACATTTTTCTCATTATTTCTGTAAAATCTTAGGTGCAAGATATGTTCTATTTAAACGTCATAGGCCAAAGTGCAGTGAATTACCGCCAAATGTGGTTAACCACACACTGGCTAGTTTGTATACTACTCAATGGGCAAATTTCATGTCACCTTGTGCTTCTTAAATAACAACCATTGGTGTTTTGCAACTCAAACTTTGGAATATGACTATATTAAGGATGACCCTTCATGAAGAATAGAAAACCGTCATCAAGTTGAAATTCGGGGCCAGAAATTAGAATACCTACCTTTAAAGGTTGATCTAAGAAAGGGGAGAGTAGCAGTAAGGAGAAGGGGGAAGTTCCTTCCCACTACCTTGTAGCTACATTTCCCCCCTGTAACACAAAGCTCAAACAAACATTTTAACTTGGGGTCAAATTTTTTTAAAATCTTTTAATCCCAACTACTCTTGAGCATTTAATGGATCTACGGCACATAATCTCCCTGGCCACAGTTCGACATACATGGGCGCACTTCGATCAGGCTGCGCACGCATGCTTGAACTCACAAAATACTGCCAACCAACAACACCAAAGCACCTGATTGGTCAAATTTAAACTGGAGCCTTTTAACGATCGTCACGCTGCGCCGTATCCACCAACGCAGTGCTCCCGCTGCGCCGTAACCACCGACGCAGTGGGCGTGATGGTGCGTGAAAAAGCTCACGAGTTTTTTCAGTTCTCACGTTTGAGCACCAACCAATCAGAGCCGTGAGGTCGAGATGACGTAGTGCGCACCACGGATGACCACGGCACCGTTTTGGGGTGAGGTTGAGCTCGCGTACTTTACGCGAGCTCAACCATGTGACGTGGGTCCATTGATGTACATGTACATACTTACATGTGTTGCATTGTTAGAACAGTTTGTCTCCATGATATACCCTGGTAGTGATTTGCTACCAGGAGAAGAGTTTTGCGGTACGTTATTGTCGTTGTTCATCCGCGCCACGTCGGTAATCTGCGATAAGCGTCTCACAGCTGACATAGATCCTTGTATTGCTTTCCACTGATCCTTGGCCTTCCTGGATATTGACAAAAAAGAGGGAAAACACATAGAAGGTGATGAAAAAACCCTCTGTTCAGTGGCGTAGCTAGGATTTTGTTCAGGGGGGGGGGGGGTAAGATTTTTGAAATTTTCGTAAAAGGTTGCCCCAATTTTTTGGGGGGTGAGCTCAAAAAAATTACACAGTGTAGACTACATTTTTGCCTTCTACTTGACTATTTGGGTTACAGCAACCCCCACAAAACCAGTGCCCCCGCCCGCCACCTGGGTCTTTTCTCATTTTTTCCCTATTTCCTTTTTTCTTTTCATTTTCCCCTTCCCCCCTTTTTTTTTGGGGGGGGGGGGGGGGGGGCGCGGGGGCACAAATGGGTTTTTTCCATTAGGGGGCATTTTCCCCCCTACGCCACTACGCCACTGCCTCTGTTCTACCGGCCCGATCGACCCATTTTTTCCTTCTTCATATTTTCAGCAATAATAAAGAAGAAAACAACTTTTTTTTAATTTTTTATTATTATTTTTTTTTAAATGTCTATATAAAATTCATCAACATTTTCACTAACATTTTGCAGCAAAAAACCCACCAAAATGCACACCTGACCACCCCTACCTGGGAGGTCTGTTTGCCCGTACAACATTCTTTTTTGTACGAGATGACATTTCTTCAGCAAGCTTTGGTAGCTATGATGGATCATGGCCTAAGTAAGGTACAATGATGGAAAGAAGTCACCCCTTCAGGTTTTGACTTCATATGCTTATAAAACGTAAAAAGATGAATCCAACAGAATCAGGAACAAAACACACCAAGGAACATTCTGGTGAATTTTTGACATTTCAACACAAAAGAAATTGGGGAAAAAATGGGTCAGTCGGGCCAGTAGAACAGGTTTGGGTTTTTCGTCAACTTATCAAAGACTACTATAGCTACATACTTACTTTTTGCCCCCTGTATTTAGATGTAGCATTCTAAGTATAGCGCCTTGATGCTCTGGTTCGATAAGTTCCATTCTGACTAGACCATCAACGAGAAGATTGAATATGTTTGGTAACGACGTCTCCATAACATCCATCATTATTAGACCTGCATGGTACAAGATATTGAAAATATTTCATCCAAGACAAGTTAATCCTGTGTGCCCTTATTTTTAATCATGAGTATATATTTTAAAGTATGTATTGTCACCTGACGCTCAGAAAGTATAACACTGACCAAACCAAAATTTGCGGATGCCACCGTGATGATGAGAGGCAAGTCTGCCATTTATTTTCCACTGACTACATACGCCAAAACAATTCAAACGAAAATATATAATTTGCAATAATTAATATGAATCTCTGACCTACGTCGCGGATGGGATGAATTATCGGCCAACCGACCCAAAATCGAACTGCATTAAGGGCTGAAGACAGATTTGATTATATTATACCACACACACCAGAATTGAATTGAAATAGTCACAACGAGCAATATTGAGGCAGAAGCACTAATTTATATCCGGTTTAAATATATAATTTGCACTAATTAATATGAATCTCTGACCTACGTCGCGGAAGGGATGAATTATCGGCCAACCGACCCCGAATCGAACTGCATTAAGGGCTGAAGACAGATTTAATTATATTATACCACACACAACTAAAAAGCATTTGTCAAATTTAGTTTACAAAAAGGCTGAAGACATATTTAATTAGGACGTAAATTTTTTACGAGGACAGAAGAAAACTTTAGATTTGGTGAGCTGGCTAGAAACAGGTTCTCTCATCAAGAGCCACGGAGCGAATGATCAAAAATGTGAAGGAGAACGGATCACACAGACGGAAAATGGATGAAAACAAAAAACGCCCACAAGAGCACTCATTGGCTGGTCAATACAAAGAGCCCCTAAACGCTCGAACGCACGCGACAAACGATTCTTTACTCAAGTGACAAAGGGAAATTTATTAACACTAGGTTAAGTAATTTTTTATTATCACCTCTTTAAAAAAGAGGCATATTATGCGATTTTTTTTCATGGAACGCCCTCTATCTGTGATTTTTTCCTAGAAACACATTTTTTCTGTCAAATGACATTTATAACCATAAAACTAAAATAACTCATAAGTTACAGAGCAATACGTTTCCTAACTACTTCAAAATCAGATTTTGAAATGTCCTGGCACCAGGACAGTTCATTTTTTGAGAGGTGGTTTTTTCCGTTCGTAAATAGAATTCCATGGTTTGACACTATGTAAATGCCATTTACAGTGTTTCTGGATACAACCTCAAACACAAGTGAACACATCCCACCCCTACAGAATGGTTTATGATGAAAATCGACATAAATATGTTGAAAATTGGAAGCAGATTTCCAGTATGATTTAATAAAGTTCTGTGATGGGTTTCTTACGGAAAATGCAGTCAAAATAGATTTACATACATTGTACATGTGTATGAGTATGGGTCCAGAAAAGTATTTCCCGATAGTAAAACTTTCATTATACGAGAGAGAAAAATATGGGTCAAAAATTGAAAAACATCACATAATATGGACATAAAATGCAAATGGTATCCTCTCGGTCCCAACTTCTCTACTCAAGAGCAGATTACCTCAAATAATCGACATTAAAAACTTTCTTGGGCCACTTTCCCCCAAACCTCAACCTTTGCCTCCATTTGCCTATCCTTTATGTCCTTGGTCTGTATTCTCTAATAGATTCCTTTACTGAATACCATACCTCACCCCCACCCCTACTACCCCTCCCCTCCCACTGAATCGGCAAAAGAGCCCACCATCTTACAATTTGCAAGACCTTTTTAAAACTGAGATGGACTTTTTAATGTAAAGAGATGCAACATAAGTATGCTCCATCTGTCTGCTTCTGCCTCTTCATCTCACATTTCTTGAAACCTAATTGTTCTATTACATTACAGTACATTCTGGGTTTCCAGTGAGCTCTTTTACTTAACCCACTCCCTGCCCACACCCACACCCCTCCATAGACAAGATATGGCTGCTATCTTACCATTTTCAAGACCTTTTCTAAGCTGAGGTAGACTATTAAATGTAAGAGATGCAACGTGTGGTTTGCTCCACCTGTCCGCTCCTTCCTCCCAATTCTCCTCAAACTTGATCCATCGCGCCCTGGGTTTCCAGCGTGCTCCTTTGTTTAGACTATCTGCTTGCTGCGCTCCTGCATCGTCTCGGTCTAATTCGTTCAGCTGCACAAAAAGCTGCAAGAAATTGTAAGAAAATGTTGATGCTTTTAGAGAAATACGATATCTTTATAAACCTTGTGCTGCAATTGCATCGTTGTACAGTTCTTATGCAACTGCTGTGTTGGTTAATGCCTCTATTACAGCTTTCCAACTTATTCTTGTAGTATGTAGTCATAACTGTGCAGTCAGATAGCAAAAACAAAACAGAGGTTAGTATTTCATTAAACATTAGTTTCATAGCATTAGCAACTTTTCATTTCAAAATAACATTTACATTTTCAATTCAAAATCACATTACATTTCCAAAATCAAAATAACATTTTACATTTTCAAATTCAAAATAACATTTTACATTTTCAAATTCAAAATAACAGTAAAATTTTCAAATTCAAAATAAGATTTTCATTATCAATTCAAAATAACATTTACATTTTCAAATTCAAAATAACATTTACATTTTCAAATTTATCAAAATAACATTTACATTTTCAAATTCAAAATAACATATATATTTTCAAATTCAAAATAACATTTACATTTTCAAATGCAAAATAACATTTACATTTTCAATTCAAAATAACATTTACATTTTCAAATTCAAAATAACATTTACATTTTCAATTCAAAATAACATTATACATTTTCAAATTCAAAATAACATTATACATTTTCAAATACAAAATAACATTCATATTTTCAAATTCAAAATAACATTTACATTTCAAATTCAAAAAATAACATTTACATTTTCAATTCAAAATAACATTTTCAAATTAAAAATAACATTACATTTTCAATTCAAAATATGCAATATAAGTACATTATTTCCTACAAAGTTTTGTAGGCTAGTAAAAACTTGTTTTACACCAGTTTCATCTCAAAATTTGTCTGAGGTAAAAAAAGTTGAAAGGTTAGTAAAAATTAACATAAGTATTAGTAAATAAGAGATCTATTATTAGTACTTAATCCAATTTTGTTAGTACATTATTTTGTAAACATGCTGACATAGATGGAAAGAAGATCAAGTTTAACAATAGAAATATGACACATTTGCACATTTAAAATGAATAAATGAAAAAAAATTGATCAAGGCATTCAGATTTTACGAGAGAAATTTACTCCTAAATTCTTAATATTTTCACACGGCTGCAACCCCCCCCCCCCTTTTGATGTGCTGCATTACATTTTACTAATGGTTGCAAATTATAGAGAACATATACTTGTAGTTGCAATGAAAAGGTAATGTGCAATAGATACAATGGAAATGGAAATTACCAATAATGCAATGAATAGAATCATATTATGCACTGAAAATGAAATCAATCAATTGGGGAAGAATACATACAATTGGATGCAATGAAAATGGCATTAGACATACATGCATTTAAATGGAATTATATCCTTCATCAATATATTCCTGTTCATTAATTGGTTAAAAGTGTGTCACATGATCAAAAATAGTCTCACCATTAGGCAAGACCAAAAATGCTATTGACGAGGGAGAGAGGTACTATTTGGAGAATGAAATAGTCTACTATTACCCTATGACCTCGATTTACGTGTCAAAGTTCTCTTTATGTTAATATTATGACAGTTGACTTTAGGATTGACAAGCCTTAAAACGTAAACAGACAACAACAGTTTCAACAATGGAGGCTGCTGGTGAAACTCCACGGTTTCGGCGTGTAAATGAGGATCAATTGACTCAATTTATTGACAGCGCAGACAGCAAGACCACTAAAAACAAATAAAGTATGGGGTGTCAGTTTTTCGCGAATTTTGCAAGGAAACCAACGCCGATTATACACTTTATTGGTAAACGCCGTACTCGACATATTGCTTTCAAGTTTTATGCCGGTGCCCGTAACCGAATGAAATTTGAATTGAACAGTTCGTGAGTTGGAACTTTTTGAAACTTTTGAACAGTTAGCTTTTGACTTTGAAACATATTGCAGCTACTCTATTAGTGCCAGGTGGTGAGTAAAATTATTGTTTATATTTCTCGTTGCCTACGCCCTATGCCTAGGCTAACATTTACAAAGCTTAGTCTTAGCCTAGTAAGGCCTAGGCTTAGCTCAGTCTTGAGAGTCTACTTTTAACAAATTAATGAACAAGAAATATATTGATGAAGGATATAAAACAAATATTTTCTGCTCTTTATTCGGGATCTGGTGGAATCTATTGGGCCCCTCGGTGAGCTGGAGACCGTGGGGTACTATTTTCCCTCGACCTTCGGTCTCGGGAAAATAGTACCCCACGGTCTCCATTTCACATCGGGGCCCAATAGATTCCACCAGATCCCTCATGAGCAGTAAATATTTGTATAATATACCACATGCAACATGATAATATCTGAAAAGTAATGGATGAAGGGTAATAGCCTAGTCTTACGTATACCATGAACATGAATAGATGCAATTGATCAAAGTCAATACATTGATAGATGCAATGACATAATTTTACTAACACAAAATATTACAAATGGATGCAGTGAAAAGATCAAGTTTTCATAGATGCAATGCAAATGAAATACACAAAGAGATGCAATGAAAAAATACTAATAGATGCAATGAAAATGAAATATACTAATAGATGCAATGAAAATGAAATATACTAATAGATGCAATGAAAAAGAAATACACAAACAGATGCAATGAAAAGGAAATATACTAAGATGCAATGAAAAGGAAATATACTAATAGATGCAATGTCAATGAAATATAGTAATAGAAAAGATGCAATGGAAAGGAAATATACTAATAGATGTAATGAAAAGGAAAAATACTAATAGATGCAATGAAAAAGAAATACACAAATAGATGCAATGAAAAGGAAATATACTAATAGATGCAATGAAATGGAAATATACTAATAGATGCAATGAAAAGGAAATAACCAAATAGATGCAATGAAAAGGAAATAACTAATGGATGCAATGAAAAAGATACACTAATAGATGCAATGAAATTGAATACTAATATAGATGCAATGAAAATGAAATACACTGATAGATTAAATGAAAATGAAATAAACTAATAGATGCAACGAAAAGGATACACTAATATAATAGATGCAATGAAAAGTAAATATACTAATAACAAATGACTACATGAGTGCAATGAAAAGGATATACATTTTGTACTAATAGATGCAATGAAAAGGAAATACACTAATAGATGCAATGAAAAGGAAATATACTAATAGATGCAATGGAAAAGAATACACAAATAGATGCAATGAAAAGGAAATATACTAATAGACACAATGAAAAGGAAATATACTAAAAGATGCAATGAAAAGGAAATATACTAATAGGTGCAATGAAATGAAATATACTAATAGATGCAATGAAAAGGAAATATACTAAAAGATGCAATGAAAAGGAAATATACTAATAGATGCAATGAAAAGGAAATATACTAATAGATGCAATGAAAAGGAAATAACCTATGCAATGGAAAAGAAATACACAAATAGATGCAATGAAAAGGAAATATACTAATAGATGCAATGAAAAGGAAATATACTAATAGATGCAATGAAAAGGAAATATACTAATAGATGCAATGAAAAGGAAATATACTAATAGATGCAATGAAAAGGAAATATACTATGCAATGGAAAAGAAATACACAAATAGATGCAATGAAAATGAAATATACTAATAGATGCAATAAAAGGGAAATATACTAATAGATGCAATGAAAAGGAAATATACTAAAAGATGCAATGAAAAGGAAATATACTAATAGATGCAATGAAAAGGAAATATACTAATAGATGAATGAAAAGGAAATATACTAATAGATGCAAAAAAAGGAAATATACTAATATAAAAGATGCAATGGAAAGGATATATACTAATAGATGCAATGAAAAGGAAATATACTAATATAATTATGCAATGAAAAGAAAATAAACTAATAGATACAATAAAAAAGAAATACACAAATAGATGCAATGAAAAGGAAATATACTAAAAGAAGCAATGAAAAGGGATAGTATACTAATAGATGCAATGAAAA
This sequence comes from Ophiura sarsii, assembly GCA_035610835.1. NCBI lineage: Eukaryota > Metazoa > Echinodermata > Ophiuroidea > Amphilepidida > Ophiuridae > Ophiura > Ophiura sarsii. Next base: position 40,677,448 of record CM069459.1, read on the forward strand.
GGAAATAACTAATACTTTTATCTATGCAATGAAAAAGAAATACACAAATAGATGCAATGAAAAGGAAATATACTAATAGATGCAATGAAAAGCAAATATACTAATACTTTTATGCAATGAAAAAGAAATACACAAATAGATGCAATGAAAAAGAAATATACTAATAGATGTAATGAAAAGGAAATTTTAATAGATGCAATACAAAATAAATATACTGATAGATGCAATACAAAATAAATATACTGATAGATGCAATGAAAAAGAAATATACTGATAGATGCAAAGAAAAGGAAATATACTAAAAGATGTAGATGCATTGAAAAGGAAATTATACTAATAGATGCAATGAAAAGCAACAGTAGTACTAACAGATACAATGAAAATTACATTAATTTAATTGATAGATGCAATGAGAATGAAATAATAGATGATATAAACATGCAATTGCTATCAGCATAAGATAGCATAACACAAGTGTAAATTTGTCATTGCTATCAGTAGTAGATAACATACACACCCGTAGTTGCAATCAGAATAACATATAAACATGTTATTACTATCAGCAGTAGATAACATATAAACATGTTATTGCTATCAGCAGTAGATAACATGAACATGTTATTGCTATCAGCAGTATAGCATCTAAACATGCGATTGCTATCACCCACCATACAGGGTGAGTCCAAAAAAAGTGTACCCTAATTGAAAAAAATTGAAAAAAAAATGTTTGACCACAAAATCAAGGCAAACAAAACTTTAAATGATTGCGCCATTTCTTTGCTACCATCTGGAAAACAAATCACGCTATTTGATGATACCGTTAAGTAAATATGACTATTTCTGTACAGGAGCTGGTTTTTCACCTAAAACACGGTTTTTAATTTCAAGCTTAACGAGCTTAATAATGTTTACTAGGATTATGATGTAAAGCATTACACATCTTGTTTATTAAAAGAATTAAGTAGACAATACACTTGTTCAAAATTGTCTCCTATTAGATTAAAACAATAGACAGCTTTAAGGCCTATTTATGACACAATTACCACACTTTAATCATTTCATAACAAAGGAATTGATCCTTTCGCTGTCGGTATTGTAATTTTTTATTGGTCGTATCTTATGAAATATAATGGTCAAGATCTGGAAAGCGTGTTCGGACGTTAAATTGGTCACTTTTATTCAAAACAGCGTAAAATAAGTTTCCCTCAACCAATCTAAACCAGATAAAATTCATATTAAAGCTAATTGATTTGTCTTTATACCGTAGTATATTGTTTTGAAAACAAACGAATACTTTTTCTAAAAAAAATCGCTGAAGTTGAGTACACTTTTTTTGACTCACCCTGTATGTAACATATATATAAACATATCATTGCTATCAGGAAAATATAGCGTATATGACCATGTAACTACAATAGCAGTAGAGATTATAGAGCATCCATAAACTTGTCATTGTTATCAGTAGTGTATAACATGTACTATAAGTGTTATCAGTAGAAAGCATGTAATTGCTATCAACAGTGATATGAACATGTTATCGAGTATCAGCAGTAGATAACATAATAAACATGTTATTGCTATTGCTATCAGCAGTAGATAGCATATAACATGGTATTGCTATCACCAGTATTAGATAATAATAGCGTTGCTTATATAATAATAGCGTTGCTTATATAGTGCTGTTCCAAAAATGATCACAGCGCTTAACAAAAGCCATCTCTTATTGCTCAGCAGTAGATAACATACACATGGTATTGCTATCAGTAGTAGATAACATAACATATAAACATGTATATAACTAGGCATTGAAATATAAGCCTCAATCAAAACGTTAGGCATTTGTAATAGTCTTAGTCAAAACATTAGGCATTTGTAATAGTCTCAGTCAAAACGTTAGGCATTTGTAATAGCATCAGTCAAAACGTTTGGCACTTATTGTAAAAGCATCAGTCAAAACGTTTGGCATTTGTTATAGTCTCAGTCAAAACGTTTGGCTCTTGTAAAAGCATCAGTCAAAACGTTAGGCATTTGTAAAGACTCATTTAAACGTTAGGCATTTGTTATAGTCTCAGTCAAAACGTTAGGCATTTGTAAAAGGATCAGTCAAAACGTTCTAGGCATTTGTTAAAGCCGCAGTCAAACGTTAGGCATTTGTAATATAATCGGTAAAACCGTTAGGCATTTGTTATAGCATCCGTCAAAAGTTAAGCATTTGTAATAATCTCAGTCAAAACGTTAGGCATTCATTTATTTCACATCACTTTATTAGCATCATAACACTTACATTACAACAACGATACACAATAAAGGAAAAACATGTAAATCCCAGATCAGTTCTCCATTTAGGCGGACGAACGCAGGGATAATGGGGAAAATATGCTAAACATAACAGTGACAAAAACAAAACAGACTTGTTAAAACATTAAAAAATAGTTTCAGTCAAAACGTTAGGCATTTGTAATAGTCTCAGTCAAATCTTTAGGCATTTGTAAAAGCATCAGTCAAAACGTGAGGCATTTGTAATAGCCTCAGTCAAAACGTTAGGCATATGTTATAACCTCGGTCAAAACGTTAGGCATTTGTAATAATATCAGTCAAAACGTTTAGGCACTTGTAAAAGCATCAGTCAAAACGTTAGGCATTTGTAATAACATTGGTCAAAACGTTAGGCACTTGTAAAAGCATCAGTCAAAACGTGAGGCATTTTAATAACATCAGTCAAAACATTTTGCACTTGTAAAAGCATCAGTCAAATCGTTAGGCATTTGTAATAACATAAGTCAAAACGTTAGGCATGTTATAACCTCGGTCAAAACGTTTTGCAAAGCATCAGTCAAAACGTTAGGCATTTGTAATAACCTCAGACAAAACGTTAGGCATATGTTATAACCTCAGTCAAAAAGTTAGGCATTAGTAATAATATCAGTCAAAACATTTTGCACTTGTAAAAGCAGTAAAAACGTTAGGCATTTGTAATAACCTCAGTCAAAGCGTTTTACACTTGTAAAAGCATCAGTCAAAACGTGAGGCATTTGTAATAACCTCAGACAAAACGTTAGGCATATGTTATAACATTAGTCAAAACGTTAGGCATTTGTAATAATATCAGTCAAAACATTTTGCACTTGTAAAAGCATCAGTCAAAACGTTAGGCATTTGTAATAACATCAGTCAAAGCGTTTTACACTTGTAAAAGCATCAGTCAAAACGTGAGGCATTTGTAATAACCTCAGACAAAACGTTAGGCATATGTTATAACATTAGTCAAAACGTTAGGCATTTGTAATAATATCAGTCAAAACATTTTGCACTTGTAAAAGCATCAGTCAAAACGTTAGGCATTTGTAATAACATCAGTCAAAGCGTTTTGCACTTGTAAAAGCATCAGTCAAAACGTGAGGCATTTGTAATAACCTCAGACAAAACGTTAGGCATTTGTAATAGTCTCAGTCAAAACGTTAGGCATATGTTATAACCTCAGTCAAATCGTTACGCATTTGTAATAACATCAGTCAAAGCGTTTTGCACTTGTAAAAGCATCAGTCAAAACGTGAGGCATTTTTAATAACATCAGTCAAAACGTTAGGCATGTTATAACCTCGGTCAAAACGTTAGGCATTTGTAATAATATCAGTCAAAACGTTTAGCACTTGTAAAAGCATCAGTCAAAACGTTTGGCATTTGTTATAGTCTCAGTCAAAACGTTTGGCTCTTGTAAAAGCATCAGTCAAAACGTTAGGCATTTGTAATAGGATAGGATCAGTCTTGGGATCAGTCAAAACGTTTGGCACTTGTAAAGACTCATTTAAACGTTAGGCATTTGTTATAGTCTCAGTCAAAACGTTAGGCATTTGTAATAGGATCAGTCAAAACGTTTGGCTCTTGTAAAAGCATCAGTCAAAAACGTTTGGCACTTGTAATTATCAGTCAAAACGTTAGACATTTGTAATACATAGTCTTAGTCAAAACGAAAGACATTGTATAAACCTAAAAACGTTAGGAATTTGTAATATAATCAGGCAAGACGTTAGGCATTTGTCAAAGCCTCAGTCAAAATGTTAGGCATTTGCCATACCCTCAGATTTCGTATATATTATAATTAATCAAATTATTCAAAAACTAAAAAAAAGTAATTACTAATTAATCACTTTTTGAATTTTTCATTCATTTATTACTGAATAAGTAAAATGAACTCGTTTATATTTAATACAACTAGGTATTTGACTGATTGAAACAACCAATACTTGATTTATTAATTAATCAGGTAACATATAGGACTAGTCTAACTTGATCAAACACATTTATAAAAAACTAAAATTAATTAAAGAATGTTTTAATAGCTGTACCTTTTTATTCTCAAATTTGAAAAACAAACAATGTTAAAAATACTTCAAAATTATCATAAATTTACCTGTTTAGGTGGTGGGCATTTTTTAAGTCCTTCACTACCGAACTCATTCCAAAGACTTTGTCGTCTACTCGTTCCTCCTTCGGATACTGCAGATACCTCACTCATGATCTCCTTCATTTTATCATAATCCACATTGCCATTCCACGAAACACCTGTCCTTCGTTTCCTTAAGACACCGTCGTCTGCTTCCGCCGAGCCACTTCCGGTATATTCCGTAGATATTCCGACATTCTCACCGCCAACACTTGCCCTCCTTCCAGACGGTGGAGGTCTTGGCTGGTTACTTTGATCTTTGATAGCATCATCCAATATTGTATGGAAAGTCACTCTCCGAGTTTTGCTACGATCCCCGTAGCTACCGGCTTCACAAGTTGTTGCAGTACTCTCTGTATTTTCTTCTCGTTTTTGACTCAAATCTTCGTCGTCACCGTCATCATCACGCATGTCTTTAAATCCTTTATTGACATATTTTTCACCTTCACTCGACTCTTCTGAATTTGACATCGGGTCACGTGTATCTACCCCATTCATGTCATCTGCAGAGCACGATGTCGATGACCCACTATTTGTCGATTCAAAACTTTGGAGAGGTACCAAAACATCATAAGATTCTTGACATGTTTGAGAAGGTTCGCTGGCGTATCTTCGCCTACTGGGCGCTATGGAATGCTTCACCTTCAACCTGATGGGCATTTTAGCGGAAGCTTCCGTAACCTGAGTGTGAGCATTCTCTCCAAAACCATTCGAAGATTTGGATTCAGATTCTGAAGGATTAGAATCAGAAGTTTCTGCTGATGAGGGTGATGAGGTCTGAATAGAAAGATCAGATGATTCTGCAGACGTTTGGTCCACATCCTCTCGGTGAACCAGCAGTGGTTCTAAGACTGCGCCTGGGTCATCTTCGTCGTCACCACTGGGGTGAGATTCGGGTTTATATTCCATACATGATTCCTTATTATTCCAAGGTGTTGTGTCAGTATTTAAAACAATAAAATAATACTGGATGGAGAGTCAGGCCGATACGCTGTGATGGTGGCGAGACACACATAACATTTGCATGGCTGTTGAATTGGTAATACTCACTACTGGCAGTACCTCGGCAGTTATATTTGGTGGCTATTGTGTATTACGACTGTGTGTACGATGCAATAAAGCAATTTGTCTTTGTTATAAATGGACTGAGCCGGTTGGTCAAGGTAAAATCTTGTTAGAAAATATTAAAACCACCGCCTGTTGTTATTGCGTTCACTATTCCGTGATTAACAAAGGCTATGCCCTCTGTGACCGGTCCTAGTAGTTTTATGTCCCGAAGATATTGCTACATCACATATTAACAAACGATCCTCTTTCTCACTCACAAACAGCTCGGTAGTTGATTCAGTTGTCCACGGCGTTCCAGCAAATCGCGCCTCGTTTCGTAAGACTATACAACCTTGTATTGGCCCAAGACGTAATTGAGATAAAGACAAAAATCTAAGGTTCATGGTCGAACACTGATCGGTTGGACTGATCTCGGGGACTATCAGCATGTTTTGCAAAACAGTATCACGACTCGCGTATTTCCGTAAATATTGTCGCTTATTTTCATCGTAACGTCACACCATATGGATCAATAACTACTACTAATAATGCTATGCACGGACTGTAGTGAAGGCAAAAGTAAACATATGAACAAATGAAATAGGCTCAGTCATATTCGATATAACAAGCATCCGATCGAGGTTACTGCATTAGAGGGTCATTCCCGCGCCACGTGTCTTGCCTTAGCAAATAGTGTTACGTAATAAAAATCACACGCACGCGTTATCGTGTGTCATAATGTAAGATCGTTAAAATCGCCAGCATAAGCTTGATAAGACCAGGGACAAGATAAGACAGGACTTCGTAGCAACATGAAAGTACATGGTAGCAAGGAGGCGTTAAAATAAATAATAAATAAATTAAACATTTAACACGTCCCTGGTTATACTTATAGCTCAGATTGCATCGACTCTTTATCAATTAATTATGATGGAATTGAAGGCAGTATCTCTTTCAGCACAATGCACACGGTTATATTAGCAGAAAGGAGAAATAGCCTTTTCAGATTGTCGAAAAGTGCAATAATATGACAGTTTGAAAAAGTTTTACCAAATTACTTCTTTTTTTTTTGGAGGGGGGGGGGGGCAGGGGCAAACAAAAATTGCCTATTAATATAAACACTGCAAACACTGTAATAATCTTCAAAAAACTGTTGAAAACACATCTGATGTCTGAAACATTTTGTAATAATTAAGTAGTTTTTTCCTATTAATATTAATATGGATACCGCAATACCCTTTATTGTACATTCTTTTTTATGTAAGATGGGTATGAATTTTTATTTGTAAAAATTGCCTGAAATTAGCTTTAAATTTGTTCTGAATTAGACATTTGAGACCATAATTTCAAGTTAATTTTGACATTAAAACTCAACATTTTCGATTGGTTGGGGTGGGTGGGGGCAAGCGAGGGGATGGGGTGGTCGTGACTGGTTGGAGTCTAAGTCTAATGAACTGAGCAGCTAGCTGCATACTGACATACAATAACATTGTTTGACAACTTTCCAAATGACGGAAGAAAATGGGCAAAACAGAGACACACACAAAAACGTTGTCCAATCTGAATTTCTTTTTATTCATTTGCTCTTAATAAATTCAAATCGATCGTAAAATATAGTAACGATCTTCAAATCCATAAGGTGTCGAAAACGATGCTATGGTTTTGTAAATCAATTATATTTATCATAATTCAATACTATTATAGAAGCTTTGATTCAGGAACTTTTACCAATTGGTTCTTTTCAACGCTTCACGCAATAATGATAACAAGTTTCCCCAGGGAACGGGAGTGGCACTCAGGGAGGGATATATATGCGTGATCAACTATTTCCAAAACACCCCGTAAACGCGTAATAAAAATACCCTTTAAAAGGGAAACCCATTCCTACTATTACACTCTCTCCATCTTATTCACAAAGTCCAATTAGTGTTTTTAGATCACCGTATACATTTTTTTTAATTGACTAGGCCTATCTCCCTCCACTTTTCTTTCCCTTGACCCCTCCCCCTTGTTAATTAACAAATATAGGTCAAATTAGTGGGGGTTTTTATCACTGTAAATATCATTGTTTAAATTGACTAAACTAACCCCCCCTCTCCCTCCCTCCCCAACTGTGGGATTCTTATCACTGTGTAATCAACAAGTTCATTCCATGGTATATCACCAGGCGCGTAGCCAGGGGGGGGGGGGGGGGGGGGGGCTATGGGGGCGCCCGCCCCCGTAAAAAATCGTAACAAAAAAAAAAAGAGGGGAGAGGAGAAGAAGGGGAAGAGGAGGAGAAGAAGGGAAAGAGGGGGAGGGAAGGGGGAGACCGGAGAGAGAGGGGGGGGGGGGGCGTTTTCACCTAAAATTTTCGTAAAAGGTTGCCCCAAATTTTTTCCAAGTCAGTCACCTCGTGAATTTCACGTAAGTGGGGGTGGGGGTGAAGTCAAAAAATTTCGCACGTCAAAAAATTTCGCACGGACACAACATTTCGCAGTCAAAAATGCACTGTTGTCAATGTTTTATGAGTAGTTTTACTATCATTGATATTTGAATCTAAGAAAAACGCAATTTTTACCTTAAAAACAAACAAAACAAAAAAAGATTCAAAGGGGGGGCGATCGCAACCGTCGCCCCCCCCCCCCCCCCCCCATCTGACGGGCCTGCCAAGGTCGTCCGAATCCCTGACCATCGAAGCACATATTATTATACATGCAGTAAGGGGACAGCATATAGAAGCAAATATAGAGACTACACATATAATTGAAACGTCCATTGCCGAATCTGACTTCGTCGATCTGACACATTTTGCCGGGTAAAATAGAAACAAATTCAAAGAAGACTCCATCCCGCCATTAGGTAAGAATACCTAATTTAATAACTTATGATATGATAGGATTTAATAATGTTAAAGTTACAAAAAAACACATTGATCGGTGATTTAATGGCCTCTAAACAAACAATTTGCGGCAAATGTGTAAGCTTCTTTACTGCCGATATTACGGTAAAATGTTGCACCAAATGGCTTCATTTGGACCATGATTTTTCAAAATTCGCTAACTTCTGAGGGGGGCACATCCCCCCTGTCCGCGGAGGGCGGTGCTGCGCACCGCTTGGACACTAAATATTATCGGTCACTGCGCCCCCCCCTAAAATTAAGTTCTGGCTACGCGCCTGATCACGTACCTCTCCCTGTTCCAGATGCGATGAAATGGATGTACAATGCAATGACAATTGAATACGCTAATAGTTGAAATGAAAATACAGTACACTAATACATTTAGAATCAATGAAATTAAATATACTTATAGGTGCAATGAAAAATACTAATAGATGCAATGAAAAAGAATAAACTGATAGATGCAATGAAGATGAAATAAAATAATAGTTGAAATGAAAATTAAATACACTAATAGATGCAATGAAGATGAAATATACTAATAGATGCAATAAATATGAAAAGGAATATATAGATACAATGAATATGAAATAAACTAAAAGTTGAAAAGAAAATGAAATACACCAATAGATGCGATGAAAATGAAATACACTAATATGCAATGAAAATAAAATATACTAATACATGTAGATTCAATGAAAGTGAAAAATACTAATAGATGCAATGAAAATGCAATATACTAATAGATGCAATGAAAAATGCTGATAGATGCAATGAAAAATACTAATAGATGCAATGAAAAAGAATATACTATCAGTTTTTTGAAGATTATTAGTGTTTGCAGTTTTTATATGGATAGGCAATTTTTGTTTGCCCCCCCCCCCCCCCCCCACCCCAATCTGGTTAAACTGTTTCCAACTGTCATATTATTGCACTTTTTGACAATATGTTAAGGCTATTATTTTCTCCTTTCTGCTAACCGTGTGCTAAAAGAGATACTGCCTTCAATTCCATCATATAAATTGATGAGAGTCAATGCAATGAAGATGAAATAAAATAATAGTTGAAATGAAAATTAAATATACTAATAGATGCAATGAAATATACAAATAGATGCAATGAACATGAAATATACTAATAGATGCAATGAAAACGAAATTTCTAACAGATGCAATGAAAAGGATTATACTAATAGATGCAATGAAGATGAAATATACTAATAGATACAATATATATGAAAAGGAATATATAGATACAATGAATATGAAATAAACTAGTAATAGTTGCAATGAAAATGAAATACACTAATAGATTCGATGAAAATGAAAAACACTAATATGCAATGAAAATGAAATATACTAATACATGTAGATTCAATGAAAGTGAAATATACTTATAGATGCAATGAAAATTAAAAATACTAATAGATGCAATGAAAATTAAATATAGGCCTACTAATAGATGCAATGAAAAAGAATATTCTAATAGATGCAATGAAAAATACAAATAGATGCAATGAAAATGTAATATACTAATAGATGCAATGAAAATGCTGATAGATGCAATTAAAATATACTAATAGATCCAATGAAAAAGAATATACTAATAGATGCAATGAAGATGAAATATACTAATAGTTGCAATGAAAAGAAATATACTAATAGTTGCAATGAAAAATTAAATACACTAATAGATTCAATAAAAATTAAATATACTAATATTATATGCAATGAAAATTAAATATACTAATAGATGCCATTATGCACTTATCAATTGCATCCCTGGCCCCCGGGGATGGCGGGACTATGCGGGGGCCGTACACAATCGTACAAAAAACGTTGCCCAGGGACGTACCCCCGCTAGCCGGGAGGTACATCACTGACAGATAAGCCAGGGACTGGCAGGGCAGTATATAGAGGGGGCGTACGCTAAAGTATGCATGTACACCCCGGGCCGTAGCCGAAGTGTACTACACATACATAGAGGGGACGTACGCTTAGGTACATAAAATGAATACACCGGAACAGCAACTGGTGTGTATACACTTTGTCCCGGCTATTGGGGGCCGGGGCTGTACGGCGATGTACACTTTGTCCCAGCCAAGGGGGGCCAGGACTGTAGCGTGGACGTACACAAAATGGTGCCCCGCCCTGCGGGGACCGTACACGACTGTACCCGGGATGTCACATCTGCAATTTGTACGTCCCGGCCCTAATCCCCGGATCCGGGGATGCAATTGATAAGTGCATTAAAAGGAAAGATTCTAATAGTTGCAATGAAAATGAAATACACTAATAGATGCAATGCAGACGAAATATACTAAAATATATGCAATAAAAATGAAATATACTAATAGATGCATTGCAAAATTAAATATACTAATAGATGCAATGAACATGAAATATACTAATAGATGCAATGAAAAGGAAATATTCTAATAGTTGCAATGAAAAGGAAATACACTAATAGATGCAATGAAAATGAAATATATTAATAGTGGCAATGAAAAACACTAATAGATGCAATGTAAAATGCTAATAGATGCAATGACAAAATACTAATCGATGCAATGAAAATGAAATGTACTAATAGATGGAATGAAAATGAAATATACTAATAGATGCAATGAAAAGGAAATATTATAATAGATGCAATGCAAAAGAATATAGGGGCTACTAATAGATGCAATGAAGACGAAATATACTTATAGATGCAATGAAAATGGAATACACTAATAGATGCAATGAAGACAAAATATACTAATAGATGCCATGCATAATGAAATATACTAACAGATGCAATGAAAATGAAATATACTAATAGATGCAATGAAAAGGAAAGATTCTAATAGTTGCAATGAAAAACACTAATAGATGCAATGAAAATGAAATAAACTAATAGATGCAATGTAAAGGTATTAATGCTAATATATTCAATGGACATATACTAATAGATGCAATGAAAAGGAAATATACTTATAGATGCAATGAAAAGGAAATATACTAATAGATGCAATGAAAAAGAAATACACAAATAGATGCAATAAAAAGGTAATATACTAATAGATGCAATGAAAAGGAAATAAACTAATAGATGCAATGAAAAAGAAAACACAAATAGATGCAATGAAAAAGAAATACACTAATAGATTCAATGAAAAATATTAATATATGCAATGAAAATATCTAATAGTTGCAATGAAAATGAAATACACTAATAGATGCAATAAAAATGAAATATTCTAATAGATGCAATGAAAATGAAATATACTAACAGATTCAATGAAGATGAAATACACTAATAGATGCAATAAATATGAAATATACTAAGATGCAGTGAAAATGAAATATGCTTATAGATCCAATGAAAAATACTAATAGTTTCAATGCAATGCCCTTATAGATTCAATGAACATAACATATACTGATAGATGCAATGAAAATGAAATACACTAATAGATTCAATGACAAATACTAATAGATGCAATGAAAATGAAATATACAAATAGATGCGATGAAAAATACTAATAGATGCAATACAAATGAAATATACTAATAGATGCAATGAAAATGAAATATACTAATAGTTGTAATGAAAACACTAGTAGATGCAATTAAAAAGGAAATATACTAATAGATGCAATGAAAATGAAATACACTAATAAACGCAATGAAAAGGAAATATTCTTATATATGCAGTGAAAAATATTGTAAAAGTTGCAATAAAAAAACTATACTGATAGATGCAGTGACAATGAAATACACGAATAGATGCAATGAAAAGGAATACACGAATAGATGCAATGAACATTAAATACATGCAATTAAAATGAAATATACTAATAAATGCGATGAAAATGAAATATACTAATAGATTCAATGAAAATGAAATATACTAATAGATTCAATGAATATGAAATACCGTATACTAATAGATGCAATGAAAATGAAATATACTATAGATTCAATTAATATGAAATACTGTATACTAATAGATGCCATATACTAAGGGGTCGTTCCCATATACTCTATCACAGCTTTACTGGGGAAAGCTGTGATAGAGTATGTGGAAAGGACCCCGAATAGTTGCAATGAAAAGGAAATATTCCAATAGATGCAATGAAAAGGAAATACACTAATAGATTCAATGAATATGAAATTAGTAATAGTCAAAAGGAAACACAATAGATGCAATGAAAATGAAACATTCTAATAGATGCAATGAAAAAGAATATACTAATAGATGCAATGAAAATGAAATACACAAATAGATGCAATTAAAATGAAATATACTAATAGTTGCAATGGAAATAAAATACACTAATAGATGCAATGAAAAGGAAATACACTAATAGATGCAATGAAAAGGAAATACACTAATAGGTGCAATGAAAAGGAAATATACTAACAGATGCAATGGAAATGAAAAGTACAAATAGATGCAATGAAAGGGAAATATAAATAGGTGCAATGAAAAATATAAAAATGAAATATACTAATAGACGCAATAAATGGATACAATGAAAAGGAAATAAACTAATGTATGCAATGGCATAGAAATCTACTTATAAACTAAGAGATGCTATGAAAAAAAATCTCCTAAAAAATGCAATGAAAAGTTATTAGACAAACATTTAAAATTAAAAGGATATATACACATAAGGCAATAAATAAATGCAACAGAAAGGTGATATTGAAACCTTTATAAACGTCATGAATATGAAACGACATATCTAGCAATAAAATGTAATGGGCGCCCGTCACACAAGGGTGGCCTCGCTTAAAGTATGCGAGACCAACCGCACCCTTTGAGCGCATCTATGGCCGCGCAATACATAAGGTTGACCTCATTCATGATGCTGATTGGCCCATTGGTGCTAGGCTGAAGACAAGCAATGACAACATCCAAGGTAACTATACTATGTTTTTTTAATTAAAAAAGTAATAAATTGAAAAAAAGAAGAAATATTTTAAAGAAATTAAAAATGACTGTTCAAGACACAATCGTTTAGCATTCCTGTTGGTCCCCCCTTGTTCTTTTGCATTTTAATCGCTCCCAACATAATTGTTGTCATTGCACACCTCTTTAATAATTTGTATATCTCAAATTGGTAATTGGTGAGTGTTATTGATTTTTCTGGATCCATCCTTTCCTTGGTGCCCAAAAGGCGGTCAGTTGGGCGTTGTTGTTTTTTCTTTTGTTTTTCTCCAAAATGTTGATGAATTTTCAACTTGTTCCAAACAATTTCAAATTTGTTCACAATGTTCAAACATTTCAAAAATTATTCAAAAAATAGAAAAGTAAAGTAAACAATTTGCAATTTAAAAATAAATAAAAATGGGTCATCCGGCCTGTAGAACAGGCTTTTTTTTCTTCGCCTTATTGATACCAGTTGCATCCGAATCTCCATCTTTCACGCAATAAACAAACAGTCATTAATAACAATTTATATATCTTCTCTGGCTCTGCAGAGAAAAGATTTAATTAATAATTTTTATTTAATATACAGTCATGGCGATGTGTTAAATATATTTGCTCATCGAACAGATTGTAAAATGCTCTTTTCAATTTTAGTTTAAAAACTTCACACTTCTTAAAAATGCAAAATTGCACAAATATTCCATCCTTTGAAATATTATAATTTACTCAGCTACTGTTGTTACTGAATGAAAACTAAATGGAACCCAAAAACTGTTTCACTTATAAAAACAGATTTTATCATCTACTTTGTTCTTCACAAATTCGAAATAGCCCATGCTCAACAGCATCTTGGATTATTCAATATTTTCCCTCTTTTGTTTGGTGTAACAAACCGCTCATACGAGGGGCATTCAATAAATACCTGCAACCATTGAAAATCTCTGAACCGTGACATGTGTCAATAAAATAAACTTATGATACTTAAACTGTAAGTCTTACCCCTTTCTCACGGAAAATTTCAAACATGTGGGTCATTTTTATCATGTAATTTCAGTACTATAAACATCATGGTCTCTGGGCACTGAAAATTGACAAAATCAGCATTATAAATCAAGCGCCAATATTAACACTGTTAACGCATGTATCTTAATGCATGCCATAAACTTGTCTTTCAAATTTCCTGCCATTGTAACATTTAATTCCCTAACCAGTGCCCTGAGATTTCAGTATTCACAGTGCTGAAATGTAATGATAAAAATGACCTACGTGTTCAAAATTTTCTGTGAGAAAAGAGTAAGACTTACAGTTTAAGTATCATAAATATATTTTACTGACACATGTCACGGTTCAGAGATTTCAATGGTTGCAGGTATTTATTGAATGCCCCTTGTAATTATTGGTTTTGATAAACATAATGTTACTCCGTATTTACCTGAGCAAACCTGACAAACTTATACAAAATCGTCTGTATATTCCCTATACAAATATCAGGGAAAATATTGTTGGCATATTATTTTGTAAAAAACTTGAATTATCCCAGTAAAATGTTGGAAAGTTGGCTGATATTCCTTTTAAAAATACAAATAAAGTAAAAAAGTTAGCTTTTGGGTTATACTAAACAACCATATTTATTATGTAACTTGGACATACTTTATATCATCTCAAGAGTGCACACAAAAAATAGTACCCAAGGTACCCTTAAAATGGAGTTTTCAAATATAACGCCTATAGTATGCTTATTTTTAAGAGATGTGAAAGTAAGAACAATTGTAGAAATTACTAGGATTTTTGAATAACTATTAGTAATGGGACATCACTACCTCCATGCACAATGAAAATGAAATGTGTAGATCATCTGGGTATATTTTAATATCTTTAAATTGAACGATTTTTACAGGAAACAAGACCATATACCATATAGGTGGGTTTTTTTTAAGTTTTTTTAAAGAGATGGGTTTGAACCTTCATTCAATTTCAAAAGAAATTTGGGATAAGTTTCACTTTATTACATTTTACATCCCTCTGTTCACCCTCTGGTATTCTGTTAGGGGTCTCTACTGTTCCAGTTGGGACTAGTTTCTCATACTTTTATTCAAAAGAAAGATCAATGTTGTGTTATGTTCACTTTAGGTTCTCAATGGTGACTCTGAAAAGAGCCTTTTGATCTATGTTTGAAAAATATATCAAGATAAAACTGTTATATCTTATAAAAAAAGATGGGTAAGGAAGGGACTGTTAATTATTTGTGATGCGATCTGTGAAAACCCGTCGGATATCGCAAAATGTGAAATAGGGATTATGGGTAAAAAAAAAAACTTAAAAAAAACAACTTTTTAAAACTTTTTTTAAAGATTTTGTTTAGAAAATTAATTTCTATTACTTTGTGTCATCACCTTTATGAAATTTCACCTTCAAAAACTTACTTAAGTCACTTTTCTAAGTAGCCTTATAATATTATTCTATTGAACTATGTATCTTTTATGGCCTGTTTTCATGATTTCTTGTTTTGTAGCGTTATATGACATCACAATCATCATTCACTCATAACCTTTTTTGTAGTGATCGTAGAAAAATGATCGAAACAGTTCTGTAATCAGCACAGCTTCAGCTTTATTATGATATAAATATCTCCAATATGAAAAATCCCGACATGTGGCGGGTTTTCACAGATCGCATCACATTTATGGTTGAGGGGAGGGGTGGTTGCTGAGAACAATTTGAGACTTGTAGTCTTTTTCAGTGCATTTGTTTGGAAAATCAAGCAGGCTACCCTCTAGTTGGAGTAATGTCAGTGTCTAGTCAAATGTGCAGTTTATCTTCACTAGGGCCAGGAATCTTTCAATATATTGGACTATCAAATTGGACTTTCATGTGCATTATTTTGATGAAATATATATAATATATGTATAATCCTAACATCGTCACTAGCTTGGGGTTGACATGGAGTACAGGCATCTTCATGCTACAATACATTCATCATGCATACATGCTCCAGTGATGCAAAACAATTATATTTGACAGAAGCAGCTAGGCTATTGCATATTACATACCTTCATATAATATTTGCATACAAATTCAAATACAATGCATATTGATTACATAAATTTGCATACAACGCTTCATTTGTCACATAAATCTGTATAAAATGCATACTAATTACCTCAATTTGCATTAAAAAAATCCTGACATGATTCCACTGAATTTGATCAAACATGCACCATTATTACAGGCTTGGTTTGTAGTGCATCAGGGCGTTCTTTGTACCACCATGAATCTTGTTCTGGTGTTGTAATCCGTCTCTCTCTACCCATTAGGGCCATGTCATTGAAGCTGATATTGCCAGTCCATCTTGCGCCTTTAGTGGACGAATAAAACACACCCTGTTTTACGGGCCCGACTGACCCACATTTTGGGATTTTTGAATTTTTTTTTTAAGATAAATATTTCTCAAATCATGTTTGGCCGAAAATATGTCGAAAAAGAAATTTCCTGATTTGTGTAGATATGGTGTCTTCATTTCATCTTGTAATATCTTAGAATTCTTGTCAGATTTGGAGACGGGTGCATTAGGCTTGCTATCATCTGGAGATAGCAACCCTCTACTAGTAGTTATGGCTGTTGGTTTGTTATCTGAAAATCGAGTTGGCTTTTTGTCTCGCAATAATGTAGGATTTTTGCCATCTTTAAAAATGGGTGCACATAGATATGTGGTGAAAGCGGGGGAGAAAATAACCCTTCACTATTATAGGGAGCTTTATCTAATTGTGTTGGCTTGCTTTCTGGAAATGACGCCCCATCACATTTATCCGGAGATAAAAAAAACCTCCACTAAAAGTGTTACTTCTTCGTCTGGCTCCGGCACCTTTATTGAACTCTGCCTTATACTTCCCCCTTCTACCCAAGATCAGTTCAGCTTGGACATAAAACTTCAACCGCTGATGAGGGACATGCATTTTTACATCACTGTCATCATCAATATCTTCATCGCTTGATGTGACAATATTCCAAGTTGGGCCGGATATGGTTTCTTTCTTCTCATCCTTAGATGTTGTGGTTGTACAAGATAGTGGAGTATCAAGAATGTCAGCCTTCAGGTTTGAGGCATTGAGAATATCAGCCTTCTTGTCGGACGCATCAGCAATGTCAGCCTGTTGTTCCTAAACTCTCCTGAAGGGATAAATAAGGGTATAGCACAACTATTGAAAAACTACACATGCAGGAGTACTGGTGATATGGAATGGTGATTGCAATAGTCAGTCTATATCACACTGAGTAACAGAGTGTCATACTGAGTATCATCACACTGGGTATCATACTGAGTATCATCACACTGGGTATCATACTGAGTATCACACTGGGTATCATACTGAGTATCACACTGAGTAACAGAGTGTCACACTGGGCATCACACTGAGTGGCACACTGGGTATCATACTGAGTATCACACTGAGTAACAGAGTGTCACACTGGGTATCACACTGAGTAGCACACTGGGTATCATACTGAGTATCATACTGAGTATCACACTGGGTATCACACTGAGTATCACACTGAGTATCACACTGGGTATCATACTGGGTATCATACTGAGTATCACACTGAGTAACAGAGTGTCACACTGGGTATCACACTGAGTAGCACACTGGGTATCATACTGAGTATCACACTGAGTAACAGAGTGTCACACTGGGTATCACACTGAGTAGCACACTGGGTATCATACTGAGTATCACACTGAGTATCACACTGGGTATCAAACTGAGTATCATACTGAATATCACACTGAGTTACAGAGTGTCACACTGTGTATCATACTGAGTATCACACTGGGTTTCATACTGAGTATCACACCGAGTAACACACTGTGTATCATACTGAGTATCACACTGGGTATCATACTGAGTATCACACTGGGTATCATACTGAGTATCACACTGGGTATAATACTGAGTATCACACTGGGTATAATACTGAGTATCACACCGAGTAACAGAGTATCATACTGAGTATCACAATGTGAATTACAGTGAGTATCCCACTGATAGCATTGACAGCATTATAACTCTTAATGGTATATATAGTTTTCTGATTATGTTAACTTGTTTAGAGGTGGGTTGTTGTCGATTTTCTTCAAAGTAACTTTTATACCAAAAATAAATATATTTGAAGGCATACATACAATGTAATTTTCTAATACATTTTTGGGGAAGTTAGGGGTAAAGTTCGTTTTGCTCAAAAGATAAAAATGGTACAGTTTGGAGTTGTTTGATGTGAAGGGGGGAAATGGACACATGTGTTTGACTTACTTCCCTCCAGTGTAATATAGACTCCTATTTTTTGAAAATAAATAAGAAGGGTGGGATAAAACATCAAATGGTTGGATAAATTAACAAGTTAGTTTCCGGTATGGATATATAAACATCCTATACTATTGCTAAATCACATTTCATTTTTTTGTTGGAATCATTTGGTGTACCATTGTATTGGTGTGAATAATTTGCTCAGAAAGTGGAGGGGTTGCTGAAAATAGGTTTAACTGGGAGACTTTTTTTTAACTCTCTAACTGGAAAAAAATATACTGAGCACTGGGATCTTGCCTCCTCTGACAATGGACAACTGTTATTCCCCTTGTAAAAAATCTTTTTTTACTGTTTAAATGACCCTAAAAATACATTGTCAAGAATCGTAAGTGATAGGTTATAGACAGTGAAATCATATATATCAAATCAAAAGAAAATGTGTTATCTTGTTCCAATATTATACGGGAAACATGCTACGGTAGTCATTTATTTACATCCATGCATATGACATATTGTTAATACCACAAATTGGAAGACCCATTGGTCCAAATCAGGTTTCAATTTAATTCTAGCATTAAACATCCATTGACACTTTCCATGTGGCTTATTAGTTTTACCATGTACAAAACAGACTTTTCAGAAACCTTTCCCAAATGTCAAAGTCTTATCTCATGAATTACTGAACCAATACCAGGCATGTTTGTACTTATCATAATGCATTTTCATGGTGATTCCAAATATGGTAATGAAATTCAACAATTTTGATATTTTATAAAACATTTTGTGACATTTTGGAACTGTCGTCTGCAGACGCCTGCCGCATGGAAAGCGTTAAGTGGAACCCTAATTCAGACCAACACGCTGACACCAATAATAAGCAGATGTTGTAAGCAACATAAGCAAACCACCGCAAATAGCCTACCCAGGGGAGGGGGTGGTACTCACCTAATACAATATACGGGGATGTGCCGCTCTAATGGGTCGCTTTTTTGGAAAAAATCCATAAACATGGGGTATGATTTGTGCTGGAAAATCCCTAATAATGGGGTCACTTTTTACAAATGGGTCTATTTTTGTGAACATTTTGGCTATTTTCGCCAAGATTTGCAAAAATTGTGTCTATTTTATCAACAATTTGCGAAAATTGGGTCTATAATGAAGCAAAATCCTTAGAAATCGGTACCGTTTTTTTCTCAAAAATCACCCTTAGAAATGGGTAAGGGGTTTTGAATCTCCAGCGGCACACCCCGCCCAAACCAAATCTGAGTACCCCCCCCCCCCCACCCCGGCGCAAATATGATAGCAATAATACATCATGCAAAGCAATAATAGAAAGTTAATCAAAATAAATGTGGAACAGGCAACACATGGACCAATCAACCAACAATTGACAAGCGTGAACATTTGGAAAGTATTTTACCATCTTATTTTCACATTCACATATGATGCGTGTGTTTTAAGGGACATTCATTAATGTGAATTCATACACTCTTTCAGTAGTGTCGAATCAATTAGAAAGCAAGAAGCTAAAATACGCGGAGTGCATTGAAAGCGTCTAATGCACTTCTCTTGAAGGCATAGTAACACACTGCAATGGTTATAAGATGTATATTAAGAATTACAGGTAAGAAATGGTGGGTGTGATTAAAAGCTGTAGTTGTCATTAGTAGTCTAATTAGTATCCTAGACGAGTGTTGCTCTTGAGGAAAAAATAAGTTATATAACACACGGAGTTCCTTAGCAAAACAGATTGATAACTATCTGTCACTTTCTCACAGATGGCATTTATCTGTTTTTGCAAATTAACTCATTACATAATTAATACCAACATGTATGATTCATTATATAAAAAACAAAATATTCTGTAACAGCATTTGGAAAGAGAGAACATTTAATGTTATACATAAAATGTTAGCAATGGTAAGTATTAAGCTACATATAAAATGTTAGTATTGCACGATATATAAAAGTTAAGAGCAACTTTGCTCAAAGAAAATCAAAAAATGTTGGCAGACTTCAAAAATTTTTAAATGTGTTTTTCTTAATGTCAAGGTGCAGCATTGGTCAAAGTCTATAAAAATCCAAATTAGGTCACCGCTGGACCTTCGTTACCATAGCAACGGCCAAAATATCAAAATGACACGTTTTGGCCTATTTCAGCACTTTTATAAGGCTAAAATATTTCAAACTTTTAAGATTCACCATATGTAGGGAAAGTAGAGGTAGAACTTGACAGTCACACCACATGATTTACAACACATAAGCTTTCTAGAAATGCAGTTCTCAAACAACCATCATGGCCTACTTGGGTTATACCATTGTTAGAAATAGGGGTGTTTTTTGTAAATATGTATTTCCTGAAATATAGCAATGTTCAACGAGCTGTAAACCCCAAAGTGGTGCTTTTTAAAAATGTCTATTATCAATGTGGCTAGACTAGGCAGTACTTTACCTAAATAAACAAAAAAAAGTTTCGGTAATTTTGACAAAGGCAAACAGTGTGGCCAGAAAGTTTGACATTTTCCCATAGAATAACAGTGTTTTTGGGGGGGAAATGAGCCCCTACAAATGTTTTAACAGGAAACCAAGCATCACAAAGTACCTTTAAACACTTATTCTCAAGCAATGACCCATTCTTAAGACTGTTCTGCAGCATATGTTTTGTAGTAATATCCAAAATGGCCCCCAGAAGCCATCTTGGAATTTAGAAAATCACATAACTTCTGGACACATTAACCCAGAGACAAGATTGAGGTATCTCTTTTGACTAATTTTATGACTAGGAATTTAATACGGTGGTTATTTTATAACATTTGGAGGCTGTATTCAGCATGAAATACAAGATGGCTGCCAGCGGCCATCTTGGAATTGATAAAATCACATAACATTTGAACACCTTAACCAGTACACGTTATTTAGGTGTCTGTTTTGACTAACGTTATGCCTTGGAATCCTATATACAGTAGTTATTTTATTATTCTGAAGTTGTTTCCAGCATGAAATATAACCTACAATCAAGGAAAATAATAGTTGGCACACTTGACGCAACTCATTACAACTATGTGCTCGCAATTGAGATCACACTTGGGACATAGCACTGTTTAATAGAAAGCAAAAGTCTCCCCCTTTCTTATATCCTTCCCCACCCACCATCAATCAATGTTGGGGGAACTGCCAAGGCTTCTGATAATATGACTCGGATCAACATTGCCTCCGGGGAGAGGGGCGGGTTTTCCCCGTAATTAGGACAAAGTGTGCCAACCTTTTTTTCCTTGATTGTCTGAGTCATTTGATAAAAAAATCATCTGTTTTAAGTCTTTTGGCTATAACATGAGATTAAACAAAGATTTCTTCACCAGATTTGGAGGACAGATAGGTTATAACATTGGTCACGTGTTCAAACATTATGCATCAACGTACTTTTAGGGACCGGTCTATTTTAAATAAGGAGGTATATTTTTCACTTAAAATGCCCGTGAAACTATAGACATGACCAGTTATTTAAATTCAGATGGATGCTCGACCTCATATATCATCAACTAAACGTTGAGAAAACATCTTCCCGTCGTTTATATATATATCTCAAGACCAGTATCTATATCTATATATCTTAATACCAGTGTCTATATAACTTAAAAATATAGACCCAACATGAAATATGCCTGTTTTGTTTGGACAATAAATCAAAGTTGTCAAGCCATGCGTCAACCGTAACATTACGCCCATATATAAGAATGAGTACATCTGCACTCTTTGAATTAACATGATTAAGTATAACAAAACGGTACCAAAATCAAGGACATTATAATTATTCAAGAAATAGAAGACACAATGATAGTGCTGATTAAAACAAATAATGCAAATCATGATTGTTAGAAAAAAAGAAGCAACAAATAATTAATTATCGAATAGAAACTTAGACAAGGATTCGAACCCGGGTCAGCGGCGTGCAAGTCTCATATGTTAACCACTACACCAACCGGGCATGTGTGCATGTTAAAACTGAATTATACGCTATCAATGCTCGTGTATTGTCATCGCAATGGTGAATCAATATCAACGGTACACCATAACAAATCATTAAATGTGTCATTGTTACGAAATACAGAACTGATTTTTCGATGAATAAGGGATTAGAGGACAAATACCGTTCGTATAGACCCTTTTTAAGTAAAGATGAATCACCGCATACCCACCTTTGAACGGTGTACCATTGCTGAAATAAAATAAATCTAAAGTCATATATGTTTTATTTCATCAGGGTGAACCGTTAAAACATACCGAAGATGCTACTCATTTCTTCTAAAAGATAGCCTATTAGTTTCACATTGTCCACTAAACACTAATCCATTGAGAAAAAAAAGTTTTGCATTTCATAATAATGAGAAATTTGATGAGCATTTATGGTGTACCGCTGCAATAACAATGCACGTGTATTGATAGCGTATAATTCAATTACAACATGCACACACGCCCGGTTGGTGTAGTGGTTAACATATCAGACTTCCACGCCGCTGCCCCAGGTTCGAATCCTTGCCCAAGCTTCTATTTTTTTCTTTTCTTGTGTGTGCTTCTAAGCTTATTTCTAAACGATCATAAATTCCATTTGTTAAATAATCGGCACATTATCTTAGAGTTTTGTCTTCATGGCGCATTATTTGATATATGTGACTTTATTTATTTTCAGTCCATAATTTCATATTTTAATGCTAAGAACATAACATGTCATTGTGTCATTAATTGCTATCTTCTGAAGACAGTAATGTTTGCATGAACTATAACAATGGCAAGGCCTATTATACACCTATAGTCGCACACAATTAACATACAGAGACAGCGATAGTGAATAATGACCAGTCCCTAATACACAAAGTGACTTTTCGTTCTTCTATCTTTGTTTGTATTATAGCCATTCTGTTTATGTGGCTTTATTTATTTTGTAAATAAATGTTATTATTATTATTTTCCATAATTATATATTTTAATGCTACGAACATAACATGGCATTGTGTCATTAATTGCTATCTTCTGAAGATAGTAATGTTTGCATGAACTATAACAATTGCAAGGCCTATTATAGACCTATAGTCGCACACATTTAATATACAGAGACAGCGTTAGTAATTAATGGCCAGTCCCTAATACACTTTTGTCTGACTTTATATGCCGTTTATCAAATGTTGATTAGAAATCAATTAATACATATACGAACTGTAACTGTTCTTCAACATTTTGTTTCACATCCATGAAAATAAATTGTAAAAATAACATGTTTTGACGTATATGTTGCCTAAGTATTGACTGACCAATCCCTAAATGACGTAATTGATGCTTGTCACTTTTAGGGAATGTTGACAATGTACCCTACAATAATCGTGCAAAACCTCATTAGCCTTGGACATTTGGTTCTAAAGTTATAGCCAAAAAACAATCCCAGATGGTGAATTTAGGATTTCGCTCAGACAATCAAGGAAAATAATAGTTGGCACACTTGACGCAACTCATTACAACTATCCCTGTGCTCGCAATTGAGATCACACTTGGGACATAGCACTGTTTAATAGAAAGCAAAAGTCTCCCCCTTTCTTATATCCTTCCCCACCCCCCATCAATCAATGTTGGGGGAACTGCCAAGGCTTCTGATAATATGACTCGGATCAACATTGCCTCCGGGGAGAGGGGCGGATTTTTCCCGTAATTAGGACAAAGTGTGCCAACCTTTTTTTCCTTGATTGTCTGAGTCATTTGATAAAAAAATCATCTGTTTTAAGTCTTTTGGCTATAACATGAGATTAAACAAAGATTTCTTCACCAGATTTGGAGGACAGATAGGTTATAACATTGGTCACGTGTTCAAACATTATGCATCAACGTACTTTTAGGGACCGGTCTATTTTAAATAAGGAGGTATATTTTTCACTTAAAATGCCCGTGAAACTATAGACATGACCAGTTATTTAAATTCAGATGGATGCTCGACCTCATATATCATCAACTAAACGTTGAGAAAACATCTTCCCGTCGTTTATATATATATCTCAAGACCAGTATCTATATCTATATATCTTACTACCAGTGTCTATATAACTTAAAAATATAGACCCAACATGAAATATGCCTGTTTTGTTTTGACAATAAATCAAAGTTGTCAAGCCATGCGTCAACCGTAACATTACGCCCATATATAAGAATGAGTATATCTGCACTCTTTGAATTAACATGATTAAGTATAACAAAACGGTACCAAAATCAAGGACATTATGATTATTCAAGAAATAGAAGACACAATGATAGTGCTGATTAAAACAAATAATGCAAATCATGATTGTTAGAAAAAAAGAAGCAACAAATAATTAATTATCGAATAGAAACTTAGACAAGGATTCGAACCCGGGTCAGCGGCGTGCAAGTCTCATATGTTAACCACTACACCAACCGGGCATGTGTGCATGTTAAAACTGAATTATACGCTATCAATGCTCGTGTATTGTCATCGCAATGGTGAATCAATATCAACGGTACACCATAACAAATCATTAAATGTGTCATTGTTACGAAATACAGAACTGATTTTTCAATGAATAAGGGATTAGAGGAGAAATACCGTTCGTATAGACCCTTTTTAAGCAAAGATGAATCACCGCATACCCACCTTTGAACGGTGTACCATTGCTGAAATAAAATAAATCTAAAGTCATATATGTTTTATTTCATCAGGGTGAACCGTTAAAACATACCGAAGATGCTACTCATTTCTTCTAAAAGATAGCCTATTAGTTTCACATTGTCCACTAAACACTAATCCATTGAGAAAAAAAAGTTTTGCATTTCATAATAATGAGAAATTTGATGAGCATTTATGGTGTACCGTTGCAATGATTCACCGCTGCAATAACAATGCACGTGTATTGATAGCGTATAATTCAATTACAACATGCACACACGCCCGGTTGGTGTAGTGGTTAACATATCAGACTTCCACGCCGCTGCCCCAGGTTCGAATCCTTGCCCAAGCTTCTATTTTTTTCTTTTCTTGTGTGTGCTTCTAAGCTTATTCTAAACGATCATAAATTCCATTTGTTAAATAATCGGCACATTATCTTAGAGTTTTGTCTTCATGGCGCATTATTTGATATATGTGACTTTATTTATTTTCAGTCCATAATTTCATATTTTAATGCTAAGAACATAACATGTCATTGTGTCATTAATTGCTATCTTCTGAAGACAGTAATGTTTGCATGAACTATAACAATGGCAAGGCCTATTATACACCTATAGTCGCACACAATTAACATACAGAGACAGCGATAGTGAATAATGACCAGTCCCTAATACACAAAGTGACTTTTCGTTCTTCTATCTTTGTTTGTATTAGCCATTCTGTTTATGTGGCTTTATTTATTTTGTAAATAAATGTTATTATTATTATTTTCCATAATTATATATTTTAATGCTACGAACATAACATGGCATTGTGTCATTAATTGCTATCTTCTGAAGATAGTAATGTTTGCATGAACTATAACAATTGCAAGGCCTATTATAGACCTATAGTCGCACACATTTAATATACAGAGACAGCGTTAGTAATTAATGGCCAGTCCCTAATACACTTTTGTCTGACTTTATATGCCGTTTATCAAATGTTGATTAGAAATCAATTAATACATATACGAACTGTAACTGTTCTTCAACATTTTGTTTCACATCCATGAAAATAAATTGTAAAAATAGCATGTTTTGACGTATATGTTGCCTAAGTATTGACTGACCAATCCCTAAATGACGTAATTGATGCTTGTAACTTTTAGGGAATGTTGACAATGTACCCTACAATAATCGTGCAAAACCTCATTAGCCTTGGACATTTGGTTCTAAAGTTATAGCCAAAAAACAATCCCAGATGGTGAATTTAGGATTTCGCTCAGACAATCAAGGAAAATAATAGTTGGCACACTTGACGCAACTCATTACAACTATCCCTGTGCTCGCAATTGAGATCACACTTGGGACATAGCACTGTTTAATAGAAAGCAAAAGTCTCCCCCTTTCTTATATCCTTCCCCACCCCCCATCAATCAATGTTGGGGGAACTGCCAAGGCTTCTGATAATATGACTCGGATCAACATTGCCTCCGGGGAGAGGGGCGGGTTTTTCCCGTAATTAGGACAAAGTGTGCCAACCTTTTTTTCCTTGATTGTAGAAACGTAATGTAGATGTTGCTCTCATCTTATTTATATGAAATTATTCTAAAACCTACTAGTATTTAATGACATGTATGGGTTAATTGTACTCATTATGAAAGATTCAAGATGGCTACTTGACGACTATTTTAGAAATGTTATGATGTTCTTAAATATGATAAAGGGGCATTTCTTCAATAATTCCACAATGCTGAATACATTCCAGAGGCAAGTTTTTCAATCATTTTCAGTATAAAAGCCCCAAAAGCATGGGTGGATTTCAGTTACAAAATCCTGTACTGTTGCTGACCACGAATAATTGTTGCAAATGTTATAAGGACAAATAAAAAGTATGATAAAACACGGTAGCTGCTTTAATTAACAAATTTTACTTTACAAATTTTAGTTTTTAACGATAAAAAACTTTAGAAGAATGCAATACAATGCATCACTCAAGTTTCGTTTTTGGTCTTTAACCCTTACCCCGGCGGAGATATTTTGGTGTGGATCAGGAGGAGGGGGAAACATTGAGGGATTTTGAACAAACAAATCACCGCGGTCCGACCCTGATTCGATCCGCGGACCTTCTGCACGCCCCATGCGCACTCCTAACTGAGCTAACACACAAGAGCTTGCCCGGGTAGCAATTTGGTGCCCACATTTTAGCTCGATCGGTGACGTCATCCAAAATCAATGTGGATTTTGCGTAATAATTCGTAGTATTTAGGACTGTTAGGGTTAAGAATATAGTGTTTCAACCATCCAGAACATTGGTGTGTGTGCCAAATTAAACCAACATTGCATAAAAAATAGGGACAGCGGTCCCAAATAGGTCGTCCGTTTATATGGGTAGATTAAAAACAAGGTGGATCTCAAACCACAGGCATCTAGAAAGAAAGAGGTTAGACCACTAGCGGATCCAGGATATAAAAAATAAATAAACATCCTGGAGTTTGGTTGCAATTGTACTTCACCTGTTTAAATGTAATTAATTTTACATATGCAGCTAATTTTACATCTTGACCTCATATGACCTTTGACCTTGGTATGTGACCTTTGACCTAATTAACATATGAATGTTTCCATGTTGCATCCGTGACCCAAGTTTGGTTGCAATTGGTCATTGTATGGAAAAATGAACAAGAGACAACAAAAAATGAACAAGAGACAACAAAAAAGTGTACTAAATTTTACATCTTGACCTCAGATGACCTTTGACCTTTCTATGCGACCTTTGACCTCATTAACATATGCGGGTTTCCATGTTGTATCTATGACTGAAGTTTGGTTGCAATTGGTCATTGTATGGAAAAGAAATGGAAATATGTAATCAATTTTACATATGCAGCTTGACCTCGGATGACCTTTGAATGTGACCTTTGACCTCATTAACATATGAAGGTTCCCATGTTGCATCTATGACCGAAGTTTGATTGCAATTGGACATTGTATGGAAAAGAAATGGAAAAATGTAATCAATTTTACATATGCAGCCATTTCTACATTTACATCTTGACCTCAGATGACCTTTGACCTTGGTATGTGACCTTTGACCTCATTAACATATGAAGGTTTCCATGTTGCATCTATGACCAAAGTTTGGTTACAATTGGTCATTGTATGGAAAAGAAATGGACAAATGTAATCAATTTTACATATGCAGCCACTTTGACATACATCTTGACCTCGGATGACCTTTGACCTTGGTATGTGACCTTTGACCTCATTAACATATGAAGGTTCCCATGTTGCATCTATGACCGAAGTTTGATTGCAATTGGACATTGTATGGAAAAGAAATGGACAAAACAAAAAGTGTATACCAAATTGTTGAAAAAGTGTATACCAAATTGTTGAAAAAGTGTATACCAAATTGTTGACACACACACAGACCCACACACAGACAGACTACACACACGAAGGATGCAGCCATAAGGTCTCTCTCCTACGGACGACCTAAAAATGTGGTGATCTTCTACTGGTTCACGTAGTGATCCTCATTAATGATCCCAAAGTACATTCCCTCGTTGAATTGTCTTGTGATACTGAATAAGGATCGCATTCTGTCAGTGTTGGTATATTGAAAGCCAAACCATACTGACCAATTACAGTTTGCATCCACCCATCTTCTTTATAAGAAAGTGTGTGGTAGAATACTTAAAATAGCTACTATGTTTTAATAATAGTATAATAACAAGCATTAACAAAGCGCTCTACAAAGAACACAATACAGCGCTTAACAATATCAAACAACATTATATACAAGAAAAATGCAAAGAAAATAATATACACAAGTCATGCAAAGATAAAAAATCAGTACTTGGGAAACAAATTCGTTTTTAACTGTCGTTTGAAGATACAGACGGACGGGCCTCTCTGATGCTGACCGGGAGCTGATTCCAAAGTCGGGGCCCAATAATAATGATAATAATAAACAGGCATTTAAAAGACGCATTTCAAACCGCAAGGAAACTCAATGCGCCGCACAAAGATAAAATCAATAAATTAAAAATTAAAAATTAAGAAAACGCACAACCTTTACAACCATAAAATACCATAACAAATTAACAAACTATATAAATGAGTAAAAGGCAAAACACAATTGAAGCGCAAAAGTCAATATAGATACAGATTTGCCAAATTACGATCTAGTGAAAAGACATGAACGGAATTATCACCAGCTTGATGTTTAAATAGAGGCACACAAATCCTGGTAGCTTCAGATGAGGAGCGAAGTCGGGGTCTACTATCTTCATTTAACACACATGATTTTTCTTTCTGTTTTGCCTTGCTACATTTTAAACTTGCCAAGACAATTCAAGTTTGCTAGCAACAGCTGACTTCTGTAACTTGAATCCACCCATGGATGCTTTTATACTAAATATGATCTCAAAATGATTGACACCCGTTTGCCTCTGTAATGGATTTCTCATAGTCCATTATGATACCCTTTCATCATCACTAAGTTAGTTTGGCTCAAAAGAAATGCACCATAAATGTTCTAAAATGGTTGTTGGTGGCTTTCTTTGATATCCATGGTGAGAATAATTAACTCTTACAGGGAATCCTAGAAAGATTTCATGAACATTAAATTATTCAAGAGCAACATCTATTGTGTTTCTAGGTTGAATGGTTCGGCCGATATGGTCCCACACCACAAAATAAGTACCCTATTGCTTTGTGTGGTTTAGAGGTCAAGTTCGTGTTAATTTGTCTCACCTTAAAGAGCTAACTGGTTCATTCAAATCATTGTTTTTGTTGAAGATCAAGATGTCTTCTGCTTAAAAACAATCCCTTTTGTGGGGGTTAACCGGCATTTTCCCCCGCTACGGGCCAATGATATCTATCTTAGGTACGATAGGCTGCCTATATTCTAAGATCCGGGATTTGTTATGCTCTAAATTGGTAGAAACAGTGACATCATGTAAAATAATAACATTCATGAAAAAGTTAGAGATTTCGGGCCTAATATGGAAGAAATAACCTACAAATGCCAAATTATGAAACATTAAGGTACATTTACAGCAATTTTTACCTTTTCTAGGACGTTAAATTTAGACTTATGGTGGGGTCTTTCTTGATTTCAAACACTGCCGGATTTTGCCAGAACGCAAAATATGATTTGGTGGTGTGTACTCATATGAAAATCTAGATATACAAGTGTCAGTCTTCTTGGAATTATAATGTTGAAGGCATACCATAATAATACAATAATCACTGTTTTGGATTCCAGGGCATAAAGTTAGTCAAAAAAGACACAGAAATTATAGGATTTCATCAATTCCAAGATGGCTGCCAGCAGCCATCTTGGATTTCATGCTGAATTATAAAAATTATAAACTATCCACCGTATTAGATGCATAGGCATAATTAACATACACATATCATTATATCAATCATGTCTCCAGGTTTATGTCTAGAAGTCATAACATTTTCTACATTTCAAAATGGCCTCTGGCGGCCATTTTGGATATTGCTGTATCCCAGCTGTCTGCAGTTGCCCAGGGGACTAGGAGCTAAGTTTGTTTCTAAATACCCTATAGTATCAAAACCCACCCTTAACCTACCTTTGCTTTGTGTTCCCTGGATCACTGAATATGACCCTACTGATGGTTATGAGCAACAGCTTCGTTTAATCTGGCAACGCTGTTGTTTAAATACTATCAAATCATGTCCAACTTAATGCTGAATTGATACAAATATCATTTGAATGCATATCAATCCTTATCAGAATTTTCTATGAAAGTAAATCCTGAAAATCCCTATTTTTCACAATGAATTAAATGTCAATAAACCGAAAAAGTGCAAAGTTCCTGGCAACACTGCTCTCCGGTACAACAATTACCGAAACTTTTTTTTCTTGAAACATCCTGTCTATTGACCCTGAACAGGCTAATTTAAAAAAAGCACCACTTTAGAGGTTATGTAATTTTTACAACCTTCACTTTTTGCATAATTAAAATTAATCAAAACACCCCTATTCTACAAAATGGTTTAACCCACATTAAAAAATTAAAAGTTAATGTTGACATCATTTTTGGAAAGGACAAGGATGGCTACTTCACTGTATAAAAGAAGGGGACTGTAATGCATGTTCTTCATACAGAAATATGACCTAATACTTACGCTTTTTTAAAGTTGTGAAATGGGTAAAATAGTGAAAATTGGGTAATTTCATATATTGGCCGTTGCCATGGCAACCAAAGGTATATTGGTAATTTTTTCACCAAATATATACATGTTGACCAAAGGTCTAAACATGTGCAAAGTATAAAGGAAATTGATATTTTAAAGTCTGCCACCACTTCTTTGATTTTTACACACAAGGTCTCTTAAGCTGTTAAAGAAAGTAGAGAGTAAATAAATATGCTTGTCTAATATTCAGTCAAGATTTTTATTTTTATAGAATTTACAATTGGAAAATTTCGATAATTTCAAGTTATCAAACTTGTAGTTCATTTCCCGCTGTATTACCACTTGGACGACAAAAAAACACCACCCTGTTCTACGGGCAAGCGGATCTCTCACACTGTTAGAAAAAATTGTAAATTTATGGTAAAAAGCTGGCAGCAAGGATGCACTAGGCCTTGCTTGAAAAGGGAACATAAGAAATACAGTATTTTGCTGTATTTCCAAATTACAGCCAAATACTGTCACTTTTTAACCTTTTTACAGTATTTTACTGTACATTTTACAGTAATTTCTAAAAGTGCAGGTAGGGTTGGTTGGTCAGGTGTTTTTTGTTGTTGATGGGTTTAGGGGTGGTTTGGGGACCTTTTTTATATACTAAATTTCAAACTATTTCAAAAAAATTGTACAAAAATTCCAAAAATAATTTGGCAACTTTTTGCAAAAAAAGATAATTTGAAAATTTGAAACAAAATGGGTTGGTTGGGCCCATAGAACAGGTTTAGGTTTTTTCATTGCATCGGGTATGATGAATCAGATCCAAGGAAAACTTCAATTTGAAAAAAAGACGTTGAGGCTATGCAAAGGAGCAATTATAAGATGTTAGTTTGATACCAACTAAAAATAAGTAAA
Source organism: Ophiura sarsii (assembly GCA_035610835.1). Lineage (NCBI taxonomy): Eukaryota > Metazoa > Echinodermata > Ophiuroidea > Amphilepidida > Ophiuridae > Ophiura > Ophiura sarsii. The sequence continues at coordinate 40,709,768 of CM069459.1, forward strand.
TTAATTAATGACATTATTTTACCAATTTAAAGCTCAGTATAGTCCAAGCTCAAATGCAAAACTTGATGAATACCAATCACATCATATTGCTGCTAAGATTTTTTTTTTAAATTACAGAATCCCCCCCCCCCCCCCCCCCCCTTCTCAAAAAGGTGGTTGTAAAATATATTGCTGCTAACATTGCTATTTGCTACTAAAAAAACCAAAACACACATTTAATACACATTTTTAACAACAAAAACAAATAATTGGTTGGTCAATATCTATCTTTACTGACACACAAGCTGATCTGCATTTTATCATGTTTTGCATCTTTTGCAATATATATGCTAAGTTTATAAAACACCTTGATTTCTAAGAAATTGAGATTTAGAAGAAATGAGGGTCTTTTATAAGCAAGTTATTTTTCTACATATAATTATGATATCAAGTCATTTTCACAATCTATCTGCACTTTTTCTCAATCGTGAAAATATTCTCTCTTGCAGTCTATCCAAGTGCAGGTGGAGAAATGCTACCAATGACGCTATTATAAATGCTGTGATAAGTCTATCAAAATGCATCGATTCCTCTGTGGAATATTCTTCGCCATCTTGGATCGGCCATTTTGAACAACAACAAAAAAATCCCGCATCCTCCGTTTTTCAAAAAGTTCGGACGAGAAACTAGTTTGGTTTTGTTTACTTGGCCTTAACCAAGCAATTATACAAGTGTGTAGAAACTAACCAAATGTATTTAAAAAAATCATTGTTAGTTCATGTGTCAAAAGAAATTACTACAGTAATAGAATTACTGAAGAAACCTATAGAAACAGACAAAACATTATGCAAATTTAATTGTTAGTAAAATGAGTAAAAATGCTCAATTTTGTAGTTCAAAATAAGTTAATCATTTTCATTCAAGGTAATGGTATAAAACATTTTTGACTCATTTTTTTCCCCGCTGAATTTGGTCAAAATGATGTCTCATACGACTAACTTGTATTGTATTACTAATGACTAACTTATTTTGGGGATGGAGTGTATAGCTGCCAATGTGATATACATCTGGGCACTACCATCTGGACTTCAATGAATAGTTAATATTAGTAGTTACCTACCATCGATAGTATTTAGAAATAAAACCTATATTTAAAAGAAACGTGTCATTTTATTTGCCAGCACACAATTCTTCACTCATCCATAATGGGCTATTCCAATTAAAATCCATATACCCTGTATTGGAGACATACCGTAAGTCTTCCACACAGGGAGTGTAGATCTCAAATGGAGTTACCCATGCATGTAACCCCATTTGAAATCTACACTCCCTGTGGGGAAGATTAAGGCAATGTCTTCCATAGGGGGTGTATGGATTTCAAATGAAATAGCCCAGTATTTCTTTAAGGATGAATACCCAATTAAGCCCAATATTGAGCCCTTTTATCAAACCAACATTTCAGCCTATGAACTGTCCTTTCTTCCTCTTACTGTGGGGTCGTCCATAATTTTCGCCATTTACAGATACGTACGTAACAGGGGGAGGGGGTAAAATATACCCTAAGCGCACATAACTTAATAACGATCTTGAGAGGCGGGCATTTTTTATCAAGCAATGAAATTTTCGCCATTTATTGCGTAACTCGAGGGTGGGGGGGGGGGGGGGCGGGGGAGTTCTGTACGCTCTGTACGTATGTGAAAATGGCAATACTTTTGGACGACCCCTAAGTGTTTTCATCAATATTTTGATATCAAAGAGTTTCATCACAATGATTCAGTAAAATGTTCTTTTTAAATATCAGCAAATACACACCCTCAGAAAATATGGTTTAACTTAGAACCTTTTTGTCCTCTATATGGAACCCTTTGGTATAACTTAGAACCTGTTCGTCCTCTATATGGAACCCTTAAGAATAGAACCCACAAAGTTGGTTTTTCAAATTGAGGAACCCCAAAACCAAAACGTTTTTAGAAGAACAAAATATGTCTTTTTTGAACCAAATATGTGTTTTATGAACCAAATATTGGTCTTTATGAACCACATATGGTTCTTTATAACCTTTTTAGAACTTGTTTTGGTTTGATGGAGAACCATTATACTATGGAGGACAGATTTAGAACCCCTTTAGAACCAATTTTTCTAAGAGTGAATGAAGGTTGAAAAATCACAAAAAAAGAGGGGGGGGGGAGTTTTTGTTGTATTTTCATCTGAAAGCTACCATCATAAGATGAATATTTATGGACGTCTCTAAAAAAATGCAAATTTGTATGAAACTCTTTTTGGGTGGCAAAGGTATGGAACTTCCTCCCATTTATAATTACCTCATGAGGTTTATGACTACGGCGGATGGAAGAACTCAATGACCTTGTTGGAGGGTCGGTTGTTGGAGCCATACGTGATATATGAAGCGTTCTCGACGGTCTTCGGACGCCGGCTAAATCATCGTATCTGTGACCTGTTTGAGATTGGGGAGAGAAAAATAGTATGATATCAATATGCTGAAAGTACATATGGGTAGTAACCCCTGGGGAGGGGCAGGGCAGTCAGGTATAATGTTGTAATCATCCCATGAACAAAAACGTGGAATGAGGGTGCTTTTTTTCGACCACAATGCGGGCCTGTGCTAAGGGTATCAAAATCGACAATTTCTGAGAATAAGGGTGTCTGTTTAAACCTGAATCCGTGCTAATGGTTGCTTCGGCCAGTTGGGCCGATTGCGATTTAATAGTTATGTCATCATTATAAAAATAGCCGAAAATGTTTAGACGGGGCGGTTCTCTGGTTGATAGCGGTTCTCGGATTGGGAGCAGTTTTTCTAGGCTTAGATAAGGTAGTAAGTACTAAGGTAGGACTTGTTAAAAGTGTGACTCGATCCTATAACTGCAATGCAATGCTAATAATTATTATCTACACATCCATGATACAGAACTTGCTAATTATAAATTCAATTGTGGTTATGATTTGATTTGATAATTTTATTACATTCCCATCTTTCAACGGTCAATATATCGACTAAAGGTTGTAAGTCTGAAATATGGACTTGATGTATGTAGTAGCCAGTGGCATAGCCTCGTCACTTGTCAGGGGGGCAAAGGGTATTTTTTCTTGGTGAACGCAGTGTGGGGTGTGTGGTGAACGCAGTGTGGGGTGTGTGGGGGTGGGGTAGAGGCGTTGCGTCCCCAAACCGGCGTGAAAAACTGCAATTTTCCAACTAATTTGCCTGACTTCCTTTCTTCTTTCTGTCCCTTTCCTTTCCCTTTTCCATTCCCTTTTTTTCTCCTCTACTCCCTTTCTTTCCCTTTCTTTGCCTTCCTGATTTTCCTGTGTGTTTTTTCAGGGGGGGGGGGGGACTCTGCAAACTGCACCTTGTATAGTGTTTTATTTTATATTATTTGTCTTCAATATCAAAAGCGAGATGCTATTGTACACACTCTTAAAATGCCTAGTTGTTTTTGACTAGATTCCAAGTAAAGTAAGATCTCACTAGATTTTCTAAATAAATACTACCTCAAATTAGTAATATTTTGAGGTAATTTTTGACTAGAAAATCTAGTGAGATCTTATTTTAATTGGTATCTAGTCAAAACGACTAGGCATATTTAAGACTGTACCCTTCTTAACATCTTTTCAATATCCTTCATAACATTTTTTCAAACAGAATTTTTAAAAATGACATAATATACACACAAAGTTGAAATCAAACTGGCGAGTATTATATCATCAAGTCATCACAAGAGAGAATTCATAAAACACATAATTATCAAATGTCACTCCAAATGGAGGTACCCTTACAACAATTATATTGAGCATGTTTTAGCCAAAACAGTGTGCATAAGGTGACTAAAGGGAAACTCATTTTACAGAGATGAAAATTAAACAACTCTCACCAATTAACAAATACCCTATGTATCAAAATCTCCTCGGGTGAGGGAAGGGGGTAACCTGTTCCAAGGGGGGGGGGGGGGGGGGGGGGGGTTGTGTCTTGTACACAAAAGGTTGCTTAGCTATGACTTTCAGAAGAGACCCTAAACAAGGTGTTTTTTCTCTACCCAGAGATACTCTTCATAGGTATTTCAACAGATTTTCTTCCTGTTTTCTCTTTTATCAAGATTTTTCAAGTTTATACTAAACATATCCCCCTTGTGAGAATAAAACACTACAAAGTAGGTGTTGGTTTGAGGATGCACAAAATGTTATTACAAAATCCGACGTTTCGGTCGACAGACCTTGATCACGGTATGTCGACCGAAACGTCGGATTTTGTAATAACATTTTGTGCATCTTCAAACCAACACCTACTTTGTAGTTTTTTTATTCTCACCTATACAATGAGATGCAACGTAGCACCTCTTTTATTAAATATCCCCCTTGTGGTTTGTGCTGTTTTTGTCACCATGATCAATGTTCGGCCGTAATTTGGCAAAACAGCGTAACTCGAAAATGACGTTTTTGAGATATGAGCGCTTTAAAGTTTGAGTGTTTGTATTTTCTCTATTATTTACAGAGTGAATTGATTTAAAAATGGAAACGTGCATTATGTTTAATTTGTTTAATTTTTAAAAACTTAAGTAAAGTAAACTATTTTTACTAAAGATACGGCTGATTTTGTCCAGATACGCGGGTTTGCCAATCCGACATCTAATTATACGCAGAGTTAATCTTGCAAAACAGCGTAACTCAAGTTACGTGTAATTCTTTGGTTACTATTTTTTCGCCAAACCCGCGTATCTCGTAGCAAAATAGTTGTTTGGAAAAGACGCGTAACTTAGAGATACGCTGTTTTGCCAAGAAAATACTAAATTTTGAAACACGTAACTCGAGTTACGCTGTTTTACCATATTAAAATGCTAAGAGTTGCAAAATAAGGCTGAGATACGTTACGCTATCTTTAAAACGGTGCGTCGAGGTCTTTTGAGACTCTCACAGATGAAAAGAGCGCCCTCGATTTCCCCAGAAATGCATGTAACTCAAAAAGTCAATATTTCGAGTTACGCTGTTTTGCTAAATTACGGCCGTGTTGCATACATCATATTCCATGAAATCTACCCCTTTTTCCCTATTTTTCTCTGCACGGAACAGGATATCAACTGCTGTATACAAGGGCAACCCCTCCTCCCATTAGTTACTTAACATTTATATCGGAAATTATTTGTAGTTTTGATGTTTGTAATATTTGTCCTGTCTTCCCTGCCTGTATGTTGGGCGGTCAGTGCTGGTCTTTTACGGGTCAACATCGTGTACTGGGGTTTTATGTGCATTCTATTTGTCAATATTGTTGTGTTTTTAATGATTGAAAAAAGAATTATTTTAAAATACGATTCCATTTTCCCATCTCACATAAAACAGACACCACAACCTATATTCTAGAGATAAAGATGAAGAACTTTCCCGATTTACAACTACCTCATACACACATTTGTGACGCGATCAAGAGGAATGAGTCGGATGTCGACCCTGGTCGAAAATACAGTTTAGAGCACCTAGAGCTTTCAGAAACTGAAATCCCCATGTCGATACGACGTTTTGTTCCAAAGTTATGTCAAATTGTATACATTAATTTCCATCAAAACTTATGTAAGCCGCCATTTTGAATTGGCCATATCTCAATTTGGGATTCCCCGACATCCGACTCATTCCTCTTGATCGCGTCACATTTTAATACTCACTTAACATCTGATTGATGGCATACTGGTCAAGATTTTCAACATCTTCATCGCTAGCCATGGAAGAGAGCTGAGAATGTTTCCGCTTCCTCTCCGAACGATTCCGTAACTCCTCGGCCGCCGTGTGTAAATCCTCATCCTCCGGCCGCTCGTGATGTAAGTGTAAATCGCTCTGATGTCGGTTTTTCCGTCTGTGACTTTTTAATTACAAGTAAAATGTATTGATTAATTAAAAGAAGTACCTTACACATGGACATTGTTGTACAATTCAATATTTGTGCTTACATTTTCCAGCATTTCTGGCATTTCTGGTCAAATTGTTACCACAAATGTTAAACAAAAATCAGTGGTCAAATTATGACCCTATTTCTAAATTGTGCTCATATTTGATGCTTTTCTTACTGAATTTGACCCTGCTTTTAAGAGTGTAACATGACCCATATATAGCATGTATTTATATATCATGATTATAGGGGGCCATTTGATGTATGCAACAGGCGTCACTTAAATGGACCTACTTGGGCACAATGTTTCATAATCATAGCACAGTAAAAGTCACCCTTCACCCTGCACACCCCTGTCTATGTCACTGGCCATAAGGGCGGTTATCATGACGTGGACTTAAAATAAACCCCTAAGGCGAGAACCACTTTTTGCATTTTATTCAAGATTTTTTTTTTTTAAGATACTTTTTTCTCAGATCATGTAAAATCAGCCGTGTTTTGGCCGAAAATATGTCGAAAAAGTTGTTACACACATTTTAAAAAAAATTCCCAATTTTCGCAGATTTTTGTGACATTTTAGGTAACTTTTTCTTTTTTTAAATTGCCCGACCCTACTTGACAGGTCCGTCCGCCCGTAAACAGGGATTGTTGTTTTCGTCGCCTAAACAAGTATTTTGCATTTTTCTTCTAACCACATCGTACCATTATTAAAAATACCTTTAGACAAAGAACCAAATCCCACCCTGTTCTATGGGCCCAACCAATCCTAACATTGTATTTTTTTTGATTTTTGGGTTTGTTGGGGGTGGGGGGGGGGTTATTGGAAGAAGAAAAAAAGAAAGAAAAAATTGTTTAAAAAAGGTTTGTACCACCCCCAAAAAACACGCCCGACCTCGGGCCGGAGGGGGGTACTCAGATTTGGTTTGGTCAGGGGTGTGCGGCTGGAGATTCAAAACCCCTACCCAGCCTGACCAACCCTACATGAGTGGTCAATTTGCATGTAGAACAGTACAGGGGGAGTGGGGGGGGGGGGGGGTGTTCCATTACCTTATTATATACTAATTTGACCAAGAACAGCATCCAACTGTAAATGCAAGTGCCCCTGGGAATCTTGACCAATAATTCCAATTTTGTCACTAAATTTCCTGTTGTAAAATGGACTTATATAATAAGTCATGTTTCCTGTAATTAACAGATCTTACTTTAGTCTGAACAATTGGACCTTGCACAATTAATTGTTATATGATATATGTATGAAGTGTTCTTATTTCATATATTAGGTTACGTATGGATTGATGAGTGACCTTTTAATTGCGGCCAATTTTTCACTTAGTGTTCCAAGTGCTGATGATGGACAAATTGTGGGATTCAACATTGATCAGGGGGAGAAGGGGGAACACTTCACAATTTTAAAATACACATGCAAAGTGTTTGAACAATATTTTCTAACATTGTAGCTTATTGTGACCCTCTCAGAACGTCCCTGTATATGATATATACACCTAGCACAAAAGTCCCTGACCATATCAAAACCTTGGTCAACTGTTGCGAAACGACGATTAATTGTTACCGAAAAATTAAATATTTAGACAATTTTTGTTATTTATCAGTCCATTCTGACTAATCTGTAAGTGCTATAGGGTATTTATGGTAGCAAAATAAAGCTTACAATGTTTTCTTTCTAATAAAAATGATCGGCATATTTTTCGGATATCATGTTCATCCGCAAATTAATTTTAAATACCCTCGTATTTGCCTTCATTGTGTGGTCGGTGCGGTACTCCATTCTCCAATTCATAACTTGCTATAGCACCATCCATTTCACTACTTACAAGGTTTCTTTGTTCAGAATTTTCTTCGCAATCCAATTAACTCAATTTCAACCTGATAGGTTCATTAGATCACCCACCAATCCAACTTATCCAATCTTAAGTCAAATGTTCAAGCACACCGTCGGTACCTGTGCATAGCCGCCAACACACTGTATACTAGTAATACTCCAATGTACATTGTACATGTATACATGAGACGTCCTTGGAGCAGTCGTGCAGTTAAGCATCGGCTATATACATGTACATGTACTTGTTTAGTTGACTTTTATAGGAAAAAGGTTTTGATATGCACACGCTTTGATGTTGGCTAATCCAAAATCAATAATCGGTACCAAAAATCTGAGATATAAATTAAAAGGGCAAATTTCTTCTCCGTAGTTTTGATACCTCATTCATAAAGATCGAATGGATACTTTTGAAGTTATGATGATTTCAATAACCACAAGTAACGACAACAAAGTTGCACTAGAATTGGTTTCCTATGGGATATCATTGTTTTGTATTGTCCACACTGTGTGCTATCTCAACCAGTCAGGTATGGGGGATGAAAGGGGAACAGGCATTGGCAGGGAGTCGGCACACACATTTTCAATGCGTAATAACACTAAAGCAAGGATATCCCATTGAAATCCAACAAAATTTTAGTGCAAGATTTTTTTCTTTTTGGTAGTTGTGGTCGATTAAACAATCATAACATCAACAATATCCACTCGATTTTAATGAATGAAGTATCAAACTACGGAGAAGAAATTTGCTTATGAAATGTATATCTCAGATTTTTTGTATCAATTATTGATTTTGAATAAGCCAACATCAAAGCACCTGGTCAGGGACTTTTTGTGTTAGGTGTAAGTGAGTACAACCTCGATCAACATACCTTCTTCTATACCGTCGTATACTGCCATTGCCAGCTTTTATTGCTTTTTCTTGTACCTGTTCACAAAATATAACAATCACTTATTACATCTTCATAGTTAATCAATAGGTAAAGTCAAGTCATCCTAACTTGTGAGCAATTCAAATCAAGCATAAAGAAGTTTTGCCAAATTATGTCTGATCTTAACGGGGCATTGAGAGATACGTATGGGAGTGCGCCCTCAATTATCCTGGAAATCAGGTTTTTTTGCATCAAAGTAATACTTAGGCATATACTAACTACCATCTGAAACAGTTTACCAACATTCGCCGTTTATCATATAAAATTTCATGATTTTCTTAGTTTCGATATGATCATATCGAAACTAAGGTGCTGAATTCGGAAGTTATGCTAAGTTTTACTCACGGACTTTCGCGGCAAATCTCAACCCCGAAGTGCCGTTATTTGCTTAGTTTGGCATGAAGGCGATGTCGGAATTGTATGATATTTTGGATTTGGGCTATGTTGATGATTATCTTAACGTTATTTGCTCATTTAGTATATTGATACATCTCTCAATGCCCCTTTAATGTCTGTTCTGATGTCATGACCTCGCCAGCTTCCTTCTAATCGAACACCAAATAGAGAGATGTAGGGATCTATAGTTTGATCAGTTCCAAATTGGCGAAGCCTCTTTACAGCAGTGAATGAATACAGAAGGACGGGGGCGGCATTATGAAGGCATCAAGCGCACTGTGCATCATAGGCATGACATGTCTGGCCATAATTACTGTTACAGCGGAGAGAGAAAAAACGAATGATTTCTCACCAATTTAGAACTGATTAAACTATCGTCTATAGTCTTACCCTAGTCTGTTCTGGTGTCACGACCTCATCAGGCTCCTTCTTATCGGAATCGGTGACGTCATCCCCACCAGTCTTTTTCTTCTCCTCCTGTGTTTCCACGCCAACACCGCAGTCAGCAGGATATGGCACCACATCGTCTTGGCCCGGTATATGTACAGTTGTGTCTTTGCTGTCCGAATTGTCTGTGTCGTCGTTAACAGCGCCCTCTTTGGTTCGAGATTCCCTGATGCGCACAAATCGCTTGGAATGTGTCTTGGGGACGCCGTGGTACGTGCATGCTCTTCTTGGAACTCTGCGGGGTAGATCCTGGAAGGTTTTTGGACTGGTGTCATGACGATGGGATGAGGGGCCATGCGGTTCACTTCTGTGACCTAAAAAAGAAAGTTTGTGTAAACAAGAAGAGTCTTTAAAAAGACAAACAGCGCTCAGAAGGGGTACATTTAAATGAAGAGGAAAATGTGATGTAAGAGTAATAACCTGAAACATGAGATTGTGATGTAGAACGTGTCATGAGATTGAAGGTGCTGCCTTGTCTTATATGTTATAAGGTTTGATTGAAATGTTTTTGCAACTGTCATGTTGAGGTCTGTCTCACATACCTCGCGCCACGCATAAGTATGTGGAGTCACTGCATTAACCCTATACTGTATATATGCGCAGCGATGGAAATACCCACATGACTTTCCACCCGTGGTAGAGCGACCTGGGGTAGAGCGACCCGGGGTTGATCAACCCTAAGTCGACCAACTCTGGGTGGACTACAATAGCGCCCTCACGGAATAAACCATAATACTGTTTAAAAAACACCTTGGAAACTATAGTCATTCTAAATTATATGTTAAAAAACTCACGGGGTTGGTGGTCGGGGAGGTAAAAACAAGGACGGTCGGGGAGGTAAAAACAAGGACGGATCATTCTAAAACAACCCCGGGACTGTCCAGCCCCGGGACTGTCCAGCCCCGGGACTGTCCACCCAGGGACTGTTTCTAACCCTAAACCTAAACCTAACCCTAACCCTAGTCCACCCAGGGTTGGTCGACTTAGGGTTGGTCGACTTAGGGTTGGTCTACCCCGGGTCGCTCTACCCCGGGTGGAAAGTCATGTGGGTATTTCCATTGCTGCGTATATATGCAATGAGTCCACTTTTGGGCTTTAAAAAAACCAAATCTTTAGTTATCTATTAAAAGAAAGCATTTCGCATAGCTTTTTTCCTAAATGTAGGCGAGACAGACCTTTTTTGTGTGCCTAATCTCAATCCTTCAAGCCATCCTTTCTTTCCCACTCCCTCTTTCTCTCATCATGCATGTTGCTTCCTCCCATTCACTAGAACACATTTCTATGAGCATGTTTCTACTGGGGAACTTAACGGTAATTACCGCCAAGCCCAGCAGAAACAACCAGATAACACTAATTAACGCTAAGTTTTCCAACGGCAAAAACATGCACAAACCAGGTTTGTTAACGCTAATTAACGATCACTTGCCCAGTAGAAACAGCTACCCGTTTAATCTGAACACCAAGTTCTTGTGACCAGGAAATGTACACATCACGCTGGATTCTATGCATTGTGAGGCAGTCTTCTTCAGGTGGCTTATAAACTTAGCGGTAACTTATTTTTGCGAGTAGAAACGGGGGGATTAAAAAGTTAGCGGTAATTAACGTTAAGCTAGTGTTAACTTTGCAGTGCCCCAGTAGAAACATGCTCTATAACTATTATCTCTTCCTCTGATCCATTATATCTGACCCTAACAATAGTAGTTATCATACTGTAAGCTCCTAAACTCCCAGGGGGTACTCACATTATTTAGGGGTGTGTAGCTGGAGGTTGGAATTCCTGCTTTACGTCAAAAATGGCTTATTTGAGACCCATGTTTTGGTTTTTCTTCACAATTTGGGACCCATGTTTAGGGTACGTGACCCTCCCCCAAGCGTTAGAGTGTTTTTTGAAGTGACTATAACGACAATGTGCTTCATTCAACGTTAAACACGTAGATTATTAGACAGTTTTAAATGCTACACATTGAACTACCCCAAACACTATTTTGTCTCCGTTTCTAAGCTAAACACTGTATTTACAGTGTAGTCATCATGCTGTACTCAATCTGAAACACTGTACTAACCTAAATCCACCTGTACCTTATTGAAGCGGACCTTGTAGTCGTTATAATTAGAGGTGGGTGCCGCGTTTATTAATTGGGATACGGCACACAGATCAGGGCATGAAGGTCTTCTATGATCAGGGGGTACATCTGTATAACACACGATAACACAAAGGAGAATACAACACACAAAGGAGAATACGTATAACATCGATAGAATACACATGCAGAAGGAGATATGGTTTATATCAACAACAAAATCAAACTTTAAATATTTGACCAAAAAAAAGGTTAAAAATGCATTTTTGAGGTAAAAACCCCAATTTGTTGACGCTTTTTGGTCAAACCTATAAATCTTAAACAAACAAAAACAATTCCTAAAGAAGTGTCTTTAGATGATTTTGGTGCACTATTTCTTACCAAATACTGTTTTTGCTAAGTTTTCCAAAAATGTTTGAGTCAAAAATAGTGATTTCAAAAGGTAGGGTCGGTAGGTCGGATTTCTTTTTTCTTTTCTTCATTTTTGCTAGTGATTGTTCTGACCCAGTCCTAGCCAGTGTGCCAAATCTGAACCATGTCAGATCTTTTTGATGACCCATACTTGACCCAAAATAACTTACATAATACTATACATGGTATGGGGTCACATAAGGGTCAATTAAGGCCATATACGTGACTTTGAAAAAAAGTTTTGAAAAAAGAAGAAAATATTGATTTTTTTTTTTAAAACAAAATTTCAAATTAAAAAAAAAGTTACAGGGTTGGGGCTATTATAGTACATGGTCGGTCGGACGTGGGCAAACAAACAACTTTTTTTGTGGCCTATATTTCCAAAATCACGCCTTGAGGGTTATGGTTAATATTGAGACATCTGTCTTTTCATGATAAGACAAAATTGGTAAATGTCAATTTGACTAATGTTTCTAGTGTGATAATAGTTTAAAAAGCAACCTATTCAAGCAAACTTATTCATTTCAAGCAGAAAATAGTAATATCTTGACAAATTGGGTAACATTTTAATCTTAAAAAAATTGCGACCCTGATTTTTGAGATTTTAGGGAAGGTTGGCTGTAGGCAACACACACAAAAAAATGTTGGCCTTAGAAACACAACATAGGCAAATACATTTTGGCTATCTAATACATTTTGGCTTTCTAATCTTATTAAAAGTAAGGCCATGTCAACACCAAAGGCTGTAACCAGATTGTAAATGGAACTAGATCTTGCTCTGGTCTAAGACCAGGCTACCTTGATTTTTTATGAGAAAATGATCCCTAGTGACCTCTTCTTGACCTTTGAACTGGTTATTATGATTGACTTATTTTCTTGGCTCATCAAACCAAACAAGATGCAAGAAACCCGGTCCAAATCGGAGCATGTCTTACCTTTTACCCCTGTAAAGTTCAATGACCCCTAGTGACCCCTTTTTGACCTTTGACCTGGTCAATATGATTGACTTATTTTCTTGGCTCATCAAACCAAACAAGATGCAACAAACCCGATCCAAATCGGAGCATGTCTTAACTTTTACCCCTGTAAAGTTCAATGACCCCTTTGACCCCTTCTTGACCTTTGACCTGGTCAATATGATTAACTTATTTTCTTGGCTCATCAAACCAAACAAGATGCAACAAACCCGATCCAAATCGGAGCATGTCTTAACTTTTACCCCTGTAAAGTTCAATGACCCCTTTTGACCCCTTCTTGACCTTTGACCTGGTCAATATGATTAACTTATTTTCTTGGCTCATCAATCCAAACAAGATGCAACAAACTTGGTCTGAATCGGATCATTTCTCAACTTTTACCCCTGTAAAGTTCAATGACCCCTACTGACCCCTTCTTGACCTTTGACCTGGTCAATATGATTGACTTATTTTCTTGGCTTATCAATCCAAACAAGATGCAACAAACCCGGTCCAAATCGGAGCATGTCTTAACTTTTACCCCTGTAAAGTTCAATGACCCCTAGTGACCCCTTCTTGACCTTTGACCTCGTCAATATGGTTGACTTATTTTCTTGGCTTATCAATCCAAACAAGATGCAATAAGCCCGGTCAAAATCAGAGCATGTCTTAACTTTTACCCCTCTAAAGTTCAATGACCCCTAGTGACCCGGCATGACACGTCAGTTTTAATCGCTGAGATCGCTGTATGTGCATGGACCCAAGGAAACTTTTGACCAATTCTGACATTCATCAGCCATTTCCTCTGAGACAAGAAGCATTTTAAGTGATATGGTTAAAAAATCAACATTTTGACCCCTAGTGACCCCAAATGATTTTTAATTTTAAAAACCGTTCTTTTGTATATGCGTACGGTCAAAAGGAATATGTGGACCAATTTTGACAATCCTAGGTCATTTCACTAAATTGGAAATGCGTTTTAAGTAAAAATCACGTTTTGACCCCTAGTGACCCCCCTGTGACCTTTGACCCCAAACTGTGAGGTCCTGTAATGAAGGTCTGGTAGGGGGTCCTACTGACCAAATCTGGTGATTGTAGCATGTAAACTGTAGGAGAAGAAGCATTTTGTAGAAATATTGCCAGAAGAAGAAGAAGAAGCAGAAAGAAACGGCAGAGATAGAGTACCTGGATTTTTGAAAAAATCAAGGTAATCAATGCAAACACAAAAGCTCTTATGGAAGGAAACAGTAGCTACAAAGCGAGAGGAATGCAGTGATACGAATACTGTAAAACACTAAACATTTCACAGCATTAACATTAAGTGAATTTGCAAAACACCACCTTTTAGCGGCATTTTAATTTCACTACTTGAAGCAACTTGCTATGTTAACCTCTTAATTAGAGGCATTTTAATTTAGCGAAATTAGCTAAATTAAAAATGCTAAAGAAATGTTGTTGTTTTGCAGTACTTTACAAAGATAGTTATGCAAGTAAAGTTGACCGTGACAGGAAATATTAACCAATCAAAACATCATATATACGACAACATACAATAGAGAAAATACACTTTTAAAAACAATGGAGTCAAATTATGCACACACACTAAAAAAACAGGGTTAACATTTGACCGCATTCATAGGTTGTGTGCATTATTTAACACGGCCCGTAGTCAATATCACCCCTTTTTAAAAAGTGCACTACTTGGCATAAAAAAAATTCCATGAAAAATAGTTTTCACATCGATATTGATCAATGTTTTCTTGATATAGACACCTTTTTAGGAACATAATTAAAGGTGGATGTTCTGATTGTTGGCCCAATTTTCAACTTGATGTTTCTATTTTACATGCAAGGTCATCCTTAAAATTCCCACTCCAAAGTTTAAGTTGCATAACTCCAATGGGTCATATTTTAGAAGCAGAAGCACAAGGTCACACAAAAAAGCCCATTGAGTAGTACACAAACTTGCTGGTGGTTAACCACCTTTGGCAGTAATTCACCACATTTTAGCCTATGATTTATAAATGGAACATTTCTGGCCCCTATAAGATTTTACAGACATAATGAGAAAAATATGGGGATTCTTCTGATATAAAAATATCTTGATGTGAAAAAAATCATAGCCCCAAAAAGTGATCGGAACATACACCTTTAATTGAGGAATGACTAAAGATAGAAACCAAATCTGAGCGGTGCGTCAAATAGATCGGTAGGTGATGGGTTTTTTACGATGCAACGAATAGAACAGTATGTTAAGCGAACAACTATACACTTAAAAATATGTAGTAAAAAATGATCCCATTGTAGTTGGAGCATAGTTGACCCTCATCTAAAAAGGGTCAAAACTGACTGATGCAGGGTCAAATTGACTAAAAATGGTCAAGACTGACAAGAAAATTGTTGTAATTGCGTAACATGCCATTGTAAATTAGGGTAGGGCAGGTATGATTTTTTGAAATTTAAATTTTGAACTGTATATTATATTATAAATTTGATCTCATAGAGTCAAATAAATCACAAAATATCATGAGGCCGTTAGCTATCGTCAGATTTGCTGTGTATTGTATTCCTTTTTGATGAGGAGCACCAAATATTGTTTTTGTATTTATTTTGTTGTTTTTGTTTGATTTTTTGTTTTGTTATTACATTTTCTGCAGAAAAAAAGAAGAAGTCCGGGTCGGGGGGGGGGGGGGGGGGGGGGGTGGTGTAAATTAGGGTCGGGGCGGATTACGCCAATACAACAAACACAAATTGTTGGCCTAATGTTATCCCTTCAGTGATCAACTAAGCACCAACTGCAATGGGGTCATTTTTAACTACATATTTTTAGTGTGTATATACTTACTTTCGTAGTCCAACTCGCTAAAGCGTCTGTTGTATCTGTTCGGCGCTTCTGCAGCGCCCTCGTTTGCTGTTGAATTAAACAGACGTTGGCGAGACGGGATCTCTCCCAGGAGTTTGACGATCTCCTCATGGTCGACATGTCTCGGGAGGGTGCTCGGGTGCAACAGGGAAGACTGTATGGGAAAAAGAAGAAGAAAAAAAACTCTTTTTAAAATAAAAAAATCACAAAATGTTTCGAAAAAGTCAACATTATTGAATTTCATTACCATATTTGGAATCACCATGAAAAATTCATCGAAATAAGTACAAACATGCCTAGTATAAGTTCAGGAATCCTTGAATCCTTGAAAGTTGGGAAAAGTTTAAATAAAAAACCAAACATATTTATCACTTTCAATGCGGCTGTTGGTTTTATTGTATACAAAACAAATGTTTCGGAAACCCTTACCAACTTGCAAGGTATATCCAAATTATTACTTAATACTTACTTGGCATGTTTGTACTTATTTCAATGCATTTCTCATAGTGATTCCAAATATCGGGGCTTCAAAAATGGTCAAATACTGATTTAGACCACAAAATGACTTTGCGATATCCAAACTCTCAAGCGGTGTTACACCGGTATTACACCGATTTTATACCGGTATTAAAACGATATTTTTTTCTATTGTTAAAAGCATTGGAAAAAGATCAGTGATTAACACCCCGCTGCACCCGCCTCTCTACTTATCTGGCGTTAACAATAGAACTATTGTAGTACTGTCGATGGCTTAATTAGTGAAGCAGACAGATGAAAGCGCGAGGAAGGTTGTGTTATTAAGCTGACCAGTGTTCACCCGACCCCCGTTGTGACGTAAAGAGCGACCCATTTGGCAGATTGTACACCTATCGGGTTTCTAGTACAAGTGCCAGGTTTTATCATGGCAGGTGATGGAGGAGGAGGCTAACCGCGACACCACTCAAACCCCGACTCAAACGAGATATGTTTGTAGCCGCCTATTCATTGCTAGGCTTATCGTACTCCACTCGTTAACGTCATAAGAATCCTCCTCCTTGAAGTGGCCTTATAAAGACTATTGTTCAGCCGTGGATGATTTTGAGTAAGCAGTTCATGCATGGATAATGTTATCATTGAATACTAAACAATATGGGAGCCATTAAACATAACGTTTGATTGTTTTCTGGTTTAGGCATAATGTGTGTAATCAAGTAGCATTATGAATCTTACTCCCCTAAATAGTGTCATTTTTCTGCGTTTTAGACTATTTAAGAATGTTGCATACACTCTGAACGTGACCTAATAAATAATAATTATTAAGAAATGAAGTAATTAATGTAAATAAATAATATATAAATTAATAATTATATCAATCAAATCTACTGTATTTAGGCCTATTTATAATTAATTGATTGATGAATAATTAAATAAACATCAACAATTAAGAAAGAAAATACAAAATAAATAAATAACGTTAAAATGATGTCAATATAAATGAAAACCGACCTCTACCCAGACTCGACCGCTCTACGTATAGAGCACAAGGAATATAAACCGACACAAAGATTCGAACGTACGGCGTGCTGATTGAGAGCCCTAATCTTTACCAACTGAGCTATTTCGATTTTCCTGAAATCCTCAGCGCTTTATACCCAAATATAGTTCTCATTCAACTATCCCCTAAATACACACGGATTTTTAAACACGGTGTTGTTGTCTGTAAAATGAGTCTATGATTTATTAGATTTAAGTTATTTTCGTTCGGCCTATATCAACAATTTTTGAACAACATTACAAGTTATTCGCGGTATATTAAATGTATAATTTAACAAAAACCCTAGTATACCACCCCCACCCCCAACTCAAAGGTTGCATTCATGACTCAACGATTTTTACGAAACTTATGTAAATCCTTATCGATTGCACAGTCAGACATCAAGGAATTACCTCAATAGAATCCATTTCACCCATGCGTGTCCGTAACAAAAGGGTCTTGTTCCCGTAGTATTTGTTGTTCAGATCAATTTGATGCAAGTCTTACTGTTCAAAGAATGACCTATACATTTGGCGGGTTATTTAAACGTGTTGATCTGTAGTATTAGTCTTTTCAAATTTGGGAACAGACTTTAGTTCCTACAAATACGACCGACTCATGGATGGCTTCTATTGCTAGTATTCACATCACATACATGTAGCATTGAATATAATTTAGATTACAAAAAGGATTTGGTTTTTCTGTCACGAGGAGGACAATGAAAACATTGAATTGTACCTGTCCAATTACTGTATCCGATTTCGTATCGAATAATGTTAAAATCCATGTTCTGTTTCTTATAATAATTGTATTGCTACTACGTATGTAGCTCCTTATAATAATAATATTAAAAAACCCACACACACAAAAAAGCCCCCAACAAACAAAAACAACAAAAACAAAAACAACAAAAACAAATTCAACCCCCCCCCCCCCTGCCCAAAAAAAAAAGTAAGAAAAAACAGAAGAAATAAATATAAAGGGATAGCATAAATAAATATAATCATAAATATGGGTAAAAAACCATGGGACGTACAAAATAAAGGTACTACTGAGATCGAACTTACGATTCAATGGTATCTATATCATTATGAGTGTTTATTGTAAATCCGCTGCCCTACCAACTGAGCTAACCGGTACACAGCAATTTCTTGTCATGCGCGTTCAAATATATGGATAGGTTCACATGATTTTGAAAAAAAAGATAAAACAATAATAGGTCTAATGAATAACAAAGCCCCTCCCCAAGAAAAATAAATAAAAAATATTACAAAATAACAAAACGAAAACGTTAACAAAACAAAACAAAACAAAACAGAGACATTGGAGACACAGAGAGAAAAAAGAAGAAAAGAGAAGAAGTAATGGTTGGTTGAGGAATTGAACCCAGGATTCCTGCGTGGGAGCGCTAGAGCGTGGCCACTATGCTGCACTAGACTATTACATTTCTTACGCGTTGATGATCCCCATACATCTTTCAAAATTAAAAAGAATGAAGCAATTAGCATTTTAAACAATACAAATTGTTTATGATTCCAGCTTCTTGCGGGTGCTGTGCAATCTGTAATTGCTTCAGTATTACGTGCACTAGGGCTGTGAGAATTGAGCGTAAAATGTCCCGGGAAAATGTCGCAAGTTGTATAGTGGTTCCATGTTAGAGTTAGAGTAAACAACATTCCAGACTCGTGATGATCGGTAGCCTAATTGATATGTCTAGACGACTAATTGAGCCATCGACAGTACTACAATAGTTCTATTGTTAACGCCAGATAAGTAGAGAGGCGGGTGCAGCGGGGTGTTAATCACTGATCTTTTTCCGATGCTTTTAACAATAGAAAAAAATATCGTTTTAATACCAGTATACCGTGCAAAAGTATTTCTCCCCCTGGAAGCTTGCAAGTTATCACTGTCCACAATTTAGTATGAAACCATCAGACCCAATTACCATTTCATTGTGTTCATTGTAAATTTTATACCAATAAATTCATGTTTCCTATTCAGATTCATGATTTAAAAGCATTACAATTCATGATTTTATCGAGCAAGTCAAAATTCCAATGTAAAATCGCTGTAGTAAATCACCTCATGACTATCAATTAGCTCATTATCTGCAGTGTAACGAACGCTATGGGAATTTTCAACTGAAATCAACTGGCGCGGCAGTGTAAATCTAGAATACCGGGACCTACAATCAAGGAAAAAAAGGTTGGCACACTTTGTCCTAATTACGGGAAAAAACCCGCCCCTCTCCCCGGAGGCAATGTTGATCCGAGTCATATTATCAGAAGCCTTGGCAGTTCCCCCAACATTGATTGATGGGGGATGGGGAAGGATATAAGAAAGGGGGAGACTTTTGCTTTCTATTAAACAGTGCTATGTCCCAAGTGTGATCTCAATTGCGAGCACAGGGATAGTTGTACTGAGTTGCGTCAAGTGTGCCAACTATTATTTTCCTTGATTGTCTAAGCGAAATCCTAAATTCACCATCTGGGATTGTTTTTTGGCTATAACTTTAGAACCAAATGTCCAAGGCTAATGAGGTTTTGCACGATTATTGTAGGGTATATTGTCAACATTCCCTAAAAGTTACAAGCATCAATTACGTCATTTAGGGATTGGTCAGTCAATACTTAGGCAACATATACGTCAAAACATGTTATTTTTACAATTTATTTTCATGGATGTGAAACAAAATGTTGAAGAACAGTTAGAGTTCGTATATGTATTAATTGATTTCTAATCAACATTTGATAAACGGCATATAAAGTCAGACAAAAGTGTATTAGGGACTGGCCATTAATTACTAACGCTGTCTCTGTATATTAAATGTGTGCGACTATAGGTCTATAATAGGCCTTGCAATTGTTATAGTTCATGCAAACATTACTATCTTCAGAAGATAGCAATTAATGACACAATGCCATGTTATGTTCGTAGCATTAAAATATATAATCATGGAAAATAATAATAATAACATTTATTTACAAAATAAATAAAGCCACATAAACAGAATGGCTAATACAATCAAAGATAGAACGAAAAGTCACTTTGTGTATTAGGGACTGGTCATTATTTACTGTCGCTGTCTCTGTATCTTAATTGTGTGCGACTATAGGTGTATAATAGGCCTTGCCATTGTTATAGTTCATGCAAACATTACTATCTTCAGAAGATAGCAATTAATGACACAATGACATGTTATGTTCTTAGCATTAAAATATGAAATTATGGAAAATAAATAAAGTCACATATATCAAATAATGCGCCATGAAGACAAAACTCTAAGATAATGTGCCGATTATTTAAAAAATGGAATTTATGATCGTTTAGAAATAAGCTTAGAAGCACACACAAGAAGAAGAAAAATAGAAGCTCGGGCAAGGATTCGAACCTGGGCCAGCGGCGTGGAAGTCTGATATGTTAACCACTACACCAACCGGGCGTGTGTGCATGTTGTAATTGAATTATACGCTATCAATACACGTGCATTGTTATTGCAGCGGTGAATCATTGCAACGGTACACCATAAATGCTCATCAAATTTCTCATTATTATGAAATGCAAAACTTTTTTTTCTCAATGGATTAGTGTTTAGTGGACAATGTGAAACTAATGGGCTATCTTTTAGAAGAAATGAGTAGCATCTTCGGTATGTTTTAACGGTTCACCCTGATGAAATAAAACATATATGACTCATTAGATTTATTTTATTTCAGCAATGGTACACCGTTCAAAGGTGGGTATGCGGTGATTAATCTTTGCTTAAAAAGGGTCTATACGAACGGTATTTGTCCTCTAATCCCTTATCCATTGAAAAATCAGTTCTGTATTTCGTAACAATGACACATTTAATGATTTGTTATGGTGTACCGTTGATATTGATTCACCATTGCGATGACAATACACGAGCATTGATAGCGTATAATTCAGTTTTAACATGCACACATGGCCGGTTGGTGTAGTGGTTAACATATGAGACTTGCACGCCGCTGGCCCGGGTTCGAATCCTTGTCTAAGCTTCTATTCGATAATTAATTTTTTGTTGCTTCTTTTTTTCGAACAATCATGATTTGCATTATTTGTTTTAATCAGCACTATCATTGTGTCTTCTATTTCTTGAATAATCATAATGTCCTTGATTTTGGTACCGTTTTGTTATACTTAATCATGTTAATTCAAAGAGTGCAGATGTACTCATTCTTATATATGGGCGTAATGTTACGGTTGACGCATGGCTTGACAACTTTGATTTATTGTCAAAACAAAACAGGCATATTTCATGTTGGGTCTATATTTTTGAGTTATATAGACACTGGTATTAAGATATATAGATATAGATACTGGTCTTGAGATATATATAAACGACGGGAAGATGTTTTCTCAACGTTTAGCTGATGATATATGAGGTCGAGCATCCATCTGAATTTAAATAACTGGTCATGTTTATAGTTTCACGGGCATTTTAAGTGAAAGATATACCTCCTTATTTAAAATTGATCGGTCCCTAAAAGTACGTTGATGCATAATGTTTGAACACGTGACCAATGTTATAACCTATCTGTCCTCCAAATCTGGTGAAGAAATCTTTGTTTAATCTCATGTTATAGCCAAAAGACTTAACACAGATGATTTTTTTAGCAAATGACTCAGACAATCAAGGAAAAAAAGGTTGGCACACTTTGTCCTAATTACGGGAAAAAACCCGCCCCTCTCCCCGGAGGCAATGTTTTCCCCCAACATTGATTGATGGGGGATGGGGAGAAGGATATAAGTGTGATCTCAATTGCGAGCACAGGGATAGTTGTACTGAGTTGCGTCAAGTGTGCCAACTATTATTTTCCTTGATTGTAGAACACCTAAACTCGAACCCATTAGTTTGATGGACAACACACATGTCTTTTCAAATCAATACTTAACGCATATGGGAACGAGAGTGACATTTTATTTATGAATTGTGAGAAGTAGTTTCATGACAGTGCAAAAGGCTATACAAAGGCTTTTGTGTAGCGCACATTTAATCCAATACAGCATAGTTACTTACTTCGCCATCCATACCTTATTACATTGCATACTAAGTATACACTTTGAACTGCTTTGAAACTTTGCTATTTTTTCCATGCATCATCAAATTTAAGAGGTTCCCTGCAATTTTGATCCAGACCCGTTGGACAATTTCAAGGTGTAACTTGACGAGTCAAACAAGAAAGATAGTGTCTATGACACGCAGACGGCAATGCGTCAGAATGCAACGCGACCCTTCTGAAACAAACTGCAGGCATTGGTAAGATGGGATTTCTCCTTGGAGTGTGATGTTTCTTTATGTTCCACGTGTCTTGGGAGGATGCTTTGGTGTAATAAGGAAGGTTGCATTGGGGGAGGGGGTGGGGTTAGAATGTGAATGATTTGCACTTTGTAACTATTCCAGTTGAAGTTGAGAGTGTAGATTCCAAATAGAGTCACCCATGCAGGTATACCCATTTGAAAGGGGAAGATTAAGATCATGTTTTCCATAAGGGGTGAATTGTAGCCCATTCATAGTGCACAGAATCTTGGGTGCATCCATAGAGGGGGTACTCAATTTCATTTTGTGACGCGGAATGAGTCAGATGTCGGAAATATTTATTTTGAGTTACAGGTAAAAAGAAGTGACAAATTCCTATGTTTTACTTTGTTTTCTTAGTTGGTACATTGTCTGTAACTTAAAAACTAGCAGTTCAATAGTGTTGAATTTGGACCATATTGTAGCATTTTCCACCTATAATAATAGAACTGGGGCGAGGGCGTCCGCCGCCTCCCCCAATTTTACAATGTACCTGTTTTGTGTACCAATGCACCTTTTTTGTGTACTATATTGTACCTTTTTTTGTAAAACACCCAGGATTGGATCAAAATATGTCCTAACCCCCCTTTCAAGTTTCTCGAGTTGTCTGCCAAAAAACTTAAGACAACCTTTTACAATGTACCTTTTCCGAACCCCCAACCCCCCCCCCCACCTCAAAAATCCTGGTTACAGGCTTGACATGCAGAGACACAAGTGTAGACACTTGATTGGTTGCATCTTTTCGGTATCAGAGAAGCCGGTGCACGGTTGAGCTAAGTAAGACAGCTTATCGAATCACTGGATCAGGCACAGAAATCAACTAAATTGGGAGCCACATGAGTTTTAATATCAAGGGCATCTGACAGGAGACTGACCCCACTCCCAACTACTCCCTCAGGGGCGGAAATTTCTTGTTAGGTGTGGGGGGATGATAAATGTTGGCCCCAAAAAATGAAATTGAGCTGGTACCATCTATGCGGTGAGCTATGCTCGGACAGGGGTGTGTCTGAGGGGGGATGTGCCCCCCTCAGAAGTAGAAGAAATTTCAATTTTCAAACTCATTTGGTGCGATCTGGTGTATACTTTTGACCAATATTGTATTGAAAAGCCATCGCTTCATTTTCAATAAATATTTTGGTTTTTTTTATGCACGAAAGAAGTTGAGCATTTTTTATACTGATATATTCTTGAACTTAGTATAGATGGTTAAAAAGCTCCAACAGGGGGGAGTCTGAGGGGGATGTGCCCCCCTCAGAAGTAGAAAAAAAATCAATTTTCAAACTCATTTGGTGCGATCTGGTGTATACTTTTGACCAATATTGTATTGAAAAGCCATCACTTTATTTCTGATCAATATTGGCTTTTTAAATAGGCAGATAGGCCTATGCCAGAAAGAAGTTAATTAGTTACCTCCAAAAGATGGATTCTAGTCAACGTACGTATGCGTATGTATCCTGACCAACGTATATACAATAAATTCCAAACGTTCTTATGTCCCTCACATGCCTCCCCGCCCACCTTTCTTTCTCTTTTTCCTTTTTTTCTCCTTTTTCCCCCTCTTTTACTTTCTTTTTTTCCCCCTTTTTTCTTTTTTTTGTTGGTAGATGTGAAAAATCAGGGGGGGGGGGATGATTACATTGACCATTCCCCCAGGTCAAAAAGTGGGGGGGATATATCCCCCCCATCCCCCCGGGATTTCCGCCCTTGTACTCCCTTACCTGATTTTTTCTGCTTTGGTATACCGCCTTAGCCTTCGCCGGACAACCCCCTCTTAAAGAGCTCGTTTTCTTCATATTTATAACACACGGCACAGACAAATAGAACTAAAAATAGACACTGGAACTCCAACAAACAAATCTAGATCAACAGGTAGTAGATATTCCTAGATTACAGCACTGGAAAGATTTACGAAATCTAATCCCAAAATAATATTTTCGGTGTGATTATCTTAAAATGTTTTGAGCCACAAACTCAAAACAAGAAAACTTGTGTCACACATCATAGCAGTCAGCCACACTCGGTATGAGAGTGATCCGGTTCCGGTAGTGCATTACAACTCTGATGAAATCTGACAGATCAAGTCATGATGAAACGTTAGTTAGTTGGTGAGTAATTTTCCAATCATTCTCCTCAATCACTGGTTTTGATGAATACAACGTTTCATCCCCTTATAAAGTTTCACTAATTTTTAGCAAGAACAATTAGAAGACACTAATTTCTAGCAGGAACAATTGGAAGATGAAACAGACAAGAAACGCAGAACACATTACATACATTGTCATTTTTTCTCTCTTTGCATTGCCAAATGTACATTTTCCAATTTTATAAATGTACACCTTAAGTGAATGAACTTGTCACTCTGTATCAGACCGCAACCATTTAACGTAAAACGACCGTCGAACCGTCGGGAATATGATCATAAATGCGGGAAAAATATGTGTAAGATGTTGACGACTCTCATGCGAAGTAACCTAATCGCTCTTGAGTGGTTCATCGTACCGCTCTATAGGGACGATAATCAATGCATAATCTGCGTCATATGTGAGAATGAGCCGGGCCCGGGTGATCCCTGTTGACAAACTCTTACACAGACCAACTGTGTCAGATGATCTCTGTTGACAAACTCTTACACAGACCAACTTTTAAGAGACGGTGTTTAATGAGCAAATTGGGTCATTTCAATTAAATCTAAATCGGTAAAAACCTGGACACAACCTTTGCTGCTATAGCTACATTCTAGTAAGTATTAGTCAGCGGGACATGCACTCTTAAAATATCGTGATGCCTTAGTTAATACCCTTTTTTAAGAGTGTGTAGAACTAATTCAATTAATGCCCAAACATACAAGGACAAAACTAAACGGAGATTGATTTCCGAATAGTGGGAATATGTTTTTGTTATATAAAAGCACTTTTTCAATATAACTATCATACATTTCATCGGTGGTCAAGGGTCAAAGTAACAGGTCTTTTACCGGGAGCTATTTTTTTCTTCAAAAGTAGCGCCCGGTACACTGGGATTTGTTGAGAACCGGGAGCTTCTTTTTAGTCTACCATGAACTACTTTTTAAGTCAAATAAAGTATACATTTTTCGTTCGGTATTACCCGCCATGATCAATCACGCGTAAGCATACGATCATACATGTGCCAGAAAGTAACTTTCCCTTTTTGTATTCATTGCGCATGTCCAGTGGCCTAGAAAATAAATTGAGAAGTAAACTCTCCTTTTGAAAGATCACTACATCATGGAAAGTGGGAAAATCCCACAATCATGACATCGACGGCAGTGCACAGACAGTAGACCATTGGGATTGGTTTTTTGTTGATAGAAATTTGTATTAAACTTGGCTGTTATGAATTATGGAGACTTTCAAACAACATACTTGACTCAGATTTTAAACAAAAATCCAGCATGGTAGCATTGTCAGATCGAAATTTGATGTTTTGGGCAAGCTTCCAGATTGTAATCTGGGCTCTGGTTTGGGCAAAATATCAGCGCTCGGTCTTTTATTGAATCAAACCAACAAGAAGAAAAAATCTGAGTGCCCAGGCAAAATGATTTTATTGCGTGCTAAATTTGGGTAAAAACGCATATTTTTAATTTCATAGAACTTCCAGTGTTGCCAGAGCCAAAAATAGGATTCAAAATAATGTTGAAGAGTCGGCATTACCTGTCAGTAAAGAAAGATAATACCTTGCAAAATTTAAGTCCTTTATTTGATATCTTTTACACTTTTGAGTCAGTAGCTTGGAAGAACTAGGGATATTTTAACCCCAAAATTCTTAGAAATGGTGAAAATAGCCCTAAATAGCCCAAAATACAAATGTGCGTTGCCATGGCAACAGAGGTTTTTTGAAAGTTTAAAATGCATTTCAGTATGTTATACCATAAGACCTTCCACCATACCAATAATAAGCTAAATCCATTTTTTATCATGCACATGACCTGGTGGTATTTAGGTGATATGGGGCTTAATCATCCTCCTTCAATACATCATTTGGCAACTTTTGAATTGAGATATTCCTCCATTCAATGTGTGCTCATTCAAGCATTACAACACCTGTGTAGCTATACCCCCGCTCTAGTGGGGGTGTGCACCCCGGTGTGCACACATTTATGTGTGCCAAAACTTGTTTCGATGGAGTTATTATTTTAAAAATATCAGGCATAATCTAAAGGGAAACATATTTTTGTTGAACTGTGTATGTTAACCTTGAGTGAGATTAGCAGAGGGTCAACGCAATCAGAGAATTGCGCGACCTTGAGTTAGTCTCGAAGCTACCGCAGTGGTACCGCTAGACTCGAGGCTAAAATCGTAGCCTAGACAGGCACTCTGGATTATATTAGCGGTATAATTTTGTTAAGCTGGAGAATAGCTAATCTCGAGACTGAACAGGCCTTTAAGGTACAAATAAGCTTGATATTGGTGGATAGTTAAAATGATATCTTCAGAAGATAGTGATCCTACCCAAACATATATGGGCTAGCATAAGATTGCACAGTTTCATGATTTTGACCACATTGTCAGCCCATACCATCTATAACCGATTTTCTAGATGAAGATCTGTTTTTCATAACTTGCACTAGGGGTAGCTTGAGCTGATAGTCACATATACATTAAGTACGATAAAATAGCCTGAATTGGAAAAATAAGTTTGTGACAAGAAAGAAATCGCTAGCTAAATTTGGGCAATAAATCACAGCTTCATTTCATGTATAAAGGGCTCCTTTTTCCTCTATAAGAATCCAAAATCAGGCCACACACAAAAATCCTGTACTAGGGGCCAGCCCAACCCATTTGTTGTCCTTCAAATTTTTAAATTGTTTGTAAAATATTTTGCAGTTTGTTTTACAAACTGTTTGATTTTTTTTAAATGTTTGAAATGTTTTTGAAATTGTCAATTTATTTTGAATATTTTTGGAAAATTGCCATTATTTCCTCGAAAATTTAAGGGGAAAAACGCGAAACCTGACCCTACTTGAGACGTCCGTTTTACTAGTAGAAGATGTTGTGTTTTGCTGTCGCCTAAGGTTTCTGAGAGTGCACAGATGCTTATCCCTTTTATATATGAGTACCTCATCAGATATGTTCACAATTTCATGTTTCATGTTTTCCGCCCCTTCCTTATCTGCTTCTCTCAACATACCAATTTTATTCAGTTCTAATTAAGGCGAGGAAAAAAACCCACCCTGTTTTACGGGCCCGACCGACCCACTTCTGTTTTCTTTTTTTTAGATCTTTTTTTCTCAAATCATGAAAATTCAGCCTTTTTTGGCCGAAAAACTGGCGATATTTTTGTTTCACACTTTTTTCAAAGAACTCCCGATTTTTGCTTTGAACGTGTTATACTTCTTACGAGGATGCTTTAAACATTTGCAAATTTGACACCCTCTCCGGTAGACATGAAGGGCACTGTCTTAGGAAGGGCTTTCCAAATCGCACCAGTTCTCTAATATACCACCTACCAGAGGGGAGTGTCATGGGCGGTTTTTACGTAATAATAGTAAGCTTTCTCAGCCGACAGCCAGGACTAATAGGTTCAAAACAGTCCTGTGCCCTATTTTGTGCAGCTTTTAAATAAATAGGCCCAGGATTTTTCTGCACCCACTTCTAGTTTTATTTTCATAATGGTATTTGCTATGTACATATGCAATTTGATATTTTTAATGTTTTTCTCCAATGTTTTTCAATGATTTATATCATATCACATTTTTAATGTTTTTTATCTATAATGTGCAATATTCTCTTTTATATTAATTAATAAGTTACCTTGCCTTGTTTTTCAATGTTTTTTATCATGTAAATTTCATGTAATTTGGCCTTAGGGCCAGGACTGTGAAATATTAATCAAATCAATCAATCAATCAATCATTCAAAAGATGAGTGGATTGGTCCTGTAAAATGATCCCCCAACCCCACACTTCTTTCTAATTTTATCATTTATATTGCATTATTTGTATGAAATATTGAATAAATGCCTAAATAATACTCAAACATTTTCATTTTACAAATGCAACCATTAAAGTAAAGCAAAGATTTTTACTTGTGTAGTATATTACAAATGGTTTTAAGGGAGTGTTCATAAATACTTTGGGGGGCGGGCTGGATAATAATAGGGGGGCCCAAAAAGTGTTGATACTCTGCAAAGGGGGGGGGGGGGGGGGGTCAAAAAAAGTTTTTGAAAACCCCAACAGAGGGGGGGGGGGGGGGTCAAAAAAGTTTAAAACACTCATTAGTTTCCAATATTTTCCAAACCCCTGCTTTACATGTATGCACATTATTTACGGAACGTTCATAAATCAACATAAAAAATAGCTAATTTTTTGGCGCGCAGATGCCTACGACCCTATTTTCATGTACTAGCCCAGCTACAAAAGAATGAAGGGCAAATTCATATCAATAGCAAAAACATATTTAATTGGAGGGAGCATCCTAATTGGTTTCAAAAACAGAGATCCGTGCATAAATATGTGAAGTTATTCAAGGGATTAAAGACCATGGCACTAAACCAAAGATACCTGCACTTGAAGTGGGAGTTCTGATTCACTCTAGATTCTACAACCTGCCCTCCTAGTTGTGATGCGTCCATCAAAAATAGAAAATGATACATGGTAAAAAAAAACACCATAAAATATATCATATTTATGTTCTCTGAACTTGATAACAATGAACGGGGACAAGAAAGTTTCAGGTGCAGGCAGTAATACAGGGGGGGTCGAAAAAAGTTTATAGCATGGCAAGAGGGGGGGGGGGGGGGGGGTCAAAAAAGTTTGTGGCATGGTGAGAGGGGGGGGGGGGGGGTCAAAAAAGTGTTGATATACCAAAAATGAAATTATCCAGCCCCCCCCCCCACCAAAGTATTTATAAACGGTCCCTAAGTGCATTGACCAGGGAAATTGACTACAGGGAATCCAGACCAGACTGTTCGCAATGACGTAATTAGGACGAGGGGGTTATACTCTATTTGGCTTCCTCTGGACAGTGACGTAACTTAAAAGACACATAGGTGCGCACATATGTGCTGCAAACAATACGCAGTTATGTCACTGTCTCGTGATGGCATAGACTATAGTAGTGGAGGTTATAGACCTTCCGGAATATTATCGCTACTCTGAGTTTCATGGACAATCCCATACAGTCATTTTGTCCAATCATTAAAGTAAAGCAAAGATTTCTTCTGTTGTAGTATAGGCTATTACAGATGGTTTTAAGTGCATTGACCAGGGAAATTGGCTACAGGGAATCCAGACTATGGAATGAGAAACCAGACTGTTTGCAATGACGTAATTAGGACGTCGAATGATTATACTCTATTTGGCTTGGCTTCCTCTGGACAGTGACGTAACTTAAAAGACACAGTAGGCGTGCACGTTATGTGCTGCAATTAGTAGAATACGCAGTTACGTCACTGTCTCGTGATGGCTATAGTAGTGGAGGGTGATGATTGGACAAAATGACCTGATGATTGGACAAAATGACCGCATGGGATTGTCCATAAAACTCAGAGAAGCGATAATATTCCGGAAGGTCTATAACCTCTGAATTTGTATAAGCTCTACCATTTATGGTATTGAGCACTTTGTTCAATGGCTAGTCTAACCAGAAACTGTTGTCAATAAATAACTTGTAAATATATATATAAAACATAATACTCAGACATTTTTATTTTACAAATGCAACCATTAAAGTAAAGCAAAGATTTCAACTGTTGTAGTATTGTAGTATAGGCTATTACAGATGGTTTTAAGTGCATTGACCAGGGAAATTGACTACAGGGACTCCAGACTATGGAGAAAACAGACTGTTTGCAATGACGTAATTAGGACGAGGGGTTATACTCTATTTGGCTTCCTCTGGACTGGACAGTGACGTAACTTAAAAGACGAAGCAGGCGCGCACATTATGTGCTGCAATTAGTAAAATATGCAGTTACGTCACTGTCTCGTGATGGCATAGACTATAGTAGTGGAGGGTGCGCTAAGAAAGTACTATTGGTAAAATGACAATACATAAAAACGGTTACTCTCCTTTGTATTGTCATCTTTGAATACCTTTGCAATATTTTAGATCAAGGAAAATAAAAAGTGAAAAATAGAGGGGAAATCATGTTAACCCCAACTGGGATCACAATTTTGGTAGAGAAAACATACATGGGCTTGGAGATTATAGGCTTGTAGAAGTAGTATTATTTAGCATGGGGGCAGGGGTTATTATTATTTTGATACCATAAACCTATTAAACCCCCAGAACCTGGTTTTTAACCAGGATCTGGCCGGGAATCGATCCAGGAACTCTCCGGACATCGGCCCATCATCCCATCCACTAAGACACGACCCTCAGCTACGTACTCGTTTGTGTTGTAGTATACCGCACTCACTATATGGGCTCGGTTGATTACATCATCGAAAACCATCCGCACATGGTTATTGTGTACCAAAAAAATGATAGTATTATGTGTCCACTTTCCGGACCTATAAATGCTTTTTTTACTATGCACTCTTGAAAGATAGAAAATAGTCACATTTAAAGAAATGTAGGTATATCTCTGAGGAAAATATTTTGGCTGCGGACCATTTGTCCCCTTGCATCCCTGAGCTGCGAATTACGTACCCACCTAAGCGGTGGATTGCTTTCACTGCTGATTCAATGCATATTACAGCTAACGTCATATATTTCTTTACACATCAGGATTCTTCATTCAGATTTCTTTTTTGCGCGAAGGACTGTGCAAAGTTGCATACAGATTGGTATCAAGAGGTGGTCCCGCCTCCAGTCCCACAGTGAATGGGTATCAAATGCAACGTGGCTTTATAGGGCATTTAAAAAAACATTGACACAAATCCCCTGTTTGAATTTTCCCATTAAGTAAAATCACTTTGATTCCCCAAAATTAGTGCAATTCTCAGAAAGTCATAGTTGGAGGGGGCGAGTTAGTCCTTTTCCCGGTACTAATACCTTTGATGAAAGTTACTGAAGCTACGTAATGCACGCTCACACAAATCATCAAGTAGGCCTATTTGAAGGTTAAATTTCTTCTCTCCTCCTAGTTTATTTTCGCTTTTAACTTCTCTCCCTTCCTCTTGCATAATAAATATCTCCCTAATTCTTTTCCACCTCTCTTTCCTTCCTTCCCTTCATTTTTCACTTTCCTTTTCTTTCCCTAACTTCCTCATATCCCTTTCTTTCCCTTTCCTTTCCATTTCCTTTTAAGCCCGGTAGTTTGAGCTGGTCTTCCCGGTAAAAGCTGCCAGGGTGCCCCCCCCCCCACTCCCTGACCCACCGGGATATACGCTACTGCCCCCGAGCTGTGGATATTATAACCCTTATGCTGCATAGAGATTCAATGCACTTATGACTGCTTATGTACGTCACACTAATGAACTATCTCATCTCAGGAATTCAAAAATATCATAAGCGACATCTTCGGCCAAATCAAATTATTAGTTAGTTATATAAGTAAAATATAGGGAAATCAACACATAAGTCTTTTTACCAGCCTTTAAATTGGAATTAACTAATGTATCAAATAATTAAGATTGTTAAAACAGTAATTAAATTAACAAAATTGAGCACAAACATTGTTTTCCTGCAAAATGGCCAAAACATCACTTGCCACGTTCTTGCTTTCCCACAATGATCATCACAGATTCTATGCACTTTTTATACTTTTTACTAATGTACGTCATGCTGATGAACCATCTACCCACCCCTCCCACCTTCCTTGGGCAGTAGATTGTTTTACAGATTCTATGCACCTATCAGGCCAAAAAAGAAGAAGTTTGTTTCCAGTTGTGCGCGGGCATTTCACTGAGACGCTTGATTCTTGCACGCTTAATTTGTTTATAGAAAAAACAGGAACAATTATTGTTAGGGCGCCATCTTTTGTCCAAATTGTGTCCAACCTGTTTCAAGATGGCGATTAGCCACATACGGCGAACACGAAAGTGAAAAACCGCGGTGAAAATCACATTATAGCGAGCATTATAAGAGTAACAAAAATGCACAGATTTGACTAAATAAAACCATTTCAAGTGAATCTTCATTATGAATTTGAGCAACAACAACAAAAAACACCCACATTTCGCATTTGACTTTTCAGGCTTGCTACTGGAAACACACATTTATTGTTTGCCTCAATGCATGCCATGTACGTCACATCAAACTGATGAACCATCTGCTCATGCAGTGATGCAATTGAAAATTTTAATTTCAATCTTTCAATCTTTAATAACAAATTTGTAAAATGCCGTGGCATTATCCGTGACAGATGACGGGAATCAAATTCTTATCTTTTTAATTTCTTTTACCCAAGTAGAGTCATAAGTTCATAAGCTGTAATACAGCGTGTCTATCAAAAGAGACACTATATGTGACCAAGAACATCAAAAAGGTACCTGATGTCGGCCAGGAAAGTTTTGAGAAATAAGCAATTTAAACCAGGAAATAAAAAAGACAATAATAAGAAATGGAATGCCCTTTTTGATCATATCTTTAGAGAACGTCAATTTTCAAAAGAATGGGATC
The DNA here is from genome assembly GCA_035610835.1 of Ophiura sarsii. Taxonomy (NCBI): domain Eukaryota; kingdom Metazoa; phylum Echinodermata; class Ophiuroidea; order Amphilepidida; family Ophiuridae; genus Ophiura; species Ophiura sarsii. Next base: position 40,742,916 of record CM069459.1, read on the forward strand.
ATTAGAAAGCTTAGCTGAATCTCTATCAGCTTTTGTGAATATCTAAGATTTGTCAAAATTTGTTTAAATTGTATTAATAAATTGCTGTCAACCTTAGGGGCCATATCCAAACTCCAGTGATTTTAAAGCATTTTTCTACCGATTTTACCCCGGTATTCCAACGGTATTTCGTTCTATCCCCGGTATTCCAACGATATTTCGTTCTATTTCGTTGGAATACCGGGGTAAAATCGGTAGAAAAATGCTTTGAAATCACTGGAGTTTGGATATGGCCCCTTAGCCTGATTCAATCAAACCTTATTTATACATCATAACATTTATAGGCAAAATGATCAGGCTGGTATAACCAAAAACACTTTTTTGCGAGTATGTCGCTGATTTGTGATGCAGCACATCATAGGGAGACTTAGTGTGTTTTTCAAGATATAGATGATAACGGATATAAAAATAAAGAAGATAAGGTTAACTCTCATGAAAACAGTGCAAAATGAACTTTTTGATGTCTTTGGTCCATTTCTGTGTTATGCAATGTTTTCTTGCTTGAAAAACTTCTTTTCTAGATAGATATTGATGTTTTCTACTTGGATCTATATACTTTGATATACTTCTGAACGTGTTTTCACTCAAAAAAATGCCCTCATATACCCCAAATTAGCGAAATGTCCATGTCCGCAGCATAAATGTATATTTTGCCTTTATTAATTACAATACAAATAGGGCACCATTTTCTACAAGATATGTCATAATTTGTAGGGAACATATAGCGATATTCCATGGATAGAAAAAAATGCACATCTTTTACGATGTTTACCTGTTTCAGTTTCATATATGTTGTCCGAGATGTTGATGTTTATTACGTTACCTGCGACATATTGAGGATCAACATTGTTCAAAATTAACATTTAAACATTTAAATGTACATATTCTGAATCTAAAAGAACATGGGTGTTGGAAAATAATATTATCAAAAATCTATAGCAGCATGTCTGACCTTGAGAAGAAATCAAAATGCTGCAAAGCATGCGACCTTGTTAAGGATGTTTATTACGTTGTTGAGATTTCTCCCGAACTATGTATCAAAACACACTTTTTGGTTAAAAACCAATTTGATACATATACATAGACTATGTGGTTACTTGGAACACTCGCTAGCTCTTTCCAGATCGTCTACATGGTACTTTGAGTACGAAAAACGTTTACTACGTTATCGTTTATTACGTTGTCGAATAAATCGACAGAGAGACAGCTGCTCTCTACGACTGTATTAAACAAAGATACGTGGCAGGCCCTTTTCGCAGGCATGCATGGGGGATACTCGATGAAAGTACAATGCAAAAAACCCACGACGAATGGTAAGAATTCCTCATTTTTTCTTGTAAGTAATATGAACATTAAGCTGAATGACAGTTGAAGTCATTATAGATCTCTTAAGCACATTGAAAATGGACCTATGATATCAGAATGGGGTTAATAATGTGAAGAAATGCAGTAGGTATCGTTAACATCTTCATTGATTGCTTTGTATATACGTTATAAGCCAGCATTAGGCACTGTTGCAGTTGCCAATAACGTAATAAACGGGATAACGTAACCAACCTCATTGTCTAGTCTCATGTCAATGTTGGCGTCAATTCAGTAACTTTCATGATTGATGTACTTGAGTATCATACATTGTATCCAATGTTATAATTGTAATATGTGGACTATTCTATGTGAGGACTGAAACCACCTTATAATGGACAACGTAATAAACTTTCCATCATTTGATAAATATAATTGCACCCTGTTCATAGTGATTCAACATTTATTATGTGTTTATGAATGTTAACTTAGTGTACATACATATTGTCTCACATACTGACACAATCTCATTTGTTTGCATGCTTCAATGATGCATAGTTCTATGGCTATTGGATAACGTAATAAACCAATTCGTATAATTGTGTGAATAAATACGGTATACCTAGCTGAAACAGCTGCAATATATGTCATTAACTTTGTTTTGTTTTTGTTATCTTTATTATACAGAAATATATGCCACACAGTGCAAAAAACCAATGGCGATACCGGCAGAACCAAATGCAACAGTGGAGACAAAAAGATCATCAGAGTACAATCTTATTAACAATTCTACTACCATCATTTTAAATAAAACAAATCAATATCTTACTAATTTTAAGAGATAAAAGGCTATTCAATATTTAGTGCTATTAAAATTTACATAAAGGTAATAATGTCATGGTCTAACAACATATCTGTAAAGTGCCATGTTACATCTGTCGATTTAGTGACCATGTTTATTACGTTATTCACCATATTTACCCTACATCAAAAGAGCAAGTCGACAATATATAGAACTGTCTTTTAGTGGACTTTAGGCAACCTAACATTTACTAAAATACCATTTACAAGATATGTCTGTGTACAAAATAAACTGACTTGGTCGATGTTGAATATATTTGTTTACATGTGTTTGTATATGTTTATTACATTACCCACCCCATAAAGTCCGAATACCAATGCCAGCGTTTTTGGTAAAGCATAATATTTATTGTTTCTGAGCTAACTTTTAAAAACACATTATAACGCTTGGAAAAAGATACGATTAAAGATATATTTTATACTTTGCACAAAGATATTCATTTTGGAAAACCGTGCATTTTTTTAGTTTTAAAGCTGAGGTTCAAACAGTGATGTGAAGACCAAAAACAATTCATAATACTTGCAATTTACAAAATTACATTGCATTTTGTTCGCTGTAATTGGTAGAAGTATGCTTTCGTAACTATAATTTTGTGTTTTTGGCATCACAGTTTGTAAACTCGTTCTGATTTAGAGCTGATAGGAAGTATATAACGTAATAAACATGGAGCAAAAGCTGCAAACAAGTGATATTATAATATAAATTCAACGTTATATTGTACAAAAATGCAATGAGTGTTGTTCACAAAATTTTAAATCTAGTATCCAGTACATGTCTACTATTAAAAAATAGTGTAATAAATAAAATTGGTGACAGTTTTTTTCTTCAACTTCTGAAATCTCATTTGCACTATTTTCATGAGAGTTGACCATAATATGAATTTAGGAGTCATTTTCACTCGTAAAATCTGAATGCCTTGATCAATTTTGATAACATTTGGTGTCATTTTAAAGCTTAGAAAATGCTCTGAGAGCATACGTAATAAACTCAAAATTGACTTCACCTGCAATTTTTTTAGTAATGTACAATTTCCATTCCCTGCATGCACACTGAGGACAGATGGTATGTAATGTACACTTTCCACTCCCTGCGTGCACACTGAGGACAAATGGTATGTTGAATTAAGATGTTGTTGCTTTTGAAATAAATTGTATTTTTACCCACAAAAAACAGTGTTGAAAAAATCATACTTATTATAAGAATGAATTTAATCATTTAGTATAAGATCTTAGGTTAGGAGATACTATCCCTTATGGTGTGGGTCAAGGCATTAAAAGTCAAATACGAGTTACAGTGAATAAAAAGATGGGCGCTTATTAGGTGTTACTTTTTGGTAGTCATTGGGAAAAAGAGGTGTGGGCGCTTATAAGGGCATGGGCGCTTAATAGGGATAATACAGCATGTCTAAATTGTGTAGGAAAAAGTAATTTATCAACACACTAACACAGTACAATTATTGTTTTCAATTTCAGTTTTCAATGAAAACAGATTTGTTCAGGTTCTGGACCTGATATACGATGTTCAATATTACTGAACCTGAAAAACAGATTTGTTCACGTTCTGGACCTGATACGATGTTCAATATAACAGAACCTGAAAAAAAGATTTGTGAGTGTAAGGCATCCATTCTACACATGCAGCATGGCTTAACTTTGCCATATGATGCAGTTGGTGAAACACCTTCACAAGGTGTTTTCTGATAGTAAAGGTTGCCGGTATTATATATAGTACATTAACCTTTCTCTAGGAACGTTAGGACAACTTAATGAGGGCTAACCTAGAGATTAGCGTCAAATTCGCTAATCTCAAGATCGAGAAAAAACTCTCGGTTAAGGGCCGTATGAATCGTGTCATGGCTTAAGTCTAAAGCTGGAATTTTAACCCTGTTATTTTAACCCTAACAGATCTAGCGGTTATCTAATCGTGAAACACATACTAACCGAGAGTTCAACGAGAGTGTGTCTGCCTTGTGAATTGTTTAAATGATAACCGCGAGTGAGGTTAGCAGAGGGTCAACGCATTACTTCCGGCAATTAGAGAATCGCGGGACCTTGAGTTAGTCTTGAAGCTACAGCAATGGTATCGCTAGACTCGAGGCTAAGATTGTTGTCTGGACAGGCACTCTGGATATAGCGGTATAATTTGTTTAAGCATGAGACTAACTTGTTTTGAGACTAGTGGCCTTCTGAACAGGCCTTCTGTGCTCTATACAGGCAGTTGAGGCCAAGGGATGCAAGGGATGTGTCGCCCATCAAATAATATTAGTGGGGACCGCCCCCCCCCCCCCCCCCCAAATGTTGGCATCTGAAATTCCAAAGGGACCCCAGAAAAGAAGGAACAGTAAAATGAGAGCCATTCTTGGTTTTGAAGGACACAAAATCCTGAACACTGTCACCTTACACATTATGTGATGCAATAGGTGCATTGGCCTTTAATTTATAAAACTGCATTTGTTCTTGTAGTTAAATGTATAGATGTATGACATTGTTATCAAGTAAGCTTTGAAAAGGAGAAATAGCAATAAATGACAGTGATTCTTGTTTAGAAGGTCTCCATTATTCTCTTTCATTCTCTCATGTTTTAAAGAGACATTTGTTGGTAAACATTGAACAGTCTGTCAATGGTAGAATGCTACCAAATAAGGTCCTATTTTTGACTCATCTGGTAATTATGAATGACCCTTTTTCATAGCCATTTTTGGTCAATTTAAGGGTCTAAAATCCTTAAATTGTGAGGCGTCTTTGCCAAAATAGTTATTTTACCGTGTTAAAGCAGTATGTGCTGATCAAACAACGTCGTCATCGTAATACATGATTAGCTTCGCCTAATTCAATTAACGACAACGTTTAAAGATAGCACTTGATAGCGATGAAGTCTCCCGATATATCATGACATCATTTTCAACCAATCAGCAAGAGCAATTTTTCCGGGGAAAATCTTCCGTAAAAACAAAACACAATACATAACACAAATATTTGTTGTGGAAAGGCGTTGTATTAGACTATTTTTACAGAGGCCGCTCACACATTTTTTTAAGGTGCTCACACACCACCACCACAACGCCTTGATGAAAGGCTACCTACAACCCTTTGATATACTAAGATAGACCAGTGGCGGATCTAGGATTAACATTTACGGGAGGGGGGTTAGTGATTGATGTGGTCTTCCCAAAAATGGACTATTGTCAAATTTTACGGGGGGCGCCCGCCTACTCCCCCCCCCCCCTGTATCCGCCACTGTTGACCAACAAAAAGAAGATCATTTATAAATATAAACTGAATTGCCCACATTTTTGAAACTGTGTCAACATTGTTTTGGGACACAGTTTATACACATAATTGTCTTCATACCAAATCTAATAACATTGCAAATGTAATATCCTGTCTCTATGGCTGCGAATTCCGATGGTGTTTTTTTTCCTTCTTCGCTGACAGGCATTTATCTTTACATCTCCTTCTAAGTTCTCTTTTTCTTCCTAATTAAACCGTTCGGCATTATGGTTCATTGTCCGAATGTTCATATTGTGTCTATATGACGAATGAATATGTTTGTAGTAATGTGAGAACACGGTACTTGAGATCTACTATAAAAGCGGTATTTTTTGTGTGATTAATTGTTCACACGTTGCAGATTTTGAAGCATTTTGTTTGTTTTTAAATTCTCAATTTGAAAGAGCATGAAATAGACTTTACACAAAAGAAATATATTGTGAGTTTTTGCTTTTGTAGTAGCTGCTTTTAAGCAAGAAATGAGCACAAATTAATGTAGCGTGAACAATTCCATGTGCACAGTATTTGAACTTATAGGTGAATGTTCTCTTCAAGTATATAAGGCCAAATAAAACATGTTTCACATCCCCCCTGCTTTTTGTTTTTTTAGTCCACTTCAAGAAAAAATCTTGTTATTTACACAAAAGAATTATATTGTGAGTTTTTGCTTTCGTTAGTAGCTGCTTGTTAAGCAAGAAAATAGCACAAATTAATGTAGCATGAACAATTCCACGTGCACAGTATTTGAACCTATAGGTGAATGTTCTCTTCAAGTATATAAGGCCAAATAAAACATGTTTAGCATCCATGCATGCTTTTTTTTTGGAGTCCACTTCAAAATAAAATCTCGTTATTTCAGTCATAACTTTTTTGTTCAGGTGTTTCAGAGTATGAGATGTTTGTAACAGCTTTGTTTTAAACAAGGCTGTGGATGACCAAATTTGGCAATATAACCTGAACCAAACAAAGTCGTACACATTTCCATGAAACGCATGCAAGGCAGAAGAGTATTGGCAATTCACAAAATGTTCATCTAGGAATAATTAGTACTTAACAGTATATATGAACCTACAATAATAATATTCTGATTTGACACATATCCAGCAGGTGTTTCTTCTCAATGCTCAACGTCTTGTTAAAGGGTATGCTTACAGAAAAGTGCACTATGATATGAACCCTAATGCTATTGAGTAGTGACAAATTATCATAGCAATTCTGTGCTGGTAGCTCCGCTTCCTCGTGCAATGGAAGCTTGATACAACGTTTTTAAACAAAAATGGTTTCGCATATATATATTATATGGTTCGATTATTAGCGCTAGTGGAACTGCTTCTCCTTTTTTTGACCCCATTTCTTCACCCTGATAATGTTACCCCCCCCCCACCCCAAAAAAACCCCACCCCAACAACACCAACACAATAAAACAGCAAAAACATCCATGGGTGTAATTGTTAACGCTTTCTAAGCCTCAGGCGTCTACAGACGACATTCCAAAATGTTTCAAAAATGTCAAAATTATTGAATTTCATTCCCATATTTGGAATCAGCATGAGAAATGCATTGAAATAAGTACAAACATGCCTGGTATTGGTTCAGTAATTCTTGAGATAAGACTTGAAAGTTGGAAAAGGTTTATGACAAATCTGTTTTGTATAATGGTAAAATTATAGCCGCCAACAGCCAGTAGGGAGGTCACGCTGCATGTCATATTTTGTTATACGCAAGAAAACAATGGAGTCTTAGTGACTGCAATATTTGCTAGAAATAGCTTCGGAAAATGGTCTATTTGGGCATCTCAAAAACTAAGAAACGTGTTAAAAATCATGTAAAATTTTAGAGGAGGGTCAATAACATCTGCAGAATGGTAAAATGTATAGTTTTAAACACGTTTGGTGACCAAATTTATGTCGTACAATGTCGGAAAATTCACGTTTTGAAAATCCGTGGTCTTCAAAATTACAGGAATCCTAACTCATTCTAAACCTCACCAAATCAGGAAATGAACCCTCGTCTACAAAAAAAGTCCATGTACGTATTGCTCTATCTGCTTGGAGATAGTGAAGACCACAGAAACCTCATAGCTTTATACCAAGGAATGAAATCTGCCATAGACATTACATGGCGAAAATCATACAGATTTGCACTGCAGACCTCTGTGTAGGGAGTGTTGACAATAGCATGACAATAGCAAGGTCGTTTGACTATTGTGTTTGTGCATGTTTGTGACGACTGACCCCGTTTAACAATTTTCATAGCTTTCATATAGGGCTTGAGTGACCTAACTATTGACTGCCAAGTGTTAAGGGTTGTTCTTGGTATTGTCTTGTTTTCACCAGTATCATCCTATAAACAGCTGCCTATAAACATTCAAGTATTTAAGTAAAGCACCCTACAGGGTTAAATTTGCAAATAATCAGAGTAAAGAACATTTTCTGAGAATGAAGGAAAGAAAGAAGACTAGAAATGTATCAATATTATCATTTACATCAACTGAAATGTCATGAATTGAGTGAAAAGTTCAGATTTAAAAGTTTGAATTAAAAAATAAAATCTCATTTTTAATATGTGTCTGTAACAGTTTCGGATGACCAGTTCTTTAGGCGTGTATGGTTAGTTTTAAAAGGTGAAATAATTTGGTTCCATTGTATAAAGAATAAAAAAACAATACTCTATTTAACTTTGTCTAAAGGTTAAAATATGGGATTTTGATCGGCAATGTGGTCCGCTTTGTGTGACAATACTGATACCAATGCGGCAAATTCTTTTAAGATCTTAAACTGGTGCAATGAATGTATAAATGTCTGCAAAACGTTTTAGTCAAAGTAATTATTAACCCTTAAACTTCCTAGATGTGGTTTTCAAAATAAAATGGAAAAAAACTTGCCATTAATAAAGGTGGGGATATTTTTGTTGTTGTGATATCACTTTTCACACTTTGCTGATTTACACAATCGTGTACGGTCCCCGCAGGGCCAGGCACCGTTTTTGTACGTCCCCGCTACAGTCCCGGCCCCCTTGGCCGGGACAAAGTGTACAGTCCCGGCCACCCACTCCCAGGACAAAGTATTCACCCGGCTACAGTCCGAAGGTCGCTTATTTCTTTCTGCAACCATACGGAAAGCATTTCTATGTGTTATATTAGGCTTATTTCGTCAAGCGCATCGTATCTCTAGCTTATTTATAGCAAGCGCCCGGGTTGTACATGTGTACCTTAGCGTACGTCCCCGCTACACGTCCCGGCTAGTGGGGGCACAGTTTGTACGTCCGCGTACACTCCCCCGCATAGCTGGTCATCATTTTTTGTACACTTGTGTATGGTCCCCGCCATGCCCCTGGTCCCCGGGGGCCGGGCTTGCAATTGATAAGTGCATAAAGGATAACAAAACACTACTTTTTTAAACTTTGTCTAAGGCCCAAAAAAATAAATGGTTTGCTTGTCTATAGATGCACAAAAAAAAGTTAGGTCGGTAGGTCGGATTTCTATTTTATTTTTAAGATCCTGTATCAAGTATCAATATGAACACTCACAAATAACAATACATGCAAAAGACAAATATCTCAATGATAAAAAAGTGGTGTGTTTCAAAACATGTTTTTCTTCAATTTTTATGATATTTTAAGTGAAAAAAAAGGATAACAACGTCATAGTCGCGACCGTAGGAGACGATCGGTCGGACAATGACAAGCAAACACTTTTTTTTTGGGGGGGGGGCGGGCCTAAGGGTGAAAATTTGGGATTTTGATCGGCAATGTGGTCCGCACTGTGTGACACATTAATGATAACAACGCGGCAAATTCTCTTACGATATTAAAATGGTGCAATGAATGTATAAATGTTTGAAAAACATTTTAGTCAAAGTAATTATTAACCCTAACTTCGTAGATGTGGTTTTGAAAATTAAAGAGGAACAACAAGCCATTTAAAGGGGGCATGTAAGCCTGTTCAAACCACAGAGCCAGCTTTGTGAATCATATGATTTGTCCGCAATTGATAGCCCATGTTAATGATGATTACATGCAAGATAGATAGGCCTAAAAAAAAAGAAGTTTGATTGGCCTATCCCGACCGACCCTAAATACGTCGCCGACCCTGAATATTTTTTTTATTAATTTGATGGAGGAAAAAATAATAATAATTTAAGAATTTTAAAAAATAAGATAAAGAAAAAAATATTTATAAACATTGAACAAATCTGACTGGTTGGTTGCTTTCATTTTCGGCTATTTTAAGTCCCCAAAGCAGGTGATTTAAAAATATTTAACACAATCCTGACCGACCTACTCTCTTTGTTTTTGTCATGTTAGGCCAATCAAACCATTTGTTAGGCCTTAGGGGATTGTGCGCTACCAGCTGTTAGTAGGGTGCCACAAATAATTGACTATGCACAGGCAATTGGATGCTGGCTGTATTACACAGGGCATAATTACTTGCAACATCACCCTAACGCCCTGAACCCCATGATCATGAAATCACATTTGAAAACTATGCCGCCTCAGTCTATCTTGCCGGGCACTCACGGCGTGTGATAAATGCGCACAGACTTGTCAATTATGGGTGCGTGACCCCTGGCTGAGTGGACTAAGACACATTCCATGCTTGGAGGACCCACGTTCGAATCCCGTCGCCGGCAAGTCTGGTTTTTCCCACAAAATGTTGCCAATTTCCACCCCAGGTAGTTTTTTTCAAAATTTCCATCCAAAAGTGTTAGGGTTAATCGGGAGAGTTCAAATCATGTTTATAGGTAACATTTTACCCCCTCGTCCTATCCCCTGCATGATGCCACTGCTGCAATAATATCTTACCTCTGTGTACAAGTGATGATCTTAGTTTATGTTTTAATTTTTGTCTCTTATTGATTAGAGCTTATGCTTGCTGCCCTCTTGCTCTCACATGGAGTATAATTTCTGATGGCTGCAGATCACTTACTGCTCACTTTGTAAGTGAGCGAGGCTCACTTTGTAAGTGAGCGAGGAACTCTACGTGAGGCAAAACAAAAATGTTTGATTGTCCTCATCCGCCCTACCCTCATAATCATTCCGACTCAAAAAAAAAATTGTGATTTTTTTAAAAAAAAATTTAAGTTTTTAATTTTGTTGTTGAAAATTTCATTTTTTTACAAATATTAGTCGTAAATCAAAAAAATTATTTTTTACATTTTTTTTAAGTGTTGAGAAAATAAAAATACTCATCAAAATATTAAAGATTTTGTTCCCCGTTTTGGTTACCACAACAAGTACATCTCATTTTACTTTTGGTATCTGAAAAAAGGGCTAGTGAGAAAAGCAAAAAAACACCCTTAATCCCGACCGACCTACCCAACTTTTAAAAGTGATCTATGGACAATCAAACAATTATTTTTTGTGGCCTAAGCTGCTACACTAACCATAGATTATCAAGACAGGGATGGACAAGTGGGTATCAGCCAGCAGGCAGGTCACGCTGCGTGTCAGATTTTGTTATACGCAAGAAAACAATGGAGTCTCAGTGACTACACTATTTGCTAGAAATAGCTTCGGAAAATGGTCTATTTGGGCATCTCAAAAATTGAGAAACGTGTTAAAAATCATGTAGAATTTTAGAGGAGGGTCATTAGCATCTGCAGAACGGTAAAATGTATAGTATTAAACACGTTTTGTAACCAAATTTATGTCGTAAAATGTTGGAAAATTCACGTTTTGAAAATCTGTGGTCTTCGAAATTACAGGAATCCTAACTCATTCTAAACCTCACCAAATCATGAAATGAACCCTCGTCTACAAAAAAGTCCGTGTACGTATTGCTCTATCTGCTTGGAGATAGCGAAGACCACGCAAACATCATAGCTTCATACAACGGAATGAAATCCGCCATAGAGATTACATAGCGAAAATCGTAGAGATTTGGGTAAGGGTTTGGTGTATAAGTCCCAAGTATGCAAATGAGGATAATGAGATTTATTCCGTTGTTGAGTACTGGGTAGATGTGTGGTAGAGCATGACATTGTATTCAGTGAGCTCATTTGCATACGTGGGACTGCTACACCATACCGCTACCGAGATTTGCACTGCAGTCCTCTGTGTAGGGAGTGTTGACAAAAGCAAGGTCGTTTGGCTATTGTGTTTGTGCATGTTTGTGACGATTGACCCCGTTTAACAATCTTCATAGCTTTCATATAGGGCTTGGGTGACCTAACTATTGACTGGGTATTTTCTTTTGAACCTATTGTGTGTTTTGGACAAAGCAAGCACTCAACACAATAAAAAACCCTTTAAAGGGAAAGTGCTAGTACAAATGAAAGACTTTGATATTTTGTAGGAAAGCATTTGGTAGAATAATGACATGTAATTGGGTAATCAGTATTGGCACAAGAGCAGGCAGTGGACGTATTGGCAAATTTGGGCATGATATCAAGTAATGAATATGAAGACAAATTTGCAGTAGTTGTCCGTAGGCCTATATGTGAAAATCAGACACAATTAGGCAAGATATCAAAATTGAGCTTGTATTTGATTATTGTAGTAGAGATCTTCCGCTTAACAATGGTACTCTTTTTTTAAGCGGAGTTATATAATTTTTCAGTTATAGTCTTTATGAAAACTCCAAACTGAGATATCATCCTTTAAAGATGTACTTATAATGTACTAACGATGTACTTTTATTTGTATTTTTTTATTTTTTGGTTTTTTGGTTTGAATTTTTAATCTGAAACTTTCAAACACTCTGAAAATTAATTATTTACAAGAATCACCTCCAATTAGGGTTTGGGCTATTTCTCATCAGTTTTGAGCTCTGCCCAATTCGTGAATTAAAAAGAAATGTGGAAGAAATGAAACGGTCATTTGATCTTGTTGCGTGCATTCATTGGCGGCGTAGCTACAGGTAACCCACCAAGGGTCATTCGGGGGTGGGGGGTGCAATTAACAATTCAGGGGAGTTAAAGGGTTTTATATACTTATCTCCAATTTCATGGCGTTTCTCGTCGTGGGGAATCAATACCAATCCTAATCACCTGCAGCAGAGGCTTTGTCCCAGGACCTACCGGGCCGGGGCCCTTATGTAATGTGGGCCCTGGACCCCACGCCACTCTCGTTCCCCCGGGATGACAAGCCTCCTGTCTACGCCCATATGTCGCAAACAGTCCATGAAATCAATTGACTTCAAAACTCATAAAACGACCGCCAATTTTGTATTTATTTCATTAAGCCTACCAAAGAATGGAAATGAACTACCCAGTATGATTTGTTTGTGCAGTTATAAACGATATCTCCATTTTTGGCAAACACGAGAGTAAACATTTTAGAACCACCCTCTCCATAGGCTTTATTGGTATAAGTGTTGTAAAAATCAACACAGATTGTGAGAGGTATATTTGCTCAATAGTGAATTAAAAAGTACAATAGTTTTTAAACGGCTTTCGTTGAATAACAAAATAACAGACATAAGGGACGCACCATTTGATTTTCGGGGGAGGGGGGCATGGAAGTTGGGTTCGATCGATTTTTTTTTTTTGGCCACCGAAGTAGGCGAATTTTTTTTTTAAATATTTTTTTTAGCAAAGGCGGCACAGTGGTTTTGTTTTTAGGTTTTACTGGGGTTTTTTACATTGAGTTGGGTGAGTTGGGTGAGTCATCTTTTTTCTTCTTTTCCTGGTTGGTGGGCAAAGTTTTTTTTTTTCCTGGTTGGTGGGCAAAGTTGTTGTTTTTTCCTGGATAGAGGGCAAAGTGGGTTTTTTTTAAACTTCCATGCGACGCCCCCCCCCCCACCCCTGAGTATCTAATGGTGTGTTCCTAATGTACTTTTATAGACATTTGAGTCATAGTTCAATAATTACAGCACTCACAAAATTCCTAAGGTTACTTCCTTGAGCCCCCCCCCCCCATTATTTTGAGAGTGTATTTATTACCTAGTAATTATATAAGTTAATTTTATGAGAACTGCATTATATATTTTGAAATGTTATGATTTATTCATCAGTTTGTTTGCTTCAAGCGCGATAGCAATCCTAAATTTATGACCTTAAATTTATGAGTGAGACTTGTATTTTAATACAGTGTGGACAACTAATGAATAATAATAATAAATAGGAATTCTTAATCATGTATTAAGTCAACCATTTTCTAGCCTTTCATGGGCCTTTTCTTAACACTTTCTATGCGGTTAGTTTTACCAGAGTGATATTACCTATTACACCTCCCTGGTTTTGCCATATAATTTTTTTTTGCAAAAACCTTTTCTAAACTTTCAAAGTCTTATCTCAAGAATAACTGACCTAATACTAGACGTGCTTGTACTTATGTTAATTAATTTCTCATGGTGATTCGAAATATATGATGATGAAAGCCAATAAATTAAATACGTTTGTGAAACATGTTGTGAATTGTATTTTGCGTGTGCATAACCGCGCGCATGGACAGCGTTAATCTATTCTATATTTGCCTTCAATTCTCAGTCCTTTTGCTTCCCCCCTCCATTTCTTTAGAAATACTTACATTGCCACAAGCTAGTGGATATTTATCGCTTTGTTTACCTATCGGAGTAAATATACTTTACACAGGCTAGGCAAACAACTGCGGACAACATCTCAAAATTTCACCCCGGGCGATATAACAACTGAACACATCTCTCGTCCAATCAAAGCTATGGACACAGATGGATTCGGCGGCGCTTGTAAGTGACCCTGATGCAATACACAATAGCATCCAAGCGTCACACTTCTCGATCAACCAATATACCCGTATGAGAGTGTCATTTGGCTGGACCCGTTCGATAATTATACCGATTTGGTCACGGTTTCCTGAACCAAGTGACTCGAAGTCATCGCGTACTTGGAATATTGATTTTGAATTCAGGCTATAAGAGCTAGCTATCGTGATAGCTAGCACAAAAAGCCTATGTAGCCTTTTACCCTGTCAAGAAATAACTTCTCAACATCCATAACTAAAATGTGACTATCGTTCCCAGATGCGTTAAATCTGTAGGTATCGAATTCAAAAGATGTGCTCGTTGTCCGCCATGTATGAGTGTCTATAAACTTCACAAATAGCTTCACGTCAATCGCATTAGTGAATGTGTGTATTACATTAATATGTTTCAAATATTAGAAGAATTTTAACTTTGGATGTTGCTTTTTTTTATTAAACTAATTTTATGTATCCCGTTAGCTAGAATAGTTGCCGCAATAGACTATCAACTGTTTACCAGGCGTTTCAAACATGCTAGTCGATACACGTATGAGCGACACAGACATGGTATCAGCTCCACACAATATTTCAATAGAGATAATCATCCCTTTATTGAAGATCTATGCACTAACTTACCCCTGAACAATGTTTAAGAAGTGCTATAGTCTTGTTCTATACTATGTGTACGTTTCTGTGCCATATTGATTATAGCCTATGTCAAAAGCCCTCACCCAGGCTACACTAACTTACCTCTGAATAACGTTTAAGAAGTGCTGGTCTCGGTCTATGTGTCGGTTTCTGTGCCATATTGATTATACACAACTAGATTCCCCCTGTATGATAGAGCAATGGCGTCCGGAGTCATACAGCCCACACTGTCGTTCTGTACACACATTGGTGCTCCTAGGTAGGTCCAATAATCCAACACATAAAAATGCTATCATGCTATCATATGATCTGTAGGGAATAACAAAAGAAGATACAAAAATGATTTGGTTGGGATAATATAACTCAGACATAGCCTCATTATAATATGCCTCACAAGAAATAGATTTAGACTAGATTTTACCCAATAACATATACCTTTCACACAAAAAGTGTTTGCCCCAAACATCTATAGAATAATTATTAGACCAGATGAAAAATGAAAGTTTGTAAAATAATTTTATATTTCATATTCATTATACAGGGTGTATCAAAAAAAATAGGACACTTTTTCATGACGGTGTAATACTTGTTATAATCATTGGGCCATGACCAATAGTCTCAATGTAAAGCCCAATTAATTATTATGATATCCTGATAATATGAGATCAATCCGATGAAAAATAAGAAAACTAGCATAATTTGCGTAAACCATGTCATTTACTGGTTTGTACACTGGAATTTACATGTATAGACCATTAAATAACATGGTTTACGTTTCAATACGTTACAATAATTATAAACATAGGCGTAGAAAATAATCTATCAGTCAATAGCAAAGATTAGTTTAGTAATCCATTTAATTTTGGCACAAATTAATACTGGCTAAATAATCCACAAATCAGATGCATGAATATTTTGTGCAAATTAACAAAGTTCTCGAACCCACTGTAGATGTACCATTGAGTTACAAATTAACAAAATTAAGATCAATGATCCATTATTGCATGTGTCAAATAATATTTCATATTAATAGTTCGATTGCACATCAATGTTCTTGCAGACATAATTTATGTTTTTGACAACCTAAAATGTACAGAAGTCTCTATTTTGAAGACAGGTGGGATTTAGAATCGAATCAACATTAAAGGGACACTAAGAGATGTGTTGGAGGCAGCGCCCTCAATGATGATAAAAACTGAGATTAGTTTATTTTTATAAATGTATTACATGTATGAACTTACACCTATAAGGATGAAGAAAAATCAGCTCTCTTTGTACAAGAAAACGTAGATTCAAAAATGCTCGTCCCGCGGGACGAGCATTTTACGTCCGACAGTATCCCCCTGCAGTACGCGTGATACATAACGCGAACCATATTTGCATAGAGGGCGTTTTTCAATAAATAGCGATGATATTGTTTTAATCAAGTTTTGCTGTGTTTTTGTTAGTAGAAACAACAATAATGGCAATTTTTAATGTTCATCTTGAATTCTGAAGTGAATTTTTAAACATTTAAAATTTTCAACACCACTTAATGTCCCTTTAACTTCTACCATTAGGCCTACAAAAAAAGAGGTTTGATTGGCGTAACCCGACCGACCCTAAATACATCGCCGACCCTGAATATTTTTTATTATTTTGAGGGGAAAACAAATATATATATTTATAAAAATTGAACAAAGTATTAAAGTTTTTGACTGTTTGCTTTCATTTTCGGCTATTTTAAGTCCCCATCGAAATGATATATTGTTGAACACAACAGTACTGTGCAATGTCTACACATAGCTCTAGTGTATTTAATTGCCGGGCAAAAATGTATCGTTGTGTTCAACGATGTGTTCAAAAGTAGGTGATTTAAAAAAATTAAAAAATTAAAATAAAAAATAAAAAATCCCGACCGACCTACCCTATTTGTTTTGGTCATGTTACGCCAATCAAACCTTTTTTTTTTTTAGGCCTTAGCATGATAAGAAGTAGAATTGGCATAAATAGTGTGCACGTTCATGTTACTATACTGTTAATGTGTGAATGACCATTGTACATTCTACAAAATAGATAACCTTGCCTAATAGGTCACAATTTCCTTAATTAATGATGGATTTTTCTCATCTTTTCAGGATTTTATCTTTATCGGTTGTACTTTACATTGAAATAAAAATTGGTCATGCTTTAGTGATTTAACAAGGATTTAAACCATCATCAAAAAGTGTCCTAATTTTTTTGATACACCCTGTATGACCCTAACTCCTTATAGGAGTGATTGTGGGAATAAAATGTTTGAAATTGTTTGAGATAAATAATCATAATATTTACAATAAGCCATTTCTTAAAGTAGTAAAATCTGTTGATGGGCTTAATCACTTTTGCACTCACATAAAAGTTGTGTTGCGCCCTCAAGTTCTAGTTTAATATATTTACAGTAGCGCCCATGATTATTATTTTGGTGTGATTAAAATGATTCCTGATTGTGATTAAAATGATTCATAAACCGTATGGTAATTTGCTGTCAATAATCGTCTTCAATCAGCTGCAATCAAGCAACCAATCATCACCAACATATGAATCTTCGCGACAGCCTGTGATCATCTTTAATCGTAAACAAATCAGAATCAGTACTTTAACCCTTTTTAAAGGGTAAAAGAACTGATTCTGATTTAAGCCCTAAACACTATGAAATTCCATTTGAAAACTATACTGGTAGCATGTGCCGCCCCATGGCGATCACGGCAGGTAATACGTGCGGATGAAATTGTTAATTACGGGTGCGGGACCCCCTGGCCAAGTGGAATAAGACACTGTATTCCATGCTGGTAGACCCCGGTCTGACTCCAGTTGCCGGCAAATCCAGCTTTCCTGCTAAATTTGGTCCATTTCCACCCCCGGATAGTTTTTTCAACATTTCCATCCTTAAGTGACAGGGTTAGTAATCATGTTTTGAATATTTAATAGCAATCACTCAGTTTGTTGCGATTATCAATGAACAGGTGGGGTTTCCACTATCCCACCCGAACCTACCAGTCATCGATAAACAAGTATAGCTTTTAAAATATGACATCACAACATTAACAAACCTGTGGATGTTTGCACGGAATTTGATGCAAAAATACGATCCTAGTCAATTGAAAACACACTATCCAAAATACATTCTTCACAGAACTTTACTGACATTTAAAAAGTAAAAATATGCTTCCAATTTCGAGAATTTAGTATCATATTTTTCACCATTTTCAATCTGAAAATTGTAATTATAGAAATAGTTATTTGGAATGGAGTATAGCACTGAGGATAAGGCCGAAAAAGGGTCCGTATCACATACCCGCGTGCATAAGTATGTGGCGACCATCGCGGCGCATTGGTCATTGGTCTATGCGCTGGGCTTTTTAAAAGGTTTTTATTATATTTATGATTGTCGATGAGGGCAGCGTTAAAAATTGTAAAGCCTTCTCTTTCCCGATCGAGTTTTTATGCTTTCCTTACCCTGATCGGAACTTCAACAAGCTGTAGAAGAGACTGTCTAAATAGAAACCGTAACCCATGACCTCTGACCCAGGACAGCCTGTAACCCAAAATAAATGCGTGTTTAGCTTTTCGTTTGGTTTTCCCGTTGATTTTTATTGTACATTATTTTAATTTCTAATCACAATTCTGATATGATCATACGTGCAAGGATAGTTAAAAAAAGGGGGTTATATTCTTCGAGATTGGGCATTACATCGAGCACCAAACAAGGTTTCATTAAAGGTTTTATCGTGGGATTTAATGTCGGGGGAGCGGAAATCATTTTTTCCCCTGCAATCGAACCATTTTATTGGCAATGTGTCCAAGTTGTGGCGAAGGTTCTGATTTTTTTCTTCTTTTTTCTTTTGTACCATACAACTGAATTCAAAGTGACAATACCAGAAACACTAGGTGAAAATAAAGATTATATTACAAACTAGAAATCTATACATTGTATGGATTTTCATTGACACTTGTGGTGAGTAATTTTTTAATGAAGATTAGTAGATATGTCTTGCGATTTTTCCCGTCCACAAATTTGCCACTCTGTGTTGAGACCAGGCCAAAAAAAAAAAATGCATTTAGCAAAACAATTTTTTCAACAAAAAAATAAAAATAAAAATAAAAATAGCATATATGTGACGCGATCAAGAGGAATGAGTCGGATGTCGACCCTGGTCGAAAATGAGTTTTTAATACAGTTTTAAAGAAGACACATAGAGCTTTCAGAAACTGAAAACCCCATGTCGATATGACGTTTTGTTCCAAAGTTATGTCAAATTGTATACATGAATTTCCATCAAAACTTATGTAAGCCGCCATTTTGAATTGGCCATATCTCAATTTGGGATTCCCCGACATCCGACTCATTCCACTTGATCGCGTCACATATAACATAGATATTTTTCCAATTGTATGTGAGAC
Organism: Ophiura sarsii; assembly: GCA_035610835.1. Taxonomy (NCBI): domain Eukaryota; kingdom Metazoa; phylum Echinodermata; class Ophiuroidea; order Amphilepidida; family Ophiuridae; genus Ophiura; species Ophiura sarsii. The sequence goes on from CM069459.1 coordinate 40,762,119, forward strand.
AGACCTCTTTTTTGCCTAATGTTTTAAATTATGGGATTTTTTATTATTTTAAAATTCTAGACGAGTATGTTCTACAAAAATATTCCCACCCCTATATTTTGAACCACTAAATTCTATTTTGGAAAGAAATCACAACACATTATAATAAATGTGTAAATGCATTGGATACATGAATGATACTTTATGTAGCCCAATTTTTAGCCTATATGTGACCCAACGTGAATAAATGAGGCACAATGAGGGAAATATGAATATTGAGTTATTTATATCATGATAATATGTATACATTAAGGTGGCTCTATTGGCCGATGAAAAATTTAGATTTTCTTTAAAATCTAATATGTTCTAGCCCTTGGTCTAACGATTCTGGAACTGAAAATTGTATTTCAATCGGACACTCGGTTGCCGAGATATGGTAGGTCAAAGAGGCATAATACCAACATCTTTGGCAACAACTTTCTTTTTATTTTCTTTGTTTTTTCCAATTCCAGTTGCCATGTAATGTCCTAATTATGGCTAATTATGTATGCATGAAATATGCAAAGTAAAGTTTGTGGACTAATGAGATGAGCTATGATGATGTAACTTGGTACATGGGTAGAACACTTGAAGATCTAAAAACGTACGTTAGCTTTTGTCTAATTTCCATTTGCATAGTTAATTAGGTCCTAATTAAGAAATGTTTAAACATTTTAATTAGTGGGCCTAATTAATTATGCAAATGGAAATTATACAAAAGCTAACATACGTTTTAGCTCTTCAAGTGTTCTACCCATGTACCAAGTCACAGCATCACAGCTCATCTCATTAGTCCACAAACTTTACTTTGCATATTTCATGCATACATAATTAGCCATAATTAGGACATTTCATGGCAACTGGAATTGGAAAAAATAAAGAAAATAAAAAGAAAGTTGTTGCCAAAGATGTTGGTATTATGCCTCTTTGACCTACCATATCTCGGCAACCGAATGTCCAATTGAAATAAAATTTTCAGTTCCAGAATTGGTAAACCAAGGGCTAGAACATATCAGATTTTAAAGGAAATCTAAAATTTTCATCAGCCAATAGAGAGCCACCTTAAGGGGGCTGTGCACCTTCAGGTATAGCCTCCATAAACTGCCGTAACTTCTTCAATATTCATTTAATCTATATATCTATGAAATTGACCATTTTGGAGAAAATTATGAAAAACATGTTTTTTGACCCATTCTGCAAAGATAACTCAAAATTTATTTTGTCAAATTTTGTCATAGGCCTACTAGTTTTATTATATAATAATAATAATAAAACCATACTTATTGAGCGCATAACACAATTAAGTCCCTATGCGCTATCACAAACAAACAAACAAAACACACAGTAACATGAGTAACAAAAGACAAAACAAAAATAAATTAAACATTAACATTACATGTAAATAGGTAAGTTTTTAGCAATGATTTGAACTGTTCAAGAGTTTTGGCGGATTTTACATGATATGGTAAATTGTTCCAAAGTTCAGCAGAAGCATCTTGAAAAGAACGGCGACCATATGAAGTAGAAGGTGAAGACACATGCGCAAGAAGATATTTTGAGCCAGAACGAAGATTGCGAGTGGGCTCGTATTGTTGAATAAGATCTTGCAGATACATAGGAGCAAGAGCTCGAGTACATTTATATGTTATCAGAAGAATCTTGTAGATAATGCGAGATCTGATCGGTAGCCAATGTAAGTCACGAAGGACAGGGGAAATGTGACAGCGAATCTTAGACAGCGTAACAAGTCGAGCAGCAGAGTTTTGAATCCGTTGAAGTTTTGAGATTTGCGTATCAGGGAGAGCATAAAGTAAACTATTGCAGTTATCGAGTCGGCAAGTCACAAAAGCATGAATAAGTCTTTCAGTTGTTGGCTGATCGAGATAACGCCGGATTTGACCTATCTTATAAAGAGCATGAGAAGCCGCACGACAAATGTTGTTAACATGAACATCCATCATAAGATCGTTTTGAAGGATAATGCCAAGGTTGCGGGCACTGGAAGCTGGCTCAATGTGAGAATCATTGATTTTTACTGATGAAATCGTAGAATTTTTCCTAAAGCGGGATGTAATATGGAGAACTTCAGTCTTGTCATCATTCAATTTAAGGTCATTAGCTGTGGACCAGGTTTTGATATCTGTCACACAAGCTTCCAGTCGCGAGATTGCACCTACTCTGTCATCATCATTTTTCAATACAATATATATCTGAGTGTCATCTGCATAAGTCATTTTGGAGATGCCATGAGAATCGATGATATCTTCTAATGGAGATGAATACATTGTGAAGCCTAAAGGGCCAAGTACTGACCCCTGAGGAACACCCTCGTGCGGAACATGAACCGATGACTCACGACCATTTATAATGACAGATTGTGAACGGTTGGTGAAATACGATTTAATCCATGAAAGTGCAGAACCTGTGAATCCATATTTATTTGAGAATCGCTCTAACAGTACTTGGTGATTTATGGTGTCAAAAGCAGCCGAGTAGTCCAATAGAATGAGAATGGCTTCATGACCCTTGTCAGCAGCGAGAAGTAGGTTATTATAGACACAAAGAAGCGCTGTTTCTGTGCTATGGTTACACCTATAGGCACTCTGCATTTTTCCATATAGGTTGTTCTCTGATAAATAATCTTGTATTTGGCCAGTACATGCACGCTCAACAGTCTTGGCAAGAAACTTGAGATTAGCAACAGGCCTGTAGTTTTTTAGAATTTCACGATCCAATTTAGGTTTCTTGATGAGCGGTGTGATGTGAGCATGTTTCAGTGCATCAGGGAAATGGCCTGCTTCTAACGAAGAGTTGATGATTCTAGTGATGATGGGAATGAGTTCTGGTAGACATTGTTTCAGAAGCCAAGTTGGTATTGGATCCAATCCACATGATGTAGATGGCGATTTCATGATGATTTTTGTGACTGATTCTTCTGAAAGCGTGGAAAATTTGGACAACACAGCACTGGTGGATTCAGAAAATTGCACAGAGAGATGATCTTTAGGAGAGTTGTGGAGCTCATCCGTAATACGTTTAATCTTGTCGGCAAAGAAACTAGAGAAGCGTTCAACAAGTGGGATGTCAGATTCAGATGGTAAAACTTTAGAAGATTTTGGTGAGGTAAGTTTATTCACTTTTTGGAAAAGTTGTTGTGAATTACAGCCATCAAATTGCTTCTTATGGTAGTCACATTTAGCCTCTTTAATTAATTGGTTATAGATGTGCGCTTGCTCCAAGAAGATAAGTTTGTGAATTTCAAGTCTTGAGGCGCACCATTTACGCTCACACCGACGGACCTCTTGCTTAACTTTGCGAATATCCTCCGTACACCAAGGGGCATGGGGTCTACATGTAATTGTTCGCGTTGTAAGAGGAGCATGCTTGTCAAGTAATGTTGACAAGACAGATTCATACTTGGAGATCAACAAACCAATATCAGAGAAAGAAGCCAAAGATGCACACAAAGGAGAATTAGATATATCATCACGAAAAGCGTTGACATCAAGTTCACGAAATGAGCGTGTTTTTATTTCCATTTTGACCGGATCTGGTCGTCCAATGTACAGCGAACACTTGATGGCAGTGTGATCAGATGGCAAATAACTGGTCATATTCCTAATACAATTCCCTAGGATTTTTTGTTTGTTTGTTTTTGTAAATCTTTATTATTTTTTGAATTATCGACCAAAAATGTGATGATTTACCTCCAAAATCATGAAAATCACATTTTGGCACTTTTTGGTCAATAATTCAAAAAATTATAAAGATTTTCAACAACATTATGGTCAATTTCATGATCATGGTTGGATTCATTGAACCCTATTCTGCCAAAAAAATGTATACTTTTATATAGATTAAATGAATAATGAAGAAGTTACGGGCTTTTTACGGAGGCTATGCCTGAAGGTGCACAGCCCCCTTAAGGGACATGTTGGTACCAATGTCAATGTTATATCATATTCCTAACCAAAGTTATGGACGATTGAAAATCACTGTATCGAAAAAACATCTCATACAAATAGCCAAATAATGGACATTTAAAGTTTTTTTGGTTGGATAAAAGATGTATCAAAGATCAAAAATAAGACTTTTCATGATTTTGACTTATGACCATGTCCCACAAATTAGCTATTTGCCGTGCATGGTGCCTCATTTACTCATGTTGGGTCACATATGGTGAACTTGCCCCGGCTTATTGGAGAACCTCTCGGGGTGGGGCAAGTTCGCCCATTTGAGACACTTGTCTTTATTCCTTTACATCAAGAAGGCCTAGACTACTGAGATGGTCATAAGGTATCAATATTTCACATTCTGTCAATAGGTCCATTCAATCATTAAATTGACGTCTCTAGACCACTTCTAATGAAAATAGGGCAAACACGCACAGGTTTCCTCACTAAAGGTCAAAGACCTTTTTAATTTTTTGCACAAAAACTTGTTAACAAAACATCAGATATAGGGCAAACAATCCTTTAATCCTCATTTGAATAAGATGCATAAGTTAAATCGAAATCATCTTTATTTTTGACCCCGTATAGTGGCATTGATTTTGATCTGAGCGGGAACTCCCTTACCACATGTGTCGAGAAAAAAACCGCAACCTTAAATTAAATTTTCTAAACCCTACCTGATAAAGAATCAAGTCCAACGTTGCTTTTAACAAGCAAAAACACAAATATACATACTGACCCCTACTGATTACTATAACCGTGACATTGGTTGATTAATAGACTTTGATTGCCTTAATCGAACCATTGCATTTGAAGCATATTATATTTATGGCATCATAAAAAAGACTGAACTCAAAGATAGCCCTCTGTCATCGCGAGTAACCCCCTCATACATTATAGACGATATCCCTATTTTGTGATATCATACACGGATGACGTCAATCATTACTGATATATTGATCTGTAAAAGGCGCCTCAGCTTCCGAAATGTAGTGATCATACCCAACCAACCTTTATACTGCAAAACATTATAATTTGGCGGATACTTTAAAATGACTGCTATTTTAGCGGGTATTTAATTTCACAAATCTGGAAATATCACTGTTACATTCAATGCAAAATTGTCAGTATTGCAGGTATTTCATTTCCCGAATCCACATCCCTCGCAAAATTCGTGAAATTAAATCTCTCGCAAAATTAAGTGGTTTACAGTATATGGCTATGTTATGTGTATAGGAAGGTTTTGGGTGACATGTCTGCACAGTTGTTGCTGGAACACTTATTAGTAATAGTATACATAACCTATGAATCAAGCATGATTTTTAGTAGAAAACCCTTAGCTACAAACAGTGGTGTATCCAGGGAGGCCGACAGACCCCCCCCCCCCCCCCCCCCCCACCCCCCATTGACAAAAGAGTAATAAAATGAAGGAGAGGAGAAGAAGGAGGAAGAGGAGAAGGAGGAAGAGAAGAAGAAGAAAGAGGGTAGGTAGGGAGGAGTAAGGGTAGGGGCATAGGCGTCGCAAATTGGGAGTTAGAGGGGGGTCACGGGGTTACCTCCCCATAAATTTAATGTGGGGGACGTTAAAACGTTATACTGGACCCACTTATTGTGAAAAATGCCAATTTTGCGGGCTTTACGTGCTTCGCGCACATTTTTTATACAGGTTTCAACATTATAAGGGTCCATATCCAAACTCTCAGTGATTTTAAAGCATTTTTCTAGCGATTTTACAACGGTTTTCCAACGGTATTTCGTTCTATTGTTAAAAGCATCGGAAAAAGATCGGTGATTAACTCTCTACTTATCTACCTCTCTACTTATCTGGCGTTAACAATAGAACTATTGTAGTACTCTCAATGGCTCAATTAGTGAAGCAGACAGATCAAAGCGCAAGGAAGGTTGTGTTATATTCTTTAAGAAATACTATAAGCTTTTTAAATCCGATCATAAAATGTTTACGTTCACCGCCGATCAATGTATCTGGTCGTCTAGAAATATGAATTAAGCTACCGCTCCATCACGAGTGTAGCATGTTGTTTACTCTCACTCTATTCATCTATTGTTCGGCGCAGTATTTGCCGCGAATTTTAATCGATCAAACGTAATGGTGAAATTTATTTACGAACGAAATGTCTAGAATCGTTTCAAAAAATAGTGTTATGCATTATAATGAAATCAGAATTACAATCTCCTTCAGCATATAATCAACTTTTGGGCGATAACCCATATTAAAAATGCACACCAATCGAAATATAAAGCATTTTAGCCTCCGATTTAAGAGATATTTGTATTTTGAACCCTATGTAATGTTTTTCTTCAAAAAGTTTATGTATAGCCTTCATTAGCTCAAACGTCAAAGCGCCGGCTTCACAATCATGAGGTCAGTGGTTCGAATCCTGCGGATGGGGATGGTTTTCTTTTCTGTTTTGTTATTACACTGTTTGTTTTTATAAATTGACAGGATTGCTTATCGTTCGCTATATTTATTGAATGTTGAATGATACTTTTTTTCTTTTGCAATTTCACTGCGATAAAGAATGTCCTGTAAATATAATTGTGTTTACTCCTAGGCCTACATTGAATGGCCCTAGCTAGTCTATGAACATGATCTGCAAAGGCCAATTGTTATGTAAATAAGAAGCCAGTCGGCTCATGTCCTTGAATCGATTTTCCTATTTCCTACACCACCGAAACATTATTTCAATAATAATAATACAGGCACATTGATTTGTATTACATAACGGCTGGCATTTGTAACAAGTTTAGCTCAATCGATAATAACACACAACGAGTTTCTATTGTATTGGCCTGTTGCATATAGGAGTAGGACAGTTCGGTGGTATACCGCGGTTCATTCACATTTCATGATGCCATGCACACTAAACAGTCAGTGGAAAATTAAAATGAAATCGTAAATAATTCCACATTCCAAAATAAACTATAATTGAACAATAATGAATAATTATACGAAATGATAAACAATATCGAAAACTAATAAAAAAAATGTATATAAACGATTAAAATAAAATTTCAAGACGTGATAGGATTCGAACCCACGACCTCCGGTTTACTAGTCCAATGCTCTACTGCTGAGCCAACTATGCGCTATGTGAACGCAATAACAAACAAAAGTAATATGGTTCAACATACTGTGTGTATTTAGGGAATAGTTGAATGAAAACTATATTTGGGTATAAAGCGCTGAGGATTTCAGGAAAATCGAAATAGCTCAGTTGGTAAAGATTAGGACTCTCAATCAGCAGGCCATACGTTTGAATCTTTGTGGCGGTTTATATTCCTTGTGCTCTATACTTAGAGCGGTCGAGTCTGGGTAGAGGTCGGTTAGGGTTTTAAGTATGCCGAAATATAATATTTATTATTGTTCTCTCATTATACGTCCGTTCGGGGTTTTCATTTATATTGACATAATTTTAACGTTATTTATTTATTTTGTATTTACTTTCTTAATTGTTGATGTTTATTTAATTATTTATCAATCAATTAATTATAAATAGGCCTTAATATACTATTTTATTGATATAATTATTAATCTATATATTATTTATTTACATTAATTACTTAATTTCTTCATATTTATTATTTATTTATTATTTATTAGGTCACGTTCAGAGTGTATGCAACATTCTTAAATAGTCTAAAAACGCAGAAAAATGACACTATTTAGGGGAGTAAGAATCATAATGCTACTTGATTACACACATTATGCCTATACCAGAAAACAATAACACGTTGTATGTTTTATGGCTCCCATATTGTTTAGTATTCAATGATAACATTATCCATGCTTGTACCAGGGAGGTGTCATTGACATCTCCCTGCTTGTACTGCTTACTCTAAAATCATCCACGGCTGAACAATAGTCTTTAAAGGCCACTTCAAGGAGGATTATTCTTATGACATTAACGAGTGGATTACAATAAGCCTAGCAATGAATAGGCGGCTACAAACATATCTCGTTTGAGTCGGGGTTTGAGGAGTGTCGCGATTAGCCATCGAGAGTACTACAATAGTTCTATTGTTAACGCCAGATAAGTAGAGAGGTTTCTAGTTAATCACCGATCTTTTTCCGATGCTTTTAACAATAGAACGAAATACCGTTGGAAAACCGTTGTAAAATCGCTAGAAAAATGCTTTAAAATCACTGTAGAGTTTGGATATGGACCCTAATGGATCTCGAACCACCCTTACTTTTCTTGGTTCAGAATGCTGAATCTTTGCCTTAAAAAATGATGCCGAAAACCCACGAGCTTCCAGGGGCAAACGCTCACTCCGCTCACAAGGATACAACATTTGGCCCCCCATCAAAACAGTCCTGTATACGCCATTGGCTACTGATGATAAAACCAACTTCAACAAAATCTGGAATAGAGGTTGTTGAGCTTTTTTCATAACTAATCACAATGATGTTTGAAACACGATTCGAAACCCGGAATAATTCACATTCAACTTCAAGCTATATTTGACCACATCAAATCAGTCACATCATATGCAGGCTTTTTGTCCGCAGTATGTATTTTAAGATATTGAGGAAGTAAAGAAATACAAAACAAACAAAAAATGAAAAGGAATTTCTGCCTAATATTTTTACATACATGTACAATCTGAGGGAAGTAACCATGGTATCAAGCACGGTTTCAATATAAAGCTTACAAAACACACTTTTGCACGAAGTTAAAATCTCAATTTCCATTTTGAATGACAAAAGCCTACGTTTTGATGTGACTGGTCACACATGTGGCTGATGTGTAATGTTTGGTGTGAATGACAGGCATTTTTAATGATGTATTGATTCAGGAAAGTGCTTCAACTTCCAAAATGTAATTATCTCTTGACCAATAAGTTGACTGTTGATGGCTTTGGCTATGAACCACGCCCCCCCCCCCCCCCCCCCCCTCCCCCCCTTCTACGGGCAAACGGACCTCTCATGTAGGGTTAGTCAGTCGGTCAGTCGGGCGGGTTTTTTTCGGTTTTTTTTCTCAAAAGATTCAAGAAGGATTTGAAATTACAGGGAAGACAAACATGTCCTTATCCATGGGCATTCATGGATCATGCTTACTGCATTTATACAAGAATACTGAGAACATCCCACAGAACTTTATTTTGAGATAGTTCAGAATTTAACATTTACATTTTGGGATACTCTGTACTTAGCCGTCCAAATGAGATGCATTGCACATCGCTACACATCAGGGGTCGCATTCTGACGCGTCTGCGCATCCTAGACCTCTCACTTTCTAATAGTGACCCGTCAGATTTCAAATTGGAAAGACTTGCGGGTCCCGATCAAAATTGAAGAGACCCCTTAAATTTGATGATGTATGGAAATGGAAACCTTAAGAAATTCTGTAAATTACATATCCATCCTTTGCTCACAATATAAATTCATTAAAACTGCCCGTAAAAAAGTAAAATTTTCAAATACCCAAACTTCAGGACCCCTCAATTTCTTGGGGGACCCCTTAAATTTGTTTTTTGAAGTCCTACGGGGTCCTGAAAAATGTCATGGGACCGCTCACATTTTTGATCCAGTGCTATCCCTGCTACACATGGGTGAATATCAAGTAAAAATCAATCCTACTACCTACAGAACTTCTTTTTACGGTCAACAGAATTTTACATTTTAATTTGGGACACCGGCCCTGTGTATCTTAAAGCGCAAGTTTGTCCATTTTTTTAACAAGATATGCCTCTGATGACAGCGTCTCATATACAATGGATAAATGTCAAGTAAAAAATAATTCCTACTACACTCCAAATGTAGATTTTGTTTTGACATAATGGTCAACAGAAGTTTACATCTAGGACACACAATACTTTGCCTTATTTCGATGAAACCTAAGCTTGGCTGACAACATACTTGCGATGACATGCGTCAATGTATAAATATCAAGTAATAATCAATTTACTACCTGCCGAACTCATCTTTTTTTTTAACATAAGGTCAGCAGACATTCTACAATTACATGTGATAGACCCTATACTTTGCCCTACTGCAAAACAGTATAATTTCGCGGATACTTTATGTTGCAAATTTAAAATAACTGCTATTGTAGTGGGCATTTAATCTCGCCAATCTGGAAATGTTACTTTTACTTTCAATGCAAAATTGTCAGTTTCGCGGGGATTAAATTTAACGAATCCGCATCTCTCGCGAAATTCGTGAAAATTAAATCATCGCGAAATTAAGTGGTTTTACAGTATTTCAAAACCTTAGCTTGGCACATAATATGTGTATCATTGAGGGATATGTCACATATACAATATATAAATGCCATGTAAAATCATCCTACATTATAACTATTAATTAATATTTTGATGTAATTGTGAACTAAATTTTACTTTTCCCACATAACTTGACTTTATTTGGACACATGACATGGTCAACAGAATTTTACATTTACATTGGGGACACTCTGTACTTTGCACTGCTTCTCCAAACGAGGCGTGTCACAGGTATACAATGTATAAATGTCAAGTAAAAACCAATCCTAGTTCTACCCACTGAGCTCAACTCCTTTTCCTCAACATTATGGTCAACAGAATTTTACATTTGAGACACCCTATACCTCTGAAGATATGCATCACATATACATATAGGCCTACAATGTATCTCTCTATCTCCAAACCTTAGCCAAAATGTATACCCACAGAACTTGTATTAACTATATTTCAACATAAGGTCAACCAAATTTAACATTTTCATTTGGTACACCCTATACATGTATACGTCACGATATTTCCAAACCTTAGCCTGGTCAGTAAGACTAAGATGTGCCTGTTATATATGATATTCGTCACATTTACAGTGGATAAATGTCAAGTAAAAATCAATCCTTCTACCCACAAATTTTGACTTAATTTATATTCAAACTTAATGGTGAACCAAATTTATGCTTTTCATTTGGTACACCCTATATATGTATACATCAAAATATTTCCAAACCTTAAGCTGGCCGGTAAGATGTGCCTCTGATGATAAGCGTCGCATATACGATGGGTAAATGTCAAGTAAAAATCAATTGATCTACCCTCAGAACTTGACTATATTTCAACATAAGGTCAACCAAATTTAACATTTTCACCCTAACCGGTATAGCCTGGTCAGTAAGATGTGCCTCTGATGACCATCATCACATTAACAATGGATAAATGACAAGTAAAAATCAATTGTACTACCCACAGAACTTGACTATATATCAACATAAGGTCAACACCAAATTAACATTTTCATTTGATACACCCTATACATTTGTATGTCGCCATATTTCCAAACCTTAGCCTGGCCAGTGAGATGTGCCTCTGATGATATGCGTCGCATATACACTGGGTAAATGTCAAGTAAAAATCAATCCTTCTACCCATAAAATGTGACTTTATATATATATAAATATAAGGCCAAGTAACAACAATTACGTGTTTCACGTCCCCGCCCGCACCGTTTTTTGACGCCGGTCCAATATTTTTTTGTTATTTTCGAAAATTCCAAAAAAAGTTGTGTATGAGTGTGTCCATCATTTGCAACTATATTTCAATGAAAAAGACACGAGAAACACTCGTTGGCATAGATAGTGATACGAATATCGAAACAATTCTTGCAAAATTTGGCTTCTAAAAAATAACAAAAAATCCAAAAATAATAAATAGTAAGGGCCGCCCTGACTCATTTTTAAAAAAGTCCGGACGTGAAACACATTATTTTTGTTATTTGGCCTAATGGTCAACATTTACATTTGGAACACCCTGTACTTGCCCTAAGTTCCAAACCTAAGCTTGGTTGACAAGATGTTCCTCTAAAGATATGCATCACATATACAATGGATGGTACATTTCAAGAAAAACCATCCCTGCTACCCACCGAACTTGACTTTATTTAAACATAACATAAGGCAAAATATTTTTTTTAAACAGTTGTGTTGCCCTCATCCGGCGGGGTCAAAATTACGAGAATTGTGGGCTGGTGTTTTTTTTATTAAGATTTTCCTTTTTTTTAAAAGATTTTTAACAATATTTCAGCACTATTTTTACCCATCTTCCGGTTGATAAATATGTGTAAAAGCCAACGAAACCCAGAAAACCAAACAACAAGCTCGGGTTTGTACTCCACGCACGAGAAAGAAAATGTAACTAGTAAATTGTTTTTATTTAGTCTCATTCTCTCCATCGTTGTCTTTAATTCAGTATACAATATAATAATTATGTGGATATTCCATACTTTCAAGCAGTTTCTGTTATAGAATCAAGGGTGAATATTTTTTCATGGCTGTGTACTTCAAGAAAATATTCACCATTGGGTAAAAAATACAGCCAGTATGCATTTACCTTAGTATCTTCACACATGTTGACTGAAATAATAGGTATAAAATGGTTGATTTGGTATACTAAAATCCGGCCGGCTGACCTTCCCGATTTTAGGCTTGTGAGGGCAACACAAACTTCTTCTTTTTTGCCTAATGGTCTACCACATTTTTATTTAGTACACCCTATACATGTATACGCCGCCATGTTTCCAAACCTTAGCCTGGCCAGTTAAGTTGTGCCTCTAAAAGATAAGCTTCACATTTACAATTGATCAATTTAACTACCCGCCGAACTTAACTATATTTCAACATAAGGTCAACCAAATTTTAACATTTTCATTTGGTACACCCTATACATGTATAAGCCGCCATGTTTCCAAACCTTATCCCTGGCCATGCAGTGAGATATGCCTCTGATGAAGATATACGTCACATTTACAATGGCTAAATGTCAAGTAAAAATCAATCCCTCTACCCACCGAACTCATCTTTTTTTCAACATAAGGTCAACAGTCCTACACATTTACATTTATATGTCGACGACACGCTGCATTGACCCAATACAAACACTTTTAACATGGAATCAAAACAGTTGTAGAAGCTCTTAACACTTTCCAAACGTCTATTAGTTTTACCATATTTTTAAAACAGATTTTTCAGAAACTTTTCCCAGCTGTTAAAAGTCTATCTCAAGAATTACTGAATCATTGATAAGCATGTTTGTACTTATCTTAATGCATTTATCATGTGGATTCCAAATATGGTGATGACATTCAATAATTTGACATTTTTGAAAGAATTTTGAACTTTTGGAAGTGTCGACTGCAGACGCCTGCCGTGTGGGAAGTGTTAACATAGCTAGCAATGGTGCTATCATAGAAATGTTTCTTCCGAGCGACATAAATCTCAGTATGCGCCATGAGCGTTCTTGCGGATTTACACGCTTTATAAAAGTTCATTATTATTATTAGTATTATTAAAATCTGGGAATAATAATTAAGTCAAAGATGGAGGATCCACATTCATGGCTATGTAGTTTTATATGAAATCTGGAACTTGAAGATTAAAGGGGCATTGAAAGATGTATCGATATACTAAATGAGCAAATAACGTAAAGATAATCATCAACATAGCCCAAATCCAAAATATCATACAATTCCGACATGGCCTTCATGCCAAACTAAGCAAATAACGGCACTTCCGGGTTGAGATTTGCCGCGAAAGTATGTGAGTAAAACTTAGCATAACTTCCGAATTCAGCACCTTAGTTTCGATATGATCATATCGAAACTAAGAAAATCATGAAATTTTATATGATAAATGGCGAATGTTGGTAAACTGTTTCAGATGGTAGTTAGTATATGCCTAAGTATTACTTTGATGCAAAAAAACTGATTTCCATAATTGGGGCGCACTCCCATACGTATCTCTCAATGCCCCTTTAAAGGCATATATGCTATCTTTTCCAAGTGACGCCCACTATCCTTGATTTTACTATGGAAGCAGATTGTTACAGAAAAATATTAGGCTTGTTCAGACAGTCGGAGGAAGAGGTCGGAGGAAGCCCGGAGTAGGCTCTAGTCGGAGGAGTGTCGGATTACAGGTCGGAGTAGTGCCTGTCTGAACGCTACTCGGAGGAAGCTCCTCCGACCGATATACTCCTGAAAAAAGGCAGGAGTAACGCACTGCAGGGGTCCGAGGATCTCTGAACAGTCAGAGTAGCGTACCCGTGTGGAACAGTTCCCACGAATAGGTCGGAGGAGCGATGACCTTCGATGATTATTGTGCCATGTTTCCACACACACTTGTCATTCGCGGACCAAACCTATTGCAAGTCGCTTAAAAATACATACGTTATGATAAGCTATGATAGTAGTGAAGATTGGTCAATTATTCCTTCAAAAATTCCACAACCTGTTCAGAAACGCCATCCTAAAATTCATAATTTCTGAGTTGAAGGCCTATTTCTTATTTATTGTTGTTGTATAGTAGCGCAGTTTTTACACACAAACAAAATGCGTCATCCGATTTCGTCACTGACAATGTTATTGTTGTTATTTTTAAGTCTGGTGACGCAATGATTTATTCTGACCCCGAGTCATGTACAGTACATATCGTAAGATACACTGTATATAATACGAACATGTGCGTTTAGTACTCATGAATAATGCATAATGAGGTGGTATATGGTAATGAATATTCAGCGCATGTGCTTTGCAAAATCGCCTCCGTAAATCTCATGTAAAATTGGATCCATGATCATATAATCTCGCGCGGAAATTGGCGTGTTAGGTCAACCAGGTAGTCTCAAATTTCCTGGGTCAACATATGCGGGCGCTCTATTTCCGGAAGATACTCAGAGCTACTCCGAGCCCCCCGCGAAGATCGAAGGAACGCGAACTGTTTAGTCGGAGCATGGTCGGAGTAAAAAGCATGTCTGGACGCGGGTAGGCGTAACTTTACGACCTGAATATGAATTTTTCCTGCGGCAGTAGGAGGAAAATGTCCATGTCTGAACACAGCTATTGTTGAGGAAAATATATGTGTAAAAGTTTGACAAAGATCACATTATATTCCTTTAAGATATCAAATGCATTTTGTATTAGAAAACACAATTAACATTACACATGTGTGTCCTTTTTGGGACATTCCTTTTAATTGAATGTTTTTGTTTTCAAAATTATATACGCAGTAATTCTTTAGATAATTTCAACACATACTGTTTCCAGAAGATAGCATTATTTAGTTCTACAGCAAATATCAGTCCATGCTAATATGTATCAATACACCAAATTACTGTAGAATTTTAATTTCGCTAAATTCGCTTAACTAAAATGCCGCTAATTACGATTTTATACATAGGTTAACATAGCAAGAGGATTCAAATTAGTAAAATTAAAATGCCACTATTTGCTAAATTTCATGCCGTGAAATGTTAGCGTTTTACAGTAGTTAAATCTGTACAATAATAGGGTGCCATTTCATCCTCTATCCGATCTATAGAACCCCATTTCACTCATGATCAGGTCACACGTTCATCACATACGAAAATCGGTGCTGAACATACCCGTCTAAAAATAAATTGTGTGTGCGGCCCCCTCTGGGTCCACGGCATACATCAATTATTCAATTATAGAGGTAATCCACTTCATACAAGCGTGCCTGTAACAAAAGGTTCTCATTCCCGTAGTATTTGCTGTTCAGATCAATTCAATACACAAATGCATTGTTCAAAAAATAACCTATACATTGGCGGGTTATTTTGTAAAGTATCCAACAACATGTGCGTTGGTCACAGATTTAGATATATGTGGTGTTGGTCTTTTTAAATTCTGAAACAGACTTTAGGCCTAAAAAAAAAAAAAGGTTGATTGGCGAAACATAGAAAAAAAATAGGGTAGGTAGGTCGGATTTTTATTTTTTTATTTTTTTTAAATCTATAAAATGTCTATGACATTTTATATACCAGCACACATACCATACAGACATAAACAAATGGCACAAATACACATTTTCACTGTTTTTTTTTCTTTTTCTCACAAAAAAAAAATGTTTAGGGTCGGCGGTAAAAATAGGGTCGGTCGGGTTACGCCAATCAAACCTTTTTTTTTTTAGGCCTTAGTTCCAGCAAATATGGCTGACACATGGATGCCATGGCCTCTATATGATTTAGTTAGATTCTGGCCCTATTATATGGTTCAGGACACGAAATTATTAACCGTAAACAATATTTGGCCAAACACTGTATACATGTATTATCAGTCTCATCGTGTATTCGCTTTATTCCGTCAAGGTATTAAATGTTGTTTATGGTTAATAATATTACGTCCAGGACCATAAACGAATTATAGCTGTGTTAAACATACATTGCGCTTTATTCCGTAAATAGCATTAAGCTTGTTAAGATACCCAGATTGTCAACCTTCTTAAAGAGCTTAACTTATATGGTCCAGGACCATAATATCAGGCCAGAATCTCAGATTAGCCTCTATTACAGTAGGATACAGTGCCTGATCGTTATATGTTGATGGGCCACTTTGTTCTAATTATGAGATGACTACAAGTCTCGAATACTGTGTTTGGTAGCATGATTCTGATCATCTCCATTTGTAGCCATTTTTAGGGGGTTTTGTCCGTATGTGTTGTGTTATCACGGACCAGTTACTGCCTTTTATCGTGGCTTTTTATCGTATTTTTTGTGGCACAAGAATCTTGAAAAGTAAGGACGTTGGTTGAAGGAAATTTTGATAAGTTGTGTATTATATTGATACCTACTGCATGAGCATATTTTTGAGGTCCAGAATTAGGCGTTACTAAGATGTTTTTGGGCCGTAACCAAGGCACGTTCTCTGTTTCACATTTAGGTATATGTGTTAGGATGTACAGTGATGCGCCCCTACGATAGTTTCTACGCATAAAGAAGTAGACCCCGAATTACATGGAATTAAAATGTGGTTTGTGTTTGTATTTATTGTATTTCATCAATCATTTTCCTCTCATTCTTCTCACTGGCATAATATGTTGGTGTTTGTTGTCATTTATACGCTATTTATAAGGTTATTTGCCTACGTTAATGAATGCGGATAGTTATAGTCAATTATAATTCAAGCAAATCGGCTGGCGTGAGTTCATTGATACCATGAGCTCACGTAGTCCTTTTCAGTACTTCTTCAGGCAAATGAATAAGGGGGAACCATACCAAAAAGACAAGGCTATCATGTGACTAATTTTAACATAATAATTAATTTCTAAATTCGGTTTTTCACGGACATATCGGACAGGTTTAACTTAAAAAATGAGTGCTCACCTGTTTCTTGACCCATATGCATCTATTATTCGGATGAAATTCAACCCGGTAGCCTTACATGCTTACACAGAAAAACAAAATTACCAATGTGATTATTGTTTTTTAAGATGGCCGACGAAGATTTTGTCTGAGACTAGTACGTATATACCACTCTCAGGATTTTGTATTAATACCACAGTTGTTTACTTGCTAGTCATAAATAAAAAGATCCAATGCGACTTTTCTGAACCACTTTTGCTAGCTCTTAGTTTCATAGCAATGTCATGAATTCCAAAGAGAACATAAAAGGACAAGTTTGAGTCTCCAAAAATGTGAGTGAGTCCATGGACGGTGGGACCAAGTGGGCCATAAAAATGATTCCCTTCCAACATTGTACTTTTACCCGATACCCAAATTATAGATTTGGTACCAATCTATCGAAACTAGAGCTTACATCAGTTACGAAAATGAAAATACCCGGCGAAGAATCACATTTTAGCGAAAGAGTAAAAATAATGCACAGATTAAATACAAAATAAATCAATTTCAAATGAATCTCCACATTAAATGTGCATTAAATAATCGTGATTTAGCCGACAATTTTTTTTAAAATAAGCTTATTATTATTTTTTATTATTTTTATTTTGATGAATGAAATGATGGATAATTCCAGAATCAAATGTTTAGAGACATTTTGGGAATCTCGGGTCCCAAAATGGGCCCCGGGATATCGACTTAGTCTAAAAAAATGATGGATACCATGATAAAATGTGTCCCGATGTGATTTTTTGGATGATTTCACATTTTGAGCTACTTATAAAGTCTGTGTACTGTATTCCCTTTACGAAAATGCAATCACCAAAATGTGATTGCAGCAAGGTGGTACCAGGTTGCACAAGGTTGTCGCACGGTTGCGTAAGGTTGCACAAGTTTGTCACAGGTTGTCGCACGGTTGCGTAAGGTTGCACAAGTTTGTCGCAAGGTTGCACAAAGGTTGTGGATGATTGCTTCAAGGTTGCGCAACCTTCTCAGAACAACCAAACTGGTTGCGCAAGGTTGTATTTTTCCAAATTTAACCTTGCGCAAGGTTGCAGAATTGATTGCGATTTTCATAAGGGACGGGTCAAACTGCAACACATTTGACGCAGAAAAAAAATGTCCAGCAATTTAGCCTAAAGAAATGAATGGACACCTTAAAATGTGTACCGATTTGAATTTTTGGGATTTTTTTCACATTTTGAGCTACGTATGAAGTCTGTGTAGCTAACCGGTCAAACCGCAACATATTTGACGGAGAAGAAAAAAATCTGACAATTTAGCCTAAAAAATGACAGACACCATAAAATGTGTCCTGATTTGATTTTTTGGATATGATTTCACATTTTGAGCTATGTATAAAGTCTGTGTAGCTAGCCGGTCATACTGCAACACATTTGACGGAGAAAAAAAAATCATACAATTTAGCCTAAAAAATGACAGACACCATAAAATGTGTCCTGATTTGATTTTTTGGACATGATTTCACATTTTGAGCTGCGTATAAAGTCTGTGTAGCTAACGGGTCAAACCGCAACACATTTGACGGAGAAAAAAACATTCCGGCAATTTAGCCTAAAAAATGGCGGACACCTTGAAATGTGTCCCAATTTGATTTTTTGGATATGATTTCACATTTTGAGCTACGTATGAAGTCTGTGTAGCTAGCCGGTCATACTGCAACACATTTGACGGAGAGAAAAAAAATCCGCCAATTTAGCCTAAAAAATGACAAACACCATAAAATGTGTCCTGATTTGATTTTTTGGACATGATTTCACATTTTGAGCTGCGTATCAAGTCTGTGTAGCTAACGGGTCAAACCGCAACACATTTGACGGAGAAAAAAACATTCCGGCAATTTAGCCTAAAAAATGGCGGACACCATGAAATGTGTCCCGATTTGATTTTTTGGATATGATTTCACATTTTGAGCTACGTATAAAGTCTGTGTAGCTAGCCGGTCATACTGCAACACATTTGACGGAGAAAAAAAAATCTGGCAATTTAGCCTAAAAAATGACGGACACCACAAAAAGTGTCCCGATTTGATTTTTTGGATATGATTTCACTTTTTGAGCTACATATAAAGTCTGTGTAGCTAACGGGTCAAACCGCAACACATTTGACTGGGAGAAAAAGAAATCTGGCAATTTAGCCTAAAAAATGACGGACACCATAATAATGTGTCCCGATTTGATTTTTTTGATTTGATTTCACATTTTGAGTTACGTATAAAGTCTGTGTAGCTAACGGGTCAAACTGCAACACATTTGACGGAGAAAAAATAATTCCGGCAATTTAGCCTAAAAAATGACAGACCCCATAAAATGTGTCCCGATTTGATTGTTTGGATATGATTTCATTTTTTGAGCTGCGTATGTAGCTAACGGGTCAAACCGCAACACATTTGACGGAGAAAAAACATTCCGGCAATTTAGCCTAAAAAATGGTGGACACCATGAAATGTGTCCCGATTTCATATTTTGGATATGATTTCACATTTTGAGCCACATATAAAAAGTCTGTGTAGCTAGCCGGTCATACTGCAACACATTTGACGGAGAAAACAAATCCGGCAATTTAGCCTAAAAAATGACAGACACCATAAAATGTGTCCTGATTTGACTTTTTGGACATGATTTCACATTTTGAGCTACGTATAAAGTCTGTGTAGCTAACCGGTCAAACCGCAACATATTTGACGGAGAAAACAAATCCGGCAATTTAGCCTAAAAAATGAGTGACACCATAAAATGTCTCCCGATTTGATTTTTTAGATATGATTTCACTTTATGAGCTACGTATAAAGTCTGTGTAGCTAACTGGTCAAACCGCAACAAATTTGATGGAGAAAAAAATTCCGGCAATTTAGCCTAAAAAATGACGGACACCATAAAATGTGTCCCGATTTGATTTTTTTGATATGATTTCACTTTTTGAGCTACGTGTAAAGTATGTGTATAATGAACTGATCAAACCGCAACACATTTGACGTATCAAATGATGTTCGCATTTCAAATTTTATCTCCAATATAAGTTTACATTAAATAATCGTGATTTAGCCGAAAAGGTGTTTTTAAGTAAGCTTATTTTTATTTATTTTTGTTTATTATTTTGATGAATGAAATGATGGATAATTTTCAAATCAAATGTTTAGAGACATTTCGAGAATCAAACCATGGACTTATTAGAACTATCCATTATAACAACACATCGCTAACAATGTGAGTGTGACAGTCATCGAATCTGGTTCCGCTGGGATCCTAAAGTACCAACCACATTAAACATGTCTACCGAAACCGCTCAACCAAAAACCATGCAACCCGATAACCGCAAAACCCGCGAACCGCGAAGCCCGAGAACCGCTCTAGTTCTCCTATGTGATTGATTCTTAGCCTTGCATGGGACCTAAATACATTATTGTTCTTGTTTGCCAGAATAAATACAGGTTTTACACTGTCATGACTGTAGCATATTGAATTAACACTTTTCACATGGCTATTGGTTTTACCATATGGATGGTGTGACCGGTGACGTAGTGTCCGGCAGTATGTGTGCGCACCTATAGGGAATGTGCTTTAATTCACACTTGATTGATTATTACTTACAATGCTTACGGTGTAATAGTGCAGTAGTCATGGTCTGCATCCCTAAGCACAGTGAGAGACCAGGTACTAAATCTGGTTGCCCTGCAGTATGCGTACGCACCATAAAATTGGCGCTCAGTGATGTGTGTTTTGCTTTCGAATACTAGTAGTATGCAGTAGTCATGGACTAGTACCTCTAGCATGTCTTTAGACCAGGCGCTAATAAATTTGTAAACACTACTGATGTAAACAACGGTCACCTCATCTATAAAACCGATTTTTCAGAAACCTTTTCAAGGTCTATCTCAAGGTTTACTGAACCACTACTATGGCATGTTTGTACTTATTTCAATGCATTTCTCATGGTGATTCTAAATATGGTATTGAAATTCGATAATTTTGACATTTTTTAAAAACATTTTATGACATTTTGAAATGTTGTCTGCAGACGCCTGCCGCGTCTGTCGCATGGAAAGTGTTAAGCACATGCTCGGAAGGATTTTAAAGGTATATTATGTGAACTTTCCAGGGAACGCCCTCAACATAAAAAAAATAATTGCAAGCAGATTTTCTTGCAGATTTACATTTCTGATCATAAATCGTACATACATTCGAAGTTACATGGCGATACGATTCTTAATTACTTCAAAATCATGGTTTTAGAGTGAAAATAAACTGTCGTGATAACACGACAGTTTATATTTTCACTCTAAATTCACACTAAACCATGATTTTGAGGTAATTAGGAATCGTATCGCTCTGTAACTTGGAATGTATGTACGATTTATGATCAGAAATGTAAATCTGCAAGAAAATCTACTTTCTAAAAAAAAAAGTGAATAGAGGGCGCTCTCTGGAAAAGATCACATAATATGCCTTTAAGTTAGGGGGGGGTGGGGTACCGCGCCATTTTGTCCCGAAGCAATGGTTATGACGTCATATTTTTGTCGATTTTCAGAACTCTTGTATTGGATTTACGTGCAAAAAATATGCCCTTGGCATCATACTTTCCCAGGTGTGCAGTTCATTTTAAATTTCAGATGTTCTAAAATGGATGGTTTTCTAAACAATTCGAGAAAGAAAATCGAACTGCACACCTCAGGATTGCAAAAAAAGCATAAAACAAGTCAACTTTTTTGTGCCTTTGAACAGAGTGGCGGCCGGGATTGTAGAATTTAACACAGTGCATTAACCCATGACCCATGATATAAATAAATTATTTGCGTTAAATTTTTTCAATTAGCACGGTTAGTGTAGTGGAAAGATAGTCGCTTGAGGAGCGAGAGGTTGTGGGTTCGAGTCCCATTAGGAGCACTTTTTGTTTTATATGATGGATTTGCTTAGCATCATCTGTATGCTTGCCCACGCGGACACCACACTGCTGGCGTTTACCGTATCAGGGTTACGCCATTTTTTTCTCTCGAAAATGTCAAAAAAAATTACCGTTCTTTTAAAAATAAGAATTATAATCAAATTACAAACACATTTTGTGCGAGAGCAACACACACATTTGGCAAAAATGGCACAATAAAAATCCGTTCGTTATAAATAAATGGACATGGTTAAATAATAAAACTATCACAATTACAGTCGTAAATCTCTGTGGCGTGCGTAGGTTGGCCATGTCGTTGGCAATCGGAAATCACGGGTTCGAATTTTCCCATTATTTTTCTATTTTTTAAACTTGATGGTATATTAATGTAACATCATTGTTATGTCAATTTTTATCAATTATAAATGCCGCCCATGCGTTTATAGTTTTCTTTTTATTTATTTATCTATCATAAATGTATCCTTGATTTATTTAACTTTGTCTAAACAATTAAAATGCGTAAACAATTATATTATTGCTCGATATAGACTGATTTAACTTGAGTTCAGTTTGATAATATGATAGCAAAACTTGTTGTAAAACCATTTTACCAGTGTGTCCAACAATTTTACACTTTGGTAATACATTTAGAGATGTCACTTTTAGCTTGTTATAGCTAGGCTCAATATAAGCAAGTTTGCGACCTCTATAATTTTAGGCTGGTAACACAATCCCACAGTGCATTTCGTTAAAACAGTGTACATTATTTTTCCACGATACGTATCACGTGATAACCACGATCGATTTCACAAAATATTGCAAAATGGCGCGGTACCCCAGCCCCCCCTACCTTTAAGTGTAAACTGTATAAGTAGGGTGTCATCCATGATTAGGCCAAACAAAAACACAAGTTTGTTTCCAGTAGTGCGCACGCATTTCACCGAGACACTTGATTCTTGCGCATTTAAAAAATATTATTAAAAAAACGGGGACAATATTGTTAGGGTGCCATCTTTTGTCGAAGTTGTGTCCAACATGTTTCAAGATGGCGATTGGCCACATACAGCAAACACGAAAGTGAAAATCTGCGGCGATTATCACATTCAAGCGTAGCATAAGAGTTAAAAGTTAGTTTAACACTTTTTTCATTATATTTCATATCTCGTTAAGTTAGAATTCGTCCCCAAAATCTGACTTACGTATTTTGTTAGATAAATTTCGTCAATGAGCAATTATATTTTAAAGTATGACCATTTCATTTAATTCATTGGTCATTTCTTTTCGTCAAGGAAGGATTTAATTCGTATCACCTGATGGGTAGCGGGTCTATGCACAAATATAATTCGTCTTTGTTCATTATTTTTAATACTTTTATCACATATATTCGTCAGGTGTTAGAAGAATCGGCCTACATATTATTGCAGGTTAGATTAGAACCACCGACATTCAAGAAAGTTGGTGATATAAATCATATGAAATAAAAGAAAAAAAGAACGAACAAGAAAGAAAGAAAGAAAGAAAAAAAATATATATTTATATATAAAACGTATAGGCCTATAGCTGGATTTTACATGCTTCTAGGCAGGACGTTCCACATGGGACGAAATAAAGTGAACTGAATATGAAACTATTTGATCAAAGACGAAATAAATGTATACATTAGTAGGTTAACCGCTGTATCAGACGAAATGGAAGTGTGTTAGGACGAAATAAAATGAACATTAAATGAAATTCATTGCGCAAAATATGAATATGCTTGACCAAAGACGAAATTTACTTTAACAAATGCAACCTTTAACATTTTGGGACGAATTCAAACTTAACGAGATATGAAATATAATGAATAAAGTGTTAAACTAACTGGGAAAACCTACATGTATAGTAAAAAAACGCATTACGCATTTGACTTTTCAGGCATGCTACTGGAAATTAACAAACTTGTTTTTGCCTTACTACATTAGACTGGAAATCATTGGAGGAAAGTAGGGTCATCAATCACCAGACTTATATAACTGTTATCACAAGGTTTCCATTAACCCTTGTCCTACTGTAACATGGTTTACTAAATCCAAACAGAGATGCAGAGTATGCATATTTTGGTACAATGGTATGGCTATAGGTCTCCTCTTTCCATACATACCAAAACAAGTACAAACATCCCACGCATGACGTCACAATGACGTCATAAACATGGCCGCCCTAACATGATACGATATAGGCACTGGCGTAACAACAGGGGGGGATGGGGGGGGATATATCTATATATAAAAAATATTTTGAGGTTAAAAAAGTCTCACTCTGAACATTACTCTGAACTTGACAGCCCTGCCGTATTTGAGTCTGATAATTTTCATCCCCCCCACTCAAAAAAAGTAGTTACGCCCCTGGATATAGGTGATATGGTTGGGGAGAGATAATCTGATCTCGTCCGAATCAATCCTCCGGAGGAGAGCACAATTTTAACCAGTGGCGTACCCAGCTTTTGGAAACTGGGGGGGGGGGGGCACGACCAAAGTTGTACCGACGAAAGGCATGATGTACCGACAATTTTTTTACAGACTCCCAAAAAAATTCTAAAACTTCCACAATTTTTATCCCGTCAGCAGCTGAAATCTTGATAAGTGGAGGGGGGGTAGCGATGAAGTTGTCCGCATAACCGGCAGAACAAAATTGCATGGTCAAAATCGCAAATCTACCGACGAGGGTCATTTTACCGACCAAGTTATTTCAGGGGGGGGGGGGGCGGAACTCCTGGACCCCCCTGGGTATGCCACTGATTTTAACTAGAAAACCATCACCAGCATCATTTATTCTTACCACTACTGACAGAAGGCCTACTATAAATTCTCTTTTTTGTCATGCAGACTTTTACTGTATGGAACCTACTTCCGATAAGTGTGAGCCTCGGTCTGTTAAATTCATTCAAAGCTCGGAAATGTGAAGATGGCTACGTAAAATATTCTATAGGGCCAACAGCATCAATTTATTTGCTTGTCACTGCATGCCTGTCTGTTGAGGCTATTGCAATATAGGGACCAAAAAATCCCGTTTCCTGAGCAATAGACCTAAAAATAGGGTTCGTCAATCAAGCGTTATTTTTATTTTAAATGTTTGAAAAATTAGCAACAATTTGCAATAATTTACAAAAGACTAATATAATAGAATATTTAAAAAATGTGCAAATGTGATTTAAAGAATTCAAAATGTTCATTATTAAAGGAGGTTTCCCGCAAGCATAAAAGTGTGCATTTATTATATGTTAGAAAAATAACTATCGAGCTCAACTTTTGTAATTAAATAGAACAACACACCGCACTTATGACAAAAACAAATAAACACTGCAATCTCTCAACATGCACTTTTTAAAATTCACGGCGATCGAAAGTCCCAGTACATCTGCTATTATGTCCCCCCCCCCCACTTTGAAAAGTGTGGGGGGGGGACGTGTCCCCCTGTCCCCCACCCATATGACGCCCCTGCCGATACCCATGACGTCATCGACACCGGGACTTTCGATCGCCGCGAATTTGAAAAATTGCGTGTTGAGAGAAGGACATTTTATTTGTTTTTGTCATAAGCAGGGTTCACGCTACACTGCGTTATGGCGTTATAGACGCCATTTTTTGATTTGGACGCCATAAAATTAAAATGTTCCATGTTATTGCGTTTTGCTTGGACGCCCTAGCTTGAGGCTATTCAACTTACTATAAATACGATCACGAATTCAAGATGCATCGCAGTTACAAAGATCTGAAATTGCATCAAAATTTGCTAAGCTTAATCGTCGAAAATGTCCCCAACATGCCCAAATACTTCTCATTTGCACATTGTTTTAGTATCAAAACAAATCAGTGCATATACACAGACACATAGCAAAGTTTACATGGGATTTGTACAACCAAACTTGCACGATATCGTCCATTATCGTCTCCTCCACAAGCATAAGATACTTGTTCGTAAACAAATGTATGTACGTATGTGCACGTGCGGGAATTGCAAGCACTCTAAAGCTGGTAAAAGAGATAATGATTGGCAGGTCGGTTTTATTTGGGGGGTCACATGGTCCATGGAGGGAGGGGGTTTGGGGAATTCTTCCAAAAACTAAAAATGATTTTAATTATTTAAACTTAAGGGCGTATCAATTTTGAGGTTACAAACATTATGGTAAGGGATGTATTTGGATTTAAAGTATTCATATTTCCTCCTGGCCATAAAAGTTAGGGTTATTGAAAAAAGATAATCAAAATCTGTATTACTTCATGTCATAAAAGTGTCAAAACCCATGGCAGGCACATCCTAATTAACAACTAGCAAAATTAGGGAATGTATTATTTTTATCATTTTTTTCCATGGACTCCCAAAAATTCTGTTTGGACTCCATAATTCTGAAAATTGCCAGGATATGGGGTCCAACTGGACTTCATAATTTTGAAGCTACTGTGAAGCCTGGTCATAAGTATGATGTTTCATTCTATATAATTACGAAAGTTTGGCTCAATAATTATATTTCTAACATATAATGGACGAAGTTATAATGCTTGCGGGACACCTCCTTTAACACAAGCATGGATGGATACCCACAATTTTTTAGAGTGACAGGACCGGTACCGGGGTAACCATTTTTAATGTCAATACTTACAATCTCTTGTAGAGATTCCCAGCCAATGGTTCTATCTATAAATCTGCAACACGGGGAGCTGATAAGCAGGCAGGAACTGCAATCAAAATAAACACAGAATAAAAAGTATAATGTTAATCAATTATGTTTGCTAAATTGGGTTCTCTCACTTAGCTTTTTTGCAAAATGTTTCTGAGATTACAAATGCCTGTATAAAATTGAATTGCTTGACAAACATTGTCATAGTACCTGAAGAATCTTTTATCTATTTTCAATACACTCCGCATATTCCTATCAATTTTCCTCGGCTGTTCAGATTATTTCATCAGTTTTAAAAAGTGCATGAATTTGTGCCGCCATCTTAGGCAGCAATTGACCCATCCACATCAAAGAAGATTTTAAGGTCTTCCCACAATGCATTGCACGGACGCCAGCCAACTAAAGCTTTTTCACTGCTTTCACACGATGCATTTGTCGAGCTCTTAAGTTTTAGAAAAACAGAAAATTGAACACTTATAACTAACTTATTCACTGATGTAAACTAGAACCTAAGAGCTCCCAACTATGAACGCGCTATGAAGCCATGATTGTGTGCATTTCAGTATATGTCTATAATAATAAGATAATAATAAAAGCATTTATATAGTGCCTAGTCAAAGCGCTTTACAAAGTTAACCAAATTAAAACAATACACAGCAAAAACACATTAATAGGAATACTTAAAGTAAAATGCCAACTTAGGTTATACACAATCATAACATAAAGCGAGACAAATGGGAACCAAGACAAATTGGAGTCCAGATTTAGGGCATTTTGCATTGTGGTGGTGTCTTTAACCTCTTCTTTGCATCCACATATTCAATCTAACAGGTACCTACGTTACGTGGAGTGGATAATAATGTACTGTTTATATACAGGGTGTTCCAACCAAAAGTTGTAAACACCTTTCCGAACGAAAATCAAGTTGAAATCTGTTGAGTATAATTCTGGAGAAAGATGATGCAGAGATGCGAACGTATTGCAGTCAGTAACACAAGGTGAGGCAGGGGCATATGCTATTGGCAGGATTGGGATTCTTTTACCATATACCGACATATGAACTTTTTTCTGGAGCAGGCCAACTCCGGCACTTCAAGAGCAGCAGTGTTAAATGGCTCGTGAACAGCTCCAAATAACAAAGAAAACATCGCTATTTGGCATTCGAGAATGTGTCATTTTGAATATTTGTGGTCCTCCATGGCCCTCAAGCTAAAGTTTATAGTGTATGTATGTATATGAATATAAATCATGACATAACTTCACTATTTCATAAAATCTGCCACTGAAAAGTTTCCTCTTTTTTTTTGAATCACCCTGACACAAGTCACGTCACAGGTGCTGTGGTCAGTAGTAGGTGCAGTGAGACCAAAATGACCAACCAAGGGATTCATCATGCATATGGTCAGAATCACATGGAATGTGAATATCCGGGGAGGGGGGGGGGGGGGGGGGCACTCATTATTTTGTTGGTAGGGGTGTGCAGCCTTTTTTGGTAGGGGTGTGCAGCCCAAGGATTTTGAACTATGACTGAAACATTTACCACTTAATTTTCGTTTTGCCACACATATATTTATTATTTACCACTAATTACCTTTTTTTATTGTAACAATCTTTTAAGGCACCATTGAGAAATAATGAACCCATCAATTTACAAGAAATTAAGTAAAATAAGGGGTCATCCGTTTACCAGACAGATGAAAAGGCGACAATATTTGGGGCCACATCCACGTAACCTCAGATTCACTGAGTAAGGGTAAGTATGCAGTATGAAAACTGTAAGTTCTTTAAAACCATTGAGCAAGCTAAATTGGGTGCCAACTATATGAAATATTTCTCTCTGGAAAAGTGTCCGTTTTTTGAATTAGCTCCTTGACAGCAGGCAGGTGGTTTGGTCAGTGGGTGCAATGAGACCAAATGACCATATAATTAATGCATATTGTGGCGTGAAAGTATTCGTATGAAAAAGATGATTTATTCAGTATGAACACTTGTAGAGCTCTTGCTCCATTCACTCACTGCATGCTAATTTAATATACGAGCCAGGTATGACCCCGGGGGAGGGGGAGGGTTACTCAAATCATTTTTTGACAGGGGTGGGTGTTGCTGGAGGTTTGAAATCCTGACACACTTTTAGGGGTGTTTTTTTCTTCTCAATTTGGGATTTTGTACATATTTGTTGTGTGATTTGGGACCTATGTTTAGGGTTTACCAGCACACATCATACCCCCTCCCCCTGGGTATGGAGTACTTTCATGAAATAAGCATCTGATGAAGAGTGTCAACATTTTGGACCATTTTGACACCAGGTAGGTTGCAGATGCTCTGGTCAGCTGGGTCCTATTAGATGAGACGACCGTGTAATTCATGCATATGTTGACACTTTACATGTATATAAAAAGTGAGTATAATAAGGCTTATTTGGTGTGAAAACTAATCATTCTTGAACCGAACCAATGACCAATTGCAGTATAATTGAATTATATACTTCTTGAGCTTTCTTGAGCCACTAATACATACATTTGCCACTGAAAAAGTGTCCACATTTCGGACCACCTTGACATCAGGCAGGTCGCAGGTGATTTGATCAATTGTAGTTACTTTTTGAGACAAATTGACCATGTTATGTTGGCTTCATGGATGTGGAAATATGATTGGGTTCATTATACAGTATGAAAACTGAAGGCAATATTATGTGATCTTTTTCAAATTTTTACACATATTTTTAATACGCTTTGAACTTATCAGGAAAGACTTTTCCTGGACTATCGTGACTGTATTTCCCGTAAAAAACCCATCACAGAACTTTACTAAATCCTAATGGAAATCTTCTTCCAATTGTATAACAAATTTGTCAACATATTTTTTTGCTGATTGTCATCATAAAGCATTCCGTACTTTTGTGTTCACTTTATAGTATAGTTGTGATCGTAGCTGGAAACACTGGAAACAATGTTAACACTTTCCACGCGGCAGGCGGCTGCAGACGACATTCCAAAATTTCACAAAATGTTTAAAAAATGTCAAAATTATTGAATTTCATTAACATATTCAGAATCACCATGAGAAATGCATTGGCATAAGTACAAACATGCCTAGTATCGGGTCAGTAATCCTTGAGATAGACTTTGAAAATTGTGAAAGGTTTCTGAAAAATCTGTTTTGAGTATGGTAAAATAATAGCCGCGTGGAAAGTGTTAACAGTGTCAAATCCATGGAATCCTATTTACTACACGGCCGTAATTTGGCAAAACAGCGTAACTCGAAAATGACGTTTTTGAGATATGAGCACTTTAAAGTTGAAGTGTTTGAATTTTCTCTATTATTTACAGAGGAAATTGATTTAAAAATGGAAACGTGCATTATGTTTATTTTTTTTTATTTTTAAAAACTTATGTAAAGTAAACTATTTTTACTAAATATACAGCTGATTTTGTCCAGATACGCGGGTTTGCCAATTCGACATCTAATTATACGCAGAGTTAATCTTGCAAAACAGCGTAACTCAAGTTACGTGTAATACTTTGGTTACTATTTTTTCGCCAAACCCGCGTATCTCGTAGC
This sequence comes from Ophiura sarsii, assembly GCA_035610835.1. NCBI lineage: Eukaryota > Metazoa > Echinodermata > Ophiuroidea > Amphilepidida > Ophiuridae > Ophiura > Ophiura sarsii. The sequence continues at coordinate 40,792,353 of CM069459.1, forward strand.
AAAATAGTTGTTTGGAAAAGACACGTAACTTAGAGATACGCTGTTTTGCCAAGAAAAAAAAAAGATTTTGAAACACGTAACTCGAGTAACGCTGTTTTACCATATTAAAATGCTAAAAGTTGCAAAATAAGGTCGAGATACGTTACGCTATCTTTAAAACGGTGCGTCGAGGTCTTTTGAGACTCTCACAGATGAAAAGAGCGCCCTCGATTTCCCCAGAAATGCATGTAACTCAAAAAGTCAATATTTCGAGTTACGCTGTTTTGCTAAATTACGGCCGTACACCCGGTAACACGCTCGTCCCGGAACACTCATTCCAAAGCCTTCATTCCACCACAACCGTCAAAGGACTTGAACAAATTTTCATTTCTTCCACGTGCCATCAATGAATGGAACTCATTACCAGAATGAACAATAACCATACCTGTAACCCAAACTCTTCAAAGTAATGCACTTATCAATTGCAAGCCCGGCCCCTGGGGACCCGGGGCATAGCGGGGACCATACGGGGACCGTACACGAGTGTACAAAAAATGATGCCCGGCTATGCGGGGGAGTGTACGCGGACGTACAAACTGTGCCCCTGCTAGCCGGGGCGTGTAGCGGGGATGTACGCTAAGGTACACCCCGGGCGCTTGCTATATAAAAGCTAGAGATGCGATGCTCTTGACGGAATAAGCCTAATAACACATAGGGAACACATAGAAATGCATTCCGTTTTATGGTTGCAGAAAGAAATAAGCGTCCTTGGGACTGTAGCCGGGTGAATACTTTGTCCTAAGAAATGGGTGGCCGGGACTGTACACTTTGTCCCGGCCAAGGGGGGCCGGGACTGTAGCGGGGACGTACAAAAAATGGTGCCCGCCCGTACACGATTGTAGCCGGGACGTCACATGGGCAATTTGTACGTCCCGGCCCTAGTCCCGGGTCCCCCGGGCCGGGGATGCAATTGATAAGTGCATAAAACTTCAAGAACTCTACCATTAAGGAAGAACACAAGTACACACACACTGAACCCGGTTCCTGTTTTCCCCACACACCCGTAACTATGAGGGGGGGGGGGCCTTTTTTGTACCAATGTAACTTTTTTTTGTGTGTGAAAACGCCCACCCCATCCCCCCTCCCACCCCAATTTTCAGAAAATGCCACCCTTTGCCATTGTGTAAAGCTTTTTTTTTCAGGGCCGTTTTGGACTAGAATATGTCTTACCCCCCCCCCCCCCCCCCCCCCCCCCCCCCCCCTCCCCCCCCCTCAACATTTTCTGAGATGACTAAAAATTTGGGGCAACCTTTTACAATTTTTTGGGTACCAATGCACCTTTACCAGAAAGAAGAACCCCCCCCCCCCCCCACCCTCCTAAAAATATCTTGCTTACGGGCCTGACCAGAAGAATGAAAATAAACTGTCAGTTATCCTGACAAATTATTTTTCAAATTTAATTTTGAAGTAATTAGGAAATGTATTGCTCTGTATTTTAGTTTCATGTATATAAAAGAAAATTGCCTTTAGAGGAAAAAATCAAAGACAGAGGCCATTCCATGAAAAAGATCGCATAATATGCCTTTAAAGCTCTTGTGCCATTGACCGATCACAACACTAGTCTAAAATATAATCATACAAGAAAATACCTACTATCCGCCATCGGCAAAAGACCACTTATTTGATACGGTAATTAAGCCACCATACCGGATGAAAGCGATTTCACCTTGCCCTATGCGTGTAAGCAGGTATAAATAAAGTATTAACTTAAAGGGGCACTAAGAGATATTTTCCAGGGAGCGCCCTCTATTCATGATTTTCTGTAGAAAGTAGATTTTCTTGCAGATTTACATTTCGGATCATATATCATGAATATATTCAAAGATACAGCGCGATACGATTCCTAATTACCTCAAAATCATAGTTTTAGAGTGAATTTATAGTAAAAATAAGTTGTCGGTGCAGACTCCGACAGTTTATTTTCACTCTAAAACCATGATTTTCAAGTAATTAAGAATCGTCTCGCCCTGTAACTTGGAATGTATGCACGATTTATGATCAAAAAATGTAAATCTTCCAAGAAAATCTGCTTTCAATTTTTTTTTGAGGATTGAGGGCATTCCCTGGAAAAGATCACATAATATGACTTTAAGTGGGTAGAGGGGGCTATTTATAGTTTATAAAATCCCAGACGACGGTGGCTACGAACGGCCGTTAATTTTGAATTTCCATGGTTTCAATGTAATAATGAATTTTGATTATATGACCCCATAAAATTCATCATAGGTTAGAAGAAAATTTTTCCAATCCAAAACCGTTCGGGATGGCTAATCATCCCAATTGTAAATGCTATTTTTTGAATTTAAACCGTTGTTAAGCGGTCGTCCCATTCACTTGATCAGGTAACCTCGTTCGCATATTTTAACCTGAATACTCGTGAATACGCCTATGTCCAGCGTCGTCTGTAAAATCCACTGCCCAGAAACCATTGCTACAATCATTTTTTCACACACACGCTCAGTACATTTATGCATAGGTAAAGTGACAGGTCTCACTTTCATATTCCCTGCTCCGCTCCTCCCCCCAAAATTTAGACAAAACCCTCTTTATAGAGTTTATAGAGGTTAGGGGAGGGGGGGGGGGGGTTGTAAAGATCTATGTGGATCCACTTTCAAAAACCACCCTTAAGGCGGATTCTCAAAGAAGGAAAAAGTGTTTATTTAGGGATTATATCTCTACCAATCATATTATAAGATACCAACATTAGAATATGTGCTGATTTCCTCAGGGTCAGATATAATGTTGTAATCATCCGTGTGAAGGAAAACCCGGATTACGGTTGCTTTTCTAGACCAAAACATGGGCGTCTGTAATTGCTGCAAAACGAGGACCTTAATGTGTTATCACACTATCTAACCATGGACACACACCTAACCATGGACGTTCACGGTTGACATATCTTTATCTGAGCTCACGATGATCAATAGATGGCGCTGTTCGAAATCTGGGGTATTTACAATACGTCCGCAGTTAACGGTGAACCCTTTTTTTCCTTCAAATATCGGGGTGCATGTGTAAACACCGTCAAAGAAGGACCTTAATGTGTTTACACACCTTTTAACCGTGGACTATTTTAGGTCCACGTTTGTATAGTTCACTCTCCATGTCCTCGTTTGGAGGCACTAATGCGCATGTATGCCGGTGATTAGGGTATTAAAATCACCAATTTCAGATAAGGGTGTCTTTTCAACCTGAACCTGCACTAAAGTGGCAAGTTTTCCATTTTACGAAAATCGGAAGAAAAAACGGAAAAATGGAAAACACAAAATTTCACGGAAAACAGCATTTTTGTAACTAAAAAAATACTAATGAAAAGTAATGAATAGAAAGAAAAAAATCCACAAAATTAATTTATCTCATACATCATATTGCTTGAAAAACATTACGTAACATTAAAATTAAATCCCATGTCCGAGTTCAGCAGAATATTCTATGCACTCAGCCAGTGTCTGGGATTTTCCACTACCATCGAGCTGTATAGCTGCGCAAGCGCGGTAACCCAATTCCAGTCCTAAAACTGGTCAACTGAGGTGAGCGAGATTAATATGCTAATTGTACAAGTTGAGTCTTGTTTGTGCCCTGTAGCGTTACATGTGTTCTCGAGCGCGTCTTCGTACATGTACATTGAGCATTGATACAACTTCTCATGCTTAAATTCAATGACACATCGAAGGACTCGAATGTGGTAATTATATAGGTATAAGTAGGCCTAGTGTATGTGACATAGTTTGTACAAACACAAAAAATTACTGTTTTACACATGTTTTATCGTTGTAAAAATAGCCCAAACTGGTTAGGAGTGTAAGACAAATTTGTGAACAAAAATTTGCGACATATTTTTGGCAAAAAAACGGCTGATTTTATATGATTTGAGGAAGATTTTTTTAAATTGAAAAACGCAAAAAGTGGGTCGGTCAGGCCCGTAAAACAGGAGGTGTTTTTTTCCTTTCCTTAAGGGCCACTTTCTTTTTTGAGAATCCATGTTAAGGGTAGTTCTTCATGAGAGTGGATTCACAAGGATAATTACAACTCTTATACAAGAGTGCCCCCCCCCCCCCCGGGTGATTTCCTCAACCCCTATAAACTTGAGGTGGTAGCAAGGACAACAACAACAAATATGGCTCTAAATTTGTTTTCAGTTCTTTACCCACAAACCAACCTTTTTTCACCCCGATTATTACTAAGCATTCCCTACAGCGATCTTGATAGATCTGTCTGACGGAACGGTTACGTTCCAAACCGATTAGCGGCATTATCGCATCAAAATGATCAAACATGACATTTGTCTTAAGTCGGTGTGACCTTTTAAATCCTTCATTTTCTCATGTTATGACCACATACAAGGACATACATCAACATCTACATTATGTGCGAGGCGACCCACATTTCAATTGCAGTTGGCTGTTAATCTACAGTAACAAAAAATATGATCATTTTATCCCACATCAGTAGGAGGCTATTGGTGTAACACTTTCCATGCGGCATGCGACTGCAGACGAGATTCCAATATTTCACAATATGTTTCAAAAAAGTCAAAATTATTCAATTTCATTACCATATTTTGAATCACCATGAGCAATGCATTAAAATAAGTACCAACATGCCTAGTTTTATTTCAGTAATCCTTGAGATAGACCTTGAAAGTTGGGAAAGGTTTTTTAAAAATCTGTTTTGTATATTATGATATACACCACTTTTGTACTTTTTGCTTAAAAATGGGGCATTCTTCATTGGCATTCACAAAATGTTTCATTCACAAAATGTTTCAAAAATATCAAGATTATTGAATGTCATTACCATATTTTGAATCAGTATGAGGAATGCATTAAAATAAGTACCAACATGCCTAGTTTTATTTCAGTAATCCTTGAGATAGACCTTGAAAGTTGGGAAAGGTTTTTTAAAAATCTGTTTTGTATATGATATACACCCCTTTTGTACTTTTTGCTTAAAAATGGGGGCACTGAGAGATTGCAGAGAAAATTGAAATTTCGAAAAAATGAATGAAATATATGTACAAGTGGTCATTTGAGGATGCTGACCATTTGAAAAGGTGGGCGCTTATAAGGGATTGTTTGTTGGTAGTCATTGAGAAAACAGGTGGGCGCTTTTAAGGTCTTGGGCGCTAAATAGGGATAATACGGAACACCAAATCATGTTTTTGTCAACGTCCTGGGACGTTGACATTTGAAATCAGATTCAGGCTTTGTGGTATAGAGTCTATGATTGCTTTCATGTATCTTGAATCAGTATTTGTACCCAGATGTTTTTAAAATGTATATTAGATCTGGATATGAAAATATGAACACATATGTTGTTATAATTGTGGAGAAATTGTTTAAATAATATAAAACAAATGATAGAGTTTTGCAAAATCTGCGACATTCGTCGTGTTACTATATCCTCTTTGGTATATAAATAATTTTTCACTTTCAAATGCTGTATGTACTATGGCCGAGCGGTTTTAAGGCGCTGGTTTCACGTCCTTTTTTGAAACATTTACAGGAGTTCGAGCCCGGTCCGGGGCGTGTACTTTTCTTGTTTTTCTATAAAATTTGTCATCAATTATATTATTCATTTAGTTTTACATTAATGGCGGTTAAAAGTGTACAATTCATTTTTTTTCTCTGCGAATTAAATGATAATTAAAATAAAACCCTGGACTTCTCACTTATCAACATCAAAACATTTTATAATGCGCATGCCTAGCACGTCTGCGATTATTATGGGATATTTATTGCGCAATTTTTTTGCTTTGTTATTTCGCTGGTGCTTAGTTTTATTATAGAGAGTTATGTATTAAATGTAATTATATTTTTTTGTTAAAATACATCATACACTGTCTAAATCTTCTTTTTCATATTTCCTTTGTTGTCTGTTAATTTCATATATCACGCTTTGGTTCTAAAGTTGTCCTGCCAGGAGAACCCTTAAAGGTTCTTTAAAGAACCAAAAATAGTTCCCCAAACATGATACAGAACCATTTTTGGTTGATACAGAACCATTTGGGGTTCTTCAATTTTCAAGAACCTTTTTTGAAGGTTCTATAAGAAACCCTCTCTGAACCTTCAAAAAAGGTTCTTGAAAATTGAAGAACCAAACAAGGTTCTTCATAGAATCAAAAATGGTTTTGTATCAACCAAAAATGGTTCTGTATTACGTTTGGGGAACTGTTTTTGGTTCTTTAAAGAATCTTTAAGGGTTCTCCTGGCAGGACAAAAAAAGGTTCTTTAATTTCTTAGAGTGATAGGACATTGATCAGTTTTTTGTAAATACCTTGTTTTACATGATAGATGGTGAATTATGGCAATTGTTTCACATGGTAGTTTAAGTATGCCCTACACAGTTAAAAAGGGTGGTAATTTTTCGAGCGGTAAAGTGAATGGGGTGAAATATTGTGCATTTTTTACCCCAAAATGAGTGAATAAACAATTTTTGATTCACAACACACACCGGTAAACTTTTACCGTGGCAGATGAGTGACGGTTTCCGCGGCAACGGGGTAAAAGCAACCATGATGACACCGCGCGCGGCATTTATTGCCAAAATGATGTGCGAAACTTGACTATAACGACACATGCTGCAATGATGGCGTCGAAGACGGTCACGGTGTTCCTGATGGAAAACGACATGAGCTTTTTATTGCCATTATTTCAAGGTATGTGTTTCTATTGATATCCTAAATATGTCATTATCAAATTTAAAGGTGTACGCTGACTCAAAAACATATACAGGCTGGTAAAGCACGGTACATGACGATAAAAAAATGACCTGCATGCATGCATTGCATGTGTTTATAAAAGTTTAAGCTTACTTCAATCAAACATATGAACAATGTACCTGGTTGGTATCCTCCGTATAGTAATCAGACCGTTTGGAAGTTTTCACATGATGCATGCAATGATTTGATAATGACATATTTAGGATATCAATAGAAACACATACCTTGAAATAATGGCAATAAAAAGCTCATGTGTAACGTTGAAAGAAACATGTTCAGAATAAAGGCTTTTGCAAAAATTGAATAAATGTATTCAGTGATGTTCATTTCATTGTGATGTGTAATTTATTTCCTGCAGGTTTCATCATGTTTACACAGAATTGTGTAAATATCTACAACAAATGTACACAAACAGTTGTAAAAATATTACACAACTCTATGGGGTAAGAATATTTAACCCCATTTATGTGTAAAATAATACACAATTGAGGGGTAAAACTACTACCGCTGTTGAATTTGGTAAAGTTTACCCCATTCAGCAGTTCTGGGGAAACATGCGAGCAATTGTGTAAAAGTTACCCCATTTTCGGTAAAATGTTACTCCGAACTGGTGTAAATTTGTTACTCCCCTTTGCTGTGTAAAGCTTACTCCAGTGACGACCATGTTTCCCCAGAACCGCTGAGATGTGTAATATTTTACACCATACTGGGTAATTATTTTTTACAGTGTAGTATTACATAGGTGCAAAAAACATAATTTCCAGGCAAATTGAGGGAGATACCATATCTCTCAGTGCCCCTTTAACTTTGATGCATAAAGGTTCCCTTGCCAAAGACTACCCTGTATAGCAGTTCATTCTTGTAAATCTGATATAAACTGCTCACAAAAAGTATCGAAACACTTAGAAATGATCCAATATATAACGGCTCGAAAGGGTATGCATTGATCGAAGCCAATAACCAAGTGCATAATTTTGTTCTGCGTATTGTGACACCTCGATCGATGAGATACGATGTTGCGGAGCGGAGTTATTGTCATTTCAATGGCCGTGGGTCCAGTTTCAAAAGTGACAATCATCCTATAGAAAGAGGTTTGCATTACTGTTTACAATGATCAGATTCGTGATTTTCAATAGGGATGAGTGTCACTTTTGAAACTGGACCCACGATCATTGAAATGACAATAACTCCGCCCCGCAACATCGTATCTCAACGATCGAGGTGTCAAAATACGCAGAACAAAATTATGCACTTGATTATTTGCTTCGATTAATGCATACCTTTTCAAGCCGTTATATATTGGATCATTTCTAAGTGTCCCGATACTTTTTGTGATCAGTTTATTATGTACTGTAAAAGCTGAAATATTTGCGGTGGTTTTATTTTCGCGCTTTTTGCGCAAAATCTTTTTCCGCGAAAATTATAACACGCAAAAATATTGTTTTCAACATTCATGCAGTGCATCCAGAAGGTCCCCCGCGAAAAAAACAATTCGCGAAATGTCTATGATATCAAAATGCGCGAAAATATTGGCTTTTACAGTAGGTGACCCCCATCCCCAAAATTCTCAAAATTATTTTGTCTAGCTAGGCTCCCGAGTCAGCTTAATAAACTGCTCATCCCACGCTTAATTTTGAGGCTATCAGGGTCAGTGAAATTTGTGTATTTGTACAGTGAAATATAATACAAAGTCTATGTTATTTAGAGCCATGTTAGAGCAAAAAGGCGTGTGCCCTTTGTGAAATCAAAGTGATTGCATTTGATAACCCTTACCCTGCTAAATCCAACAGCATCTAACAAAAGCAGTGCGCTGGGGGACCCCCATTCCCCATCCTCATTGCGCAATCACACAAAGGTACATAATACACTGTAAAAACAAACGTTTGACTATTGATAAACACTACAACACATTTATTTGTTGTTGTTTACGTGTAAAGGTATAGGAGGTTGTTAAAGATAAACGGGTTGCATAAACGCTACAACGCGTTGATACGTTTATTAACTGTTATCAAAAACGTGTTTATACCAGCAATTATAAACACATGATTGCTGGTATAAACACGTTTTTGATAACAGTTAATAAACGTATCAACAAGTTGCAGCGTTTATGCAACCCGTTTATCGTAAACAACCTCCTATACCTTTACACGTAAACAACAACAAATAAACGTGTTGTAGTGTTTATAAATAGTCAAACGTTTGTTTTTACAGTGTAGGCTCTGAAAATTTAATTTTGAAAGCACGATCCCTGTAGCGTGATGCACGATCCCCTGGACTTCGGCTGCGGGGGCCCAGGTTCAATTCCCGGGGCGGCGCATACAATTTTATCTGTCCTTATTTGTCCAGTATTTCCCCCTATTAGCTTTTATTACTATATACACACCCCTATGAGGGAGTAGGGTTATTGAGCCGCTTTTTTGTGTTTCTATTTATAAGGTGCGCCTCAGAACTGTGTAAATCCAAATCAAATGGGAACTGTACCTTGTGAATGGATTATAATCTTAGAAAACAGTCTAAATTGCTACAAAATATGTTACCATGCACAAATTCCAACCAAAAAGGAAGGCCCTTGAGCATATTTGTGACCAGTCGTGTCAAAAAGGACATGTTGTCAGCAAACAAAGTTTTGAGATTGAGGCCAATATATTTGGTGAAATATAAAGAAAATTATAGGAAAAAAAACATGATTCTTCATATCATATCTTGTGTTTACAAAGTCTGATTACGTTCAACATGGTATAATTTGAAAGCTTAAAATGTGCTCTTTCAAGTCATACCAATAACTCAGATTTGACCCGGGCTTCCAACATGTCAATTTTGATGTGACAAAGTCACATTTGTACTTTACTATATTTAAGAATTACTTTACGATATATGCTAAGTGATGAATGATGATTTTTGTATGTAATGTGTATTGATTGTGGCACAAATAAGATTCGCTACCTGTTTAAGTGAATCTGTGAGCAGCAAAAAAAGGTTGAAAACTATATACACTAAAAACTTATTTTGCAAAAGCAACAAATAATTTTTTTTCTACCGTACTAGATGTCCCAGAAAGAAATCTTGCAATAACTGGTTATTGTTGCCAGACACCAGGGTTACAAGATAAAGACACAAACGCAAAAAATCATGTTGAGCGTAATCTGCAGCACATACCAGAAGTGCATTTATTAATATCATAATTTTATATTTCAAATGTAATTCATGACATTTTTATAATAAGTATAATTAGACGATAAGCTAATTCAATTGTGTTCATAGATTTAAATTTTGTAGTGACACACATATTAGCACATTTTCAATGTAGTTCAAGATTTTGACCAAAAATAGAACCCTCCTGGTATGATTGCAGAAAACATATGACCTACAAATGAGGATCAAGGAACTAGGGCTGTGTTGAGCCCGATACGCTCGGCTGAACAACAAAGCAAAAAGCGCGGGTCTGCAAATCTGAACTTTGGTTCAAAGGAAAAAGACAAAGGCCGTCAGAAAAGCCAAGGGGAAAAATGCACTGGCAACCCTGGTGCTTTGAACAACCTAGAATTACGTTAGATGGGCAAAATAATTCTTTTATTGATTTCATCACGGTGTCATTGAACAGCATTGTGTGTCTCTCTTTGAGCAAACACACAATTCTTTATCATGATAATATACACAGCTTTGTTGAAATAACATTTCATCTCAAGATACATGTAAGGTGGGGTCTTTCTGGGACACTCTATAGATACAGAGAAGTTCACAGACGTAAAGGCCTAGAGCTCCTTCTCCAAGAGGCGGTACCTCATATAGAAAAACACTATCAACATCTATATACACTAAATTGTATTGATTCATCGTTAGTTAAAATAAGCTTTGATTTCATAATTTTTCTGAGGCACTCTATAGATTCAGAGAAGTTCGCAGGAGTATTAATAAATTCAGAGATTTTCGCAGAAGTATAAAACCCTTCTCCAAGAAGCGGTACATCATACAGATAAACACTATGGTTACAATTTGATTACAACATACGTTTTTTTCTGGGACAATCTATAGATTCAGAGAAGTTTGCAAAAGTATAAAACCCTTCTCTAAGAAGCGGGGTACATCTATGAATACACTAAATTGTAGTAATTCATTGTGCCAACTTGGTTAACATTTGATTTCAAGATAAGGTTTTTTTCTGGGACAGTCTATAAATTCAGCGAATTTCGCAGAAGTATAAAACCCTTCTCCAAGAAGCGGTACCTCATACAGAGAAACACTATGGTTAAGATTTGATTTCAAGATAAGGTTTTTTTTCTGGGACAATCTATAGATGCAGTGAAGTTCGTATATGTATACAAACCCTTCTCCAAGAAGCAGTACCTCGTACAGATAAACACTATCAACATCTATGACTACACTAAATTGTATTAATTCATTGTGCCAACTTGGTAAACATTTGATTTCAAGATAATGTTTTTTTCTGGGACAGTCTATAAATTCAGAGAATTTTGCAGAAGTTTAAAATCCTTCTCCAAGAAGCGGTACCTCATACAGAGAAACACTATGGTTAAGATTTGATTTCAAGATAAGGGTTTTTTTCTGGGACAATCTATAGATGCAGAGAAGTTCGTAGATGTATACAAACCCTTCTCCAAGAAGCGGTACCTCATACAGATAAACACTATCAACATCTATGAAAACACTAAATTGTATTAATTCATGGTGCCATCTTGGTTAACATTTGATTTCAAGATAAGGTGTTTTTTCTAGGACAGCCTATAAATTCAAAGAATTTCGCAGAAGTATAAAACCGTTCTCCAAGAAGCAGTATATCATACATATAAATACTATGGTTAAAATTTGATTTCAAGATACAATTTTTTTCTGGGACAATCTATAGACGCAGAGAAATTTGTAGATGTATACAAACCCTTCTCCAAGAAGCGGTACCTCATACATATAAACACTATCAGCATCTGTACATACACTAAATTGTATTAATTCGTTGTGCCAACTTGGTTAACATTTAAGGGTTTTTTCTGGGACAATCTATAGACGCAGAGAAGTTCGTAGATGTTATACAAACCCTTCTCCAAGAAGCGGTACCTCATAAACCCTATCCACATCTATGAATACACTACTACACTAAATTGCATTGATCCATCATGCCGGCTCATGTTACCCTCGGCTCGTCCTCACAGAGATGAAAATAAAGTTAAATGTAATCATGCAACGTAGAAATTGATTTATTTATAAACTAATCAAAATGCAAGCATTATTATGTGTGTGCTAAAGTGTTGTGTAAGGCCATGAAGAAAGAAACAAACTCGTCTTGTCTCATATGCAGTGACGGCGGAAGCAACAAAAATAGGGGGATGCGGCCAAATTGTGTTTACCGTATTATCCCTATTAAGCGCCAATGCCCTTATGTCTCATATGCAGTGACGCGGATGCAACAAAAATAGGGGGAGGGGATGCGGCCAAATTGTGTTTACTGTATTATCCCTATTAAGCGCCCATGCCCTTATAAGCGCCATCCCCGTTTTTCTCAATGACTACCAACAAACAATCCCTTATAAGCGCCCACCTTTTCAATTACCGTAGCACTGTACAACAACATTTTTTTGCCACGGCGTCCTTCAGTAAAGTAGAACCAGTAAGCCTGATTCGATCTCCGCCACTGCCATGCCCGCTCTCCCTGATGCGAGCCGCCATCTTTGTTTTTTTATTCATGGCTTAAATACACCATCGCGCATGCTCAAAACTACCGAGGATAAACAAAGTTTTCGAAAGGGCACTTGAGGCTTGTCGGAACATTGACGTCATGTAATGTGGCCACAGTGAGACCACTGCGACGCCGCAATGTTGATCCCCCCCCTCCCCCTAATTAAAAAAAAAAAATTGAACAGTTTACTTTTCGATTGCACATGGTTTTCTGCTAATGCAACCTTGCCGAATTTGACAGTGTTTACGATAAATGAGTTTAAAAAAGGTAACTTAATAAGCGCCCACCCAAAATGACTTTGCTAACCGCCATGGACACTTAATAGGCATAATACGGTATTAATGGTGATACATGTAGACAAAATTGTGCGCTCAAATATTTTCCGTTTTTGAACAAAACGTTCCTGGTTTATTTTGGCCTTATACGTAATTCTTTAATTTCAACGCATACAATTCTTTGCTTGGTAAAGTACGTCCCCTTCATTGTCCATACACACATTTAAACTTCTGTCTGTTGAAATAAACAGTCTCAAAGTTCCCATGTCAAATCTTACGTATTTATTTACAAATGCAGCGATGTATCATGGGGTAGATATGACAGTCAGTATACATACAAATGCAAATTCATTGCATGCTATTGACTGACTTTTGAACAGCATGACCTCAATATTTTCGTTAGCGTCCTAGTTTTTATTTTTATCTATCGTTATCTTGACGTTATGCATGTGGGGATTGGGTATAGCACTTCTCTAAATCGTGTAGGGGGAACACATATGTGTATGGGATGGTGACGACCAGTCATCATGCTCCAAAGGCTTTGAAAGCTCAAGAAATAATGACAAACTGTGTGACATACTGTTACCGCGTGCACATTATTTCACCTTTGAAAAGCATGTTATCTTCATAGATGACAAACATGAATCAAACAAACTTTGTCATACAAAAGCCTGTTAAAACTGATTTAAATGGTTGCAATGCTATCAATGTGTTGCAGTATATTCAACCTAACAGAAAAAAATATATAGAGCTATAGGATTCACACCACTAAATAAATAATGGAACAGTCCACGAAAGGCCTGTTGAATTGGTTGGGATGACACTCCTCTAAGTGTAATATATAAAAATGCGTCAAAAGTAGTGTTGTTGGCCAAACTTTTGATCGGATGATTATTAAATGAAGATTATCAAACAATATCAGTGCAAATTTTCTTCTTTGACCAATTGTTTATGATTTTATAGTCATTTTAGAGACTTCGAATAATTGATTAGAATTGCTTAGACCTACCTAGGCTAGGCCTGGGCAATCTACAAACATGCGTATCTTTGACGGTGCATATCTCAAACATTTTGCCTCGACTTTTTTTTAAAAAAATTACGGGAAGGCCAAGACCATGATCTTCACACAGAATGCAAAGTTGAAGCAACCAGTTGCTTTATAAGCGAGAAAATGATGTATAATTATGGTCCATTTTACACAGTAAGCATAGGGAATTGTATTAGTAGTGTGGACCCTATAATGCATTTTGAGATATTGATGGAATTAGACATGGAGAAAAAAAGGAAAATAAAGACAAGTTTACAGTAATTTAATTTCATAAAATCAGAAAGAAGTATCCAATCTTAACCGTAAAGGAGTCATTTTGAAGCATTCAAAATATTCCTTTCGTTGGTATTAAGATCTCAACTTTTCCTTTGAGAGACAACTTTTTGCTGCGGTTGTTCACATATCACTGAATTACCATTAAAAGTAATTACAAATCTACTATATCTATAGTGAGTATTAGTGACATGACCTTTGACATGTGAAATAGACTAATGTGTTACCCCCTTTAATTGGCACCCATGACATGTGCCCCCCCTCCCCCTCCCCTTAAGTCATGCCATCCACCATCAACATCTCAAAAACACAATGTTTCACGAACGACAGGTGTTTACTCTAAAACATGCATTTTCAGCGAGAAAACATTTCATAAACTGTCCCATCTTCAAGAAAAACACTCCAGCATAGTTATCGTAATATCCCCACTCTATACATGACATTCCCATAGGAGACTGGTTGCACAAAACCATTTGGCACGGCGGCGATCTATCGATATATGAGACAATATCCAGGCAAGAGCCCTTTCTTATGAAAATAAAAGATACCGTACAAAACGGAAATGTGTAGACGTTTATGATCATATTTTGAAATTGTACTAAATACACATCTAGATGAAAGACATATTAAAAGAAACCAGTCACAATCAGGCAGGCTATCATATGCAAAGGAAATTCTTAGGCTGCCCCCGCCTGACTTCCCCCTCCCCCCCCCCCCCCCCCCCCTAATTTTGAACCCTGTTGTAAACATGTCAGACCGACCCCTTTTTTTTAGAAATTGGTGAACAAATGTTCATGTGTAAATGAATGCCGACCCAAAAATCTTACATTTTCAAGGGAAAATAAGGGAAAGGAAAAAACGCCAGCCTGACCAAGCCGGACCTCAGAGGTGTTCGTTTGCTTGTGTGGTTTTTTTTATTCGCCTTAGAGTAAACTTCTTTTCTTTTCTTTTTTGGTTTTAACTTGCTTTATAAACTGTGTCCCTAGCCTTCCTTTCAACCCCTTTCCCATTCTTTGCCAGTGGTAATTAACATAATTTATTGTAACAATATTACAATTTGTTAAAAATATATATAATATTTCATTCACATGAAATGATCTTCTCATGAATTTTCAGGGCCTGTGCAAGCAATTTAACACCAAAGAAAACCATATCTACAAAGAATCTGTTGTTGTCAGAATCATTTACGCTTAGAGGGACATTAAGTGGTGTTGAACATTTTAAATGTTTAAAAATTTACTTCAAAATTCAAGATGAACATTAAAAATTGCCATTATTGTTGTTTCTACTAATAAAAACACAGCAAAACTTGATTAAAACAATATCATCACTATTTATTGAAAACGCCCTCTATGCAAATATGGTTCGCGTTATGTATCACGCGTACTGCAGGGGGATACTGTCAGACGTAAAATGCCCGTCGCGGCTGTACGAGCATTTTTGAATCGACGTTTTCTTGTACAACGAGGGCTGATTTTTCTTAATCCTTATAGGTGCAAGTTCATACATGTAATACCATTATAAAAATATACTAATCCCAGTTTTTATCATAATTGAGGGCGCAGCCTCCAACACATCTCTTAGTGCCCCTTTAAACATCAAGTCGGGGAGTGTGTGTTGGTGGTTGCAATTAGGAGCAGCTTGGGAAATCACTTCTGAGATGATACAGAATTTGAATATCCAGCATAAGGGGAGGGGGACAGGGGGGACATCCCCCCCCCCCCATTATTTTCATGTGGGGAATTTCCCCCTTACAAAGTTACAGGTGACTTGTTTTAATTGTCATACTGGACCTATTCAGTATTAAAATTGCCACTATTTGCACACATTTGTTTCAATGTTTCATAATTTAAAGGGGCATTAAGAAATATGTATAGGAGGTGCCCTCGATCAATTTTCCTGGAAATCAGGTGGTTTTTTTGCACCTACATAAATTGCTTCAACAGAATATCTATCTAGAGCCATTCAGCCCTTTTATGGCAAAAGCATGTATCTTATATGTAGTTTTCTAACAGTATACTTCCTTTTAACATGATCAAAGTTAGCTTTGTTCTCCATAAATCAAGTAGTAGTAAAAGGCAGTATATTACTTTCATTGTCTTTACAAGTTGCAACCTTTTCCTAAGTGAGGGTTATTGAACCAAGTTAACACAATCCATGTTAAAAGGAAGTATATCATTAGGAAAGTACATATAAGATACATGCTTTTGCCATAAAAGGGCCGCATTATTCTAAACCATTTTACCATAAATTATTACTATTCAGGGTTCCTCCGTACCTTATCTTTATTGAAACAATTTTTTTTCTTCCAAATTTAATTTTTCTCTGCAATGAGAGATTGCAGAGAAAAATTAAATTTGGAAAAAATGAATTGTTTTATAAGTGCCCCTTTCAGCTTAAAATTAAAGCTCAATTTGTCACACAAGATGGCTTGAGGAACATTTTTCAAAACCTTCAAGTTAAAACACGTGCACATAAAATGTTTCAGCGCTTCACTCACATTTCTTTTACAGGTTTCAACATTGTAAAACAACATTTTTGTTGCTTCTGTCGCCATCGAGAATACGCACTCGTAATTGGTATTATGACGGGCAACTATCATTGTGCAATATCTTGCAGGCTAGTAACAGAGGAGATCTGGGTCATGCACATACATCTACTACTCAACATGAACCGGATCCATTAGGTAACAAAAGAAAAACACCCACCTACAGGTAAACAGACCTCTCAGGTAGGGTTCGGTCGGCCGGGTATTTCTGTTTTTGTTTGTTTATGTTTTTTTCTTCCCAAAATTGTCGTGAAAAGTTCAACAATTTTTGGAATTTGTAAAAAAAATCACATTTTTTCAAAAAAATGTTCAAAATATTTAAAAATGTTCAAACACAATTTGAAGTATTCAAAAAAAAAATTCAAAACGATTTTGCAAAAATTAAAGAAATGGTTAAAAAACAAATGAGTCGGTTGGGCCCGTAGAACTCATTTATCGAAAACAGCGGAAAACCATGTGCGATCGAAAAGTAAACTATTTACAATTTTTGGGGAAAATCAACGCAGTGGTCTCACTGGCCACATTACATGACGTCAATGTTCCGACAAGCTTAGTGCCCTTCCGAAAACTTCTTATCGAAAACAGCGGAAAACCATGTGCGATCGAAAAGTAAACTATTTACAATTTTTGGGGAAAATCAACGCAGTGGTCTCACTGGCCACATTACATGACGTCAATGTTCCGACAAGCTTAGTGCCCTTCCGAAAACTTCGTTTATTCTCAGTAGTTTTGAGCATGCACGATGTTGTATTTTAAAGCAATGAATAAAAAACAAAGATGGCGGCTCGCATCGGGGAGAGCGGGCGGCGGCAGCAATCGAACCAGGCTTACTGGTACTGCTTTACTGAAGGACGCTGTGGCGAAAAATGTTGTTGTACAGTGCTACGGTAATTGAAAAGGTGGGCGCTTATAAGGGATTGTTTGTTGGTAGTCATTGAGAATAACGGGAGTGGGCGCTTAATAGGGATAATACGGTACCCATTTTGACAAAATCGGAGGATGTTCAAATTTTGACCCCCATGTTTTGTTCAATATCTCAGTAACCACAGACAAACAATTTGGTATGCTTGTCAGCTTAATTGAATCAATTTGAATTTTTGATCCCCCAGTATGGCGGCCATATTGGAATTGGCTAATATGGACGTCCCTCCCAGAAGGCTCCAATTTTGGCATCCATCAAAAATCAAAAGAGTATGGTATGAGCAACATATGGGTCCAATTTGGTGCTTTTAGAAGAATGTGAACCAAATAATCCCTTAGCCCCCCCCCCCCCCCCCCCCCCCCCCCCCCACGGCTGTTTGACTGTCCGATTTATAATTCAAATTATGGAATAAAAAAGATTACATAGTGGCCCAGTTATGGTGTGAACTGATTAAGGTAGCGCTAATGAATACGAGTATACGGTGAAAATTTCACGAACATTGTTCGAGCCCTTTTTGAATTATCGGCATTTTCTACTTTACACACATTTTACATGTAACTCTATGGGAAATGTGGCCGATGAGGGCGCTATTATAGTAAATAATAATATTCAAAGCTCTATTTCTCAAAAATGGCACCTACAAATGTTCTGAAATTTCTACAAAAGATGGCCAGTATATTCAGGTACTTGAATCAGTTAAAACCAGAGCCGGGCCAGCAAGTTACGGTGTTCTCAGAATAAATCGGACAAATTATGTGGGATCAAACAGCCGTGCCCCCCAACTATTTGGAAATGATAGCGCGCCACCTATACCAGTTGCGACAAACTATTAAGGTCAAGAGAATCTGGGTTTTGTCTTGGGAGTTTCTTATCCCTTATCCCTGCCCATACTTTTGCCATACAAAGCGCTCTTTTGTGGCTCCCTCAAGCATGGTCAAACACAAGTTCCTATACATACATGTACATACGTCATTCACCGGAATCATGGCATATTCAGTTTATTCTTATAATTGACGCTGGATTTTTGAAAGTGATGTAAACTCGCATGGATGAAACAAGAGATTTAAATTCTTATGGTTTTTTGTGAACAGATTTCATTAGTCCACCATGATTCCGGTAAACTATGAGCGTGTTTCTACTGGGGAACTTAACGTTAATTACCGCTAAGTTGCCCAGTAGAAACAGCCAGATAATGCTAAATAATGCTAAGTAGTCCAACGGCAAAAACCTGCACAAACCATGTTTTTAACGGTAATTATCGCTAACTTGCCCAGCAGAAACAGCCACCCCTTAAATCTTAACATATAGTATCAGCTCTGCGCATCATTTCAATGGGATATCAATATAGATACAATTATCCTGCTATTCAAGGTCTATGTCTGGTTAAGTAGGTCACACACTGTAATGATGCAAACTCTATCATTTCAGCTTATTTCTCTTTATATTTTACAAGACAGTGGCATGAATTAATCTAAGTGTAGCCTTTAACGTTCTACAGGCTGTACCGACCCATATTTTGTTTTTACAAATTGTTTGAAAAGAAAAGTAACTTTCTTTATAATTTAAAATTGTTGGTACAAATTTTTTTTAAATTTTCACAAAATGTTTGACAAAACACACACCAGAAAACGCCCGACAGACCCTACCTGAGGTCCATTTGCCCGCAGAACAGGGTTTTTTTTGTCGCTTACAGACAAGTTGAACCTTATCGCTTTGCATGCGGCAGGCATCTGCAGACGACATTCCAAATTGTCACAAAATGTTTCAAAAATGTCAAAATTTGTTACCAAATTTGGAATCACCATGCAAAATGAATTGGAATAAGTACAAACATGCCTAGCATTGGTCAAATAATCCTTGAGATAGACCTTGAAAGTTGGGAAAGGTTTCTGAAAAATCGGTTTTGTATATGGTAAAACCAATGCCGCGTGGAAAGTGTTTAATTATGACGTGATGCGCCATTATATACATAGACAAGATCATCCCTTACACACTACTTGTTAAAAATGCCATCAATTGCCATAGGCCCGTCGTATAGTGTCTCCGCCGCGCTTCGTCAAGAAGTACAGCACATCAAGTGCATACAATAATAATACCCATCCCAGAGTACCTTTGCTGAGCCCCTTTCAACCCCGACCACTTATAAGCAAGCGGCAGAGAAGGGAGAAAAAAAATGTGATGCATACAGCCGGAGGATAAATACAATATTTTCCAAACAATTACCTAAATCAAAATCACGGGATAGAGATGAAGGAGGGTTATAGGAATAAGGCCCAAAAAAATAAATGGTTTGCTTGTCCATAGATGAAGAGAAAAAAAAGTTGGGTCGGTAGGTCGGATTTTTTTATTTCATTTTTTTAAATCCTGTGTAAAGTATCAATATGAACACTCACAA
Organism: Ophiura sarsii; assembly: GCA_035610835.1. Classification (NCBI taxonomy): domain Eukaryota; kingdom Metazoa; phylum Echinodermata; class Ophiuroidea; order Amphilepidida; family Ophiuridae; genus Ophiura; species Ophiura sarsii. The sequence goes on from CM069459.1 coordinate 40,812,263, forward strand.
ATAACAATACATATGAAAGACAAGTATCTCAATGTTAAAAAAAGTGGTGTTTAAAAATTCAAAACATTTTTTTTCACCAACGAAAAAAGGTGATTTCTTTTTTTCTTTTTTGAAAAAAAATTGGAAACAAAATGTTAAAAATGTCACGGTCGGGGCCGTAGGAGACGGTCGGTCGGACGAGGACATGCAAACACCTTTTTTTTGGGGGGGGGGGGGGGGGAGAGGGCCTTAGGCCCATCCCAGAGAGAAAAATATTGTGTTGTGGTCCGCTATTGGGCATTCAATAAGGGGGGAGGAAGATTTTTTTAAAAACATATTATCAAATCCTGTCTCCGGACTAACCATGTGATGCAGCACATCAAAAGGGGGCAAATTTTGCAGGTGAAGTAAAAATTTGAGTGTATTATGTGTGCTCTCAGAGCATTTTATAAGCTTTAAAATGACACCAAATGTATTAAAGTTTACCAAGGCATTCAGATTTTACAAGTGAAACTGGCTCCTAAATTGTTATTATTTTCTTTATTTTTTTTATAAAAGAAAACAGAAACATTAGGGTGCTATCTTTTGTCGAAATTTTAGGTGCATCCTTGGTGTTATTCATTTATGAGTTAGACTGGTGTTAAACCTCTATCACTGAATAAAGCTGTATAATCCTTTAATCCTTGAACACAGTCTAACACAGATTTTGTGCTAGGCTAATTCCGTACAGAATTACATGAAGGATAAACCACATTTTAGCAAGAATAACAGTAACAAAAATGCACAAATTTGACTAAATAAAACCATTTCAAGGGAATCTCCACTATGAATTTGAGCAAAAACAACAACAACAACAACAAACCTGCATTTTGCATTTGACTGGAAACAACCTTTTTCTTCTTCTTACAGGGGGAAATTGCCAGTTACTCTGTGCATGTGCAAGCGTTTCGGTGGATGCGTTTTTCATTCTCCTAATAAATAATTTACAATCAATTCCATTCATCCCCATAGTTTTTTGAATTTATATCATTTCATTGATTATTTTTACCAAGTTGCAGATGACATAGAACGTTAGCGACATTTCAACTTTGGTAACCACGAATGCACCTGCCAAATGAGGGGGTCATGTGCGCAGGGAGAGTGATTTTTTTTTACATTGCATTAATTTTCACGGTCTTTGCTCAATTATTTCTGTACAAAAATGATGTTCCAGATATTTTTGAGTGTATCTAAGTCAATGTTAAAGCATAAAATTGCAACTATTTTTGATACAGAAATGTTTTAAATGGTAGGGAGCAAAGAATAATGTACTTAGGGGAAGTTATTTTAAGAGTACTGTGTAAGAAGTCATTTTGGCACGATTAATTTTTCGCGCACTGCCGATTTGAACTGTTTCACATATTTTTGAATTCACGATTTGTAGGCTCATCACATAGACAAATGTGATGCGATCTGTGAAAACCCGCCACATGGTGGCATTTTTCATATTGGAGATATTTATATCATAAGAAAGCTAAAACTGTACTAATTACAGAACTGTTTTGATTATTTTTCTACGATCACTACAAAAAAAGTTATGAGTGAATGATGATTGTGATGTCATAAAAGGCTACAAAACAAGAAATCATGAAAACAGGCCAAAAAAGATACATAATTCACTAGAATAACATTATAAGGTTAAGAATAAAAGTGACTTAAGTAAGTTTTTGAAGGTCATATATCATGAAAGATGATGACACAAAGTATTGGAATTTAATTTTCTTTAAAAAAATCTATAAAAAAAAAAATTAAAAAATTAATTTTTTTTTTACTCACAATCCCTAGTTCACATTTTGCGACATCTGACGGGTTTTCACAGATCGCATCACATATATGCAAAAGAAATACATTCAAGTGTTGTTATTTTCGCGATAGCTGATTTGAGCGTGAAAATATACGTTGCACGAACATTTCCACTTTAAGTTTACGGTAAATCAATCAGTCTAGTTAAGAAAGAGGCAGGCATGCCCCGATGCAAAGTATCACAATGTAAAGTGCCGTATAGAGAAGTAAGAAAAGAGAAAGAGGAAAAGAAGAGTCTTAGTTTTTGTTTCTAAAGGGCATCTGGGTATGCACTGCTACATATGGCATATTAATTCACTCGCATATCAAATTTCAAGAATGAAAAGAATTTTGAAGTGCTCGTGCTCCAATTTCTTTTTTTTACCATTCAAACACAAAATGAAATGTAATAATTGTAATTGGTAAGCATTTCATACAACATGTTTTGTTCTTTAGTATATTAGCACACACAAATATCAAAATATGTGTCATTTAAAAGATCTTGGCAAAAGATTTAGTTTGGTGCAGGAATCATGTAAATCAAACAATGCTTTTTGGTGCTATCGTAATTTGAAATTATCCAAAAGTAGTTGCCAGGAAATGCCATTTTAAGCTAAAAAATGATTTTTGTCAACTTTGAACTTCTTATATTTTAACAACCATGTTTTTAAAATGACTGAACGACACATTAAACATATAACACTTCTCACATGTTTATCAGCTGTCATATATGAATGTCAGTTTCCTAAAAATTGAAGTTTTCACAAAAATTCAATCTGCAAATGTGGAAGTCTTCAGCTAATTGAATATGCATCTCAAGTTGTGGAAGTAGTAAACTGATGAAAATTTTGTTTAGAATTGTATACATTTTGTTGTTGTTACAGTCTGTATTCTAGATAATCTTCCCCACCTTATTTGTGTGTATGTTTTCTGGGTCCGGCTGAATGGGGTAGCTAATAAAAGAATCTATGGTATATAAATAATAAATAAAGTTCAAGTTTTAAAGAGTCATTATCAACTTGAGTTAAACAGGAATTATGATATCTCGGCAAGGCTATCTTCAGTAGATAGCAATTATAAACTAATCCACCCTTGTATTGAATCATTCATAGGGAGCGCAAGGCCATAGACTTACACAATGTATACATTATGCAAAGCCTATACCAATTGTCAATAATAGGAGTAAAAGGCCTTATAGGCAGGCTTACACAGTGTACATTATGCCAAGCCTACACCGATTGTCAATATTTCATATTAACAATTTCATTCAATTTTCAACAAAAAACACAAATCTGAAATGACAAAATTAAAATAATAATCATGTTCCTTATAAGTTTCAAAAGTTGATGTAAACAGTTAGCACGACCATTCCAGACCATTCCAAAACGACACACACTGCGGCTGCACCATCGCGTAAACACACTATTTGTTATAGCAATTATAAACCAATCTGCTTTTGTATAAATCATGGGTATAAGGCCTTGTACAGTGTATAGGCCTACATCATGCAAATCAATTACTGCTTGGTCAATCTATCTTCGGTAACATCCAAATTACCGTTTACCGTTAAACAAGCAAACACACAAAACAATATACAACAGAAATTTAATTCAATATAACTTTTCTCAAAATTTCAGATTTCTTAGACTAGGGCCTGCCTGACCCGGTTTTAAGTGTGTTTTTTTTAAATATGGTCGGGTGGTGGGTGGGGGGATTTCCATGTAGAAATGAATATAGATTAAACATTAGATATTTTTAGACCAAAAGATACTTTTAACGCATTAAAAAAAATTGCAAAATGTCAAAAGATTTTTGTGATATCATTTGAATTAAAGAAATGAGATGAGCAAGGAACATCCGCCCATAGAAGGGGATGGTGGGTGGGGGCTGGTTGATGAATATAAATAAGCAAATAATTTTATTTGCGCACGCTGTCTGATGACATTGCACAATTGCATGATCAAGTTTTAAAAACGTATGCCCTTTTGGGCAACCATCACGTCCAACAAGAATTTATAAGGCAGTGTCATTCTCAGTTTTTCTCTCAAAGCTACCTCTTCCACTAGCAAAAAAAACAAAACATTGGGTAATATTACTATATTCTTAACTAACAGTAACTGGAAACAAGGTTTTTAGTACGGAGGCCTATATGTAAATCGACACATGAAAATATTTCAATTTTCTAGAGTGCAAACATAAGGCCAAATTAAATTAATTGTTTGTCTCAAAGCTCCTCTCCTGTTGTAAAACTAATGCGGAATGCGGGTTTTTTTCAAGTTTTTTTTTATTTTTTTTTTTAAATATAAAATATTGAAATCCTTGTAAAAGTGAACTTTTGTATTTAAGATGATCTGATCAATGAAAATCTGAAAAATCGGTGAAATTTTAGATATTTTTTTTTTTGTGAAAAAAAAGAAGAAAAAAAAAGGTTTTTTCAGATTTTTGTTTTTCTAATGCGCACCAATAAACGAAAGCGCGCGCGCGGGAGCTTTGAGACAAACAATTATTTTAATTTGGCCTAAAATGAAGCACATCATTTCAGGATGTCTGGCAAGTGGCAACCCTCCCTAATTGGTTTCCCCAACTCTCTCCCAAGTGTTGGCGATAAATATTTTGATTCAGATAAAAACACCTGATGTTGCTCTAGCCCCCAAGTCATTTAACCAGATGATCACATGACTGCGGTATGACGCAGATGTATGTAGTTGAAATCACTGCAAATAAATTGGAGGTGTTTCTAGAATTAATTTGAACGAGCGTGATTGATATGTTTTAAAAGTATGTTGCTGCGTGACAGCGTCTGTGACATTTTCATTAACCACTGTTGACATGGATTTTTGTTGTTGAGATTCATAACTTTTTTTTCAGGTACCTAATGCAAGTAAACAAATTGTTCCTTAACATTTTCCACTCGGCTATTACTAGTTTTACTATATACAAAACAGATTTTTCAGAAAAACTTTCCCAAATTTCAAAGTCTATCTCAAGATTACTGAACAAATACTAGGCATGTTTGTACTTATTTTAATGCATTTCTCATTGTGATTCAAAATATGGTCATGAAAGTCAATAATTTTGATGTTTCTGAAAATTGTGTGACATTTTGGTACTGTCATCTGCAAACACCTGCCAGTGCCCTAACCACTGGCCTGGTGCTTTTGTTGGATTTAGCAGGGTAAGGGTTAATGGGTCTATCTATTAAAGTAACACAAATTCACAAATTTAGCAATACCCTATAAGTATTTAAATTTTTCACAAGGCCTAGGGCGAAAAAATTACTAAACATACAGCATTTTACAATATCTGAATGATTGAATCTGTGTTTAAAGCTCTATAGTTGCTTCAGTACAAAATAGGCCCAAACAAGTGAGATTTATGATAATCCCAATGCAAAAAGACTCCAATCAAAATACTCCTGTCTAGTATACTGTATTAAACGTGGACATTTTCACGCTACATTAATTTTCGCGCTTTTCGCGCTCCAAGAAGCTACCGCAAAAATAAAAACACACAAATAAATTTATTTGGTGTATAAGTCAATGTAAATGAGCTTTCAAATCGCGAATTTAAAAACATCCGAAATGGCTGCAAATCAGCAAAGCGTGAACATTTAATCGCGCGAAAATTACCACTTTTACAGTACTTGTCAATGGATGACAAAATTACCCTTAAAAATGGGTATGGGTTTGGACGCTTCAGCCGCACCACCCACCCCCTAAACCAAATGTGAGTAGACTGGCATGAAATTAAGGCAAATCAGGATTGTTATTGCGCCACTTGTGCGAAGCCCGTAAATATACGGGTTCACAACTTATTTAACTTGAATCAGCCGCACGCCAATTTTATAACAAAATATGGGTTTGCGGAAGATGGCGCTATTCACAATGAAATATGGTGTATCCTGGGCTGTATATAGTTGGTTAAAGCAATATTATGTGATCTTTTTCAAATCTTTAAACATATTTTTCTCTCTCGTATGATGAAGTTTGACTATCAGGAAAGTCTTTCCTGGACTCATAAATCTAATTTGACTGTATTTTCCGTAAAAGAACCATCGCAGAACTTTATTAAATCATAATGGAAATCTGCTTCCAATTTAAGGAATTGTGCAACGTATTTGTTTCGATTTTTATCATAAGGCATTCTGTAGGGGTGTGTTCACTTGTGTACAGTTGCGGTCGTTAACCGGAAACACTGTAAACGACGTTAACACAGTGTCAAACCATGGAATTATATTTACGAATGAAAGAAACACTCAGAAAATAAACTGTCCTGATATCAGGACAACTTATTTCAAAATCTGATTTTGAAGTAATTAGTTTTATGAGTGTAGTTGGTCCCTCGACAAAATCTCTGTGCATTGAGTCCCGCACATTTTTTGGGACACCATGTATAGATGGGGGTGACAGCAATGTTTATCAACAAAAGCAACGAATCGAAGGGACTTGACTGTCGATGCATGCTTGAGGGAACAATGACCACAACACTGTCCACTATGCCTAATGGCCCTTTATAATGCTTTGGCGCGAGTTTTAAAAGCACAGGTCCTAGTAGCCTTTCATCAAGGCTTTGTGGCGGTAAAACAGTGTGAGCGCCCTCTATAAAATTTGTGGTATACAAAGCCTTTCAGCAAATATTCTCTGTGTTATGTTTCGTATTGTTTTACAGACGATTTTAGCCGGAAAAATTGCGCTTGCTGATTGGTTGAATGCTGTCATGCTATATTGGGAGACGTCATCGGTACCAAGTGCTACCTTTATATGTGCTCGTTATTAGAATTAGGTGGAGCCAATCGTGTGTTACGATGACTACAGTGTTTGATCGACACATACTGCTTACACGGTAGAATAGCTATTTGCGCAAAGACGACCTCGCTGCGCTCGGAGCTCGAGAGGCGTCTTTGACAAAGACTAAGGTCCTAGACAAAACAGGATGCGCGCATACTGCCAGGCAAAGAACAATGGCAACTGCCAACCAAATACTTGGTATGACGTCGCCTGTCACTCCATCTATATATATACTTTGCACCTTTTCATCTTCCATTCATCTTGATCACTGCATATAGAATATCACGGATGTGACACAGGGGACCTAATCAATCAATTTAAAAGCAAATGTTGACATTCTAAAATGTGAAAGTATGACTCCAAATTTGGATTCAATGGCTTCAATAGATAATGTGTTGTGCTGTTGACATATCTTTTGTTATGTTGTACTTTTATGAAGGCCATGCTTTCAAGTACAGCAAAGCTTGCTCTAGAGCCACCAGAATCAAGTTCAACCAAAACTGTGTCATCGTCTAGAGTCTAGAAATAACATAATATATGAGGAGTTCAGATAAAAAATGAAAATTATTCAATCATTCCAATGTTGTTGATAAATAGTCATATACAGGGTGAGTTTATTTCTTAAAATCAGTGCACAAAATTCACAGATTTTTTATTGAGGCAGACGGCGTATCTCAATAGCTTTCTAAAGAATTTTAGTTGGTAAACATATTTTATGCTCATTTCGTAAAAGTCAACATTTTATAAGCCGAACAATATTTGAAATATTTTCTCTTATAAGATCTATTGAATTCCACTATTGAAAACGATCCACACTCAAGTCGGAGCTGAGTATGACTATCACAAAAGCCACATTTGTTGTTGTTGTTGCTAAAGTCATGTAATAAGGACATTGTTTATTCATTATTTCGCAATTCATGTTTGAAAAAATAACTGAGAATGTTTGATTTGTCTTTATTAGTTAGCTATTGTGTACCATACATGAAACCAATTGTTCATTAATATCAAGCAGTAAAATATTAAATATTGTGTTCGGTTTCAAAATGCAGTAACTTTACCAAAATAGTCATATCTGGTAAACGGTAGCATGAAATGTCATGAATCTTTTTGCTGATGATAGTGAATAAATGCACCTATTGCCGCATACATTGGTTGTCTCCATATTCTGATAATAAATATTTTTAATAATTATCTTACTTTGAGTACACTTTTTTTGACTCGCCCTGTATGTCCACGAACAATTCCACAGTGGTCTAGAATAAATCATTCCGTAATATAAAATTTGTGATTATGTTGAACAAATCCAAGATGTTGACTCACATTTTAGACAGTTTCGTCAACCAGGTCGACCTGCATTGTTAAACTTTCATGTGCTATCTACTGAAGATAGCAATTTGCATAGTTAAACTTTCATTTGGGCTATCTACTGAATATAGCAATTTGCATAGTTAAACTTTCATTTGGTATCTACTGAAGATAGCAATTTGCATAGTTAAACTTTCATTTGGTATCTACTGAAGATAGCAATTTGCATAGTTAAACTGTTAGGCCTATATGGTATCTACTGAAGATAGCAATTTGCATAGTTAAAATTTCATTTGGTATCTACTGAAGATAGCAATTTGCCAAGTTGAACTTTCATTTGGTATCTACTGAAGATAGCAATTTGCCAAGTTTAACTTTCATTTGGTGCTATATACTGAAGATAGCAATTTGCATAGTTTAACTTTTATTTGGTATCTACTGAAGATAGCAATTTGCCAAGTTTAACTTTCATTTGGTGCTATCTACTGAAGATAGCAATTTGCATAGTTAAACTTTCATTTGGTATCTACTGAAGATAGCAATTTGCCAAGTTGAACTTTCATTTGGTATCTACTGAAGATAGCAAGTTGCCAAGTTGAACTTTCATTTGGTGCTATCTACTGAAGATAGCAATTTGCATAGTTAAACTTTCATTTGGTATCTACTGAAGATAGCAATTTGCCAAGTTGAACTTTCATTTGGTACTATCTACTGAAGATAGCAATTTGACAACATTGTTTAAAATGTGAGTAAACATCTTGGATTTGTTCAACATAATCTCAATTCTATGTAATATCTACAATCCTGATTAGCCTTATTATTCAAATAGTAAATCATTTGGGTTATTTGTGACAAAAAATGTATATAAAAGAGGAAAATAACAACCAGTACCCTTAGCTTTTGGCTAATACTAAGCCTTCAAGGGAGGTTCTGGGGGTGGAAAGAAGGAAACACGAAAGTCTAAGAATGTACTACTAGCAGGAAACATCGCATCGCATGGAAAAGAGAGCAGAGCACGAGCACCCGACCTGCGGAAATGCGCAATGAACTGTACCAGACGAAGCTGAAGCCGGAAAACAGACGGAGCAGCTGATTTTGTTGAAAGTAACAAAGATAAAGCTATACCATGTTACAGGTGTAACGTAAAATTGCACATAGAATGCCAAAAAGTCAATATTAACCCTAACCGGTATGGCTATGTTTTTGTGCGTATCGGGGGGAGGGGGGAAAAAGTACTATTTTTTTTACCCGAAAAATCACCCAGCACCCCCCGAGATTCGATCACGGGACCATCCGCACCCCAGTCTGTCCCTCTACCAACTGAGCTAAACTCCCAGCGCATATGCGGGCTAAAAATTCCTGCCCTCATATGCCTGCGGTAGGTGACGTCATCGAGGCGTGCGTGGAGATGGTTTCTGGCAGTGAGATTTAGTGAGATTCAGTTGGGTTAGGGTTAATGAACAGCAATTATTTCAATTGTTCAGACACTGGTATCCTATTCATTACTTCATGAATAATCGCGATAATAATTTCGATTGATCATGTCACATATGTCTACCATATAATCTCTGCTATCTTCAGTAGATAGCAACAAATGTGTTCAACTTCTGGCATTACCATATTCAGAGAATAGCACAAAATGAAAGTCCAATTTACGCGTTGCTATCTTCAGTAGATGGCACTAAATGAAAATCCAATGTAGGCATTGCTATCTTCAGTATAAATGGCACTAAATGAAACTCAATTTACGCACTATTTTCAGTAGATACACCCTTAGAAAAAATGGTTCTAAAGTTGTCCTGCCAGGAGAACCCTTAAAGGTTCTTTAAAGAACCAAAAATAGTTCTTCAAACATGATACAGAACCATTTTTCGTTGATACAGAACCATTTTTGGTTCTATGAAGAACCTTTTGGGGTTCTTCAATTTTCGAGAACCTTTTTTGAAGGTTCTATAAAGAACCTCTCTCTTGAACCTTCAAAAAAAGGTTCTTGAAATTTGGAGAACCAAACAAGGTTCTTCATTTTTGGTTCTGTATCAACCAAAAATGGTTCTGTATCACGTTTGGGGAACTGTTTTTGGTTCTTTAAAGAACCTTTAAGGGTTCTCCTGGCAGGACAAAAAAGGGTTCTTTAATTTCTTAGAGTGTATAGCATCAAATTAAAGTCCCATATCTGCATTGCTATCTTCAGTAGATAGCACCAAATGAAAGTCCAATTGGCAATATACACATCTTCAGTAGACAGCACCAAATGAACTTGCAATTTATGCATTGCTATCTTCAGTAGATAGCACCAAATGAAAGTGCAATTTACACAATGCTATATTTAGTTGATAGCACCAAATGAAAGTCAAATTTACGTATTGTTATCTTCAGTATATAGCACCAATGACAGTTCCAAATGTATAGGCTGTTGTCTTCATTAGATGGTACCAAACAAGAAATCTAATTTATCTTTACACACACTATCTATAATTGTTTAAAGTCTTTCGATGTTTTTCCCATTTGTGCAATCATCAGCTCAATAAAACATATAGATCTGTTCCATCAATAAGGCCTAACAAATGGAGTTGTGTTGCCCTCAAGTGCTAAAAATTTAAAATTGGGTCGGTTGGTCGGTCGGATTTTTTTTTTTTGGCTTAAAAATATATGGTTTATGGAAAAACAAAATTGGTAAAAGCCCATACATCAGTTAACTAATGTTTCTAGCGTGATAATAGTCTAAAGACATTTAGTAAAGCTAACTTATTCATTTCAAGCAAGAAATAGTAACATTTAGACACTGTAAGGACAAATTTAAATCTAAAAAAAAAAAATATGAAGAAAAAAATCTAAAAAAATTAGATAAAATAAAATCCGACAATTCAGACAATGGTATTTCCAATAGTTAGAACCAAATGAAAGTTTCACTTTAAACATGCTATCTATGATTGTTTACATTATTTAAATTCTTACCACCCTACTCGACTCATAGCCTATTTCAATGTGTACTATTATCATAATTATCTGTATTGAGAGCATCTTATGAGTTTTCCTCCAATAAACACACTGCTATCTTCAGTAGATAGTAACAACACTTCAGTAGATGGAACCAAACAAAGGTTCCACTTAACATATGTTGTTATCTTCAGTAAGGCCAAACAAAGAAGAAGGTTAATGTCTCAGAAACCCGCCCGCATTGGTATGTGAAATGAGCTCCGGCGCGTAGGTCTATGCGCTGATGCCTAAAAAGACTCTCTTTTTTTTCTTTTCTTTTTGTTGTTGATTTTTTTGGATCTTTTTTTTGTTTTGAATTTTTAAAGATTTTTTTTTTTTAAAGTTCTCTAAAGCTTGGATTAGCCATAAAAGAAAAAGAATCGCATACCTCATAGCCTATTTTCTAAAAAAAAAATTAACAAAAAAAATTCGAACAGCACTTAGCTTATTTGCAAAATGTTCGTGAGACAAACTATCTTCTTTGTTTGGCCTAAATAGTACTACATTTTCAAAAGTCAAGCACCACCAAATGATAAACGTTCCATTTTATAATACAGCCTTTAGCTTGTAAAAGATTTATTACATTAACATCATATTCAATTAGAGCTCTCATTTTATTTTCTGCATGACTTGTGATGGAACCATTACGACAGCAAAATAACTTACTGTTACAGACCGTCTGCATCAAACCATTTATGATGATTAATTATAAGTATTTTGGGCAGAGGAGCTTATGTTTATTGCACAAATCATGTACAAAGTTGAGTTTATATACATAGATACCCAGACATGCATGTAATTGTGAGTTTGTCTAACAAAAGCGACAAATAAAAGCGTATGTCCAAGAGAGTGACTTCCACTCCGGGTAGTGTTTTGAAAATACGAATTTGGAAACATCACAGATTTCTTTTAAATGGTGCTAAACATAGCTCATCTTTGTTGTTTTGGTACCAACTTGGGCCAAAACGATTATTCCAAATGTCTATCTAGAAACGATTATTCCAAATGTCTATCTAGCCTGTTTGGTCAAAACATAATTGAAAGTCATTCTATGGCACATTAAAACAAATTGTATTACTTTCTTTTGTTGAGGTCTTTATCTAATATATAGCTATATTTGTAGGCAGAGTTTGTTTATTTTCTTCTTTATACTATCGATCTATTAGTTAATCTAATTATATTCCCCCTATATACATTTACACAATATCTACACACAATATCTATCTTAAGTAGATAACAGCAAGTTACATTTCAAATTCACAAATTGCTATCTTAAGTAGATAGCATCAAATGAAAGTTCAACTTGGCAAATTGCTATCTTCAGTAGATACCAAATGAAAGTTCAACTATGCAAATTGCTATCTTCAGTAGATACCAAATGAAAGTTTAACTATGCAAATTGCTATCTTCAGTACATAGCACCAAATGAAAGTTCAACTTGGCAAATTGCTATCTTCAGTAGATACCAAATGAAAGTTTAACTATGCAAATTGCTATCTTCAGTAGATACCAAATGAAAGTTTAACTATATGCAAATTGCTATCTTCAGTGGATACCAAATGAAAGTTTAACTTCAGAAATAGCTCTCTTCACTAGAGAGCATCGAATGAAAGTTTAACTTGGCAAAATGCTATATTCTGTAGATAACACCAAATGAATGTTCAACCTCGCAACTTGCTATCTTCAGAAGATAGCACCAAATGAACTTCTTGAGTCCATCGTCCCACCCACTAAGCCACAGCCCTCAGCTACTTGGTCGCACAGTATACCGCGCTCACTATATAGACTCATGTCAGTTAGAACTTTGTAATTCTCTCAGCTCACGAAATTGCTATCTTCAATAAATACCAAATTAATGTTTAATTTTGCAAATTGCTCTCTTCAGAAGATAACATGACATGAAAGTTCAACTTTGCAAATTGCTATCTACAGAAGATAGCACCAAAAGAAAGTTCAACTTTTCGCACTACTATCTTCAGTAGGCACCAAATAATAACAAGACTAACACTTTTAAAACAATGGAGTTAAATTATGTACACAACGGTTTTTTAAGGTTGTATGCATATTTAAGGCCGTCCTTAGTCAATTTTATCCCGATTTTGTACGAGTGTATATGACACATTCTTACTGCTATCTTCACTAGATAGCAACAAATGAAAGTTACACTTTAACACTTTCCACGCGGCTATTGGTTTTACCGTATACAGAACATATTTTTCAGAAACCTCTTTCAACTTTCAAGGTCTATCTCAACGATTACTGAACCAATATTAGACATGTTTGTACTTATTTCACTGCATTTCTTATGGTGATTCCAAATATGGCAATGAAATTCAATAATCTTGACATTTTTGAAATATTTGGTAAATTTTGGAATGTCGTCTGCAGACGCCTGCCGCGTGGAAAGAGTTAAAATGTCCTCTTTGAGCAACTGCAATCTTCAGCTTCACAAAACTATTATGTTTTCCTGTGAACATCATATTCAATCAGATCTACATGTTTTATGTTACGGATATACAGTCATCAAAAAAGTAACTATACGGGTTAAAAATGGGCTTCTAAGGCCAAACAAAGAAGAAAGTCTGTCTCAGAAACATTGTGCAAAAAAGCTAAGTGCTGTGCGATTTTTCTTTTCTTTTTTAGAAAAAAATAAAAAATAAATAAAAAAGTTGTTTAGCCCCCAGCGCATAGACCTACGCGCCGTAGCTCATTTCACATACCAATGCGGGCGGGCTTCTGAGACGGACCTTCTTTGTTTGGCCTATATCCTACCTAAAAATATTCACCAAAAAAGTTGTTGAAAAATTCATCTTCTTTAATATGAGATATTTAATACATGCTACACTGTAAAAAGTGGTGTTAATATCTAAACGCTAAATTAGCTTATTTTTAACGTGTTTGGATAACACTTAATTAACATGTTGAAGTGTTAATAATTCTAGTTTTTAACACGTTGTGGTGTTAATTTGTCAACGCTATTTTTAACGTGTATGGATAACACTTAATTAACATGTTGTAGGCATAGTGTTAATAAATCTAGTTTTACCACGTTGTGGTGTTAATTTGTCAATATCATTTTTAACGTGTTTGGATAATACTTAATTAACACGTTGAAATGTTAAAAAATAACATGTTAAAGTGTTAAAAAATAATAAGACATGTGTGTAAGCTTATAGGCTAATATTTTTATAAGCCTATAAATTAAATTTTAAAATAAATCAACCGATCATACACAAAAAATAAGAAAACAAAACAAAAACAAAGGTACCTTGCATTCCATGATTCCGTGATAGCCTTTATTTTATGCAGTGACGACTAGTAAATAGTAAAATCCGCCGTGTTGCTTTTTGTACGGTTTAGCAAGGGGACAACCGACATTGCGTGGCAAACAGTATAGTGAAATACACCACTCATTGTCGATTATTCCATGGCTAACCGTGTCACTATATCAGCAATTTCTGGTTCTAAACCCCCGGTCTAAACCACTGCCAAAGTCATATTTATCTTGATTGCGAAAGCACTCAAAATTAGCTTTATTTTCATCACCAGAATCGTCTTACGAAGTACGCAACAATAATTATGGCGTGCTATGATTTTTGACGTAACAACACATCGGGTTTCCCGTATCACATTTCAAGGGTTTATTAACGCGTTTGCGTGTTAAAAGTTATCGAATTACTAGTTTTTATTAACGCCGTGTTAATACTAGCGTTAACATTTGCAAACCTTGCGACTTCTTTCTAAAATGTTAACACATTCACGCTATATTGACATTAGGCGTTGACGAAGACCATGTTAATAATAATTACGAAGGTCAGTATATACACTAATTTTAACACCATCGTATTAAAAACTTGAGTGAATTAACACTACAACGCGTTGGAATATAGCGTTGATATTTACAGTGTAGGATCGGGTGATTATTGAGAAAGTGACACTCCATAATGTAACGGGAAGTCCGATTTTCAATTTCACACTTTTCTTTTCTACAGCTATGGGTACATTATCAATTACTGGTAGTGCAATTTGGGTTTCCATCCCCAGTTGGATAGTCGGCCGTATTGTTCCGATGGATCAATACGCCACACAACACGCTGCCTGTCATGCTCTCCCCCGTATTGAAATGTAAAATGTGAAAATGAAATTGTGACTTAACCTTACATTTTGGATTGTTACTTCTTCAATATTTATCTGATCTTAGCGTGCAATATCTCATATTAAAGAAGGTAAATTTCTCAACAACTTTATGATTTAATAGTTTTAGGTAGGATATATATTTTCTGAGTTAAAAGCCCATTTATTACCTGTATAGTTACTTTTTTGATGCCTGTATGGCAACAGCAGCTGGCACATATTAATTGACTGTAACCGAGCGGCTGCATTAAACCATTTATGATGATTAATCACAAGTATTTAGAACAGAGGAGCTTATGTTCGTTGCACAAATCGTATCCGATGGTGATTATTCATAAATACACAGACATCCATGTAATTGGACCGTTACAGTCAGTGTCTGGCTAGGGCCAACATAAAAAAGTTTGTGTTACATCATTACGAGATACGGCCCTTCTATATGGGGATAGTGATCTATAATAGTTCAATCAGTTCCAAACTTGGCAAACCTCTTTGAAATTAAATAAACTTGATGTATTCTATTCTACACGAAGGGTCGTCCTTAAAAAAGTTGTCGTATTCCAAAGTTTGAGATGCATAACTCCAATGGTCCTTATTTTAGAAGCACAAGGTGACATGAAATGTTCACATTGAGTAGTACTCAAACTGGCCGGGCAATTAATTAACCACCTTTGGCAGTAATTCATTGCATTTTGGCTGAAATGTCTAAATGGAATATATCTTGTGCCAAACATTTTACAGAAATAATGAGGAAAATATGGGGTTTCTTCTGATATCAAAATAATTATGTTGGTGGGCAAAAAAAAGCTTAAGTGATTGAAACATAACGCTCACATTACACAACAAGGCGCACTTGCATTATGCGTATATTGCGTGCATTTGACAAAATCGTGCAATACGCTTAGATGTTTGCGCACAGAAAATTAACATATTTCTTGTGAATTTGGAATGGCTCAAACTATAGAGCTATTTCTGCACTCAACCGAAAATTATTAAAAACATATTATTCTTTTTATTTTTTTGAACATTCTTGGATTTGACTTTTTTTTGGTCTGTTCTGACCCTGGCCAAATGTGCACTCTTTTGTTTTAAATAGAAAGACAATTTGAAAAATAAAAATATGGCATAGGTTCTAGCCATAACCATCTATCTCAGAATCGGACTGGAGGAAATGGAAACATAACACCCACTTCGGGAATATTTGTTGTTGTGTTGTCCTCAACGAATCTAAAAAATCAGGGTCGCAATTTCCTTTTAAATCATGCTTTTTTCAGATTTAAATGTTACCCGTTTTGTCAAAATATTACTTTTTTCTGCTTGAAATGAATAAGTTTGCTTGAATAGACTTCTTTTAAACTATTTTGAAATATTAGTCAAATTGACATTTACCAATTTTGTCTTATCTGTCAGTAATATTTGTCAGCCAAAAAAAGAAAAAAAAGAGAAAAAAAGGAAAATCCACCGACCGACCCAACTTCAAGATTTTTGGCACTCTATGGCCAAAAAAAAGAAGAAGCATATGCAAATGGTAGGGATTTTTTCATGCCGAGATCTTTCCACAACCCAAATCCATTCTAGCCATTTTGTTCACCACTATACAACTGGCGTTATTTTTTTTAAGTATGGATTGTTAAATGTTCGAGCACAAATTTGAGCAAAATGTAGGTTGAATTTGAGTATTTTTGAAAATCGGTTATCAACATACCGTAACACCCAATTAGGGTACAATTAACACTTTGCACGGGGCAGGCATTTGCAGACAACATTTCAAAATTTCACAAAATGTTTCAAAAATGTCAAAATTATTTTATTTTATTACCATTTTTGGGATTACCATGAGAAATGAATCAAAATAAGTACAAACTTGCCTAGTATTGGTCAGTAATCCTTCAGATATACCTTGAAAGTTGAGAAATGTTTCTGAACAATCTGTTTTGTATTCGGTAAAACCATCAGCCGCATGGATAGTGTTAAGCTTGTGGTTGGGGTACAGCCAATGACTGGACATATATTTATTTATATCAAATAAATAGAATCAATTAATGCATAGGCATGTTCACCTGACCTCTTTAGAATTACCAGCCCCTGCGGGGCTTGTGCGATGAGCTATAAATGCAATATCTCTTTGTGCATTGCTAAGATGATTTTGATGTTTAACCGATGGTGGATGAATTCTACCGCGGCCTGTGGGCTCTTACGAATCAAAATTATTATCATATTATTAAGAAATTTGCTTGTTAAATTAAGGGCTTCATTTAAGGTGACCTTATTGTGACCAGTAACATAGAGAATACATGTCTGTTAGGCCACACACAAAAAGAATCATGTTCTACATTTCTGTTGTTGAATTTTTAAAAAATTATTAGCAATGTTGTGAAAATTGCTCTAAATGAGCCAAATTAATTTCACGACAGCGTAATATTGGTTTTCGACCTTGATTTCCTTGCGCCGGTTTTGTGAACGCCACTTCACATTTGGGTCAAATTACATTATTTTAATATATAACTAAAATAATCTCTATTAAGCCTCTTAAGTCACAGAATGATACCAATCTTATAAGAATTTCAAAATTGAGGTTTGAAGGTAAATAGTTCACCCCAACTAATTTTTTTTTCACCTTAAAATAAATGTCACCAAAATCTGCAAAAATCTGGATTTTTAAAAACAAATTGTGAAAAAAAATATTTCGCCAGATTTTCTGCTAAAAACAGCTGATCTTACATGATTTGAGAAAAAAAATCTAAAAATGTCCTCGACAAAAATGCTTTTAACACTTTCCACGAGTTTCAAAATGTCACCAAATGTTTCAAAATGTCAAAATGATTGATTTTCATCACCACATTTGGAATCACCATGACACATGCATTAAAATAAGTACAAAAATGCCTAGTATTGGTCCAGTAACCCATGGAATAGACTTTGAAAGTTGGCAATCTAATTTTGTGTATGGTAAAACTAGTAATAGCAGCGTGGAAAATGTTAACACTTTCCACGCGGCTATTATTTTTACCATACACAAAACAGATTTTTCAGAAACCTTTCACAATTTTCAAAGCCTATCTCAAGGATTACTGACCCAATACTAGGCATGTTTGTACTTATGTCAATGAATTTCTCATGGTCATTCTGAATATGTTAATGAAATTCAATAATTTTGACATTTTTTAAACATTTTGTGAAATTTTTGAATGTCGTCTGCAGCCGCCTGCCGCGTGGAAAGTGTTAAGCTTGGGTTGGGGTATAACTATATCCTTGCCCATCCATACCATTTACTTCAATTATATCATGACCCCAGGTACTCCATGAAAGGTCACCACACTTCGCTAAAATGCAATTACGCAATGGCGTAGAATGATTGGGTTTATACTCAATTTAGTTTTGCTTCTGCAATTTGTACGATGTAAGTTATAAACCGATGTAGGCAAGAGGTGTCATACCCTGTTACCAAATTCTACCTGGCAAGCTTTTACTGTAAAAGCTGAAATATTCGCGGAGGTTTTATTTTCACGCTTTTCACACAAAATATTTTTCTGCGAAAATGATAACACGCAAAAATATTGTTTTCTACAGTGCATCCAGAAGATCGCCCGCGGAAAAAACAATTCACGAAATTTCTATGATATCAAAATGCGCAAAAATATCTTTACGCGAAAATATTGGCTTTTACAGTAATTCATTTCCTCACAGACCAACCATGACATTTGTGACGCGATCAAGCGGAATGAGTCCTATGTCGGGAATATTGATTTTGAGTTACAGGTCAAAAGAAGTGACAAATTCTTATGTTTTATTTTGTTTTCTCAGTTGGTAAACTGTTTGTAACTTAAAAACTAGAAGTTCAATTTTAGTGGGGTTTGGACCATACTGTAGCATTTTTCATCTGCTTTTAAATGATGGACAAATATCAAAATTCAAAACTGCCTACATGTGACTCATTTCGTTTGATCACGTCACATTTGTTGTACCATAGATGGGCTATTCTAGTTGAACTCGATACACCCTCTGTAATCTTCCACACAAGGAGTGGGAATTTCAAACGGGGTTAACTGCAAGAGCCCGGGAGGGGTACTCGCCTAAGACGGTATACGGGGGTGTGCCGCTCTAATGGGTAGGTTTTTGGGCACAAAATCCCTAAACATGGGGTATGATTTTGTGCTGGAAATCCCTAATAATGGGGTCACTTTTTACAAATTAGTCTATTTTCGCGAAAATTTGCCAAAATTAGGTCTATTTTCGCGAAAATTTGCAAAAATTAGGTATATTTTCCCGATAATTTGCGAAAATTTGGTCTAAAATGAAGCAAAACCCCTAAAAATGGGTACCGATTTTTCCAAAATCACCCCTAAAAATGGGTACGGGTTTTGAATCTCCAGCGGCACACCCCCGACCAAACCAAATCCGAGTACCCCCCCCCCCCCCCCGGGTGCAAGAGTTTGAAAACTAGACTCTCTATGTGGAATATTAAGGGCGTGTCTTCCATATAGGGGTGTATGAATTTCAAATGGAATACAAAATTCTGCCTGTATGCTTGATTTATGTCCTCCAGGGCCGTCGCTAGAGGTGTGGGGAGGGGGGCGGGGGCGGGGGGGGGGGGGGGGGGGGAGGGGGTGAGCATATCATTTGTAATATTATACTTTCATATTATGCCTGAAGATAAACTAATAGTGTAAAACAAACAAAAAAGTATTTTTAGCTTCGACCTTCGACAAATACTTCAGTCAGTAATTTCATTATTATTAGATTCATTATTACCAAGTCGGGCCAATACACCCCCTCGCCTACTCAAAATGCTGTAGCGATGCCCCTGATTCCTCTAGGACCAATTATGACATTCATGACATTGTCATAGCATGTATCTAGACAATATAGGCCTAAATGAATAGTTTCATTTAGCATTGAATTATCTACAATCCACACCTCTCCACTTCTCTCCGCAGTGGAAGCATCAACAAATCTAATAATAAAGTGGGTTTTTTTAAACATACAAATTGTACCTGACATGTTAGGCCAGTATGGTAGGCTACCCGTATGTGATAAGCCTTGTCAGTTATAATAAATATATATATGATCCAATTTATTCTGAGATGAATATGTGCCAAATTGTCTTGTTGTGCCGGCCACTCCTGATTGCAGCATGGAGAGTTTGCGGTAAGAAAATGAAATAATCTATGTCACACACGCGATATCGTCCCTCACCTATGAAACTTTTAAAGGTAGGTGGATCTGGGAGACTACTTGTAAGCCATACTGAGCCTTGTCAGTTATAATAAATATATGATCCAATTTAGTCTGAGATGAATATGTGCCAAATTGTCTTGTTGTGCCACTCCTGATTGCAGCATGGAGAGTTTGCAGTAAGAAAATGAAATTGAACTATTTATAATCTATGTCACACACGCGATATAGTCCCTCAAATTGACTTTTTTATATATTTTGAAAGAGTAAGTAATTGCGCTCATTTTAAGCTAATTTTGAAGTTCTAAAACAAATTAATATGTTTTAATTAATAAAAAACAATATCGTAAGTGCACTTTAATTTAATTTTATATTATTCTGAGTACAACAACAACGTATCTACCACTTACGATGTTCTTGCACTCTGTTTTCTCATTTTTCTCAAGTTTTCTCAGTGCAATAATAACCTATCTGCCACATACGTTGTTGTTGCACTCTGATTTCTCATATTTTCTCAAGTTTTCTCAGTGCAATAATAACGTATCTGCCACATACGTTGTTGTTGCACTCTGATTTCTCATATTTTCTCAAGTTTTCTAAGTGCAATAATAACGTATCTGCCACATACGTTGTTGTTGTACTCACCAGATGTGTTATTGCAGATACGTTATCTAAAAATGTCAATATCTTTTCAAATACTTCTTTTTATGACACGATGTTCAATTTATATCATCAAAGAAAACAATCTTTATACTTCCATAACCTAATATTTTTACTCAAAAACACAATAAGTATGAAAAACATCAAAATGCTTCTCTTGCAAATACAGCAGAATGCAGATACGATATTGTTGCACTCGTACGATGATATGTAGTTTAAAATTTGATATCGTATCCAAAAAAGCATATCTATGCACATTTTTAGACTTCTAGCCTTTAAAAACATTTTTGTCCTTCGTTTTAAATTCACAAATAATGCACATAAGGCCTATATGGCAAATGGTATAGCTCTTTTTAGATGCAACTTCATGGAAGGTAGTTCAACAAACATAAAAAGCAAGAAATGAAATTATTAGCAATGACATTGTTCAATCAATAGGCTATCGCAATGGCAAGTGGTTACTGCTAAGGCTATGCCTGAGCCGCTATATCATGCCGTGCAACCCTGGTAAACGCTTCTCGGTACTGACAAGAAGAGTTTGTGAAATGATTCAGTAATATAAAAAATATCTCACTTTTTATGAAACTATTTGTGATGATCATGGTATCAAATTCCTCCTAAAAACATCCCGAGGTCCGTCTATCAGACAATTATTTGTTTAATTACATGAATCTCCCAATATTAGAAGCCAAACAGCACCACTCGATGTAGAGAACTTAAGGACATTAAATTTGCCGGTTAGCCGCTTATACACTGTTAAAAAAAACACCTCAATTCTGAGTAAACCAGAACACTTTACGATGGTAAAACGGCCACAACTAAATAAATGGGTAATCCAGTACCCATTTGAGGTTGGGTACAGTTTTATCCAGGAAGGTGTAATTTGTTTACACAACATATCGGTGTAAAAGTTTACACCAAAAATATGCTGTGGCCATTTGACCCTTTTTTGCCGAGACGCTGAAGCGTCGCGGCACATTAGAGACGAGATATCTCAGTATTCAGTGTGCTGTGCACCTGTTGTCGAATTTTTAGATTGGACGAAATAGCATAAATATCAAAGCTGTTATCGGTTTTGGCCAATGAAAGGGATTGTATCAACATTTGTTTGGACTGTTTTATCAAAGACATTCATAGATAAGAATTTCTGATTGGATGAGTCAATAAGACATCCAGGTTAATTCTAGCTTGCAACCAATGCTAATGATTGTTGAGTTGCACTTCATGGAGTTGATGGTGTATGATGGTGTATTATTTGTATTCGATTGCCTTCATTCGATTGAAAAACAGTGGTTAACGCTTAGCAATGAATGGAAATTAATTTAATTAGTTGTGATCAAATCAATTTAATGGCTTACACTTATTTAGAAATTGTTTTTTTTTTGAAGAAAAAAACCTATTTTTAAATTTGAAAATATTTATAAGAATTATAAATAATTTGTTTCGCATACAAAGAATATGTGTATTATTATAGCTTATACTTTGGCGTCTCGGCCAGTTTTTTAGAAGACCTTGTTTGGGTAAAGTTTACCCAATTTGAAGGGGGTACTAGTTTTACTCAAAAGTTATTTTTACACAGAAAAAGAGTATACTTTTTTACACAATGTATGTTTGTTGCGTTCTTTACCCATTTTCAAGAGTTATTGATTTTAACGCCATATCTGGAGTTTCAAATTGTAATAAAACTCAAGCCAATCATATTCAACAGTAACAATTTGTGTGAAATTATTACAGCTACCCATTCATGGTAGCTAACTCGGCTCCTACACCACTACAGAAAAACTGCTGTAATACTAAATCAATTATATCTATACTCTTTATACTGAGACCACAGTAAAGATAAGTCTTTTCACTATCTATTTCAGGACTTTCGGATCATTTGTGACATTTCTTATGTTTTTCTTTATTTTTTGAAAATGCCCTAAATTTTCACCTTCTGGAATTTCTGTAGACTAAACGAAAAGAGCTATGGCCATGAAACTTTGGGAATAAATGTATAAGCATATTACCTAAATTATCTCGTGAGTTTTTGCATATACAGTGTTTACTTTTTGAAAAAAATATTGTTTTCAATTTTGATTTTAGGGAAATTTTCAAAAGGCTGTAAAAAGGTCTAGAAACACTTAATCAGTAAAAACTTAATTACCTTTAATATGACACCTTGTTTGTGTAAATTGAACATGTAGTTTTTTCTGTAGAAATTCACAAAGTTTGGCAATATAGTGTTTCTAGAAAATAGTGAATAAGTACTAACATTCCCAGTGAATAAACCATCCATCACCACTCAGTAGTGGAGGGGAAAAAAATGTGTTATACCTTGGTGTTTTGGCATCAAAATAAAGTAAAAGTCTTTAGAATACATTGATTTTAAAGAAGAGAAAAAAATATTAACAAATCTATGTGTTTTCTGAAATTTGGCAGTTTTTGGGAATTCGGCTACGCCTCCTGTATTAAGTCAATGGGTTTTCAAATAACGAAAAATTCCGTAAATCAAAAACGGCTTTTTGGAAAAAATTCAAACTTGGCATATCATCTTTTCTCATCAATATACACATCCTCTGTTATTTTGAAGCAAATCATTGCCGGTCACCGTAGCCGAGTTAGCCACCTTAACTGGTTTCGATAGCACGCAGTGTGTGGTTATTAAAGGCATCATAACTTTTAAAACATCAACTCAATTTTTATGAATAAGGTGTCATAATGCAGACAGGAAATTTGCCCATTTAGTGCATATCTTAGGTTTTTGATACTGATTATAAATTAGCTTACATAAAAGCACCTGGCCAGGAACTTTTTGTGTTAAGTTAAAGGGGCATTGAGAGATACGTATGGGAGTGCGCCCTCAATTATCCTGGAAATCAGGTTTTTTTTCATCAAAGTAATACTTAGGCATATAATAACTACCATCTGAAACAGTTTACCAACATTCGCCGTTTATCATATAAAATTTCATGATTTTCTTAGTTTCGATATGATCATATCGAAACTAGCTGCTGAATTCGGAAGTTATGTTATCGTTTTACATGCGGCCTTTCGCGGCAAATCTCAACCCGGAAGTGCCCATATTTGTTTATTTGGCATGAAGGCGATGTCGGAATTGTATGACATTTTGGATTTGGGCTTTGTTGATGATTTTCTTTACGTTATTTGCTCATTTAGTATATCGATACATCTCTCAATGCCCCTTTAAGGTACATATAGGGAGAACAAAACTTGCCTCTATAAAGTCCATTTAATTTTCCTATGCGGAGTGACGTCAATGCATATATTATTGATAGACGAGCCCTTTACTGGGAGTACCAGGGTGTTTTCCCTTGATAGAGTAGGTACATGCCAGTGCATTGAAGAGAAACATATAGCACTAAAAGATGACATCACTCTACCTTATCCCACCTAGAGGTATTTTTAACACTTTCCACGCGGCTATTGGTTTTACCATATACAAAACAAATTTGTCAGAAACCTTTCCAAACTTTCAAGGTCTATCTCAAGGATCGCTGTACCGATACTATGCATGTTTGTACTTATTTCAATGCATTTCTCATAGTGATTCCAAATATGGAAATGAAATTCAATAATTGTGAAATTTTTGAAACAATTTGTGAAATTTTTGAATGTTGTCTGCAGCAGCCTGCCGCGTGGAAAGTGTTAATACATGTTAAAACGTGTCATTCATCCCAGCATATTCTGCTGAGGTGGTGGGGGGGGGGGGGGGGGGGCATGCTCACATTATATTTAAGGGGAGGGGTGCCTGTTTGAAATCCTTACCCATTTAGGGAGAATTTTACCTATAAAAACGGCTATTTGACTGGGTTTTTTTTGTGAGTTGAGACCCATGTTTAGGGTTTTCCAGCGCAAATCATACCCCATCTATAGGGAATTTTCACACAAAAAGTGACACATTTGAGCGGTAAAACCATATATATGCCTGTAGACCATTTATACGTGAGTAACAGCCCACCAACCCCCACCGATTCTACTGAGAACTGCTTGTTGTCAGACAGTTGTATTAACTGTCTCTAATTGAAAAGGAGGAATTATTCCATTATTTTT
Organism: Ophiura sarsii; assembly: GCA_035610835.1. Lineage (NCBI taxonomy): Eukaryota > Metazoa > Echinodermata > Ophiuroidea > Amphilepidida > Ophiuridae > Ophiura > Ophiura sarsii. The sequence goes on from CM069459.1 coordinate 40,837,153, forward strand.
TTTATTTTTAAATTGGAACTATATAATAAGCGCATTTATTACTTGGTCAATTTTTGAAGTTGTTTTTGTTAGGACTGTGGATGTGTTCAGTACATTGGTTGTACCATGTTTTAACCCTAACCCTCAGTGCTAAAAAATGCTACTTCTAAGCACATCAGGCTCCAAGCGCCTGTGCCGACGGTTTTGATGACGTAATCAACCAAGTCTATATATATATAGTGAGCGTAGTACTGTGCGAATGAGTAGCCGAGGACCGTGGCTTAGTGGGTGGGACATAAGGCTGATAGGACCGTGGCTTAGTGGGTGGGACATAAGGCTGATGTCCGGAGGGTCCCCGGATTGTTTCCCGGTCAGTTCCTGGCGATTTAGTTGGGTGTTTTCTTCTCGAAAATTGCGATCCCTGTTAAAAACCCTAAACCGGGTTTAGGTTTAGCAGTGTCAACACACACTTCGTGTTAAATAATAATGTTTTATATCATATATATAATATAATATAAAGCAGATTACCAACCCATGGTGTTTACAATAGACAATATAACAACAAATATTAACAACCACCGGCTAATGTCCCAACGAAAAATAAGCAAGGACATTCACCGGCGGGGTATTGAAAGTTGGTGCATGATATAGAATATAAATGAAAACCAATAACCAAATGATTTGTGTCACTTATTGCATGGATATATGTTGCCAGGGGGATAGAACCATGATGTATACCAGGGGTTTTCCCTGATAGAGTGGGTACATGTCAGTGCATTGAAAAGAAACACATTACACTGAAAGTGAAAGCTGACATCTGATCCCACTATAAGCGTGTTTCTATTTTCTGTTCCATCACCACTATAGTCGCATACTGTGGACGTAATTCAAGCATTTCAAGCGTGCATGTTTTGTTGTTGTTTGAGGATCTGCATCCAGATGCAGCCTGAGCGATCAACTATGCATGCATGCGCGTGCGCGTGATTGTCAACAGGACGTGCGGTCATTTTTTGAAAGCGTACGGTAAGGACATCCGGGTTTACACACATATGCATGCATGTACGCACGCACATATGCACATTGTTGGAATTATGTCCATAGCATTATAACGCTGACTATAATAACCGGTTATTGGTGGTTATATTGGTGATTTTTGGATTGGTGGTGATAATCAACAGTTGCTATGTAAGCTCAAAACAAAAGAGGGTGCTATTTATGAGCTACCAATTATCAGAGGGGGTCACACACAAGGCTCCATTACTCTGTTTAGGTTTAGGTGTACCTCTTGGCTAGTACAATAAAATCAGTTAATAAAAAACTTAACCTCCCCATAACCACTAAATGTGTGTTTCTTATTCAGCACCAAGGTGGCAAGGCCGGAAGTTCACCAAAATATGCGCAAGGCAAGCGTATGCAAGCAAACAGTCACGCAACGCGCCCACCTTAGTAACCCGCCCGACTAAAATAATCGCTGTCTGTTTCTATTCAAAATCACCACTATAAAATAACCCAAAAATATGGGGGGGAAAAAAGGTGGTGATCGCGTATATCTATTCATATCTATATCGTTGCATTGTCTCAAGGCCAACAAATTTGGTATCAAAATGTGCCTAACAATTGGGTGCATCTTTCTAGCTGAACATTATTTTAATCCATCAAATATTTTTGGAAATATTCTAGTATGTGTTAGGGGGGAACTTACATATTTTGATGGGTGTATAAGGGGTCCCATTGAGAAGATCACATAATATGCCTTTAAGCGCCACTTGCCTTAACACCCCTGAATGATACAACTTGGAATGGCATGTCACCTACTACCGTTAGCAATTATATGGATAACATTTATTTAAATATCCAGGTGTATAGTACACCCTACCAATTGCACCCCCTTTTAGGGCCTCCCAGAAATCAAGGCAAGGATGATGTCATACCCTTACCCCGCTGGAATACAAGCATGTCTGGCTACGCAAACGGTAAAACTAGCGAACAAATTTAATGCTGCGAAATCATTATGCTCTTGGATGGAGTTGTTATTACGTCAATTGAGCTAATTCATTCCTGTTAAAGGGATACTCGGAGACTATTCAATAACTCACTTTTGATCAAAACTGGGATTTCTTACATCTTTGCAATGTTATCAATTCATATATATGAGCCCTGTAAGGATTCAGAAATATCGGCCCTTTTTGCACAAAAAAACATAAATTCAAATATTCTTTCCTAGGGACATTAAACTAGTCAACGCAAAGCAGTGTCACGCTAAAAATGCGCTGAGCATAAGGCTGGTGCACTCTAAATTGTTTGGATGCCTCAAAAGGTGTTCTGGTTATTAACACCAAAAGGTTGTTCTATGATTTTCAGTTTCCTCTTATTATAACAGTATCCTAGATCCACAAATATTGAAAACATTAAAAACTATAATATCATTGCAGGATTTAGTCAGCTGAAAATTGAGCATGTTCTATTTTGAACATGGTGTTAAACAATGGAACACCTTTCTTAAAGGTTTATTATGGGATCTTTCCAGGGAACGCCCTCAAGCCAGTGGCATAAATGAGATTGGATCAAGACTATTCTTTTCTCATGTCTGAAGGCTGACAGCAAAATTGTTAACTTTATTTGTTGGGAGTGGCTGTTTTTAATAATAATTCAACCAGCATGCTTAGGCTTTTTAAGCCTGACCCGAGCAATTTGCTTGAGTCTGGTCCCTTCAGGACCCAAGCGTGCATGTCTGTACGGACCGACCGTTTAAACAAACAAACAAACAAACAAACAAACATCCACAAAAAAAATTGAAAGCAGATTTTCTTGCAGATTTACATTTCTGATCATAAATCGTACATACATTCCAAGTTACAGGGCGATACGATTCTTAATTACTTCAAAATCATGGTTTTAGAGTGAAAATAAACTGTCCGGATAACACGACAGTTTATATTTTCACTCAAAAACCATGATTTTGAGGTAATTAGGAATCGTATCGCTCTGTAACTTGGAATGTATGTACGATATATGATTAGAAATGTAAATCTGCAAGAAAATCTACTTTCTAAAAAAATCATGAATAGAGGGCGCTCTCTGGAAAAGATCACATAATATGCCTTTAACACCTTTTTTGCAACAGTTTGGGAACACCATGTGTTCTAGAACGCGTCTGTGAACACCAGACGGGTTCTAGAACACATTGGTGTACACTACTGGGTACTCCTTTATGGAGGATGGCATTATTTCTTCCTATAAACGTTATTTATAATTAGCGCATTTACGTCAACAGAGGGTGTGAATTCTAACTGAGCATGCTCAGAACAATTAGCGCGCCGATAAACATTACAATCTCCTACTTTTACTGCAATGTAATGAACTGGGAACTTCTACATTTTCCTAGATAGTGTCGGTTACCAGCAAACATTTCATTTCAAACTAGTGGAATAGATAGTTTATACATTCAAGTTTATTTCACGAATGTAATAAGGTTAAATATTGAACAGCTTTTTGAAGACTTTTTTATGATAAGTGCAAAGTTCACCACATTGAAAAACTACATCCCTTTCGTCTCGGCTACATCGTTGGCCTCGTCTGCGGAGCTAATCAGTTGGATAGCACGACCCTCTTTTGATGTAAATGCGCCAATTATGAATAACGTCTATTGAAAATGTACTGGGGATTGCTGCTACAATTTCTTTGACGATGAAATATATAAGAATTACTTTCGTGATATTACATGTGAGATAAGTATATTTGAAGCAAAGTCTTAAAATGTTTTATCATGAATGAATTAAAGGTAGATGTTCCGATTTTAAACTTGAAGTTTACTATTCTACATGAAAGGTCATCCTTAAAAAAGTCGTATTCCAAAGTTTGAGTTGCATAACTCTAATGGTTCTTATTTTAGACGCAAAAGATGCCGTGAAATGTACCCATTGCATGAGTTGTATACAAACGATATTGGTGGTTACCACCTTTCGCGGTAATTTGACATTATTTCATCGATTTCTCCGTAATTATACCGATTTAGGCCGTCAAATTTCAGTATGATGATGAGAAAAATACGAGCTTTCATATGATATGAAAATCTCTGTATGTTTGAAATAATTCTGTGTTACGAAAATGTGATCGGGTCATCTATCTTTAAACTGTTTTTATGACACTTTTTGACCTTTCCCCCATTTACTTCTACAGTAACTGTTCCCGCTTTAGGCGACAGAAAAAAAGAAACCATGTTCTACGGGCCCGACCAACCCATTTTTTAGAAATCGGTGAAAAAAATGTTCACGTACAAATGAATACCAACCCACATTTTTGTTTGGACTTTATCTAAATACGGCAAGATTTTTACAGATTTGTTTTGATTTTTACGGTCATTTTCAAGGGGAATTTTTGTTTTAAATACATTTAAAAAAAGATCCGACCGACATACCCATCCTGAGGTCCATTTCTTTTTTTGGTCACCTTAGGGAGGATCTTTGAACAACCAGACTGACAAATTAGGTACGCATGATGTACACATTTGCGTCCTGTAACATGTATTTCATTTCTTGATATATGTGATGCGATCTGTGAAAACCCGCCACATGGTGTCATTTTTCATATTGGAGATATGTATATCATAAGAAAGCTGAAACTGTGCTGATTACAGAACTGTTTCGATCATTTTTCTACGATCACTACAAAAAAAGTTATGAGTGAATGATGATTGTGATGTCATCAAAAGCTACAAAATAAGAAATCATGAAAACAGGCCAAAAAGGATACATAATTCAATATAATAACATTATAAGGTTAATAATAAAAGTGACTTAAGTAAGTTTTTGAAGGTGAAATTTCATAAAAGATGATGACACAAAGTATTGGAAACTAATTGTCTTTAAAAAAAATCTAAAAAAAGGAAAAAAAGTTTTTTAATTTTAATCTTTTTAATTTTTAAATTTTACCCATAATCCCTAGTTCACATTTTGCGACATCCGACGGGTTTTCACAGATCGCATCACATGTGTTTTAACCCTTGAACATGTTTAGAGCATACCGTTCAAAGGGATTAGTATTACTTTATACGTGCTGAAGGTCCAGACGGAGATACAATCAGGGAGCTTATATATAGGAGAGGAAATTCGAATCGCAAAACTGAAGCTGGACCTATATATGGGCATAGGCGTGAGTACGCGCGATGTAACTCTTGAAATGAAGCGCTATCTTGACAACGCTATGATTGACAGCACGAAAGTCCTTTAAGGGACATTGAGACGCGCAATGTACCTCTTAGAATGGGGGCACGCAATGTACCTCTTAGAATGGAGGCTTCAATCTCGGCAATGGGAGTCTGTACAGTGGCACCGGCCTGAATGTGCTGACAGAAAAGCAACGATATATCATCTTGTATTGGTTTTCAGATATTTGAAAATTACTCTTGATCCAAGAAATCAAATAAAGGTAAATCTAGGGTCTCTATTACTTTTGTCAAAGGCACATGACAGCATAGCATACAAAATCATCTTATCCAATCCACGCACTTGTCTGGCTCCTAACACTTTCCATGCGGCAGTCGTCTGCAGACGACGGAACCAAAAGTTCACAAAATGTTTCAAAAATGTCAAATTTATTGAATTTCATCGCCATATTTGGAATTGCCACGCGAAATGCATTAAAACAAGTACATACAAGCCTAGTAGTGGTTCGGTGATTCTTGAGATAAGACTTTGACGGTTGGAAAATGATTCTGGAAAAATCAGTTTTGTATGGTAAAACTAATATATAGCCGCATGGAAAGTGTTAGGATGCACAATTGACAAAAAGGTCAAATAGCAGCCTCTATCTACAGCCCTCAGCTAACATTGGTGTAATATATGTGGTCTGAGTCAAAGAAAAACAAATTAATATTGAGACACTACTGCCTCAAAGCCTCGCTTTTGTTATTTTGTGCTCTGATGTAAATTTAATCACTTTATACTACAGGGTGATCGAGTCAGAAATAATGGCACATTTTTCGCAAACAGGCCACAAACAATTTCATGCGTGTATATTCAAAATCATTGAAGGTTTTAGAAAGACCACATATTTGGCTTTCATTTAAAATAAAATAAATTGAATTTGACCATTGTGTCATAATGTTATATCAATTAGTCTCAGATTTTAATAGAGCCCGTTATTTTAAAACCATAATCCTGAAGGATTAAATGGAATAGTGGAAGTATGAGTAAGAAAAAGCCTGAATTTAAGAAAAACCTGAAAAGGGGCATCTCAGCTGATTTAAGATAGCACACTTCGTAAGAATACATAGAAATATGGTGCAATAATTTGACCATAACTAAAATTAGCGTAACATGATAACGCAATGATCAATGTATAACATTTCTTCTGAATGGAAGTCAAATTAATGATCTTTTTAGTAATACTACTGGTTTTGAATGTACACATGCCTCAAATGTTTGTGATGCCGTTGTAGGAAGACTTATTTGGTGCTAATAGTATAATGTGAAGTTGAACTTTCATTTGGTGCTGTCTACTGAAGATAGTAGTACATGAAGTTGAACTTTCATTTGGTCATTTGGTATTATCTACTGAGGATAGCAATGTATAAGGTGGAACTTTTACTTGGTGCTATCTACTGTAGAAAGTAGTATGTGTATCAGAACCTTTACTGGGTGCTATCTACTGTAGATAGTAGCATGTGTAGTGGAACTTTCATTTGGTGCTATCTACTGTAGATAGTAGCATGTGTAGTGGAACTTTCATTTGGTGCTATCTACTGTAGAAAGTAGTATGTGTAGTGGAACTTTCAATTGGTGCTATCTACTGTAGATAGTAATATGTGTAGCAGAACCTTTACTTGGTGCTATCTACTGTAGATAGTAGCATGTGCAGATGTGCAGTAGAACTTTCATTTGGTGCTATCTACTGTAGATAGTAGTATGTGTAGCAGAACCTTTACTTGGTGCTATCTACTGTAGATAGTAGCATGTGTAGTGGAACTTTCATTTGGTGCTATCTACTGTAGAAAGTAGTATGTGTAGTGGAACTTTCATTTGGTGCTATCTACTGTAGAAAGTAGTATGTGTAGTGGAACTTTCATTTGGTGCTATTTACTGTAGATAGTAGCATGTGTAGTGGAACTTTCATTTGGTGCTATCTACTGTAGAAAGTAGTATGTGTAGTGGAACTTTCATTTGGTGCTATCTACTGTAGATAGTAGTATGTGTAGCAGAACCTTTACTTGGTGCTATCTACTGTAGATAGTAGCATGGGTAGTGGAACTTTCATTTGGTGCTATCTACTGTAGAAAGTAGTATGTGTAGTGGAACTTTCATTTGGTGCTATCTACTGTAGAAAGTAGTATGTGTAGTGGAACTTTCATTTGGTGCTAGTTACTGTAGATAGTAGCATGTGTAGTGGAACTTTCATTTGGTGCTATCTACTGTAGAAAGTAGTATGTGTAGTGGAACTTTCATTTGGTGCTATCTACTGTAGAAAGTAGTATGTGTAGTGGAACTTTCATTTGGTGCTATCTACTGTAGAAAGTAGTATGTGTAGTGGAACTTTCATTTGGTGCTATCTACTGTAGAAAGTAGTATGTGTAGTGGAACTTTCATTTGGTGCTATTTACTGTAGATAGTAGCATGTGTAGTGGAACTTTCATTTGGTGCTATCTACTGTAGAAAGTAGTATGTGTAGTGGAACTTTCATTTGGTGCTATCTACTGTAGAAAGTAGTATGTGTAGTGGAACTTTCATTTGGTGCTATCTACTGTAGAAAGTAGTATGTGTAGTGGAACTTTCAATTGGTGCTATCTACTGTAGATAGTAATATGTGTAGCAGAACCTTTACTGGGTGCTATCTACTGTAGATAGTAGCATGTGTAGTGGAACTTTCATTTGGTGCTATCTACTGTAGAAAGTAGTATGTGTAGTGGAACTTTCATTTGGTGCTATCTACTGTAGAAAGTAGTATGTGTAGTGGAACTTTCATTTGGTGCTATTTACTGTAGATAGTAGCATGTGTAGTGGAACTTTCATTTGGTGCTATCTACTGAGATAGTAGCATGTGTAGTGGAACTTTCATTTGGTGCTATCTACTGTAGAAAGTAGTATGTGTAGTGGAACTTTCATTTGGTGCTATCTACTGTAGAAAGTAGTATGTGTAGTGGAACTTTCATTTGGTGCTATTTACTGTAGATAGTAGCATGTGTAGTGGAACTTTCATTTGGTGCTATCTACTGTAGAAAGTAGTGTGTAGTGGAACTTTCATTTGGGGCTATCTACTGTAGAAAGTAGTATGTGTAGTGGAACTTTCATTTGGTACTATCTACTGTAGATAGTATGTGTAGTTGAACTTTCATTTGGTGCTATCTACTGTAGATAGTAGTATGTGAAGTGGAACTTTCATTTGGTGCTATCTACTGTAGATAGTGGTATGTGTAGTTGAACTTTCATTTGGTGCTATCTACTGTAGATAGTGGTATGTGAAGTGGAACTTTCATTTGGTGCTATCTACTGTAGATAGTAGTATGTGAAGTTGAACTTTCATTTGGTGCTATCTACTGTAGATAGTAGTATGTGAAGTTGAACTTTCATTTGGTGCTATCTACTGTAGATAGTAGTATGTGTAGTTGAACTTTCATTTGGTGCTATCTACTGTAGATAGTAGTATGTGAAGTGGAACTTTCATTTGGTGCTATCTACTGTAGATAGTAGTATGTGTAGTGGAACTTTCATTTGGTGCTATCTACTGTAGATAGTAGTATGTGTAGTTGAACTTTCATTTGGTGCTATCTACTGTAGATAGTAGTATGTGAAGTGGAACTTTCATTTGGTGCTATCTACTGTAGATAGTAGTATGTGTAGTGGAACTTTCATTTGGTGCTATCTACTGTAGATAGTAGTATGTGTAGTGGAACTTTCATTTGGTGCTATCTACTGTAGATAGTAGTATGTGAAGTGGAACTTTCATTTGGTGCTATCTACTGTAGATAGTAGTATGTGTAGTTGAACTTTCATTTGGTGCTATCTACTGTAGATAGTAGTATGTGTAGTGGAATTTTCATTTGGTGCTATCTACTGTAGATAGTAGTATGTGTAGTTGAACTTTCATTTGGTGCTATCTACTGTAGATAGTAGTATGTGTAGTGGAATTTTCATTTGGTGCTATCTACTGTAGATAGTAGTATGTGTAGTTGAACTTTCATTTGGTGCTATCTACTGTAGATAGTAGCATGTGTAGTGGAACTTTCATTTGGTGCTATCTACTGTAGATAGTAGTATGTGTAGTTGAACTTTCATTTGGTGCTATCTACTGTAGATAGTAGTATGTGTAGTGGAATTTTCATTTGGTGCTATCTACTGAAGATAGCATCTTATGTGATGGGGATTGTGCTTTTAACACTTTCCATGCAGCCATTGGTTTTACCATATTCATTTTTCAGAAACTAAGCATGTTTGTACTCATTTAATGCTTTTCTCAAGTTGATTTCAGATATGGTAATGAAATACAATAATATTGAAATTTTTGAATGTTGTCTGCAGGCCCTGCCCGTGGAAAGTGTTATTATAAACAATTGATTGTATAACCAATTTGCTCCCTTAACAGTTGGGCCTGAGACTGGTGCTTAGTTAATTACAATATGCAAAATCTCAAATTAACTAAAGATTTTGTGCTCCAAGCAATGATAATGGTCACCATGTACGATAAAGAGCAAATGGCAATTTGAGGAGAATGCACACAAGGGGAAAACTTCTATTTTAGCCTACACTCTTAATACAACAGGGTTAAATTATGCACACAATCTAAAAAGGGTATACAACCTCATAAAGGGTCACATTTAGTCCTTATTTATTAAGGGTGCATGATTTGCACCGTCATAAGTCAATTTCACCAGTTTTGTGTTTGGTGTTTCGAAGAGTGTAATTAGTCATTGATTATACATATTCATTTTTTATTTTATTTTTTTCACAGTATGTTCAATACCAAGTATAATATAGATCACATTTCTTCATAATATTATTAGAACAATACAGACGATAATGAGCATTAAATAAATGTTATTACAGGGTCCTTTGATGATATACTACACACCTCATAATGGTAAGAAGGAATTCCATTTTTTGTTAAAACTTGCAATGTTCCCGTTTTTTTTGGCGATATATTATAACATTTCTAGTACAGGGATACTTATAATCAACGCCAATTCAGGTCAGTTTCAGTTTTCTCACATTCCATAATATATATGACCATATGTTTTTAATGAGCTTGTAATTTCATAAAACGTGACGATTACATTCTATTGTATTTGAATATTACTAATAAAGTTACAATATACAGCAACATCCCTGTATACAATAAGCTAATCATGCCATTTCTGTATACAATGAGCTAATTATACAATGTAAAAACTTAACAGCTGGACAACCATTGTATGTCAACATTTGGAAACGAATGGTTTTGAAAATTATATTATTTGTATTCAATTATTGCGATGACAGTATTAGCACTACATTTATATTAATGAACAAGTGGTTATTTTTGTGAGCTAAATATTTTAAACTTTGGCAATTTCAGCAAAAAAACTTCATGTGTGACAAAATAATTCATGTTGTTGTTTTTCTTCATATTTTGGACTTTTGTTGTAATGCTGGACATTGATCAATATCACAAAGTTGTCAATTTGTCATATTTCACTACAGGCAAACGGACCTCTCAGGTAGGGTTAGTTGGTCTGGTGTTTTTGTGGGTGTTGGGTTGTTGTCAAACTTTTCATGAAAATGTTGGTAAATTTTCACACAAAAAATGAAATTAAAAAAACAATTCAAAACAATTTAAAATGTTAAAATAAACACCAACATTTGTCAGAAATTTTCAAAAATATGTTAAAAAAAAGAGATCTTAAATTAGGGGGAAATGGCATGTTCGGGCTCGTAGAACACATTATTTTCACCACCTTATGGCTATTACACACCCACAATTTTTTTTTTTGGTACACATGAGCCTCCGTCGGTACATTTCTGATTTTGACCATGAGGTTTTTTCTGTCGATTTTGAGGACAACGTCACTCCTAACCCCCCCCCCCCCCCCCCCCCCACTTATCAAGATTTCAGCTGCTGACGGATACAAAATTGTGCGACTTTTACGATTTTATTTTTTTATTCTGTAAAAGAAATGTTGTCGGTACATCATGCCTTTCGTCGGTACAACTATGTCGTGCCCCCCCCCCCCCCCCCAGTTTCCAAAAGCTGGGTACGCCACTGCAAAAACATGTCTCACACATTTGTGTATTTTGATAGCCAGTGGAGAAAGACTTGATAGCTTTAATTATTGACTTAATTAAATTAAGAAAAAACCTTGATTTGTAGGGATGCTATGCTTTTTACTGGTGGTGTACATCAACACTTGACTTACTTGACTTAGGGCGGATGATTTTTCCGAACCACAATGCCTCTCCAGATCTTCCTATCCAACATAGCTGTCTTGATTTCTTCCACCTGCAGTCCTGTATCACGTTTGAGTATGTCAATGTAGGTCAGGGCTGGTCTACCACGCTTTCTTGCTCCGTGCTTTGGGATCCAATGTATAAGTTTGTGTACAAGCTCCTTGGACCCTCTGAAGCAGTGTCCAGCAAATCTTGCTCTGCGTTCTCTGATCTTGTCCGAGACTTTTGGCATGTCCCCATACAGGTCCTTATTTGTCACATGCTGACTCCAGTTGATGTTGAACACAGATCTTAGCATCCTAGTGTAGCATCCATCCAGTTGTTTACCAAGCTTTGGGGTGACTGTCCATGCCTCACATCCATAAAGGAGGACGGATTCTACTGTAGCTATGAACAGTCTTTCTTTGAGCTTTCTGGATAATGATTTAGCCTTCCATAGCTGACTAAGTTTGCCACAAGCTCTCCATGCAGCTGCTTTGCGTGTTTTGATGTCCTTTTCAGTGTTGTTCATCCAGGCTCCAAGGTATTTGAAGTCTTCCACTTTATCAAGGCGCATGCCTTCACTTGTGGTAATTACAGGTACTTGCGTCTGGTTGAAGGACATGTACTTCGTCTTTGCAGCGTTCATTTTGAGCCCAACTCTTCCCACTGAAGTCTCCACTCTATTGAGTAGTGATTGCGCTTGAGACACTTCCTCAGACAACAGTGCAATGTCATCAGCAAAGTTTAAGTCTGTTACTACGGTTGGTCCTATTCTTCTGCTGCTTCTTTTTGTTAGGTGGAATCCTAGCTCTTCTTCTCTGCCATCTATGGCCTCTCTTAGGGCATAGTCAAGAACAATGACAAAAAGATATGGAGCCAGGGTGTCTCCTTGTAATACTCCAGCCAGTATCTCAAACACTTCTGTTTCTCCATCTGGTGATATGACCTTTGCCTATTGGTGTCTTTGTATATGTCTGCTATCGCATTTGTAAGCTGATCAGGTACACCATAGGCTTTCAATATTTGCAGCATTCGTCCCCTATGTATTGTGTCAAATGCTTTCTTGAAATCGATAAAGGTTATGATGGCTGGCAGGTGATTTGATCTTATTCCCTCAATAATTCTTCGAAGGGCAAGTATATGACCTACAGTGGTACGTCCTACTCTGAAGCCATTTTGATTAGCTCTTAGGTGGACGTCGAGCTCCGGTCTAATTCTGTTGAGTATCATCTTGTTGTATAGCTTGGCAACAATTGAACTCAGGCTTATTCCACGGTAGTTACCCCCCAAGCTGAGATCACCTGATTTCGGTATTGGTACTATGTTGAGAATGGACCACTGTTCTGGCTTTTTCCCGTTCAACAAGGCATCATTGCAGAAGTCGAGAATGATGTTATCCAAATCACATCTTTTGAGCATTTTTCAGGTGTAATACCATCTTCCCCACAGCTTTTCCCCTCTACTAGTGCCTTCTTAGCCTTCTCATATTCCTCCAAGTCAAAAGTTCCTACTTTAATGTTGAGATCTGATAGTATTGGAGCAATTTCCTCATCCTCATTACTTATATGTGGTGGGCTCCCAAGTAGATTTTTGAAGTGAGTGTATGCAGTTGTTTAATCTCTCCTTTTGCGTGGACCCTTTGATTTGCCCCTTTCTTGTTGTCAGTCTTCCTGATATTTGGTTTATCAGTTTCCAACTCTTACCATGCTTGCTGTTTATGTGAGCATTTTCTACCTCTCTTAGCTTATTGGTAAGGTCTTTCTCTTTCACTTGATCATAAGCCTCCCCTAGGCTCCTCTTAGCATCCTTATAATCTCTGCTATCAACACTGGCGCATCAAATAAAAGTTTGTATACCTCATCTGCTTACTGTATACCAAGCATGTGCAACCTTTTCTACCACACGGGCCGCATTGTGATTTTGAGATCTATTCACGGGCCGCAGTGATTGTCAAACATTCCCAAACACATCTGGGGGAGGAGTAATAGGGAGAGGGGAAGTCCATTGCTCATGGAATACCTGCTTCTCTTCGTGTCATTTTCTCTTTTTACTCGCTGCTGCTGCTGCAAGCACCATTTTAACCAGGAATTTTATCACATAATCACGCCTTGAGTTATATTTACTTAATGCAGCGCGTCACCCTACTAATTATAAGGGAGCACACCACTAAATCAATCCGCCATTTGTGTAAAACTAGTGAGTTCCGGTTAAAACGGGCCGCATCAATGGGAGTTTTAGGATTGCTTCGCGGGCCGCAGATTAGAGGTCGGCGGGCCGCATGTGGCCCGCGGGCCGCAGGTTGCACACGCTTGCTGTATACAGTGACATTTAAATTAAAGGGACAGCTAAGACGGTATTTTCAGTTGAACTATGTGTGTCCCGATCTAATTAAAATCGATCAAAAGGAATCACATATAAAAGGCATGGTAGTCTCAAGCGCTGTCATGAAATAACTCCTCAACAGTAAGTAATACATAACTCGACACTCTCACTCCCAGAAACTAGTATCGATTTGAAAAGATGAACTGATTGTCCCAACTCCCAAGTGCTGCCAGGTTCGAGTTTAGGTCTAACAAAACACTGCGTTAAACAATTGTATACAATACTTTTTAAATATTATTACGTAAATCACGTTGGTGAATTTGTGCAATAATTTTAGTTGTTCAAAATCATGTTTGACGGATATGAATTTCCACCGACATGTTTTTTCTTCTTCTAAAGATACCTAAGTATTATATTATCATAACATAATAGTATAGAGACAATTTGCTGTCACAACAGACTACTAGTACTTATTGAACACTGGGCTTTTCAAACCGGAGTACAGGTACGAGCAAATCAGACATAGCAAACGTTTTCTACAAAATTTCAATAGAGACGATCATCCCTACACTTTTCACCGTCTTTGCTGTATACAACCTTTAAAGAATTAGGCATCTCTTTATTTGTTATTAGCATACACATCATCTTAACCAGACTGGACATGTTAACCATAGCAAACCATTAGAGTACATTTGGCGCAACCTACAAACACCAATAGCTCTGTTACACCTGTCATAGTGTATCAATTGACTACAATTGGCAGGTCAATTAAGGTGAGCTTACGGGTCTGCTAACGAGCTGGCTTAACATGTCCACCACGTATGAATTTTACATGACATTTGCTATAAGAAGGTCAAGTAATAAGGATGCATCTGAAAGCATCAAAGATGAGCATGGGACAAGATAGCTAGGAGACTCACTTCCAGTGGAGGCACCAGCATCAAACTTGGTGGGGATGGGGGGAAAACTGGGTGGGGGGCAAAGGGGGAACCAAATATTGGTGGAGGGGGGCAGTAACAAAATTGGTGTGAGGGGGTCAAATTGCACGGAAAGAGTTCTTTTTTTGAAATTCTAACTCTAACACCCCACTGGTATCGGGCTCACCATTTTTCTCATTTTACTGATATTCCAATTAAAAATGGAGCTCCCTTGTGATAATTTCCCCTGTGCTAGGCCTACATGTGGTTTCGACCTTGTCCCCAACACTAAGGTTACAGTCGCGCATTAGGCAAGACAGAGCCGCAAAGCGGAGAGCCTTCAGAAACTGGTAAGTATTTTAAAAAGTTGACTACCCACAAAGGTGGGGTAGCCTGCTGGTTGGAACAGCTTGGTAACATATTTCGGGGATTATCACATTATGGGCCCCTAATTAGAACAGCTTGGATGGGGCCTATTATTAGATCAGCTTGGTTAATAGTTGATACTAATACAACCGGGCGAGGGCGTATATTACGTCTAACTCTAACACTCCTACACCATAAAGAACCACACATGGCCAGCAGCACTTTTAGGCATAACACACACAAATTCTATCCCACAGTGGACTAAACCCCGGGTATATATACGGTCTGCAACAATTTAGCCTGGAAACCCCATCACTTGGTGTGTGGCGGTTGTGTGACTCGCCTGTCACCTGGCGACCTGGGTTCAATTCCTGGGGCAGCAGACATAATTTTGTTGGTCCCCACCATTTAACTCCCTCCCCCTGTTCTTCCGTCCATCCTCACTGCTACACTTCTAAGGTTAGGGTTAAGCTTATTTTATGTAACTTTGACATTCTGACAGACTGGTATATCTTAATAAGAACCTAAAAATAATTTTGAAAACCCACTTTAACCTATAGAGAGTATGCAATGCTACGTCACTATGTCCTCATTTGAACTGTGCCTCCAAGATGGATGCCACGGAACAATATGATTTGGTCAGTTCAGATCACTTGGAGCGGGAAATTTAATTGTCAATCCGAATACGTGACTAGCCCGACCTCCATAATGGCTGCCCGATCCATTGTTATACCGTTCCGGTTGGGTCATTGCATACCCTCTATACGCTGTTGTAGTGCTTGTTAGAATATGACCATTGCCAGGTCAACTAGCTCAACTTTGCTCAAGCTAAATTTGTCACGACCCACCATTCTATGGAACCACTGATCACATTGATCATAACACAAAGCTTATGGCAGTATCATAATTCCAAACCGATGTAATGGCCCAGGCTCTAACAAGTAACCATGCATTATTAATGTGTGCTACATCAACAAATTGTGTCATAACACTCTAATGCTCCGAGGTTTAACCGCACATCTCGCATTTGCTATAATCGCTACAATTACACCCCAGTCAACCTCTGAGAACAACTCCTTACCCTCTCCATGCATTCTCTACACCTTTAACAAGACAACTCTTTAGCTCACACATTGTCTTAATCAGACAGGACATTTTAACCATAGTAAACCATTGAGTACATTGGCTCAACCTACAAATACCAATAGCTCTCTTACACTTGTCATGGTTTATCAATTGACCACAATTGTCAGGTCATTAAGGTGAGCTTAGGGGGTCTGCTAACAAGCTGGCCTAACCAGTCTGCCACATATGAATTTTACATGAGATAAAGAGATAAGGTCAAGAGCGGACATAGAAACGTCCCGGAAATGTCCATCAGAATCAGAGGTGTGTGACAATACCACAACTTGCCACTTGGTGATTTAGTGAAGGGTGTAGTTTTCAAACTAGAAACATATTTTTCCTTGAAGAACAATGGCCTAGTCTTCATAGCACGCAATTCCTGCCTCAACCAATTGATTTCACAGTTGGTTTGAGCAATGTATGTGATTGGCTTAGACTAGGTATATATATATATATATATATAAATGTGTATGACTTAAGGGGATTGAAGAGGGCTCTATAATAGAGCCAAATCCACCTCTGAGATTCCCTACCCTTTCCGTTCCCTAATACACCTTTAACAAAACATCTCTTTATAGTTATAGCAAACCATTAGAGTACATCTGGCTCAATCCTACAAATACCAATAGCTCTTATACTCTCTTTACACCAGTCATGGTATATCAATTGACTACAATTGTCATTGCGGTGAGCTTACATGCCGTTAACGAGCTAGCTTACCAGGACTGCAACATATGAATCTTACATGAGATAAACGAGATAAGGTCAAGAGCGGACATAGAAACGTCTCGGAAATGTCCATCAGAATCAGAGGTGTGTGACAATACCAAAGTCCCACTTGGTCATTTAAGTGTAGGGTGCACTTTTCAAAGACTAGAAACTTTTCAAAAACATCTATTTAGTAATTGTCTCAATGGACATGTTAACCATAGCAAACCATGGGAGTACATTTGGCTCAAACCTACAAATACCAATAGCTTTCATACTCTCTTTACACCTGTCATGGTATAGCAATTGACTACAATTGTCATTGCAGTGAGCTTACATGCCGTTAACGGTAAGCTGGCTTAAAGGCCCTGTCACACCATAACGTATCACCTCAACGTATGCCAACGTATGCGAAATATCGAAAAATACGTTGGTGTACGTTGGTGTACGCTGATATAAGTTAGGGGTACGTTGGGGATACGTCGTTTACGTTAAGAGCACGCTGTGATACGCTGTGATAATTTGGACCACAAAAAAATATTGAGCATGCTCAAAATTTCTCGACGTACTCAACGTGTGCTTAATACGTTCTGCATAAGTTCCCGGTAAGTTTGTGGTACGTTAAATATACGTTGACATACGCTGACATACGTTAGTGGTACGTTACTCGTACGTTACTCGTAAGTTAGTATACGTTGATGAACGTAGGCTGACGGGGAAACGCACAACAACGTAGTGATAACGAGTTGATAACGTATATGTGCCGTATGTCTAACGTATGCCTGACGTATTTCCAACGAGTTTCGACGTATTCTTACGTATTCACCTTATGCCGGGCGATCGTGTAAGGCCCTGTCACGTATCCATAGCGTATCCATAGCGTATTGAACGTATACATTGCGTATGACTAACGTATTGATAGCGTATCACTAACTTATAACATACTTATGACAGCGTATCACAGCGTATGCGAGCGTTTGCGAGCGTATGACTAACGTATGCTTAACGTATACTTAACGTAGCGTAGCGTATTCGTAGCGTATGATGATGGGTTGATGTGTTCAGCACGACAGACCATGAAGAAGTGAGGATGAGATACTCAAGGGACCCATTTATATACTCAAACCCTCCATAAGTTCCCAAAACGCCGAATGCGCGCTAGCTGTACGGTAGCCCTGTCACACCATGGCGTATCGCCTGAACGTATAACAACGTATGCGAAATATCGAAAAATACGTTGGCGTACGTTGGCGTACGTTGGTGTACGCTGATACAAGTTAGGGGTACGTTTGGGATACGTCGTATACGTTAAGAGCACGCTGTGATACGTTGTGAAAATTTGGAACACGTCGAGCCCGCGAAAAATTATTGAGCATGTTCAAAATTTCTCGACGTACTCAACGTGTGCTTAACTTACGTTCTGCATAAGTTCCCGATAGGTCCGTGGTACGTTAGACATACGTTTACAAACGCTGACATACGTTAGACATACGCTGACATACGTTAGAGGTACGTTAATCGTCTTAAGTTATAGGTTGGACATATGGATTTACCCTTCTAGATATTTTAATAGTTATCATCTAGGCTGCGTTTACTTGAACTGGCAACACTTGTCCCGCCGTGTACGAAACTCAATTTCTGCAACGGCATAAGTCACGTGTTCGTTGTACGCCGAGGATACGCTGAGGATACGTCGAGCACGGCAGACATACGCTACGAATACGTTGGTCATACGCTCGCCGATCGCATACGCTGTGATACGCTGTGATAAGTTTGTTATAAGTTAGTGATACGCTATCAATACGTTAGTCATACGCTATGTATGCGTTTAATACGCTATGGATACGTCCATTCCATCACCGATGTTGACGCAATTCGTTGGGAAGTTGGACGTTCTTGGACGTTCTCGGACTCTGACAATTTTCGAGCTATTTTTTGAATACGTCGGCATACGTTTAGGCCACGTTCAGGCCATACGCTATGGTGTGACAGCGCCTTAACCAGTCTGCCACATATGAATTTTACATGAGATAAACGAGATACGGTCAAGAGTGGACATAGAAACGTCTCGGAAATGTCCATCATTTAAGTGAAGGGTGCACTTTTCAGACTAGAAACATGTTTTGCTTGAAGAAAAAATGGCCTAGTCGTCAAGGCAATTCCTGCCTCAACCAATTGATATGCAATTGGTTTGGGAAAATTAACCTTTTAATAAAACTCTATTTGAATCAAACTACAAATACCAATAGCTCTTGTACTCCTGTAAAAAAATTGTCAGGTCATTAAGGTATAAGCTTACTGGGGGCTTGCTAACGAGCTGGCTTAACAAGTTTACCTTGGCACCTTAATAAGTCCACCTTGTATTAATTTTACATGAGATACGCTTTAAGAATTTACACTTTCTATACGGCAGGAGTCTGTAGACGACATTCGAAGATTTTACAAAATGTTTCAAAAATGAAATTATTAAATTTCATTACCATATTTGGAATCACCAACAAAAACGCATTGAAATAAGTACAAACATGCCTAGTATGAGTTCAGTAATCCTTGAGATAGACCTTAACAGTTGAGAAAGGTTTCTGAAAAATCTTGTTTTGTAATGGTAAAACCAATAGCTGCCTAAAAAGTGTTAAAGGCATATTATGTGATCTTTTTCACCCTCTATTCATGATTTTGTTTAGAAAGTGAATTTTCTTGCAGATTAACATTTCTGATCATAAATCATAGATATATTCTGAGCTACAGAGCGATGTGATTCTTACTTCAAAATCATAGTTTTAGAGTGAATTTAGAGTAAAAATAAACTGTCCTGCTAGCAGGACAGTTTATTTTCACCTCTTTAAACCATGATTTTAAATTAAGGATGTACAGGTCTCTGAAAGCATGTTTGTGACAAGATTGAGACTCACTTGGTCATTTGAGATTAGGGTATGATAGTCAGACAAGAAACTATTTATTCATTTATGAAAAATGATAGATATTCTTGGACATATGTTTTCTATGGGTGCAATTTACGTACCCTGGATGATAAAGTAAAGAATGTGGGAGGGGGCACGACCCCGGCCCCCTTTGGACACGCCACTGCATCTTCATCCTAAAAACTTTATAGGCTTCCCTGCTTTCCCTCCTCTTTTCTTTCCCTTACTTTTCTTTCAAACGATTCTGGAAAATTTCGTAATTTTCCAACAATTTTGACAGTTTCCCCAAAAAAATTCAGCAATTGTCACGAACATTTTCGAATATTTCAAATAAACTGAAAAATCTGAAATTTCTCATTTTTTTAAATTTTAAATTTAAAAAAAAGAGTCGGTCGGGCCCATAGAACAGTTTTGTCTTTTTGTCGCCTTACTTCAGGGGGTTCACATCACTTCTTGATTGCAATTGAAATTTATGTTTAATGGATGCATTTATTGTTTATATATATACAGTCCTCAAAATAAGTAACTGACCAGGTAATAAATATACTCTTAACTCCAAAAACTATAGCTCCTACGTAAAAATATTAAATTATAAAGTTGTAAAGAAATCTCCTCTCTTCAATTTGAGATATTACACGTGAAAATTGAATGAATATTAACTCAGTTATAAGTCCAAAACCGAAACCAAGTCAGTTTTTCATTTTAACACTTAGGTTTTGAACACGCAGAACTGTGTAACAGGTATGTGTATGGGCTGCATTGATCAATTGAAGCATCCCAAATCCTCATTTAGCTACCAACCCGTAGGTTATCGCTACCAGTTAATCAATAATCTGCCTGTTGCTAGTCCAAGGCTGCGTGTCGACGAACAAAATGTTAAAATGAAAAACTGACTTGGCTTTAGTTTTTAACTCATAACTGAATTAATATTCATTTAATCTTCACGTGTAATATCTCAAATTGAAGAAAAGCGATTTCCTTACAACTTTATAATTTAATATTTTACGTAAGAGCTATAGTTTTGGAGTTGAGAGCATATTAATTACCTGGTCAGTTACTTATTTTGAGGACTGTATATATATACTCAAATGTCCTGTGCTATATTTCAATTGAGGTTCCATTGATAGATCAAATACAGTTAACTATTGATGGGTTGGTGCAAATATCAAATCAAGGATATTATATAAGCTACATTTAACTCAGCAACACCGGATTTCAAGAGAAAAAAGGCAAAGCTTAATTAACATGTTCAATCCCTTGTGATAGAGGATACGGAGCTTGGCTATATTTTATATTATTATTTATTTTCATCAAAAAGTATTCCCTACTATATATTGCATTTGCAGTGTTCAGTTGTGAGTATAGCCTGAGACACTGTAAACAGTGTCAAACCATGGCATTCTGTTTATAATAGGAAAACCCACACAGAAAATGAACTGTACAGGGTGAGTCAAAAAGACTGCAATAGTGTAAAGAAGCCATTTTGTTTTCAAAACCAAAATGAATTTTAAAACTTTTTAAACGTTGCAAGAATGATGTATTTAATCCTAACTTTGTGTGAAAAAATGAAGCCGATCGCATTTTTCGTTTGTCTTTGGTGAACCTTTTGACCAGTGCACCCATTTCACACGTTTGTCCACGAGATACCCAAAATATGCATCAGATCGCAAAATGTGTCTCTCATTCAAATTTGGAAACTCTAGTTCATTTATGATGTTATTTGAATTTGATGCATCCTTTCTTGTTTACATGTGAGTTAGCATAATGAATTATAATCATACCCATGCAATGAAAGCGTATTATGTTCTAAATTTTAATAAAAAAACTGACATTTTCCATTTTTTTGTTGGCGGGACATTCAAATATGAAAATGCAATGTGTGCCATTTCAAATGAAAATCACTGTGCTCGTGGACAAACAAGTAAATTTGGTTGTGCAGCAAAGAGGGTCACCAAAGAGAAACGAAAAATGCGATCGACTTCATTTTTTCACACAAAGTTAGGATTAAATACATCATTCTTGCAACGTTTAAAAAGTTTTAAAATTCATTTTGGTTTTGAAAACAAAATGGCTTCTTTCCACTATTGCAGTCTTTTTGACTCACCCTGTAGGGTTATCCAACAACTTACTTTTTAAAAATGAGATTTTGAAGCAATTAGGAAACACATTGCTCTGTAACTAAGAATATATTTCAATTTCATGTTTATAAATGTAATTTTACACACAAAATTGCTTTTACAGCATAAAATCAATCTATGCTTTCAAACTTCCGCTCACAATATATGCGTTGAAATATGTACAGTCAATATACGAGGAGGTAACATGATATGTGTCAACGTATAGTTCAAAACGATGTAGCGTAACGACAGCTCTCATTGAATAAATAAGTTAACAACTTGTATATATTATACCCGGGGTGCTCAGCGGTCATTACAAGGGGGGGGGGGTATCAGGTTTTTAAAAAGTACCCTAAATAAGTAATTGCATTAATGTGAAAAAGCACCGGCCCTAAACAAGTTATATGGCACAGTATTTCAATACCCTAAGCAAGTAATATCAGTATTTATAATACCCTAAACGGGTATTCAAAATATTTTGATACCCTAAACAAGTACTCAAAATATTTTGATACCCTAAGCAAGTAATTTGTATAGTTTAAATCTCTAACCGCATTTGACACATTTGTAATCCTTTTTTCCTTCCTTACTAAGCTACAAGTACTATGAAACAAATGCCGAGCTGATTTATCAGATCACTTGCGAAGGATACAATTTGAGAAATATATCTTGCCCATGTATCATGGCTATTTATAATCCTCATGGAGCAAATAAGGACCCTAAATCAGGGATAGCACTGGATCCAAAATGTGAGAGGTCCCATGACATTTTTCAGGACCCCGTAGGACTTCAAAAATCAAATTTAAGGGGTCCCCCAAGAAATTGAGGGGTCCTGAAGTTTGGGTATTTAAAAAATTTACTTTTTTACGGGCAGTTTTAATGAATTTATATTGTGAGCAAAGGATGGATATGTAATTTACAGAATTTCTTAAGGTTTCCATTTCCACACATCGTCAAATTTAAGGGGTCCCTTCAATTTTGATCGGGACCCACAAGTCTTTCCAATTTGAAACCTGACGCGTCACTATTAGAAAGTCAGGGGTCTAGGACGCGCAGACGCGTCAGAATGCGACCCCTGCCCTAAATACGTAAGCCAATGATGTAAAAAGTATAGGGGAGAGCGGGACTAGTCCACCCTATAATTTTCAGGCTTGTGTCCATTTATTATGCTGGGGCGAGTCCGCCCCCTTCTTAGCATGTAATTGGGCATAGGCGGACTCGCCCCGGCGAATTTGGGCGAACTCGCCCCAGGGCTCATTTTGTTGTTGTAAATCTCATGGTATACCTACTAAACATGGAATGGGAAGTTTTTAACTGCATAATATGTTAGGCAAAGCCTTAACCTTTTGAATGACTAAAAGTTAATACCATCGCTGTGATGTCTTTAGATTAATGCAACATTTTTAATGACAAATCATTTTACGTTAATTATTCAAAAACAAGTATTCAAGATAAATCCTTATGGGATATGTATCTGGGTCTGAAGTTTTAATAGTTACTGTGCTATGACTGGTGCAACCAAATTACACCAGTCTGATACTTTTTCAACAGTCACGTGATGAGAAACATGTGGTGGGCGGACTCGCCCTGAGGGTGGATAAGTCCCGCTCTCCCCTACCCTTTTTCTTAATTTGACTTGTTTTGATACCCTATTCATGTTACGTGTACGTAACATGCCTAAGCTTGAAAAACTACCCCAATTATGTGATTTCTTGGACACGCCTGATACCCCTCTTGTAATGACCACTGAGCACCCCGGGATATTATAGCACAGAATGGCATCTCCTTATTCAGTATAACTATAGACACTTCTATATTACCAATGCTCATCGTATTCAAACATCTGCGTAAAGTTATCCGATATAAAATGACTATCCAAATATAACGGCGTTATATCACACAAGCAAATACCGCAGCACTTTGATGGGGTGCCATGAGCCAGTCACGAGGTGGCCCCAATGAAAAATTGGTTTGTTTGGTGTAACCGAAGATTAAAATAGTATAGGTAGGTAGATCATGATTTTTAAAGCAATAACAACCAAAAATCAAACAGCTGAAATAATTGTTTGACATAGTACGTTGTATGTTCCAATTAAAGGCATATTATGTGATCTTTTCCAGGGAGCGCCATCTATTCATCATTTATTTTTAGAAAGTAGATTTTGTTGCAGATTTACATTTCTCATAATTCATGAATATATTCCAAGTTACAGAGCGATACAATTCCTAATTACTTCAAAATCATGGTTTAAAGAATGAAAATAAACTGCCCTACTAGCAGGACAGTTTATTTTTCACTCTAAATTCACTCTAAAACCATGATTTTGAAGTAATTAGGAGTCGTATCGCTCTGTAACTTAGAATATATTTATGATTTATGATCAGAAATTTAAATATGCAAGAAAATCTACTCTCTAAAATAAATCAAGAATAAAGGGTGCCCCCTGGAAAAGATCACATAATATGCCTTTAAAGAAATATACGAAATATATCTCCAAAACTTTCAGGACCTTATAGGCTACGCACACATGCACAATCTAGTCAGTTATAATTCCATACCTGGTAACTTCTGTCAGGTTTTCCTAGTGGCTTAAGATGCGTCTTTCTACACCACCACACATAATTGATGTGCTCAAATGTATATACAGTCATTAGTAGAACATACAGCCAATCAAAGAAAGTTGAATCAAATTATAGTTCAAAACAACGGAAGCGTCATCACGACTTGCGATAAAATACCATACTCAGCAACTTCAGGCAGGTTTTCTTAAACCACCACACCCACACAATCAAAGAGTTCAAATGTGTATACAGTCAATAAACGAAGATGTAACACAATACGTGTCAACTTATAGTTCAAACAATGTAGCGTAACGGCATCTCTCATTGAATAAATAAGTTTTCAACTCGTATAGCACCGATGGCATCTCCTTATTCAGTATAACTATAGACACTTCTATATTACCAATACTCATCGTATTCAAACATCTGCGTAAAGTTATCCGATATAAAATGACTATCCAAATATAACGGCGTTATATCACACAAGCAAACACTGTGTATGAATACCACAGCACTTTGATGGTGTGCCATGAGCCAGTCACAAGGCCAAAATGAAAAAGTGATTTGTTTGATGTGATTTGAAAATATTAAAAATAGGGCAAGTAGGACCGGATTTTGAACCGTTTTAACTATCATTTTAGTATGCTACCATAATCGGATTTGGTTTGGTCGGGGGGGGGGGGGGGGGGGGGGGGGGGGTGCCGCTGGAGATTCAAAACCCCTATCCATTTCTAAGGGTGATTTTGGAAAATACCGTCACGGTACCCATTTCTAAGGATTTTGCTTCATTTTAGACCAAATTTTAGCAAATTATAGGGAAAATAGACCAACATTTCGCGAAAATAGACCCATTTGTAAAAGTTGACCCCATTATTAGGGATTTTCAAGCACAAATCATACCCCATGTTTAGAGATTTTTTTGCAAAAAAGCGACCCATTAGAGCGCGGCACATCCCTGTATACCAGATTGGGTGAGTCCCCCCCCCCCCCCCCACCGGAAATCAGAAAACATTTGGTAGGGAAACTAAAAGCAGTGCCATATATACCACTCTCCCCTCTTGTGAAGTAAGGTTCCCCAACTCAGTGGCAGCACCAGGGGGGGGGGATGGGGGGGGGGGGGTGGAAATTCCCCCAGTCACAACATTTCCCCCCCACCAATCAGCTCAAGCCCCATCCCATTTTGTCCCCAAACAATCGACAATGCTTAATTTCAAAATTAGCTTAGAATTGGTCTGAAACGTCTAATTCAGACCAAACTTTTGACCCTCAAATTTGTTTCTTGCCCACCCCAGATTTTGTTCTTGCCCCCAACTATTATATTTTGGAGGATAACTCTAAGAATTGAGCAAAGGGTTTAGTTCTAATATGTTAAAATTCAATAGACACTTTCCTCCCACCATCAAAATCAATTTTTAAAATTTGATCACAGTTGGCAATATATCTAGAGTGCTACGGTTTACGCCAAATAAGACTTTTCATTTGTGTGGCCCAAGTGTCTGAGTGTTAAGTGTTGAAAGTGCTATGCTTAACTAGACCATACATGTGCAGGCTTGTTCCCTTCGTAAAGATTGGGCAGGGGACAAGCTGAACCTTTGCATTGAAAAAACATTTTTGAATGTACAAGTGCGTCATTACAAATTGGTATAACTGTGCAATGGGTAAAAGGGCGTATCTACAGCATACATCATTTCACAGTAGAGTTTTTATCAAAGAAAACATGTTATTTCAACAGCTATCTTCAATAGATAGCATGAAGTGAGTTCTCATCAGTGCTATCTACTGAAGATAACATGAGGTGAGTTTTCATCAGTGCTATCTACTGAAGATAGATAGCACTGATGAGATCCTCACTTCATGCTATCTTCAGTAGATAGCACTGATGAGAACTCACTTCATGCTATCTTCAGTACATAGCACTGATGAAAACTCACTTCATGCTATCTTCAGTAGATAGCACTGATGAAAACACTCACTTCATGCTATCTTCAGTAGATAGCACTGATGCAAGCTCACTTCATGCTATCTTCAGTGGTAGATAACACTGATGCGAACTCACTTCATGCTATCTTCAGTAGATAGCACTAATGAGAACTCACTTCATGCTATCTTCAGTAGATAGCACTGATGAGAACTCATTTCATGCTGTCTTCAGTAGATAGCACTTATGAGAACTTACTTTATGTTATCTTTAGTAGATAGCACTGATGAGATCTCACTTCATGCTATCTTCAGTAGATAGCACTGACAAGAACTCACTTCATGCTAGCTTCAGTAGATAGCGCTGACAAGTACTCACTTCTTGTAGCTTCAGTAGATAGTACTGACAAAACTGATTTTAAAAACTGGTAATACCCTATGAACAGCTTCCCTTTAACACTGTTAACCTTGGTGGATACCACTAACTCAAGAAGTAACTTTTAAAACATTTGGGCCATATTATCATATTAAACACGGTTTTATCATTTTCTAAAAGAAGTGTTTAACAAAACTAGATTTTAAGCTCGTCATTATAATATACAGGTATTCAATTTATTGAGGCCCAAATGGGTTACAATACATATCAACCAAATTCCTCAAATGCACATGCATTTTTAAGACTACATGATCTGCACTCAGCTTGCACCGGGCACAGTTAAGTAATCATTGAAGGCGTACAATTGGTACATAAGTTTAGTTAAACATGTGTTAAACTACCCATGTTTAAAGTTAGACACTTTAGTTAAACGATGTGTTTTAAAGTCAAAGTTAAACGTGTTTAGTTTAAAATCGCATTTAAATATGTACAAGGCATGTTTGTACTTATTTCAATGCATTTTTCATGGTTATTCCAAATATGGTAATTAAATTTAATAATTTTGGCATTTTTGAAACAATTTATGGAAATTTTGCAATGTTGTCTCCAGATGTCTGCTGCATTGATTTTTAGTAAGACTTCATCCCTGAAGGAAAAATATTTGAAAGAATCCCTGCGTTTAGAAAAGAGATTTTAAAAAGGTACCTTTTTTGAAGAGTTCCTTCTTTATCAAGTCTGATACGGGGATTACCATGGACACTACGTGAACGCTCGGCTAAGAGGCCCAGAACTCTGAGCAAAGCCACTGCTGGCGCTTCGCTCGCCTAATCGCGATACATCATAAAATTTTTATTTGAGTGCCCCTAGAAAATGATTGAAAATGATAAAGCTTTAAAAAAATCATTAGTTGAAATTAAAACCCAATATTTGATATTATTATGTTTTGAGGTGTCCAAGTGCATGGATAATATTGGATCCAAAACATAATAATGATAAAATTGGATGATTTACGCCCAATATGTATTGGTCTTGCTACGAGTGTTTTAAAATATTTGGAACGACAATATTATTTTTTTAAACTCATAGCTCGAACAATACATATGTGCTCAATTGATCCAATTTTATATCACAGTGTGTGCCTTTTTTGTCTCATCTATTAAAATCTTAATATTTTTTGTGAAATTTGCAAAAATTTAAAGTGAAAATTATGGTTCTTTCTGTAATGTTTCCTTCCAAAACTGTTTAACACTACGGTTCACGTCACCTGGATTTTGTTGGCAGCGCATCCCTACTAAAAACATTTCAAAATATTCCAAAAATTGTTTTATTTACAAATAGTTCAATCAGAAGAGCAGATATAAATAATCACTTTAATTTGATTGAGTGCCATCCACACATCGCATTGAACTGAGGTTGACCAACCTTTAACACTTTCCATGCGGCAGACGACATTGCAAAATGTCCAAAATTGTTTCAAAAATGTCAACATTATTCAATTTTATTACCATATTTGGAATAACCATGAAAAATGCATTGAAATAAGTACAGACATGCCTAGTATTGGTTCAGTAAACCTTGAGATAGACTTTGAAATTTGAGAAAGGTTTCTGAAAAATCTGTTTTGTATAATATGGTAAATTTAATATAGCTGCATGGAAAGTGTTAAGACCGGACACAAGCAATAAGTACTATGTCAATACGGATGCATTTGCTCTATTCATCTTATTTTATATCTCTAGAGAATATATATGACTGGTCTTGTGAAATATATATAAGCAAAACAGCTTTTGTCTATACAGCGAGGGTAAATCTTCACTTCAAGTATCTATTTGGTTCAATTTACAGAGGAGGGGCACTCCCGCATGAGGCTGTTATCAGTCTCATTATTGGTCGTCCATGGTGTAAATGCACTCTAAAGAAAATGGTAAAACCTTTTTGTCCTCTATATTATGAAACACTTAACACTTTGCAAGCGACTATTAGTGTTTACCATAAAATACCAAACCGATTTATCAGAAACCTTTCCCAATTTTCAAAGTATATCTTAAGAATTACTGAACCAATACGAGGCATGTTTGTACTTCTTTTAATGCATACTTGGGATCTACATGGAGAGTAAAAGGTTTTCACCACGACCTTTTTTCCCTCTCACTTTAAATGACCTACAAAATAGAAAACACCTGAACTCTATACCGCTATTATTAGTTTTTTACGATACAAAACAGATTTTTCAAAAACCTTTCCCAACTTTCAAAGTCGTTCTCAAGGATTACTGAACCAATAATAGACATGTTTGTACTTATTCAAATGCATTTGCCATGGCGATTCCAAATATGAAAATGATATTCAATAATTGTGACATTTTTTAAACATTTCGGGAACATTTGGAATGTCGTCTGCAGACGCCTGCCACATGGAAAGTGTTAAAATACCAATTTTGAAAATTATATCACATCATGAACAAAAGGTTTCCACTACAACCTTTAACCCTCTCACTATTGAGGTTTTCTAATCACCTAAAATGCCACCTTGCCAAAATACTTAAAGGGGCATTGAGAGATGTATCGATATACTAAATGAGCAAATAACATAAAGATAATCATCAACATAGCCCAAATCCAAAATTTCATACAATTCTGACATCGCCTTCATGCCAAAATAAGCAAATAATGGCACTTCCGGGTTGAGATTTGCCGCTAAAGTCCGTGAGTAAAACGATGCATAACTTCCGAATTCAGCACCTGAGTTTCGATATCATCATATTCGAAACTAAGAAAATCATGAAATTGTATATGATAAACGGCGAATGTTGGTAAACTGTTTCAGATGGTAGTTAGTATATGCCTAAGTATTACTTTGATGCAAAAAAACCAGATTTCCAGGATAATTGAGGGCGCCCTCCCATACGTATCTCTCAATGCCCCTTTAAATTACGATAAATAATGTGCAGACCATCTTGGGCCACCCTGAATCAACGCAATGAACTGGTAACTGCATGCAAACATGCAAAAAAAATTCTCCTCAAGAACTTTATGTTATAATAATGTTATGCCACCCCGGGTCCTCAGTCACCCGGGGCTTTTTTTTTTGGTAATCTTAATTTTTGATTGTTTTATGGTTCATGTTTTTCGGATCAGCAACTGAACGGTCTTGGCTTTACATGCGCTAGCGTGCTATACAACGCCAAATCGCGACTCCTCTTGATGCGAGTTTTTGCCATGCATATTTGACACTTCGGGCACGATACGATTCCATGTTCTTTCAGTTACTGTTCCGATTCAGTCGAAGGCCATCATCTGAAGAGTGCAGCATGGACTAAATTAGTAATAAAAATGCAGATTGCCTAAAGGTTGACTCATCATTCATAAACTCGAAACTAAATATTTAAGGCACAAAGGCACGCTCCCTATAGTAAAACAAAACACAGTGAAACAAAGAGAAACATGTAGTATTTTATAGCAGTAACATCTGCTATATCTGTACAGTTCCATTTTATTGGAATTTTTATTTAAACTCGAAACTAAATATTTTAGGCCCAAAGGCCTGCTCGCTATGGGGCACTCCCACATTTTCCACCTATCAATTTAGTTATGACTGAGCATTATAAATCTGAAACTCGAAACTAAATATTTAAGGCACAATAGAAAGGGAAGTAAGACGAAACACAGTGAAAGAGAAACATATAGTATTTAATAAAGGTATAACATCTGTTTCATGCACAGTTTTGAAAACTAATCTAAGGCTGTTGTTAACTCGAAATGTACTTTATGCTTCACTTACTTAATTGATATGCTTTTGTTTTGAAAACACTCCACAATCATTCTACTATACAATTACTCTAACAATACAAATAATGTATAGTTTCGATACATATTCCAGTAGTTGTTTTGAAGGCTTTATCCATTCATTATCAAACTGTTGAGTATCGGATAAATATGTTGCAATCATCATTATCCCTCGTCCATCTAAGCCTTTTTTGTATCACAGTTTGCTAAAGGGGTAGTTATACACCCCCACCCCTAATCTGAGATGCCGAGTATGCTTATTTGGCACCATAGTAGGGCTAGAGGTCTCCTCTTTCCATACATACCAAAACAAGTACAAACATCCAACACATGACGTTATAAACATCACCGACCTCAAAATTCCGTTGTACAGGGAAATACCGGTATAGGCCAAAATTAAAATGTCCTCAAGCCATTTTTTTAAATTTGTTTAAAGATTTAAAAAAAAATAATAATAATAATAATAATTTGTAAGTAGTTAGTTTCGGCGATACTCGGCAACCTTGTGACTGAGAACACACATTCAACTAACTTTGTGAAGTTAAGAGATAAAGAGAACACAAGCATACAATGTGCATTGATCATGTATGATTACTTTTATTAAAAAGGCAAAAGCAAAACTAACCAATATATTTTGAAAAAATAAAATAAAAATCGCATAGGACATACCTCTTTTTTGTACATAGCACATAGCATTTTAGCCAAAGGTTGCTGAGACAAAGTATTTAAAGGGACATTAAGTGGTGTTGAAAATTTTAAATGTTTAAAAATTTACTTCAGAATTCAAGATGAACATTAAAAATTGCCATTATTGTTGTTTCTACTAACAAAAACACAGCAAAACTTGATTAAAACAATATCATCGCTATTTATTGAAAAACGCCCTCTATGCAAATATGGTTCGCGTTATGTATCACGCATACTGCAGGGGGATACTGTCGGACGTAAAATGCTCATCCCGCGGGACGAGCATTTTTTTAATCGACGTTTTCTTGTACAAAGAGAGCTGATTTTTCTTAATCCTTATAGGTGTAAGTTCATACATGTAATACAATTATAAAAATAAACTAATCTCAGTTTTTATCATAATGGAGGGCGCTGCCTCCAACACATCTCTTAGTGTCCCAAATGGCCATTTTTTACACATTTTGCATAGCATGATTTACATTAGGCCTAAAAAAATGGTTTGATTGGCCTAACATGACAAAAACAAATATTGTAGGTCGGTCTGGATTTGTTTGTTTGTTTGTTTGTTTGTTTGTTTTTGAAATCACCTGCTTTGGGGACCTAAAATAGCCGAAAATGAAAGCAAACAGTCAGAAACTTTAATACTTTGTTCAATTTTTATATATAGGCCTATATTTTTTTTTTCCTTCTTTTTTAAAAAATTATTATTACCATATTATTATTTTTTCCTCCCTCAAAATAATAAAAAATATTCAGGGTCGGCGATGTTTTTAGGGTCGGTCGGGTTAGGCCAATCAAACCTTTTTTTTAATTTTTAGGCCTTACATAATGTATATTCACAAATTCAGAAATTAATCCATGTCTGCATCACATAACCAAATCATACAGTATTTATTACAAATAGATTTGTTATTGATTGGCGGTAAATTCAAAACATCTATAATTGTAATAATGTCCTTATATTCAAAACAGGAATATCACCTATAATTCAATTTCTTCTACTTTGTAAAACACATTTCATAAACTGAATCCTTTGCTAGTTTTCAACTCTTTTGTTGTTGTTATTATTTATTTTTTTTAAATCATTTGTTGTGTTCATTTCTTTTAAAAAAATATATCAAAATCTGATGTTTCAGAGCATCGAATTTGCATTTGGTACTTGTGTATTTTTAATAATATTTTTCTCAAATCATGTAAAATCAGCCGACCACCCCTACTTGATGGGTCCGTCGGCCCGCAAAACATGGTTTTTGTTTTTTCGTCGCCTTACCATATAAAAACATATCGTTGCTATTCTTTCAAAACCTTGTATGTTTTTCCGGCCTTTCAGCATGTATAAAGTAAAACTGCCAACGATTATGCATAGGAAAAGTTGCTTTATACATGTTCCGGGACAAGAGAACTTACAAGGTTTTGATAGATGTGATTTTGTCACTTAAAAATGTTTAGAGCAGACCGCTTACAGGGCTGGATGCATGGAGATAAAAGGTTTTGAAAGAATAGCGACGATATCTAACATAATTCAATTCATTCCTCCATGAACAAAATCTCCCCACAAAAAATATCACAACAAATAGCAGGACTCAGCAATGTCTGAAAATCAATTTGAAGTCCAAATATTATTCCAATGATTTAATAAATTGAAATGCATTTACGCAGTCAGATGAGGGGTCAGACAAATATTGTGTTCTAAAAAAAAGAAGTTGATTCAATCTTGCGCTGACTGCAATTATGTGGACATATCTTTTACCATCTGAATATTAAGGTGAAGGGAGTGATTTTTAATTTTGAACTTTAGCTTTAGCTTTAGGAAAAATGTTCTGAATTTTGTCAAATTTAGGGTCCTTTTAAAGGCATATTATGTGATCTTTACCAAGTAGCACCCTCTATCATTGATTTTTACTACAAAAGCAGATTTTCTTGCAGATTTGCATTTTTGATCATAAATCATAAACATCATCTAAGTTACAGATCGATACGATTCCTAATTACTTCAAAATCATGGTTTGAAAATAGATTGTACCGAGTGGTACAACCTTTTTTTCTTCAGATTTTACTCTAAATTCACTCTAAAACTATGATTTTGAGGTTATTAGGAATCGCATCGCTCTGTAACTTGGGATATATTTATGATTTATGATCAGAAAAGTAAATCTGCAAGAAAATCTGCTTCCAATTTTTTTTCTCGAGGATTGAGTGCGTCCCCTGGAAAAGATCACATAATATACCTTTAATAGGACTCACAGATATTGGTATGTTTAGCGTGAAAACTATGCTATGTATCCTGAGTGATAGGACCACACACAAAAAAACCTGTTCTACAGGCAAACAGACCTCTCAGGTAGGGTCGGTCGGTCTGGCGGGTTTTTTTTGGTTTTTTTACCTACATATTGGGTATTTTGGGTGAATTTTCACAAAAAAATTGCAAATATGTGATGCCGCACATCACTTTGTGGCTGTGTGTTTTTCAAGATATAGATGAAAATGGACAGAAAATATAAAGAAATGAAAAAAATAATAAGAGTCATTTTCTCTCGTAAAATCTGAATGCCTTGATCAATTTTGATCAATTGGTGTCATTTTAAAGCTTAGAAAATGCTCCGAGAGCACACATAATAAACTTAAAATTGACTTTACCAGCAAAGTTGGGGATGCTTCAATTGATCAATGTGGCCCGTACACATACCTGTCACTCTATCCTGTGTGTTCAAAACCAAAGTGCGAAATTGAAAATTGCACTTTGTCTAATTCTTTCAGTGTAGCGTTCTTGTTGTAAACCGATCTTCGTGCACAATAACTCACCTAGAAGAAGTGAAATTGATTCCTAATTTATGTAATTTGACATTTAAAGTTGGATCTATAATTTTACTTATTTATTACTCGGCCTAAGTTACTCTTTTTTTTTAGGACTGTAACATTAATAATAACATTAATCAGACTATCGGAATATGAGTTACAGTAAGTGAATACTAACATTTACGGAATTCCAATTACTGGAAAGGTAAAGACATTTTTGTCAGAGGGGAAATGAAATTGGATTGGCACAAACCTTTGCTTAGGCCCCGCAAAGTTGATTTTTAGTTTCCCGTAACATTTGTTTTCAAAATTAGCGAGGCAACTTTTTCATTATTCATTATTTTTATGACTTTCATTATTATACAAAATGTGGATGTCAAATGTATTGTTATACACCGCTGGACCCTATCAAAGAATGAAATTGGGTCCATTTAGATATATTCAAGCTACAGAAAGGCTATTCTGGTCAAAATGAATAATTTGTTCACGACGGACGATTGATCAGACAAATTCATCACACAAAATGCATGAATTCGGACGTTTTTATTGCAAAAACGGTATTTTTTTCTCCAAAATTTCAATAATAAATTCAAACGCGGGCATGGAAATAAAGCGCGGGCGGGTGACGGGAAACTAAAAATCAACTTTGTGGGGCCGTACTAAAGAACATAATGAAAATATGTCTGGAAACCGATGGGATGTGAAACATTCATCTCACCCAGTGTGTCTTACTAAGGTCAATACAAAGAAAATTGCCCTTAACACTTTCCACACGGCTAATTAGTTTGACCATATACAAAACAGATATTTCAGACATTTTACCCAGTTTTCATAATCTATCTCAAGGATAACTGAAACTTGGCATGTTTGTACTTATTTCAATGCAGTTCTAATGGTGATTCCAAATATGGTAATGAAATTCAATATTGTTGACATTTTTGAAACATTTTGGGATGTCGTCTGCCATTATGCCTGCCGCGCTCAAAATCAATTCCTTTTATAGAACTCCTTTTACATCTTTTTTATTAATATTATTATTATTATTTATTTACATTTTTTAAATCAAGAGTATTGATATAAAATTTAACAAAATCCCACCCAAAAATCAAACATTTGCAAGAATGTTACAAACATTTTCTTAACAAAAATTAACAAATTGGTCGGTCAGGCTCGTAGAACAGGGTGGATGCCTAAAAAACTAATGAGGCTCATTTGTTTCTAAATTAAAAAGAGTTCATTAAAAATAAAGATTTCTGGTTTTGTAGGCGTTTAGAAAAGAGCCATTGTTTTTTGTTTTTAATTTTTCACCTTTTATGAGTGCAAGAGTTAAAATACTCACGATCCTCACACTGCATATTTATTTCGGCATAATTCTGTTATACCCTACACACCAACATCGGTAGTATGTGTCGTTCTTTAAAATCATGCACTATGAATACCTCTGTGAAGGGTATAACAGAATTACTCCTTTATTTCAGTTTACCATCATAAAAATAATATGAATCAAATATATTCCAAGACCAAGAGCATATAGGGCTATAGAATATAAGTTTATGATAAGAATCTTAACAAAAATGTAACAACATTAAATGATAACCTGTCTGCACATGAAGTTATAAATTCTTTGCATCAGAAAATAACACATCTTGTAAAATTGTTTGGTAATTTATTTATTCAGTGTTGCAACCTTTTCTTATTACGTTAACATCAAGCATCAATTTTACCGATAAAAGTGATTATTTTGTAATAAATTGCCAATTACGCACCTCTTTACCGCATCGACCTCAAGCATCAATTTTACTGAAGAAAAGCAATTATTTTACGTTAACCTGAAACATACTTTTTCTGATGAAAAAAGTTATTATTTTGTGAGTAAATACCAATTATAAACCTCTTTTTCTTTGTATGAAAACTCTTTATGAGGTGTGCACTGGAGGATATATTTTACCATACCTGTAATTCTTTGCAACATACACAATATTTTACCATACCCGCGATCCTTTGCAAAAGAGAAGAAATTTTACCATACCCATAATTCTTCGCAACAGATAAAATATTTTACCATACCCATAATCCTAGACTCGATCCTCATGTCTTCCTATTTTCCACACGGCCCCTTCGAGGATGCTCAAATGTGAAAACTGGAAAAAATACAGTTCTAAAAGTGTGCGCTGATAAATTCGTGAATAAACATGAGCTTATTCATGCACCAGTGCGCTGGTAGTTTCATGCGGCGTTGTACACAGAGTGGCGCGATAGGGCGCACAATTTGTATCCCCCTGGCGCAGCGTGACGATCGTTCGATGCACTGCCTTTGAATTGGACCAATCAGATGCTATTTCTGTTGTTGCTGTGTACAAATGCGCATGCTCGGTAATTGTATGAATATTCACATATGCAAAATACTTGTGGAATTCCACGAGTAAATGCACACATTTTGGAGTACTATTTTCCCAGTCCCTATGTTTGGTCCGCCATTTTTAAAGATGGCGGCCATATAGAGGGACGCGGGGACCCAGTCTACCCATAATCCTTTGCAACAGAGAAGATGCGTTACCCTTCCCATGATCCTTTGCAACTATATATTTTCAGATCAAATTACATTATCAAATGAGACTCCTGCTATTTTGTAAAGGTTTTACATGTGAATAAACTGAGCAAAACAGGGTCGACAGTCAAGATTCAAAGATTAGTTCAATACTAGGGTGGGAGGGGGAGGGTACTAAGTGGATGTGCCGCCATATAGGGTCCCATTTTCACCTGTCTGGTAAACGAATGACCCCTCTTCATAGCCAATTTTGGTAAATGGATGGGTCTAAATTTGAGCAAAATTTGTCAAATATATAGGAAAATGATGGGTCTCCAATAAACATTTATGGGTCCATATTCCCCAAAAAAATTGGTAAAGGTGTGGGTCAATTTTTATTTTGCTGGCGGCACATCCCTGTACCAAAATAAATATCCGAGTATGCCTCCCCCCACTCCCCCCCCCCCCCCCCCCCCCCCCCCCCGGGCCTCATCCCTGCAGTGTCACAGCACCATAGGGGAGGGTTTGACTTCCACAAATTATTCAAATTAATATTTGCTGCTAAATTAATGACATGCAAAATTCCGCATATTGTAGAATGAAAAAGCAATAACCCCTCAAGCCTAAATACGAGAAATTGTACACCATCCATTTCATCACTTACATTTGTAAAAATTACTAATGAGTTATTTCAATGATCTATTGGTAAAATTCTTTTTATCACAGTATTGAATGGCTATTTATGGGAAAATAATAGTCACCAACTCCTGGCTTAACATGTGAAATTGCAGGTGGTTGATGACCTTGCCCTTATATGGATAGGATTCCCTATCAGCTATTATACTGTAAAGCATGAGTATGAACGTGTTTCTGCTGGGGCACTGCAAAAAGTAAACGCTAATAAACGCTAAGTTTCAATTGGTCAGTTTTTAATCCCCCCTGTTTCTACTCGCGAAAAGTGACCGCTAAGTTTATCGATCCTAGTCGATGGGCCACGACATTTGACCTTTTGTAATACCAAATAATGCCACCGCACCTGAAAAAGATTGCTTCACAAAAATGTGTATAACCCAGCGTGACACGGTTCACGGCGCAAACCGGTAATAATTGCCTTTCTGTTTCTATTGGGTTTATTGCCGATTATTGCCGGTTCCAAACCTGGTTTGTGAAGGTTTTTGGGATTTGGCAGAAACACGCTCTAAGTGATCGGGTGCATTATGGTAAAATCAACCTTTTTCAAGAAAAAAGATACTTTATCAAAATCCTGCCCTCAGAAACCTGGTTCTGTTTTTCATTTACAATAGGCCTTATAATTAATACCTTAAAAGAAATTCTTATTGCACCGAAAAGTTTGAAGTGAAATTATGGGATATTATGGGATAAAATCGATAATTTTTAAGAAAAAGGGTACTTTTTCAAAATTCTGCCCTCAGAGCTCCTGGCTCTGTTTTTCATTTACAATATTAATACCTTAAAAGAAATTCTTATCACACTGAATAGTTTAAAGTGAAATTATGTGATATACTCATTTGTGTGCACTTTATGCGCTTCACGCTTAAGGTGCGTCTGACAAATATTTTGGTCATGCATGCTAACATAATGATCTTTGACTACTACCCCCCCCCCCCCCCCCCCTCCCTCGTGTAATTCTTAGTCGCTTGCAGATAATTATTCTATAATTTCATTTTTTAATACAAATATTATTTACTTTTACTGTCCACATTTTCAAAAGTAAGATAACTTCCCACCCATAGATCAAGTCTTTTACAGAATTAGTTAAAACGTGACACCTTTTATTTTAGTGTGTAATTGATCCATGCACCGGATTTAATCCTAATTTGTATCATATGTGATGCGATCTGTGAAAACCGTCGGATGTCGCAAAATATGAACTAGGGATTAGGGTAAAATAAAAAAATAATTAAAAAAAATATAAAAATACAAAATAAAGATTTTTTTAAAGAAAAATAATTTCCAATACTTTGTGTCATCATCTTTCATGAAATTTCACCTTCAAAAACTTACTTAAGTCACTTTTATTATCAACCTTATAATGTTATTCTATAAGTGAATTATGTATCTTTTTTGGCCTGTTTTCATGATTTCTTGTTTTGTAGCTTTTTATGACATCCCAATCATCATTCACTCATAACTTTTTTTGTAGTGATCATAGAAAAATGATCGAAACAGTTCTGTAATCAGCACAGTTTTAGCTTTCTTATATATATATATATATATATATATGATATAAATATCTCCAATATGAAAAATGCCACCATGTGGCGGGTTTTCACATATCGCATCACATATTTAAACTTAAGCACTTCAGAAGCAAGGGCAAACCCTCTTTCCACTTGTGCAGTTGACCCCAAAAATAGCAGAGAAAGCACATGATTATACAGATCATGAAGGAAAAATGCCACTTGTACGTACATATCTCAGTGAAATACTGATTAATCAAATTATCAATAGTTGAATATGATTACGACTTACCTTTTTCACGAATTAATCCGCAGTTATTGATCCTAAAATGTTTTTTTTATTTAATTCCGCTAAGAGAGAGAATCCGGTTGACCCAAAAAATGCAAAGAAAATCACATGTTTATACAGATCAAGAAGGAAAAAAACAAACTTGTACATATCTCAGTCAAATACAGATCAATCATCAAATTATCGATAGTTGAATTTTAGAATATGATTACGACTTACCTTTTTCACGAATTAATCCGCGGTATTGATCCTAAAATGGTGTTTTTTATTTAATTCCGCACAGAGAGAGAGAATCCAATATATAGAAAAGTACCCGGTATTTAGCGAGTAAAGCGTTCCAAGAGCTAATGATACAGCCCCATCCCGCCGTAACACATGTATGCACACCGCGGATCCGTAGCGGTGAGGCCAATATTCTCTCTATATGTGCACTGAGCCTGCTACTACGTGTGTTGTTGTGTGTCTAGAAACACTCTGATATCATCAATATCTTGTCTGCTTGTAGTACCAATAGGTAGTTGGCGTTATCATATATATCCATGGGTGTTTCTATAATATAAAACAGTGAATTAAAATAGATCGATTAATTTTCTGAATCGAAACCCAAACGGAATAAGTGGCAGCCACTTGTCTGAATAATTCATGATTGGTTTTTTAGTAGTGATCACATCAGAACATGACAGCAGCAAAAATATTGTGTGTGCATGAAAATATCACAACATTTTGCGACCAACAAGGATCGTGACATTTTCAAGCTGAAAATGTGGGTCAAGCTGAAAATGTGGGTTAATTTGTAAATCCTGAAAAATGTGATGCCGCGAAAAATATTCGCTTAATAGAGTATTGCCCAAAGGGGTGTTGTTGCATCGTGGTCATTGTAGCTCAGCTCAGGCCACACAATCTGTAATGGCAGGCTGTGAGTTGACAGTAGCTACATATTTAATCATAGACCGGTCCAGCAGGGACACAGATTACGTTTACGTCAGATTCTGCAAACTTTATGAAAAGACCTGCCGATAAAACTAGCAAATCCATTTCACTGATCGACAACTGAAAAAGTGGTAATTTGTGTGTGATTAGTTTGTTACGCTGTGCTGATTTTTAACTGATCGTAATGGCAGGCTGTGAGTTGACAGTAGCTACATATTTAATCATAGACCGGTCCAGCAGGGACACAGATTACGTTTACGTCAGATTCTGCAAACTTTATGAAAAGACCTGCCGATAAAACTAGCAAATCCATTTCACTGATCGACAACTGAAAAAGTGGTAATTTGTGTGTGATTAGTTTGTTACGCTGTGCTGATTTTTAACTGATCGGCATATTTTTTAATTTGCAAGTCGTAGCTTCATCCCATAGACTTGTATGCAAAAGAAATGAATGAATGTGTTATAGTTTTTGCGGTGGCTGCCTCGAGCGCAAAAATCACAAAAATAAACGTAGCACAAAAATGTCCACTTATATAGTTTATAAAGTTGTATGAGATCGCAAACGAGATAAGCTTGTTTTTATGAGAGGTATAGCCTTTCAAATGTAGATTGTTTCGGGTATTTTACATATTTATTTCACCATGGCTTAATATTATTATTAGTAATAATTGCCTGATAACACCTTATATAAATCTACTGAATATAGCACATTATAAACTGTTATCTTCTGAAGATAACACTTCATATAAACTGCTATCTACTGAAGATAACACTTCATATAAACTGCTATCTACTAAAGATAGCACTTCATATAAACTGCTATTTACTAAAGATAGCATTTCATAAACTGTTATCTACTGAAGATAACACTTCATATAAACTGCTATCTACTGAAGATAGCACTTCATATAAGCTATCTACTGAAGATAGCACTTCACATAAACAGCTTTCTACTGAAGATAACACTTCAAATAAACTCCTATCTACTGAAGATAGCATTTCATATAAACTGCTATTTACTGAAGATAGCACATTATATACTGCTATCTACTGAAGATAGCACTTCATATAAACTGCTATCTACTAAAGATAGCACTTCATATAAACTGATATTTACTGAAGATATCACATTATGTACTGATATCTCCTAAAGATAGCACTTCATATAAATTGCTATTGAAGATAGTACTTCATATAAACTGCTATCTACTGAAGATAACACTTCATATAAACTGCTATCTATACTGAAGATAGCACCTCATATAAATTGCAATCTACTGAAAATAGCAACTCATTATATACTGCTATCAACAGAAGCTAGTACATTATAAGAAACTGCTATCCACTGAAGACAGCACATTAAGAGAGTACCTCATATAAACTTATCTACTAAAGATAGTACATCATACAAACTGCTATCTACTGAAGAAAGGAAGTTCTTAAAAAGGTATGCTAACCTTTGGGGCACCCTGTATACACCTGTCATTATCTATTTTTGACTAAATTACATTTTTTTAATTTTATTTTATGTGTACAGGGCCCGCAGGAGGGGCACTTAACTTTTTTGGTAGGGGTGTGCCGCACAGGGCCTCAAAAGTGGGGGGGGGGGCTTCGGAACTGAGAGAAATTTATGATGAATATAGGGTCTTAAGAACTGAATTTCTGGAAAAGGAGGTGGTTTATTTTTCAAATTTGAAAGTAATAACTTTTGGCTTTGGAATGAAAATGTTCGCGATTTTCGAATTTCAATAAAATAGGGGTCTTTAAAAGAGTCAGCTGAAGCTGAGGCTCAAAAAGGGGTTCTTAGGAGCTTGCAGAAGAGGGTAAAGAGGGGGACCTTCTCCCAATGAGACTAACTACTGCCTGTACGCTACCCCACCCCCTACTTAACACTTTCCACGCTGCTATTGGTTTTACCAAATACAAAACAGATTTGTCAGAAACCTTTCCCAACTTTCAAGGTCTATCTCAACTAAACCAATACAAGATTTGTTTATACCTATTTTAATGCATTTCTCATGGTGATTCCAAATATGGTAATAGAATTCAATAAAAATTAAAAAAATTGCGAAATTTTGTGAAATTTTGGAATGTCGTCTGCAGACGCCTGCCGCGTGGAAAGTGTTAACCTACGGTACCTCAACCTCAACCATGCAGAACATAATGAATCTCTGAAAAATCAATTTTTTTTCATGCCCTATTCCTGTGATCAATTGTACCCCATCCCTCTCAGACCTTATAAGGTTACACTTCATCCCCCCCCCCCCCCACATCCCTACTTTCCCGACCATAAATATTTACATCTAAACTCCCAATTGTATTTATTCCCCTTCTCCCGATGAGACATAATACTGCATGCACATTAATTAAATCACATATCTTGTCAATCCCACGATGGTTCAAAGATTCTTGAATATACAAAAAAAAACCTGCTTCGAATTGCGTCACAACACGGTTCGCTTGCTCCTGCACCAAAGAAGATTTCTTGACGTACCCCATCATGCTTAGCGCCCCCCATCATGCTTAGCGCCCCTACAGTACCAGGGCTTATCACCAAAACAAACAATGCCACACATGTGTTAAAGTAATTAACAGCTGGAGGTCGTCTGACCTCTACCATAGTAATACATGGTTCAGAGAGGGTAAACTTGGCCACAAATATGAAAGAAATTGAATCCCAACTAAAACTTGTATTTATAAAAATATAGGGTCTTTAAGAAAATCAAGAGATAGGACTGTATTAAAGACACATCAATCATATTACTTACAACAGGATTTTCTTAAAGACCCTCGATTAACAACTTTATAAGCATTTCCTTGCACTGTGATGTCGATGGGAACCAGTAGACACCGGTGATAGAAATCAGTGGTCATGTGATGAAAGTGAAGCATGCTGGGTTTGCTCAAGAAATATTCTTTGCTCGATCCTGCACAGGTTGAGGCCCGATACGGTAACTCTGTCTCTGTCTCTCATTCCGTCTTCCTCTCATGCTACTTAACCCTTTCCTAGCGGCAGGCGTCTGCAGACGACATTCCAAAATTTCACAAAATGTTTCAAAAATGTCAAAATTACTGTATTTCATTACCATATTTGGAATCACCATGAGAAATGCATTGAAATAAGTACAAACATGCCTAGTGTTTGGTCAGTAATCTTTGAGATAGACTTTGAAAATTATGAAAGGTTTCTGAGAAGAAAAAAATTGTGTATGGTATAAATAATAGCCGCGTGGAAAGCGTTAACCCTTTCCACGCGGCTATTAGTTTTACATTATACAAAACAAGATTTTTCAGGAACATTTCCCAATTTTCAAAGTCTATTTTAAGGATTACTGAACCAATACTATGCATGTTTGTACTTATTTCAATGCATTTCTCAAGGTGATTCCAAATATGGTAATGAAATTCAATAATTTTGACATTTTTGAAACATTTTGTGACATTTTGGAATGTCGTCTGCAGACGCCTACCGCCTGGAAAGAGTTAAGGCCAAACAAATACTTGTTTGGTTGTTCATCGTTCCCCGCTACTAATTTTCAAAATAAGAGCAATGTTTTTACTGTAAAAAGAATAATTATATTTTTTTCCCTTCAAAATTTTGCCATCTAAATTGGAAAACAAATATACATTTTCAACGCTTTTGGTTAGCTGAAAACTATCAAATTAAAAAAAAAATCAACCATTTACTGTGCCCAACATCCAGTTTGACTGTTCTTCCTGAAGAAAAATAAATCAAAATTTAAGTCAGCTTGGTTTGGAAAAGTAAACAATCGTTTATTAATTTTAGACCTAGAGATCAGCCGCCAAAACACCTGTACCGTCTGGATAGGTTTCAAATAAACAAAGGAGAGAGCGAAACAAATGTCAGCAAATATTTCTGCATACAAATATTTTCAGGAATAATCATCAGCGGGCCAAGTGAATCATTTTGTGTTTTCCCTAAGTCTGTCCCATTATACACCATAGGCTGGTTGTACATGCAGATTTGTCATTGGATGTTTCATACACTCTTTAAAAAACTGGGTCAAATATATACACTCTTTATAAAACTTGGTCAAATATGCACACCCTTGTAAAAATGGGTCAAATTTTGACCTGGATGTCAGGATATGTATAATTTGACCCTGTGGTTTAAGAGTGTATGGGAAAATAACACTATTGTGTAAATTACAGTTTATGGAGTATTCAGGCCATTTTTAGCAACATGCCTGAATGCTCCCCGGGAGGGGTACTCACGTATGTAAGGCATACAGGGACGTGCCGCTCCAGTGGGTCGTTTTTTCATGAGACATCCTTAGCCATGGGTAGGCCTTTCAACTGAAAAATCCTTAGACATGGGTCCTGTTTTTCTATTTTCGCGAAAATTTGCCAACATTAGGTCTATTTTCGCGAAAATTTGGTCTAAAATGAAGCAAAACCCCTAAAAATCACCCTTAGAAATGGGTAGGGGTTTTGAATCTCCAGCGGCACACCCCCGACCAAACCAAATCAGAGTACCCCCCCCCCCCCCCCCCGGGAATGCTCTCTATACTAGACTGTTATGTATGCAGCTGCTGTAGGCCTAACACTGTGTGCCATTTCCTGGATGCTTATTTCATGA
Source organism: Ophiura sarsii (assembly GCA_035610835.1). Lineage (NCBI taxonomy): Eukaryota > Metazoa > Echinodermata > Ophiuroidea > Amphilepidida > Ophiuridae > Ophiura > Ophiura sarsii. The sequence goes on from CM069459.1 coordinate 40,881,674, forward strand.
GTGGAAGTGTGATTTGTTAAAGGTATATTATGTGATCTTTCCAGGGAACGCAGTCAACACCAAAAAAAAAATTGAAAGCAGATTTTCTTGCAGATTTACATTTCTGATCATAAATCGTACATACATTCCAAGTTACAGGGCGATGTTTTTAATTACTTCAAAATCATGGTTTTAGAGTGAAAATAACAGATTATTTTCACTCTAAATTCACTCTAAAACCATGATTTTGAGGTAATTAGGAATCGTATTGCTCTGTAACTTGAAATGTATGTACGATTTATGATCAGAAATGTAAATCTGCAAGAAAATCTACTTTCTAAAAAAAATCATGAATAGAGGGTTGTCTCTAGAAAAGATCACATAATATGCCTTAAAGCACACAAATATAAAATCATTAAATCAAATAATCATATACTTGTAGTGCCTACCTACGTAATCTGTACTTCAGCTTAAAGGCATATTATGCGATCTTTTCCAAGGGACGCCCTCTATTCTTGATTATTTATTTTGAAAGCAGATTTCATCTTTTGCAAATCAGCTCTTCAATTATAAGCATTACAATTAATATAATTGGCAGCAATATAATTTGGTGAATTGGATCTCCTAGCGAAATTAGCGAAATTAAGTTGTTTTACAGTAGGCCTATTCATAAATCTACATAAAAACTAGATTGATTAATCTTCATATGATTAAGTGATTTTTTTCACACATTCAATGTCATAATTAACACAGACCTCTATCATTGATATTCCCTTTTTGTGTCTTGCTATCTTCAGTAGATAACAGAGCAAAAACTGTATCAATAATAGCTTCCGTATAAAGATACCCTTGCACGAAATAGTTAAGTGTTGCTGGAACTTTCCCTTTTAAAGGCATTTTATTATTCACGGTTAAAAAGATTATTGTACCATTTTTCAATTTATAAAAGTTATTCAAGTGTAGCAGGTATTTTACCACTAACCTTGATCAAACTTTTACCTATAGAACTATCAATTACTATTAAAGTGGTAATTTTTGCGGGATCAATTTTTCGCGCTTTGTCGATTTGGGAGTAATTTTGAATGTTCTCAAATTCACAATTTGAAAGTTCATTACATATATCTATGCACAGTAGAAAGGTAATTGCACATATTCATGTTTCGAGACGGCTGATGAAATCACAAAATGCGCAAACATTAATGGAGTGTAAAATATTTCACATTTCTAGATCCAAAAATGTAGAATTCACTCTGTCGACACGGACCAGTGAGTATATGAGTATAAGGAAAACTATTTTGATTTTATTTGTGTTATAGTTCACACATTGGTTAAATTGACACTTGAGGACAACATATCATGCTCTACTGATATTACTTCTTTGAATCAGTAACCATGGAGATTCAAAATGGCCGCTTCAATACATCACCCTCACAGAGACAGGAGGATTTCAAGAAGCAGACTTTGACTTGTTCTATGTGTAACAAAATCTATGATGATACTGAACACCAAGCTAAGTTTCTACCTTGCCTACACTCCTATTGTAAGTCTTGTTTACAACAACACGCTGACGATTCACAGTTCAGCTGCCCAAACTGTGGCACTTTAGTGACATTGACTAACGGGACTATCAACAGCCTACCAAATAACTTTATAGTGGAGAACTTGCAAGAACACCAAGATATCTTCGATGCAGTTTCTTGCGGTAGTTGTGACGAGGGAAGCCGAGCAATCGGATATTGTCACGATTGTGAATGTTTCCTGTGTAAAGGATGTGTAGATAATCACGACAAAATGCGCCCTCTACGCCGACACAAACTATCAACCGTGGACGAGATACAGGAAGATAAATGCAATCCCATGATGCAACGGCGGTGCAAGGTACATCCTGCAAAGATACTGGATCTTTACTGTAAGGAAACCGATTGTAAGATCCAAGTTTGTGTGTCGTGCGGCCTCGATGACCATCGTGGTCATGATATTGTCGATTTAACGGTGGCAGTTGATGAGATAGTATCGGATATGCGGCAGTCATCCGCAACTATAGCTACCAGGAATCAGGAGTTGAACATGAAGCATGCTGCTGTTGACACTATGCAGAAAACTCTAACTGATAACTTTAACAAGATAGAAAAAGCTATGCGAGAATCTGTCCAAAAACTATACAACCTGATTGATACTCGCTACAACAAAGCCCGGTCGCACTTGAAACGCCTGTACCAAACTGAGAAGAACCGGTTGACAGAAAGCAACGAATCCATAGACTTTCTTGCCACCCAAATGACCAGTGCCAGTGAGTTTGCAAACAAAGCCTGCGATATGAGCCATCCAATGCAGCTACTGAACTCTCACATCATGACCCGTCTTCACGAACTAGAGAACGCGGAGCTGCCTGCAACAGAGTCGGATACGACTGACTTTGTCTTCACTGCCGAGCATCATTCAGCCATAGCGCAGATCGGAGACTCCTTACAACACCTGTGTGATGTGGCTTGGTTTGTCCAACCACAGACAAATCACAGAGATGAGGTAAATAACAGGCCTATAATAGAAAGTAAATCAACTCAACCACCTAGAGGTATAGAGCTATACATCGACCCAGGCAAATGTACAATTCAACGTGGACAGAGACGCGGTCAAGTACAGTGGCATGGGGCCACTGTACAACAATGGCACGCCACAGTCCAAACTGTAAACTTCAATGGACAGTTAATAACCAGTGGCGGAGTCATGGTAGAGGCTACGCAAGGTGGGCAAGTGCTTGAAGTAATGGACAACAAGGATGGAACATACACGATCCTGTACTATGATCTTTTTGGAGGTTCAATCCAAGTGAATATAAATGGTACATCAATAAAAGGAAGTCCATTCAATATCTAGTGAATCTAGAAACTATATGAGGATAAGAAATTAAACAGCACTTGTAGTACAGGACAAACAAAAAAAATGGTACATATTATATATACCATCGTGTATTCATACACACTTATAGTAGTTTTGAACCAATCGGAAAGCAGGAAACTGATAAACCATATGCACCGTATGGTTTGTTTTGATTTGTTGTTCAGGAAGTTCACTATTTCGCCAATATCCACTGCAGGTGTTAGCATATTGTTTTTGTTATTAAAGAGATTCAAAAAATGCACACAATGTTTATTTTTTTATTTGTATGTGTCATGTATGAATTAGGTCAATACATGCATATGTTTTGTTTCTCAAAATATTTTTTTTTTTAAATGCACTTCCGCAAATGTTGATACGCTCACAATAGCACTCCCTCTGCGGGATTGCATGCCATTATTCACACATAAACATCAAAGCGCGTGCATTGACTTTTCTATTTTTTCTCAAAACAACAAATACACATTTTATTGACCTAATTATGACCTTTTTATTTTATTTTTTTCAGGTAAACATAGATGGTACATCAATGAAAGAAACTCCTTTCCATATCTAACTTTTTCTGAAAACATCATTTTGGGGAAATGTGACTATTTTGAGAAAAGAAATAATGATATTGAAAGGGGGAAACTTTCTATGGGTAACCAAGCGTTTTTCCTTTTCATAAGTGTTTCAATGTCTCAAAACGACCAATTGTGTGTGGAGTTATGCAAACAAATGGAATCTAATTTTAGAGGGAGGATTTACCTTTTTTTTAACCATTTAGAAACCCAGCACACAAAATACCCTGTATGGCATCGCAATTTGTACTTAAAAATATGTCATTATGCAATATTAGTTTCAAAATCTTGTTCAAATTTGCCATTTGCATTTCAGGTTCAGGTTGTTGCACCTTGTGAAAAAGAGCCCAACCTAAAAAGTGAGATGCAAGGGCACAAAACATTTTTAAGGGTTGTACAAAACCTACATTCTTAAAATGACAGGATAATTATGACTAAGGACAGCGTCACCTATGCACCCAATCTAAAACAGGGTTAAATTGTGATTGGTTTTGGACACTTTTTACCACTTTCTTTGTTCAACATTTGAGCTAGTTTTGTATGTGAGTTGACGCCATCCTTTGTCAAAATTACCCTGTCATTTTAAGAGTGTAAGTTTTTGGTCAAAATGAACCAGTCATTTTAAGAGTGCATGTGCATGTTCATACTGTCCTGTCTTTGGTAAATAAAAAAAAAAGTATTAGGCCCCATTTGAGAAATGTTCAGAATTTTCAGAACGAATCTCAAATATTACAAATCATCAGTTGGAATCCTGTAAAAGTTGGATTGTCTTTTTTTCAAAATATCAAATTGGAAATTTGAACAAACAAATATGATTTTTATTTAGTCCAAAATATTACTTGAACCACCTGTCATGTGTCTGGATGTATTACACCTTTAGAAACCGAAATATTTGTTACAATTTTTTGTAAATTTTTAATATATCACATTTTCCCAACAGTCTCCCTATAATAAAGACTCATGCACATATCAATTTTCTGATGTTTAATTTCATGGACAAAATGGGCAAAAATCTCACCATAGTATACCACACACATGGGCTTCTGTAGTAATGCATGCCCACGCTATCTGTACTATGACATTATTCTAACTATGGCGTAGTGCAGCAATAAGATTAAAGGGACACGTACAGAGTCATGTTGAATTATCTTATTTATATTATTTTACTTCAGAATTCACGATGAACAATTAAAAATTGCCATTATTGTTGTTTCTACTCAGCAAAACTTGATTAAAACCATGTTTAAATATGTTGGAATACCACCCCTAACCAAACGTAAAATGCTGGTAACAGCTCTACCAGCATTTTTGAATTGACGTTTTGTGGGACTATTTAAAAAAAATCCTTACAGGTTTAAGTTCATACATGTATATAATACAATTGTAAACATATACAAAATCCCAGTTTTATCATAAGTGAGGGCGCACCTCCAACACACAACACATCTCTTCTTGTCACTTTAATGTTGTCAACAGAACAATTCTGGAATGTGCATTCATGACTATCTTGCAGTAGCGTAGCCCCCCCCCCCCCCCCCCCCTCCACCCCCAATATTTGAGCCATGTCGGTCGAGATTGGCACGGTTAAAGGGGCATTGAGAGATACGTATCGGAGTGCGCCCTCAATTATCCTTGAAATCAGGTTTTTTTGCATCAAAGTAATACTTAGGCATATAGGCCTACTTACTACCATCTGAAACAGTTTACTAACATTCGCAGTTTATCATATCAAATTTCATGATTTTCTTAGTTTCGATATGATCATATCGAAACTAGGTGTTGAATTCGAAAATCATGCTATCGTTTTACACACGGACTTTCGCGGCAAATCTCAACCTAGAAGTGCCGTTATTTGCTTATTTGGCATGAAGGCAATGTCGGAATTGTATGACATTTTGGATTTGGGCTATGTTGAAGATTTATCTTTACGTTATTTGCTCATTTAGTATATCAATTCATCTATCACTGCCCTTTAAGTCCTTGTCGGTTCACTTCCATTTTTCGCCACCCCCATATGAAAAACATAGCTACGCCACTGCTATCATTTATAGTCACTGTCATAATGCTATAGTCACTGTCATAATGCTATGGATGAAATTCCAGCTATTTCATGCAGGCGTGTTTAGTTGTTGTTTGCAGAGCTGCGTCCAAATGTTTGAAATGCGCAAATGACTATGCATGCATGCATGTGACGATTTCATAAGTGACCAATCAGGACACTCTGTCATTTTTGAAAGCGTTTGTTCGGTACCCACTTCCAGGCTTACAAACTTACGCGCATACGCACATACTCACATACGCTCGAATTGGCGGAATTTTGTCCATAGCATTATGACGCTGACTATATTAAATTATTTCGAATTTGTTTATTTAATTCTTGAGGTCAATGGTTTGCGTTTTATTCCTCTTTAATCTAAGGAGGCCAAGTTTTAAAAAAATGCACAATGTGCCTTGGGTAGGATTTCAACTTGAGTTGACTAGCACTCAACAAACTGATCAACAAACAAATCATTTGTGTGTGTCTTTTTTTGCTATCTTCAGTAGATAGCTGGGTAAAGAAAACATACTCAACAAATAGAAATGGATATCTGGTGTGGTTTGCGTGTGGAGGGGTGGGCAGTGCCTGCACCACAAAACAGCATGGAGGGGAGGGGACTCACCCCAGTTGCGATCCTTTCCTCCACATCAGCTCAAACCCCACCCCATTTTGTCCCCCAAACAATCAAAGATGTTAACTTTCAATGCCAAAATTACCTAAATTAGTTTAAAATTGGTCTGAAATCTCAAAATTTTAGACCGGATTAAGATAATTTCATCCAATTTTATCACTAAAAGCTAAAATCTTGCCCTCTTTTTTCGCTTCCCCCCCCCCCCCCAAAAAAAGAGGTGTTGGTGCCACAACTGGTTGGGGTGAGTGTTTGATCATGCAAAGTATTGCAAACAAAATAAGAAACGCTATCTAAACGAGGTCCTCTTTGGTGATGCTCTCCCCCATACCCCCTTTAGGCCTCTGTTGGATAGCACACAGTCTAGTTGGCGTTTTGACACCCAATTTTTTTTTCAGCCGCCATTTTGGTCCTCGGTGTGTCGGCGTGGGTCCTCATTTGGATAGTACCACGTTTGGTCCTCGTTCTGAGGTATTTACAAGTGGGGGTGTGGGTGTAGAATAATAACATGTATGTCATAATTTGTTACCCTTACAGTAGCATCTGTCCATTGAATATACATGTACATACCAAAGCAAGATGGATGTTTCTCATGCATTAAACGAAATCACGTATCGCCACGACAGCGGAAAGTGACTTAACTGCATGCTATTTAAACAAGAGTAATCTGTGATCGAGATCACTCCTCTTGAAAATTATAGGTTAATCATTACTACGAGGCAAAATAAAAATAAAATTGTTCTGCGGAATACAAACCTCTAAGGAAAAGCCGGTCTGCCAAAAGTTGGTGAATTTTCAACAATTTTCAGGAAAAGATTTCAAACAAATGTCATTAATTTTCTTTTCTTTTTAAAATAAATAAATAATATTAAATTTAAAAAAAATAAAACAATTTTCAAAAAAAAGAAGAAAATGTGAAAACATGGGTCGTCAATCAGGCCAGTAAAAGGTGTTTTGTTTTTGTCGCCTCTCAGGAAAAATCAAAAATAGATGGCATTTCATGAAAAAGATCACATGATATGCCTTTAGCATTTGTCCATTGAATATACTACGAGGCAAGCATATGGGAACAAAACTTTGTTCTACAGACAGACGGACAAATTTGAAGTTAATTTTATCGGAAAGGTGTTTTTTCTTTTACTGTTTTTTCTTCTTCTTTTTTTCTTTCATTTTTTGTCCTTATTAATTTGTATTTATTATAAATTGTTGAATCTTTGAACTGTTTTTCAATCATTTTCAAAATATTCTACTAAAATATCATTGTTTTTAACTCTCAAAATCATCAAAACATTTATGTATTAAAACAATCTTGAAATTGAACATTTATGGACCAGTCAGGCAAGGAGAATTTTAAACCATTTTTCCACAACAACAAAAAATCAAAAATATTTTGAAAAAACTTTGAAGAAAAACAAAAATGGGTTGGTTGGGCCCAAAGAACAGTATTGTTTTCCTCTTAATAGTCTAAACATAACAGCAGACCGAAATGATAATATCCCTGCTCGTGCTCGCTCAGGCCATAAACAAATAATTGTTTGTTTGCCCTCGTCCGACCGACTGTGTAAAACAGTCCCGACCGTGTCACTTTTAACCTTTTTTTTTTTACAAAAAAACCTGTTTACAACCAAAAAACTTTTAAAGTCACATGACCTTTATTGACACCCATGTGACCCCATATGTTTCGGACTTAGAAAATTAAAAATATATTTGACACTATTTTCCCCCTTTATTTCTGGTATTCAGGTACCTAATTTGGAAAATAAAAATAAAAAATAAAAAATCCGACCGACCGACCCTACTTTTTTGAGGGCATCTATGGTCAAGCAAACAATATTTTTGTTATGGCCTAACCCTACTGATCCATAATAAGACATTTTCAAATAATGTGGACATTCTCAGCAATTTTCCGCTGTGAAGTATACACTGATGGATGCTTGCAATACATTAAACCAAATCACGTATCAATATGCGGCGGGAAGGTGACTTAGAGCCACACATTATTTGAACAGCGAAATCCGGGATTGCGTTCATCACTTTAACTTTACTATGTTAATCATTACCATAGGATCACATGGTGTTGAAGCTTGCAGGTTGGCGACTGCAATATTTACAATGTAAACGCTATACAGGGTGTATCCAAAAAATTAGGACACTTTTTGATGATGGTTTAAATCCTTGTTAAATCACTGAAGCATGACCAATTTTTATTTCAATGTGAAGTACAACCGATAAAGATAAAATCCTGAAGAGATGAGAAAAATCCATCATTAATTTGTGGATTATTTAGCCAGTATTGATTTGTGCCAGAATTAAATGGATTACCAAACTAATCTTTGCTATTGACTGATAGATTATTTTCTATGTTTAAAATTATTGTAACGTATTGAAACGTAAACCATGTTATTTACTGGTCTATACATGTAAATCCCATTGTACAAACCAGTAAATGACATGGTTTACGCATATTATGATATTTTTTCTTATTTTTCATCGGATTGATCTCATATTTTCAAAATATCATAATAATTAATTGGGCTTTACATTGAGACTAAATTGGTCATGGTCCAATGATTATAACAAGTATTACACCGCCATGAAAAAGTGTCCTAATTTTTTTGATACACCCTGTAGCTGCTGTATTTTAAGGTAAATACAAATAATTAAAGGAGAGTTTTTATCCCGGTACAGGTTTCAGTCCACATTGACTTTGGGTACGCATGATCGTTCCAAAAATCTCGGAAAAGGGGGGTTATCCATACCATGTCCGCAGACATTTATGTCCGCGATTTTCCCAAAAGTTGGGGCATTTTTTGAAGCTATGTTCGCGATTTCCAAAAATATGGGTACATTTTGGAAGCTATGTCCGCTATTTCAAAAATTAGGGGGTGTTTTTTGTAGAGGCTATGTCCGCAAAGAAGAAAAGAAATTAGAATAAGTATTGTGTCATATCAAATTGTCCTGAGAATAGGAAAAGGGGGTATTTTGAACCAGATGTGTCCTCGTTTTTGCGCAAAAAGGGGACTTTTTAGAAAGTATCCTTGAAACAGTGAAAATAGGGGGGTTATTTTCAGTCAAAATGTCCATGTTTTTGTGCGTAAAAGGGGGTCAAATTAGTAAAATTGTCCATGAAACGCCATCAAATAGGGGGTATTTCAAGATCCTGGAACGATCACACTGCAAAAAAGTTGGTCATTTTTTTTGGTATAATCTGGTTGGGCAAACTGTTTTACTTATTTGTTGGTCAAGGCTTGCTCAATAATATAGGTTTTCCCAGTTAGTTTAACACTTTTTTCATTATATTTCATATCTCGTTAAGTTAGAATTCGTCCCCAAAATCTGACTTACGCATTTTGTTAGATAAATTTCGTCAATGAGCATTATATTTCAAAGTATGACCATTTAATTTAATTTATTGGTCATTTCTTTTCGTCAAGGAAGGATTGAATTCGTATCACCTGATGGGTAGCGGGTCTATGCACAAATATAATTCGTCTTTGTTCATTATTTTTAATACTTTTATCACATATATTCGTCAGGTGTTAGAAGAATAGGCCTACATATCATTGCAGGTTAGATTAGAACCACCGAAATGTGTTCGTTTGCCTTGTTGGTGATATAAATCATATGAAATAAAAGAAAAAAAGAACGAACGAACAAGAAAGAAAAAAATAAATATATATATATAAAACGTATAGGCCTATAGCTGGATTTTACATGCTTCTAGGCAGGACGTTCCACATGGGACGAAATAAAGTGAACTGAATATGAAACTATTTGATCAAAGACGAAATAAATGTATACATTAGTAGGTTACCGCTGTATCAGACGAAATGGAAGTGTGTTAGGACGAAATAAAATGAACATTAATTGAAATTCATTGCGCAAAATATGAATATACTTGACCAAAGACGAAATTTACTTTAACAAATGCAACCTTCAAAATTTTAGGACGAATTCAAACTTAACGAGATATGAAATATAATGAAAAAAGTGTTAAACTAACTGGGAAAACCTATAGTTAAATGTAAATTCATATTGGGCAAACTCTTATTTTGACCATTTATTTTACTGCGAGAGGAGTAAAGTTGGTTAAGTTTATTTTATTTATGACTGTTGAGCAAAATAAATCACATCAGTTGGGCAACTTTGTGGTAAAATTGCTGTGTAAAAGATGTTAATATGTTGAGCAAAGTTTTCGATCATGCGCACTGCTGTCTTTTCATTGAACAACAGTTGGGCAACTTTCGCGCGGTTCAGTTCTGGAAAACACATTTTCGATCTTTTCGTAAAATGGCCGATGACACAGTGGCAGGGTTGCTTGACGAGTGGGGCTGTCCGGTACTAATTGACACCTTTAAAGGCGAGTTTTCTCTAAATTAAGTACAAATACATACGTTATTATACGGTGTTGCTTGCCTCATTTCATTCTGACCGCTGTGTAAGAAAAAATAATGAGAAATTTAGTGAAGTTGTTTACCAGCCATGCATGCATGCTAATTGCTATACATGTAGGGCCTATAGCAGTTAAGCTTACGTAAGCTTATCTCGTTCTTCAAGTTCAGCCTCTGGTTCTGGTTCGGTTAAGTCGACGTTGGTCATTTTTTGATTATAAAAACGTATGTATTTGTACATGTACTTACTTTAGAGAAAACTCACCTTTAAAGGTGTCAATTAGTACCGGACAGCCCCACTCGTCAAGCAACCCTGCCACTGTGTCATCGGCCAAAAAAACCCAACATATGAACCAGTAATGTGTAAAAATGCCCAATAGTTTCATCAAATTTTGTCCAACAATTGGTAAAATCAACTATGTTGGTTAGTTATTTTGCCCAACAGTTTCATCAAATATTGCCCAACAATTAGTGAAAAATGTTTACCCAACTATGTTGGGCGAATATTTTGCTTAACAGTCTAGCAAAAAATAATAATAATCAATTTTGAGAATGTAATACCTACACTCTAAGAAATTAAAGAACCCTTTTTTGACCTCTATTTAGAACCCTAAATGGTTCTTGAGTAAAACCAAAATTGGGTCTTCAGACACCTTACAGAACCATTTTTGGTTTCTTTAGAACCTTTATTGGTTCTCCAAATGGTTCTCAAATTGTCAAGCACCTTTTTCGAAGGTTCAAGAGATAGGTTCCTCATAGAACCTTCAAAAAAGGTTCTTTCAAAATTAAAAACCCTTTTGAGAACCTTTTATGGTTCTATAATGACTAAAAATGGTTCTGCAAGGTGTCTGAAGAGCCATTTTTGGTTCCATTCAAGAACCATTGAGGGTTCTAAATAGAGGACAGATTTAGAACCTTTTTTCTGAGAGTGTATGGATTATAATCTTGCGCTTCTCTGGCAGTTCCCTTCATAGCTCAATCGATAAGAGCACTGTCTAGGAATTCAAAGGTTGCTGGTTCGAATCTGCTTAGAATAACTTTTTTTTAAAATAAACCAACACACAAGTCAAAACGAGGGCGTCTTGAAAATAATTCCTCTCTAAAGGATGTGGTCTGAAAAGATACTTAAAGCAATAATATGTGATATTTTTCAAATTTTTACACATATTATTAGTTTCTCTTTTATAATGAAGTTTGACTTATCGGCAAAGTTTTTCCTGGACTATTTTGACTGTATTTTATGTTAAAACATCACAGAACTTTACTAAATCATAAAAGTAATCTGCTTCTAATTTAAGGAGTTTTTCAACATATTTGTCTCGATTTTCATTATAAAGCATTCTAATACTAGTGTTCACTTGTGTACAGTTGCAATCATAGCCGGAAACACTTTAAACTGCACTAACGATAGGATTATATTTACACACAAAAAACACTCAGAAAATAAGTTGTCGGGTGCAGGCACCGACAGGTTATTTCAACCTATTCAAACCATGATTTTGAAGTAGGAATTGTATTGCTCTGTAACTTGGAAAATATTTATGATTATATGATCAGAAATGCAAATCTGTGTGAAAATCTGCTTTCAAAATAAAAATCAAAGCTAGCATAATATGACTTTAAACGCAACACTTCCATTAGTCGCACAAACTCACTATTTCATCTAAAAATCATATACACACACTGAACTTAAACCAAAACCTCCACATATTGAAGAAATATTTTGAACATTTAAAGTAAAGGTAACATTTCCCTTCATTTCTTTATATTTTTACAAACCATCTCACCAAGGAAATAAGCCTGGCCTTGAATACTTTCCACTTAGCAGGCGTCTGCAGACGACATTAAAAAATTTTCACAAAATGTTTCAAAAATGTCAAAATTGTTAACTATATTCAGAATCACCATGAGAAATGCATTAAAATAAGTACAGACATGCCTAGTATTGGTTCTGTAATTCTTGAGATAAGACTTAGAAATTTGGAAAAGGTTTCTGAAAAATCTGTTTTGCATAAATGGTGAAACCAATAGCCTGCATGGAAAGTGTTAAGATCTGGGTTAAGATACCTCATGACATGATGCATCACATTTTTAAAACAAATTGAATGTCACACACTTCCAAAATCAGTTGCACACAATCACCATTTCATCACAATCCTGTACCCAATTCTCCCATCACATCAATCACATGATACCTAACACACCAACCTACAGGCTGTATCAAAAAGATTTGTACCGTTGTCTGATCAGTTTTTCAGAATTTCTTTTGATATGTTACGAACCATTTAGACCATTTTGCTTCTATATGCAAAATTATTGAAGTTTCATCTTTTCTAAGAATTTTGATTTACGACAATCGAACATTTTTTTCAGAATTTACAAGCTTTTAAAGGAATATTGGTGTTTTTATCATTTTCATCGAAACGTTAGATCTGAAGCGCACAATTCAAAGTTCCTCCTGACTGCACTCATATATGTGACCATCCACCACAAAGGGGCTGCAGAGGGCCCACTTGGACTTTTTAGTATTATTATATTTCCTTAAAGGGCACATTGTAAGCATTAAAATGATACCAAGATCACTGTTTTCTGATACTTAGAACTGGAGTTATAATTTTTTGAACTGCGAGAACTTGAAATATCAACTTTAGAGAAAATCCACTTTAAAGTTCATGTAATTGAAATACCTGTTTTTAAAATAGGCAAATACACATTTTCTTTGCAACAGGTATGTTAACATACTTTAATCTTCATCAAACTTGGTACAAATCATAATGATGTTGATATTATTCATAATTAATCATTTAACAATATTTTTTTGCATAGTTTGCATAATTAATTAGGCAGAAATTAACGAGATTCTTACACATAGGCCTACCTTTAAAACTGAAATGTCTATTTTCCATTGAATTCTTTAAATTATGTCTTCCATAATAAGTATTGGTAATAATACTTGTATGTCATAAAGCTATCTAATCAAATTATCAAATGAACATTCCATACAATTAGGCTAATCAATTTACATAAATTAATGATTTTATTAATTAATTAATTAATAAACAACATTAAGAGGCAACCAAGATGTGTGCTCCGCTTATTCTATACTAAAACATAGTTACTTTTCTTGTACATGATTGAGTCCTGATTTATTTGTATCATTCAACGCTTTCGCGATACTTTTCTGTCCTTCTACACTATGGATCCTACGCCGTTTCGATCTTTCTATACACATCGTGACATGATGGAGTAAGCTTACTACAAATAAATATTTTCAGACTGCCGCGAAAATATTTTGTATAGGCAGTATAAGATAAATCGCATTATGAGTAGATTCGTAACATTTTCCCCCACTATAGAAAATAAAATAAAAAGGAAATTGCTTTAAAAGCCGTTTTAACCAGTGCTTTAATAGCGTGTCGTAGTAATCCAAATTATTATAGTAATGGAACAGCTGTTTTTGAGACGCCCGTGTTTACCTGCATTTGCGCATGCTCAGTTAAACAGGTGGTACGATTCCCCCAATCGGAGCCCTGTTTTTAGTCGCGTTGGCATGCTAGGTTTACCATCGCTTACAGCCCAGAGGCCCTTCTTACTAGCCTTCCCATTGGACCAATACTGTTTTGCTAGCCTCAAATCTGCTAAATTTAGAAAGGTCATGCCCTTAGCTTTCTAAAAATACCAAACACACCGGGGTCACATTGAACAACTTGCATGTACAATCCTCGATGATCTGTTGAAAATTTACACACTAAAAGCATCTTTCAATGTTTTATCACACATTTTGGGATTATTTGAGGGGCACCAGGTCCACAAAAATGTCTGATTTAACACATTTTGGAGTCAATGTTAGTCCAGGGGTTTTACGGAGTGATTTAAAAGGGTATTTATAATCAGTTTCTTGTAAAATCTCAAAATCACCAATGTACAAGTTACGTGCACATTTTTGGCTATACACTGAAATCATAATCTGCGACTCTGCAGCCCATTCGTTGTGGACGGTCACATATTCACTACTTATAAAGAGTTTGTGCAGTGAACCTATTAAATTTGAGTTGCTGCGAGTAAACCATCATTACGTCGATCTTCATTTGAATGACAATAGCGGTCAGAAACAACAGCCAATTATCTTCAGATTATCAGATCAATAAGTTGACATAATTCCCTATTTATTAAAATAAAAAATATTGTATTTATCAGAGATTTTATATTTTTAATGCTTTTTTTGAAAATGGAACATATCAGAGTACAAATCATTTTGATACAGCCTGTACCATCACACAAACACACAGACACAAGACTTGATCCACTTACGCGTGTGATAAGTCCCATCCAAAACGCCATTTCTGCGTCATCAGTTTCGACGTCCCGGCCTAGCATACGTTTAACCATTATAACCCCGGCTTTTTAAAGACTGGTTCGCAACATCTTTCTCTCTCTATGAATTCAATTTGTGCCGATGCATATAGTCCTTGCATGCATCATGCATCTCAGTCCCAACCTCCCTGCCTGCCTGGCATAATGCTATTACCCATTAACCCGCCGCAAGCTTGTCGGCAACTGTAATCTCTAGCTCTGCGATATTTACAATTTACAAATTTACGATAAATTTCCGAAATGCGTCTTAAAACCTACATATTTTGTACCGGCATGAAAAATGCATCAAAATAAGTACAAACAAGCCTAGTCTTGGGCCAGTATTTCTCGATATACACACCAAATATCAAGTATATTTTGAATCTGGCATGGCAAACTTAACACTTTCCATCTGTTTTACCATATATACAAAACAGATTTTGTATTCAGAATCCTTTCCCAACTTTCAAAGTCTTATCTCAAGAATTACTGAACTAAAACTAGGCATGTATGTACTTATTGTAATGCATTTGTCATGGTGATTCCAATTATGGTGATGAAATTCAACAATTCGGACATTTTTGAAACATTTCCTGACATTTTGGAACTGTCATCAGCAGACGACTGCCGCATGGAAAGCGTTAAAGCATGCAAAGCCATTTTTGTGGCCGCTATGAATACCCCTGTGGTACATAAGGAATACAATCTTAAGTGGATAATACAATGTGAAATACCTGCAAGAGGAGTATTCTATTACCTCCCATGGAATCGCATTACCTCTCATTGAATTCAATTGGAATATCAAAAATACTGTAAAAGTGGTCATTTTTTCGTGCGATTAAATGTTCACGCTTTGCTGATTTTCCAGCCATTTTGCTTGTTTTTAAATTCACGATTTGAAAAGCTCATTACATAGACCTATACATAAAATAGCTATACTTGCGTGTTTTTATTTTCGCGATAGCTGCTTGGGGCGTGGAAAGCACAAAAATGTAGCACGAAAATATCCACAATTGTATACTGCACACAAATTTATTTTCTTATAATAAGATGGATATTTTGTAACTATTGGAAAATATTTCATGATAATCTCTGTTCCAAATTTAGGCATGTTTAAATGTATTTTTCAATTAACATTTTGTTTCTGGATTTGTTTCTATTTTGTTAATGATATAAATTCAATAATTCTAGTTTTTTTACATAAGCTAAATAAATTCAACGCTAATTTGTACCAACACAAAAAAACACACACATCACCTATATCGCTCAAATAATGTAACAAACCAACAACATTCTAATGCTAACTCTGACAATAAAATCATTTGTCCCCTTTTTTTCAGTTTCATTTTCATTTCCAAGACAAATTTTAGAAACATTTTGGGAAAATTGTGAATTTTGTTGAATATTTTGAAAATTTGTGAAAATGTGTTGAAAATGTGTTTGAAAGTGAAATTTGTGTATTTGTTTTGAACACCTTGAAATGTTTGATTTATTTGAAAATTCATCATATTTGGAAGAAAAAAATGGCAGATCGACTGACCCTACCTTAGAGGTTTGCTTGCCCATAGAACAAGGTGGATTTATTGTCGCCTATGTAGGTAAGATGTCATGGAAATGTGCCGCCAAACAGGGTCCATTTTTTACGCGTTGTTTGGGTGGATCTACGGTGTGGATCTTAATTGTCTTAAGATTTGCGTGTTGCTAGTGGTTTATAGGTTTTTTTCCAAAAAATTGGCAACCTTGGAGAATCAATGCTTATAATGTTTTTGAAATTTGCATTTTCAAAAAAAAAATTGGCAACATTTTTCAAAAACGAGGGAAACTTAATAGTATTTACAAAACCAAAAGGGCTAAGATATTTTATAATACTCACTAAAACCACAGGGCAAAAGAGTTATATATACGGTCTAGGATGTCAAATATTACTTCAAAGCAACAAGCTACTTCAATACGGAAAAGAATTTCACATAATTTGCAATAAACGGCCAGGCAGAGTGAAGCCGGTAACTTGATATAACTCTACTATCGTCGGTTAGCCCTTTGAGTACTGCTACTCTCTTGGCAGGCAAAAACAGAAATAATTTAAGGAAATTGAATATATGTTTATGTTTTTAAACTGTTTGTAAATGCCAGGTGGCAAGGGGGCAGAGTGCCCCCCCCCCCCCCCCCCCCCCCCGAAAAAAATTGACCCGGAAAATCGGGAAGGCTAAGGAAGGGAAAGAAAGGGAGAAGAGAAGACAACAATGGAAGGAAAGGGAAAATGGAAAGAAAAGGGACAGAAATTAGTTTGAAAATTGCAGTTTTTCATGCCGGTATGGGGACGCAACTCGACGGCAAATCAAAAAGTTACCGTGATAAGCCTTGCTACACTAATTTTGATGATCTTTCAAATGTTGATGATTTAACATTAAAAAAAAGACAAATGTTGATCAAATTGTTTCATTCTAAATATATTCTCAAATTTGAAGATCATTAGTTGAGATAGTGAATAATGTGTTTATAACTTTTTGTAAAATGTAACCACAATTTTGGATGATCTTTCAAATTTTGATAATAATTAAACAAATTAAAAAAAATATTGATCAAATTGTTTCATTCTAAATATATTCTCAAATTTGAAGATCATGGGTTGATAAAGGGTGAACAATGTTGAATATTTCAAACTTTTTGTAAATGTTCAACCACAATTTTGATGATCTTTCAAATGTTGATAATTTAAAATTAAAAAAATGTTGATCAAATTGTTGAGTTGATATAGTGAATGTTTAATGTTTTAAACTTTTTGTAAATGTTCAATCACAATTTTGATGATCTTTTAAATGTTGATAATCAAAAAAACAAAAAACGATTATTGATCAAATTGTTTCATTCTAAATATATTCTCAAATTTGAAGATCATGGGTTGATAAGGTGAAAAATGTTTAATGTGTCTTTTTTGAACATCTACAAAAAGTTAAAACTTTTTGTAGATGTTCAACCAAAATGTTGATGATCTCTCAAAATAAAAAAATCTTGATAATTAAAAAAGAAGAAAAAAAAAGAGAAAATTGTTGATCAAATTTTTCATTCTAAAATTTGAAGAACATGGTGACAAGAAACGGATCTCTCAGGTTGGCCCTGACCCCCCCCCCCCAAAAAAAAAACACCCACCACCTGGATCTCTCAGGTTGGGACCCCACCCCCCCCATAAAAAGAACATAACATGTTTTTAATCTGTAAATGTTGCCATGTTTTAAAAAGCCCAAAACAATTTAGAGTCTGTATTAATTTGCATGTGAACATTTTTTCGCAACAATCTCTTTAAAAAATGGGTCGGTCGTACCCATAGAACAAGGTGGTTTTTTCATCACCTAAGGCCCGTAGAAACAGACTTGTTTTATCTTCATTACCTTCGCAAGGAATGAGTACATAACGAGAACATTTTGCACAATATGTGAGCGGCGCGTGCTCTTGCATATTTGTTTCTGTATCAAACATAATGACACACGGTTCATGCACTATATGTGGTTGTTGATTTTCAAGTTCGTGTAGCAGTGTGACGCATTTGCAGTCATTTTTGTTCTTCAAATTTGTTCAATTTGATTTGCTCAAATATGCAATGAACATGAAATTGTGATATACGAGGGTCATTCAATAAGTTCTACCCCCTTCCTCATAACTTTGCTATTATACAAACCAGACGACTGCCGCGAGGAAAGCGTTAAATCATTCAAAGCCATTTTTGTAGCCGCTATGAATACCCCTGTGGTACATGAGGAATACAATCTTAAGTGGATAATACAATGTGAAATACCTGCAAGAGGAGGATTCTATTACCTCCCATGGAATCGCATTACCTCTCATTGAATTCAATTGGAATATCAAAAATACTGTAAAATTGGGTAATTTTCGCGCGATTAAATGTTCACGCTTTGCTGATTTCCCAGTCGTTTCGCTTGTTTTTAAATTCACGATTTGAAAACTCATATACTTAGACTTATACACAAAATAACTATATTTGCGTGTTTTTATTTTCGCGATAGCTGTTGGAGCGCGGAAAGCACGAAAATTAATGTAGCACGAAAATGTCCACAGCTACAGTACCGGATACTAATGTATTCGCTTATAATAAGATGGATATTTTGTAACTATTGGAAAATATTTCATGATAATCCCTGTTCCAAATGTAGGCATGTTTAAATGTATTTTTCAATTGACATTTTATAGCAGATCGACTGACCCTACCTGCGACTGCTTGACCGTACATGTAGAACAATGTGCATTTTGTCTTCGCCTTAGTGGGTAAGATGTCATGGAAATGGGCCGCCAAACTGGGTCCATTTTTCACGCTTAAGATATGCGTCTTGCTAGGGGTTTGTGTTTTTTCAAACAAATTGGCAACCTTGGAGAATCAATGCTTATAATTTCTTGAAATTTGCTTTTTCAAAAAAGAAAAATTGGCAACATTTTTCAAAATGAGGGAAACTTAATTAATGCTATTTACTAAACAAAAAGATTTTTATAATACTCACTAAAACCACACGCCAAAAGAGTTACCTATACGGTCTAGGATGTCAAATATTACTTCAAAGCAACAAGCTACTTCAATACGGAAAAGAATTTCACATAATTTGCAATAAACGGTCAGGTAGAGTGAAGCCGGTAACTTGATATAACTCTCCTATCGTCGGTTAGCCCTTTGAGTACTGCTACTGACTCTTGGCATGCAAAAACAGAAATAATTTAAGGAAATTGAATATATGTTTATGTTTTTAAATGTTCAACCCAGTAGTGTAGCCGGGGGGCAAGGGGAGGGGCAGAGTGCCCCCCCCCCCCCCCCTCCTGAAAAAAATTGACTGGGAAAATCGGGAAGGCGAAAGGAAGGAAAAAAGGGAGAAGAGAAGACAAAAATGGAAGGAAAGGGAAAAGGGAAAGAAAAGGGATAGAAATTAGTTGGAAAATTGCAGTTTTCACGCCGGTATGGGGACGCAACACCTCTAACCCCCCCCCCCCCCCCCCCCCCCCCCCGCCGCATTTTCTTACTCGACGCCAAATCAAAAAGTTACCGTGAAAAGCCTGGCTACGCTAATTTTGATGATCTTTCAAATGTTGATAATTTAACATTAAAAAAAAAATTGTTGATCAAATTGTTTCATTCAAAATATATTCTCAAATTTGAAGATCATTAGTTGAGATAGTGAATAATGTGTTTATGTTTTTAAACCCTTTTGTAAAGTAACCACAATTTTGATGATCTTTCACATTTTGACAATAATTTTTTTTCAAAAGACAAATATTGATCAATTTGTTTCATTCTAAATATATTCTCAAATTTGAAGATCATGAGTTGAGATAGGGAATAATGTTTTATGTTTTTAAACTTTTTGTAAATGTTCAACCACAATTTTGATGATCTTTCAAATGTTGATGATAAAAAAATAAAAAAAGACAAATGTTGATCAAATTGTTTCATTCTAAATATATTCTCAAATTGAAGATCATGGGTTGATAAGGTGAACAATGTTTAATGTTTCTTGACTTTTTGTAGATGTTCAACCAAAATGTAGATGATCTCTCCGAAAAGAAAAAAAAATCTTGATATTTAAAAAAAAGAAAAAAAGAAGAGAAAATTGTTGATCAAATTTTTCATTCTAAAATTTGAAGATCATGGTGACAAGAAACGGATCTCTCAGGTTGCCCCCCCCCCCCTAAAAAAACGGATCTCTCAGGTTGGAACCAGGCCTCATATTTCGTCATTTTAGGGGCACGGCCACTTTGGCCTTAAGAATATACCATTTCGAAGGGCACCGAGGCCATGTTATGGGGCACCAAGGCCAAACCAAGATTTGAATCAAAGGCATCAAGGCCATTTTATGTTTACGTTATTTGTTATACCCTAATTTTACATGTAAACCTCACTAGGACTTTTAATATATAAATACATTACCGTGACTACAGTCGTTTTAGTTTGTCAATCAACATATTTTAATACCATAAATACAAATCTGGGAAACCATGCACCGTGACCTAAGGATGAGCCTTTCTCCTCCCTAACCATCTGAACCTGGAGGGGTCTGTGAACCCCATTGACAGTCAATCAACTCTTGAATACCATGTGCTGAGGCTAAGGGAACTTTGCCATCTAGACAACAACACAGGCCAAAGGTTGATGACCTCCAAGCAGAGGTGGGTGTGTGCAAGCACAGGAGATGTTAGACTCTCAATCCAATTTGTTTCCAAGTAATTTTTTCAAGTTATCTTTTTCAAGTTATTTATTTATTTAAAGTTATTTATTTATTTATTATTCATTTAAATTTATTTTATCTAAATTTATTTATTTAAAGTTATTTATTTAAAGTTAGTTCCATCAAACTTGGAAAACCTAGTCAAATCTAGTCATCTCGTCCGGTACCGTTTGAGCCATGGGGCCTCACTCAGACGGTGCTGCTGTTCATGTAGGGAATTATACCAAACACCAAACATTTTCGTGAAAAATAATTTGTATTTTCAATGCAGATTTTATCTTCATTTGCAACTTTTGGAATTGTCAAACCCACACATATTATTCAGAATAGCAGTCTACCTAAAACACGCGGACATATTTTGGTTAAATTACCTATAATTATGTACACAAAAATTGTTTAGTGATTTGTTGGCATCGAATTCGACGTTGTTTACAGTGCGTGTGTTCCGATATAGCTACATTGCTATGCCTTTTTTATGGCATGTTTACATGCTAAAATGTTCTCGGAAATGGTCGGGATAGGAATAGAATACATATTTAATCATAGAGTAAAACATGTTAGTTGTATTTGGAATAATTGATCAGAGTTAAGTATATCGGAACACCCGACCGGGAGCCAAAAGGGCACACGGCCTCTGTTAAAAATAGGGCACGGCCATTATGGCCGTGATTTTTTTACTTAGCCGAGGGCATCGCGGCCAAATGCGAGGGCATCGCGGCAATGGCCGCGATGTAATTTGAGCCCTGGTTGGGACCCCACCAGGGGTGTGCCAGTGAGCTTGCCGATCGGGTCCACTTTTAAATGAAAATTTGGTCAGCATAGAACTGGTGGCGCTATACTGATCAGGCGTGATTGTAGCAGACGACACGACGCTGGCCACGCGTTTCTCAGACGACCCAATATATGTCAATGGGAGTGCACTATTTTGAATTATTTTTAACAGTCATCGCCCGGTTAACGATGACAATTCTTCTAATTATGATGAATTTGTCAAAATGATAAGATTAACATTCGCGATTACGTGTATATTCACCTTATTCATTACGTATTCAACATTTAGGTTTCGCGTGGCCACCGTCGTCTGTGTAATCCACAACGCCCTCAAACCTATGCTGACCAAATATTACGTTAAACCTGGTTAAACACTGTTAAACGCGTTCAACGCCGGTCACCGACACATTCCGATTTCCGATGATTACCATAATTTATGTAATTTATGCAAACGGCCCCGTTTTCGCTACGTGTGTTAGTATAGGACTTTCCTATCCCAAAATTAATAGTATCCCTGACCCCACCCCATAAAAAAAGAACATAACATTTTTTAATCTGTAAACATGTTGCCATGTTTTAAAAAGCCCAAAACAATTTAGAGTTTGTATTAATTTGCATGTGAACATTTTTTCGCAACAATCTTTTTAAATGGGTCGGTCGTACCCATAGAACAAGGTGGTTTTTTCATCACCTAAGGCCCGTAGAAACAGACTTGTTTTATCTTCATTACCTTCGCAAGGAATGAGTACATAACGAGAACATTTTGCACAATATGTGAGCGGCGCGTGCTCTTGCATATTTGTTTCTGTATCAAACATAATGACACACGGTTCATGCACTATATGTGGTTGTTGATTTTCATGTTCGTGTAGCAGTGTGACGCATTTGCAGTCATTTTTGTTCTTCAAATTTGTTCAATTTGATTTGCTCAAATATGCAATGAACATGAAATTGTGATATACGAGGGTCATTCAATAAGTTCTACCTCCTTCCTCATAACTTTGCTATTATACAAACCAGTCGTATGAAATATTCCACAATTGAAGCTTTGAATCCCACCAAAAAATCATAGTAGATTGGTCTGAATACTCAATTTACTTTTCTGGATATGCAGTAAAAACCATTTAGTGCGCCGAAAACGGATAAAAAACAGCCAAATATCTCCAAGTGCTATTCATTTGGCCAATTCTAGACAAAATGTACCTATCGGTCAATCACAATCGTTCTAAGATACAAATATCTCTTGAACAGACTTTAAACAATACAAGTGACTGATTTCTTGGCGGAAAATGCCCTCTAATTAGCCAGAACCAGACCAGGACAGCCATCAATTTTAACCCTACCCTAGAGAACCGCTGCAAAAGTCATATTTGCTTTTCATAGGAACTAAGAGATCTTCATTATACAGGACTACCTGATTAACTATTCCAAATGTTGCATATAAGGAAAACTGATAAGGCCAACAAAAAAATGTTTGTTTGTCCACGTCCGACCGACCGTGTACCTTGGTGCCGACCGTATTATTTTTTATTTTCTATTATTTTTTTAAAACAACTTTTTGAGCAATTTAAATGGCCAAACGGACCGTTTTATTCCTGATTTCGTACACTATAATGAATCTGGTCTTTATAAACACCATCCCCAATGCGCAGAACCTGCTTAATTGGAGTATAAGGATCCAGATCCAGATCCAGATCCAGAAATATCAAAATAATTCATACTGAATAACAACGCCATCGGGAATGCCAGTCGTATATTGGTATTTATAAAAAAACACCATGTTTTTCAGAGAGCGCAGTTGGTCGGTCAATCAGAGCCTCAGAGGCTTAATCCACATCTGTGGAACTATGGGGAACTGTGCCTTTCGAGCTGAGTTGCGAGCACATGTTATTGGCATTACGTCACTCGTATCGTTCTGGAAAATGTAAGCAAAATTTGTGATTGGACAAATTGTCACACGCATGCGTAAGGATAATTTTCGTAGCAATACGTCATTCGTATCAGGTTTCGGAAGAGGCCGAAGGGGAAATCGAATAAAGCCGAAACACGATGTGTCACACGCATGCGTAAGGACGATTTTCATCAATTAAAAGATGGCGACCGTATCGGCCAGCTTAACTTCGGAATTTGTTCAATTTAGTCTTCATTTAACGTTTTTAAATGACTTTTTCAGCCAATTTTCCAAGTTATTTATTGGTGGGGTACATCATTGATATGAATATTTCCCCCGTTCCCGATCTGATCAGGTTTTATCTGACGTTTTTGATTGGCGACGATAGTTGCAGAATTCGGAAACCAATTATATGTTATCGATAATATATCGACATGTCGAAGTTTTCTTTTACGACATATCGATACAAAATTTTGTATCTATAACAGCACTACTTTCACGTATATATTTCTAACATAACTTCAACACTACACTGTAAAAAGAAACGTTTATATTTCTGATAACACTTAATAAACACTTAAACACGTTTATTTTTTGTGTTTTACGTGTAAAGGTATAGGAGGCATTTCTACGATAAACGTTTGCATAAACACTACAACACGTTTATAGAGGTATTTTTTGTATAATTATTAACACCCCAACATGTTTATATTGCTGATATAAACATGTTGGTGTGTTAATAAATATTACACAATTACCTCTATAAACGTGTTGTAGTGTTTATGCAAACGTTTATCGTAGAAATGCCTCCTATACCTTTACACGTAAAACACAAAAATAAACGTGTTTAAGTGTTTATTAAGTGTTATCAGAAATATAAACGTTTCTTTTTACAGTGTATGTTGTTTCACTTTCTGCAAATTTTCAATCATAAAAAATGGCGGCGACCGACATGACAACATGTTCATTTGGTTAGTTGAACAGTAATTGTAGTAGGCCTAAGTATTAAAGTACAATTCTAACAAACTCATGAATACTATCAAAGTGATGTGTTTTGTGTTTGGACGACTTCAATTCACAGTATCCATGCCGAATTTATATTCCCAAACACAATTCAAAAAAAAGAAAAAGAAAAAAAAGAAAGAATATCCGACCTACCGACCCTACCTTTTTCGGACCCTCTATGGACAAACAAACAAACAAAATTTGTTGGCCTAACGGTACTCATGTTAAGATTTAACATTCAAGGCATCACTGTGGCTTGACTTGTAACAACGAACATTTTACTGAATATCAGTATTCCACTATAGGCGTATCAGTACATTCGAGTTGATATTATACTATTTGCAAGCTACAAAGGTATAATATTGCCTACAACCTGATTTATACATGATAGTATAGCATTGTATTCAGAAATCATCCATTGTTTTCTATTTTCAGTATTTAAATCAGGCGGTTAGGCCTATACCTAATCAAACGAAAAAACATGTATTTATCTTTGGGGTAATTTTCCGTGTCCGTTGTCCAAAAATCTCTCTCTGGCTTTGATTGCATCATGACAAAAGTGAAATAGGTATCAATTAGCGTTTACTATAAATGTGTAGCTATGATTCAGAGCTATAATCATGACCATGACAAATGTCATGAGGCTGACATTCATATTGGCGATGTTATGAGTGAGGAGGTAGAACTTATTGAATGACCCTCGTAGTTCAGTCAGTTCCAAATTGGGGGGGGGGGGTAGCGGTAAGGGCGGCGGAAGAATGTTAACGGTTGGCCAGCCACATAGCCAAATAAAAATAAAAACACTACTCTCACATCCTAACTATTGGGAAAAAGGAGGATGAAGGCACCCAGCATGGCATTGCCTGATTAGTTTTCTCCATCGCCAGCCCTAAATTATGGAACACTCTCCCAATGGACATAGACCAGGCAGGTTCAGTTCAGGAGTTCAAGTCGCGACTTAAGACCTACTTATTTAACTTGGAAATCTAATTGATGTGTATTTGTTTTATGATCTTTCATTTCATAATGCGCTCTATAAATGTGTGTCATTATTATAGGTTTTCCAAGTTAGTTTAACACTTTTTTCATTATATTTCATATCTCGTTAAGTTAGAATTCGTCCCCAAAATCTGACTTACGCATTTTGTTAGATAAATTTCGTCAATGAGCATTATATTTCAAATTATGACCATTTCATTTAATTTATTGGTCATTTCTTTTCGTCAAGGAAGGATTGAATTCGTATCACCTGATGGGTAGCGGGTCTATGCACAAATATAATTCGTCTTTGTTCATTATTTTTAATACTTTTATCACATATATTCGTCAGGTGTTAGAAGAATAGGCCTACATATCATTGCAGGTTAGATTAGAACCACCGACATGTGTTCGTTTGCCTTGTTGGTGATATAAATCATATGAAATAAAAGAAAAAAAGAACGAACGAACAAGAAAGAAAAAAATAAATACATATATATATAAAACGTATAGGCCTATATAGCTGGATTTTACATGCTTCTAGGCAGGACGTTCCACATGGGACGAAATAAAGTGAACTGAATATGAAACTATTTGATCAAAGACGAAATAAATGTATACATTAGTAGGTTACCGCTGTATCAGACGAAATGGAAGTGTGTTAGGACGAAATAAAATGAACATTAAATGAAATTCATTGCGCAAAATATGAATATACTTGACCAAAGACGAAATTTACTTTAACAAATGCAACCTTCAAAATTTTAGGACGAATTCAAACTTAACGAGATATGAAATATAATGAAAAAAGTGTTAAACTAACTGGGAAAACCTATATTATTATTATTAGTTGCCTTTAACTTGAAGAAGACAAGGCATTTGTAAAATGTTTTGGTTCGGGGGGGGTGGTTAACACAAAACCTGCTTTAAAATGCTAATTTGACTAAAGTAAATATATTACCAAGATTTCAGCTTTTTAAATAGTTTAACAACAACAAAATTGGCGATTTTGATACCCTTAGCATGTGACCGTGCGGGCCTGTGTTATGATTGAAAAAAGCATGGGCCTAATTCATATTTTTGTTCACATGGATGATCACAACAACATTATACCTGACTGCCCCCACCCCCACCCCTCTGGGAGTTTGCGTCACACTAAATGGGCATTTAGAAAATGACATGCCAGTACTCAGACCAATTCATTATGAATTTGTAGCTGAGATTCAAAGCTACAATAGTGAGAAAACCTCAAAAAGACTGGCTTATATTTTAGCAAAGTTTATATGAGGTAGAACTTATTGAAACCCTTATTTGTTACACATCCCAAATCAATGAAATTATCCTGCCATAAGGCGACGAGAGAAAAAACACCCTGTTTTGCGGGCCCGACTGGCCCATTTAATTGTTGTTGTATTAAATGTTTTTTGAAAATGTTTTGATAAGGCTATATTAAAAAATAATTTGTCTCAAAGCTCCCGCGCACGTTAGATTATTGATGCGCATTAGAAGAAAAAAATCTTTAAAAAATTTTAAATTTTTTTCTTAAAAAAAAACCCAAAAAATCCCAAAATGTCACTGATTTTCAGATTTTCATTGATCACATCATTTTAAATACAAAAGGTCACTTTTACAAGGATTTCAATATTTTATATTTAATTTTTTTAATTTTATTTTAAAAAAATGCATTCCGCACTAGGTTTTGAAAAACTGAAGAGCTTTGAGACAAAAGATGTTTTTAATATAGCCTTATTGTCAAATCTTTATTTTTTTATTTATCATTTTTATTTTTTTGAACAAGCTTGAAATGCTTTGAATTTTTGTTTTGAAATTCACCAAAATTATCATGAAAATAGCGGGCTACCCTACCTGAGAAGTTCCATTTGCCTGTAGTAGAACAGTGTTTTATTGTCGCCTATAATTAGAAATACATCAATCAACAAGTACAGTATTTTCAATCAGTGTTGAATATTATTTTCTTCTCCTTCTACTATGCTCTTTTCTCTCAGAGTAATGTTAATGGTTGTGAACGAGGCCCTCTAAAATGATCAAATTATATTTCAAAGAGTCACTATAGGTTGTATACCTGAATTGAATGAATTGAGGGTGGCTAATCATAAATGCAATTGTTTCGCTCACTGTCAAAGTTAAAAGTTTCGCAATACATTATTTTGTTACATATTTCTGAGGTAAGGCTGAATTAAGAATGCGCAAAAATGTTCATTTGTGTTTGTGGCTCTCAATGAAATCTGAAAATAGTGATTTTTTTGTAGTGCGAAAAAAAAAAATTGTGCAATTACCACTTTAACAGTTATGCAGGCAATGCTGTGATGAAATCGCTAGAGTATGCATAGATGTAACCCGGGAGGGGAGAGAGACAATCCACTACTACACTGAAAGTATATAGGACAACAATATAAGCGTAAGGGGTGTTTTATGAGTATCAGGGCGCATGACACACACAACGCATTGAGGTTCTAGAATCTACAAACTTACTACAAACAAATTTGAAGAACACAATTTTTAAAGGGCTATTCCATTTAACATCCCCAGGCCTGTCAGATGGGGGGGGGGGGGGGGCGACGGTGGCGATCGCCCCCCCCCCCCCCCCCCCTTTGATTTTTTTTTTTTTTTTTAATGTAAAAATTGCGTTTTTCTTAGTTTCAAATATCAATGATAGTAAAACTACTCATAAAACATTGACTATAGTGCTTTTTGGACTGCAAAATGTTGTGTCCGTGCGAAAAATTTTGACGTGCGCAATTTTTTGACTTCACCCCCCCCCCCCCCCCCCCCACTTACGTGAAATTCACGAGGTGACTGACTTGGAAAAAATTTGGGGCAACCTTTTACGAAAAAAACACCCTAGCTACGCCAAAAAATTGTGAAAACACCCCCATTGGGCAAAAGTGTCTGACGGGGATGATCCCTCCCTCCCTATGGAAACCCAATTTTCCCCACAGGGAGTGTGGGTTTCAAATGGGGTTACCTGCATGTGAGACTCCATTTGAAAACTACACTCCCTATGTGGAAAAAAATCAGGTCATGTCTTCTATAGGGGGTGAAATCAGCCCGGGGGGGGGGGGGGGGGTACTCGGATTTGGTTTGGTCGGGGTGTGCCGCTGGAGATTCAAAACCCATACCCATTTCTAAGGGTGATTTTTCACGAAAATAGACCTAATTTTGGCAACTTTTCGCGAAAATAGACCTAATTTCGGCACATTTTTGCGAAAATCGCGAAAACAGGACCCATGTCTAAGGATTTTTCACTGAAAAGCCTACCCATGGCTAAGGATGTCTCATGAAAAAACGACCCACTGGAGCGGCACATCCCCGTATGCCCTTACATACCGGGGAAATCAGGTCAAGTCTTCTATAGGGGGTGTATGGATTTCAGAAATAGCCCATTTGTATTAACAATTTGTCTTGTATGCTCTTTTAGACTGAGTATAGCACATCATCCCCCAAAAGGGTTGAACTCCCTATCCCTCTCTCCCTCCCCCTACACCTCCTGGCCTATCTGTAAATAATTATAAACTTAGGCCTTTCCAGTATCAAATTGCTTTCGTTGAATAATTATGCAAATTTGCAAAATTCAAATATTCCCATTCCAAAAGCTTTTCTCCTCTCATAACTGGAGACTCACCAACAACTCTGCATCCCTTAAGGTCCACCCTGACACCCTGAATTTTGCCAATACCCTTGTACACTCACAACATGTTGAACTGCTCTCCCCTTCCAGTCCCCCCCCCCCCCCCCCCCCCTCCTGTCCTATCTGTACATAATTCAACTTGGGCCTATACAGTATCAAATTGCTTCTGTTAAATAATTACATGCAAATTTGCAAAATTCCCATTGCAAAAGCTTTCTCCTCTCATATCTCAAGACTCACCATCAATCCTGCATCCCTTAACACTTTCCATGCGGCAGACGACGATCCAAAATTTTACAAAATGTTTCAAAAATTTCAACATTATTGAATTTCATTACAATATTTGGAATCACCATGAGAAATGCATTGAAATAAGTACAAACATGCCTATTGGTTCAGTAATCCTTGAGATAGACTTTGAAAGTTGGGAAAGGTTTCTGAAATCAATGTTTTGCAAATGGTAAAACTAATAACCGCGTGGAAAGTGTTACGGGCCACCCTGGATTTCGCCGATACCTGGTACACTCACACCATGTTGTTTTGAAAGTAAACCATGAACCGTCACTCTATACACAATCATCAAATTGCTGCGAACAGTTAGATGATCAATTCAAACATAGAGCGTGTCAAGACAGCTGCCTTTTGTGATAATATTGTCAAAAAAGTAGCATATTGTAGCCATTCCCAGGATGCATTGCTGCTGTTAGCTGGTCATAGTTTACTCAAAATTCATCTGTTCTTACCCCTAGATTTTGTCTTCCCCCCCCCCCCCCCACCCCCATTTCCCTCCTAAAATGTATGCATTGACATTTACTTTGACCCTTCCACTAATGAAAGGGGTCAAAATATTTTCACAGAGGGGTACATCCATTCTCGATAAACATATCAACAGTGCGACTCAAAATCTCAATTTGTGTTTCCTGTAGGTAACCAAGCATTTCACACATCTCATCATTAAAAGCACATCATTAATAAACACGGTGTCATTCAAAATATTAAATACTCAATAGGCTCATTGCTCACACGAAGCGAATAATGATGTTTCAGGTGTCTGTGCCCCTTCAGAAAAAAGCTTAACACTTACCACACGCCGATTAGTTACCATATACAAAACAAGATTTTTCAGAAACGCTTTTTACCTTTCAAGGTCTATCTCAAGAATTACTAAACAAATACTAGGCATGTTTGCATTTATTCTAATGCATTTATCATGACAATTCCAAATATGGTAATGACATTTGATAATGTTGAAATTGTTGAAACATTTTGTGAAATTTTGGATTGTCGTCTGCCGCGTGGTAAGTGTTAAAGAAAATCCTGAAAGATATATGCCCCACACATCAGGTCTACAGTGTGATCAGTTCCAAATTGGCGAGAAATACTTGGTTTTATCTCTCAGCGTGCAAAGGTAATCCAAGCGGACGCACGCAATTATAGGGCCATACGCACACAGTGTCACGCATATGATGTACAGTGTGCTTGTTGCCTTCATGTGCACCCGCGTCATTCTTTATTCATTCGCTGCTGTAATGAGGCTTCACCAATTTGGAAATGATCAAACTATAGCAAAAATATTTTATTTTTAAAAGATACTTACATTTAACAGCCAGATAATTTCCCTCAGTGATTGCCATCAACACATCACACACATGCAACTGCAAGACAAAATAACAACAATCATAATATCAATCTCAGTGACTGTGACAGATCAGATCATACACAAACCGTAGGTATAAGGAGCGTTCCGATGAGGGACACTAAACTCTGGGTTAGCTTCAAATTCGCTAACCTAGAGGTTAAACTCAAACTCTTGGTTAACGGCCTTGTGAATCGTTCATGGTTTACTAACCCCGAGTATAAAGCTGGAATGTTAACCCTAAAAGATCTTATGGTTAACAACCCGAAGCACTAACCGAGAGCTAACCGATAGTGTGTGCACCATGTGAATCCATCCGTAACGCTAACCGCGAGTGAGATTTATGACCTGTGACCAAAAAAAGACTTACCGCAAAATGAAGAGTCGCATGACCTTGAAGTAACCTCGCTACCGCAGTAGTATCACTATACTCGAGGTTAAGTTTGACGTCTGGGTTAGCATAAAAAAGAATTAAGCTCGAGAATGACTATTCTCAGCCGTCTGAACAAGCCTATAAAGGCCTTGCACTTACACATATTCATCGAATATTCACTTTTACAGAAAGGAATGAACCACGTGTCATTGACCGGAATCATGGAGTATCACAGTCCATTCAGGTTTTTCTTTGAATTGATGCAAGATTTTTGAAAGTGAATGAAATGGGATTTTTAGCTTATTATATCATCTGTGGGGCCTCTTAACTGGGTGCATCAAAATATCCCTGATTGAAGACTACCAACAACATATTCTTATCACGCTGGCCTTTATTAGATGGTTCACAACTTTCAATATTTCAAGGTAAACATTTGAAAATGTACACAAATGTATCCCTTTTGCTACCTGTCACTGCTACTTGTATTTGGCAATAGGCCTATTTCAAATTTTGGAAAAAAATATGAATAACAACACATAATTTGCAATGAAACTGTTCAAATGTTTAATGATAAGAGATGTAGTAACGCATAGAAGATAATGGAGCCTATGCTGGTTCCCTGCATCAATTGGCTCCACACAACTCATCCATAGATGCAGGTATGTGCAAATCATGTCATCACATTGATTCGCTGGCATCAAAGTCATGCGCTATGCATGAGATGACGTAAAATAATCCACAAAATAAATTTGGTAAATACCAGCTTCACGCTTAGAACAATCACAAATTCACTAACTGGCACAAAATACACTGTGACTGCGCCCACAACAGCGCCGGACTTTACACGCCTGGTGTAGTGTGCTCCCCATTGCGCCATAGCCATGGCAGCTCAACAATGTATTCGGTATTCAATGCGTCACCTCAACTACAACTTGTGTTGATCGTTATTTCCCGTATGTGATAACAGAGTGACAACGTAATGTGGTCGTAGAGTCGATTCTTGCAAATAACAGAAAAGCCTATTATACCTGCACCTATGGGGATGAGTTGGTGCGGGGATCCAGGGTGCAGGGAACTAGCATCAATAGATCCTATGCGTTGCCAGCAGCATAATTTTGAGGGTAAAAGGGGGCAAGACTTCTTTGATGAAAAGAAGATGTGCGCAAAGCGTGCAAATCTGTTTGTGATCATTTTAGGGACCGTTCATTATTTATGGTGGAGGGGGGGTTGGGTAAAATATAGGGGGGGTCATGTAACTTTCATATGTTGAAATAGGGGGGGCTATGTAACTTTTTATTCTGAAACAGGGGGGGTCGTGTAACTTTTTTTTACTATAAAGATGGTTGTGGGGTAATTTTAGAGGCTATTTTGGAGTGTAAATGCCATTTTTTTCTGCGCTTCGCGCACATTTTCTTACGACCTTTCAACTTCAAAACATGTAGGCTACTGATGATGAAACTACTTTCGGACAGCGATATTTATTTTTGTGCACGCCCTGCTCTGACGATCTGTTGGAAAAACACCTATATAATCATCAATGGTTGAAAACATTAGACCCATGGGTGTATAAAAACATGTTAATTAGCCTAGGCCTATGTTCCAAAAATTCAACAATATGATTATAAATGGTAATTTCTTGCTTCTTGCTTTTCACCTCGTCTCACTCTCAGCTCTGCACCAAAGCTCGCACAAGTAGAATATTTCATACGTTTTTGTCAGGATGTTTTAACTTTTTTTCGGGTTACAAAGACTCACAAAACCACCCAAAATGTATAAATATATGACAAATTTTCCACTTCGCTACACTCGCTATGTAGTTAGTCATTAAATTATTGGCCATTCAGAGGGCACAACCAATGAATCCATGGACAAAAGAAAAATACATCCCCTAAGTATGTGACAAGTTGATTTGTGGGGGGGGGGGGGGGGGGGGGTTGTGTAAAAATCTATTGGTTAGTAGGGGGGTCATGTAATTTTCAGTTTCAGCTGTAGGGGGGGTTAGGTAATTTTGACTTACGAGTTTCGAATTTGTCCCAACCCCCCCTCCACCATAAATAATGAACGGTCCCTTAGGCTAAAATTGGCAAATTTTGTATAATTTTAACTAATTTGGTATGAAGATAGCTGTTTTATGCTTAAATTGTCAAATTTGGCCTAGTTTAACCTAATTTGATAAGAATATGAGCGCGAAGCGTGCACAAAAATTGCCATTTCATGCTAAAATGGTCAAATTTGGTCTAATTTTAACTATATTGATTTTTTATTTGGGGGGTTGGGAGCCACCACTGCTTGTAACAAAACATCACTTTTGTTTGCTATCTTTAGTAGATAGTATATATAGTCATGTTTATTTAATCATTTCAATTTATCCATTAAAAGCAACATTGTAAAGCAGAAAGATGAAGCCAGACTACAGGACAGAGTTGGCTGTCAGTCAGTATCCATCATCCGCAGGCATTGGACAAATACAAATCAGTGATACACATAAAACAGATATTGAAACATCTGAAAGAAATACAGGGTGAGTAAAATAAAAAAGTGTACTAAACTTTGGTATTTTATATCTTAAAATCTGTGCACAAATTTTACAGACTTTATAACGATTTTTAGTTGGTTGAAATTTGGTATATTTTATGCTGATTTGCGTAAAAGTGAACATTTTATAAACCGAACAAGATTTGCGATATTTTCTCTTATAAGATTTATTTGAATTCCACTATTGAAAACGGTCAACACTCTAGTCCTAGAGTCCAACTATCACAAAAGCCAAATCATTTGCTGTTGTTGCTAAATTTGTGTAATAATGACATTGCTTTGTCATTATCTTGCATTTATTTTGAAAAAATA
Organism: Ophiura sarsii; assembly: GCA_035610835.1. Classification (NCBI taxonomy): domain Eukaryota; kingdom Metazoa; phylum Echinodermata; class Ophiuroidea; order Amphilepidida; family Ophiuridae; genus Ophiura; species Ophiura sarsii. The sequence continues at coordinate 40,915,895 of CM069459.1, forward strand.
AATGAGAATGTTTGATTTGTCTTTATGAGTTAGCTATTGTGTACCATACATGAATCAACGCATTATTGAGTAAAATATTCAATATTGTGTTCGGTTTCAAAATGCAGTAACTTTATCAAAATATTCATATCAGGTACCATGAAATGTCATGATTCTTTTTGCTAATGATAGTGAATATGCATCTATTGATGCATACATTGGTTGCCTTCATATTCTGATAAAAAAAATGATAATAATTATTTTATTTTGAGTACAATTTTTGTACTCCCCCTGTATACCACAATGAAACTGGAGGATAAATGGGCTCAATCAGGAGGGAACCGCCTTCACATCTGATTCATATATTTTGTTTAAAAATATAAAATTACACAACAGATAATTATATAAAGCATTTGAATCAATTAATATTTGTTGACCTTAGGGGGCGAAAAAAAGGAAACCCTGTTTTACGGTCCAGACTGACATCCATTTTTTTAGAAATCAATGAAAAAAATGTTCATATGCAAATGAATACCGACCCAAATAGTTTGTTTGGCTTGTCAAAATACGACAAGATTTTTACAGATGTTAGAGCGGCACATCCCGGTATACAGTACAAGGCGAGTACCCCCCCCCCCCCCCCGGATTGACCCGACGTTTCAAAAATCAAAAATAGGAGTCCCCCCACCCCCATCTCTGACCGGTGCAGCAAGTGAGTTTGAATACCCTGACATGATTGCCACATAGAGTCGTTGACAGTAATTTGCAGTGCCTAGGGGGAGGTACTTGGATATATTTTTGGTAGGGATGTGCTGCCAGCAAAATGAAAATAAAATCCAAACATTTACAATTTATTTTGGGGGAAATGGACCCATATGTTTTCCTATATATATTTGACCAATTTTGCTCATATTTTTGTGAAAAACAGCAAAATTAATTCTTACGAAAATTCATATAATAATGTTCTTCTAAATTCCTGGTGAAACTATTTCACAATGGCGTAACCAGAGGGGGGGGGGGGGGGACACGAGGGGGCAAACACCCCCACTCCCCCAATATTGACTGTCTGTCGGTTGAGATTGGCACTGTCGGTTAATTTGACAAGAGGAATCATGGAATTATGATGGTCAAAAGTACCCCAAAATGGACTCATTTGGTAGAAGCTTGATTAAAGCAGAAATGTACCTCAATCATAGCACAAATAAATGTTAAGTCGAACCATTTTCGTGACATACGCGTACATTTATTTTGTTGCCAAATTCTTGTCGGTTCACTTTCATTTCAGCAAAATTAAGGACTTTAGACCCAGAAAAAGGGTCATTCATTTACCAGACAGATGAAAAATAGGACCCAGTATTTGGCGGCACATCCCTGTAACCTCATATCCACTAAGTAGTTTGAATTGTTTTGTGTGTGCGTACCCAAAAAGAGGTACAGTAAAAGTGGAAAATAATGGAAGAATAAATTTTAAAATTTAATATGAGAATTTGATATCGCTATTTCTCTGAAATGAAACGGAAATCATCATCAGGTGGCTAGGATTTATTGTGTATTATGATTTAAATCTTTGGGATCATATTAAGGCCAAGAAAAAAATGTTTTGTTTGTCCTCTACCACCTGCTCCCAATTTTCATAATTGAACAAGTTTTTTTCTTCTTTTTTTCTTCACCTTTTCTGAACCAAAGAATACTTGTCCATATTTTGGAGTCAGCTACGTGACAAGTATAGTAGTGTATAAACTAGAAATAACATCATCCATTGAAATGGATCAGATATTGAATGTTTGGAGTTCGTATTCAAGGAGAGAAAATGTGACAACTTTTTAATTATTATAATAGCTACATGTATGCAATACATGCCACATGCTTCATCCCACCTCCCAACCCCACCCACAACTAAAATAGTAGTGTAATGAGCTAAAACAAAACATCATCCATTAAAAACTAAATAAACATTGACTGTGAATTTATACAAGGAAAGAAAAAGAAACAACATTTTATTTCAGTTCATTATATCAGCTATTATGTATACACACGTAACAGATTTCAATGGAAATAAGCTTCTACGAGGCTTTATTGGGTTATCCAGGGTCGTAGAGCCCAAATAAAAAATAAATAGATAAAATTAATACGTGACAACTTCCCCTTCCCCATCGCACCTACCACCCCACTCACAACCAAAACGGTAATGTATGACCTAAAAATAACATGATCCTTTCAAATGGAACAGATATTGAATGTGTGGAGTTGTACTACAAGGAGAGAACAAGTGAGAGCATTTTACTTCTGGTTATTATTCCAGCTGCGTATCACAATCACTTACACACATGTGTATACGATCCGTTAATTACATGTATCCAAAAATATAGCTACTAGGTGACCCATTTAAAACTATCCCTATAGCATTTATCTTCTTCTTTTTAATTAAATACGAACGTACGAGATGTCACCTCTTAATACACAAAAACGACAGTCCTCTGCAGACGACAGTTCCAAAATGTCACAAAATATTTCAAAAATGTCAACATTATTGAATTTAATCACCATATTTGGAATCACCGTGAGAAATGCATAGAAATAAGTACAAGCATGCCTAGTATTGGTTCAGTCATTCTCGAGATAAGACTTTGAAAGTTGGGAAATTTTTGGGGAAAATTAATAGCCGCGTAGAAAGTGTTAATATACAAAAAAACGACACGGCACGATTTGCCTATAAGTGCAGTTCATGCAAGGCCAGGTCGGGAAAAGATGAACATATTCCATATCAACTTGCGAATCTTATATTTGATTTGGTTTCTTCTGTGTCGTTAGCGGGTAGAACACCCTGCATGGTACGGGTAGAGATGTCACGGGTGAGCGTCTGACAAGGGAATTATGGTATGATTAATATTTTTTTGTCCAAGAACTGATGTCATACTCAAAATAAATACTATAGTGTAAATGAAATAATGAACAATTTGCCCTTTTATAGTGCAAAAAACCCCTTTATTTCTTCATTTTTGGCAACGAAAAAAAGAAACCCTGTTCTACAGGCCCGACTGATCCATTTTTTTAAAAATCGGTGAAAAAAGATTTCACATGCAAATGAATAACGACCCAAATGATATTGTTGGTTTTTTTAAACACCAGACAAACCGACATATCCTGAGAGGTCTGTTTGCCCGTAGAACAGGGTTTCTTTTTTTCGTCGCCTTATCATGAATATTTGTTGTTTAAATATAACAATCCTTTTTCACAAATTCACAAGGTGTTTTGTCTTCAATTTATTCAATCTACCCGGTTCAATTTGTTGTTGTATAAGCATGTGTGATCAGAGACCTTTCAGAAATACCCTAAACATGTGTATCTCTCCTGAAGAAAAAACGCACTCTAATGAAGATCTTGTCAAATGAGAAGGGCTATAGCATTAAGTGTTAAAAAAAATGAGTGTATCACATAATTTCCATTTTCAAAAGGATGTGGGCCAAATTTAAAAAAATAAACTAGCAATTATTTAAAGCAAGCATGGTGTGCAATCTTATCTACCACCCGGGCCTCATTGTGATTTTGAGATCCATTCACGGGCCGCAGTGATTGTCAAACACTCCAAAACACGTCCAGAGGGGGGATGGGGAAGCGTAGGAAGAAAAAATGACGATGAAATGACAATGCGCAACCATGCCTTGAGTTATATTTACTAAATGCAGCGCGTCACCCTACTAATTATAAGGGAGCACACCACTAAATCAATCCGGCATTTGTGTAACCTATAGGGAGTTCCGGTTCAAAAGGGCCGCATCAATGGGAAATTTGGGATTGCTTCGTGGGCCGCAGATTAGAGGCCGGCGGGCCGCAGGTTGCACACGCTTGGCTTTAAGGGACATCAGTGATGTGTTGGAGGCTGCGCCCTCAATTTTGATCAAAACCAGGATTGTATAACATGTACGAACTTACACTAGTAAGGATTCAGAAAAATCAGCCCTTTTTGTACAACAAAACGTCAATTTAAATAAATGGCATATTATGAGGTCTTTTTCAAGTGACTCCCTCTATCCTTAATTTTAAAGGCATATTATGTGATCTTTTCTAGAGAGCGCCCTCTATTCATTATTTTTTTTAGAAAGTAGATTTTCTTGCAGATTTACATTTCTGATCATATAAATCATACATACATTCCAAGTTACAGAGCGATACGATTCCTAATCACCATATTTGGAATCACCGTGAGAAATGCATAGAAATAAGTACAAGCATGCCTAGTATTGGTTCAGTCATTCTCGAGATAAGACTTTGAAAGTTGGGAAATTTTTGGGGAAAATTAATAGCCCCAAAGTGTTAATATACAAAAAAACGACACGGCACGATTTGCCTATAAGTGCAGTTCATGCAAGGCCAGGTCGGGAAAAGATGAACATATTCCATATCAACTTGCGAATCTTATATTTGATTTGGTTTCTTCTGTGTCGTTAGCGGGTAGAACACCCTGCATGGTACGGGTAGAGATGTCACGGGTGAGCGTCTGACAAGGGAATTATGGTATGATTAATATTTTTTTGTCCAAGAACTGATGTCATACTCAAAATAAATACTATAGTGTAAATGAAATAATGAACAATTTGCCCTTTTATAGTGCAAAAAAACCCTTTATTTCTTCATTTTTGGCAACGAAAAAAAGAAACCCTGTTCTACAGGCCCGACTGATCCATTTTTTTTTAAATCGGTGAAGAAAAAAAAATTCACATGCAAATGAATAACGACCCAAATGATATTGTTGGTTTTTTTAAACACCAGACAAACCGACATATCCTGAGAGGTCTGTTTTCCCATAGAACAGGGTTTCTTTTTTTCGTCGCCTTATCATGAATATTTGGTGTTTAAATATAACAATCCTTTTTCACAAATTCACAAGGTGTTTTGTCTTCAATTTATTCAATCTACCCGGTTCAATTTGTTGTTGTATAAGCATGTGTGATCAGAGACCTTTCAGAAACACCCTAAACATGTGTATCTCTCCTGAAGAAAAAACGCACTCTAATGAAGATCTTGTCAAATGAGAAGGGCTATAGCATTAAGTGTTAAAAAAAATGAGTGTATCACATAATTTCCATTTTCAAAAGGATGTGGGCCAAATTTAAAAAAATAAACTAGCAATTATTTAAAGCAAGCATGGTGTGCAATCTTATCTACCACCCGGGCCTCATTGTGATTTTGAGATCCATTCACGGGCCGCAGTGATTGTCAAACACTCCAAAACACGTCCAGAGGGGGGATGGGGAAGCGTAGGAAGAAAAAATGACGATGAAATGACAATGCGCAACCATGCCTTGAGTTATATTTACTAAATGCAGCGCGTCACCCTACTAATTATAAGGGAGCACACCACTAAATCAATCCGGCATTTGTGTAACCTATAGGGAGTTCCGGTTCAAAAGGGCCGCATCAATGGGAAATTTGGGATTGCTTCGTGGGCCGCAGATTAGAGGCCGGCGGGCCGCAGGTTGCACACGCTTGGCTTTAAGGGACATCAGTGATGTGTTGGAGGCTGCGCCCTCAATTTTGATCAAAACCAGGATTGTATAACATGTACGAACTTACACTAGTAAGGATTCAGAAAAATCAGCCCTTTTTGTACAACAAAACGTCAATTTAAATAAATGGCATATTATGCGGTCTTTTTCAAGTGACTCCCTCTATCCTTAATTTTAAAGGCATATTATGTGATCTTTTCTAGAGAGCGCCCTCTATTCATTATTTTTTTTAGAAAGTAGATTTTCTTGCAGATTTACATTTCTGATCATATAAATCATACATACATTCCAAGTTACAGAGCGATACGATTCCTAATTACTTCGAAATCATGGTTTTAGAGTGAATTTAGAGTGAAAATATAAACTGTCGGTGTTATCCGACAGTTTATTTTCACTCTAAAATCATGATTTTAAAGTAATTAAGAATCGTATCGCTCTGTAACTTGGAATGTATGTACGATTTATGATCAGAAATGTAAATCTGCAAGAAAATCTTCTTTCAATTTTTTTTTCGATGTTGAGGGCGTTCCCTGGAAATATCACATAATATACCTTTTAATAAAGTGCATTATTATTCTGAACAATTTGATGGCCATCAGTTAGTACCCACAAAAGCTTTATGACAAAAATAGAAAATTTGATAAATAATGAATGTTGAATAAATAAAAAAAGAAACACTTCTCACTAATTTTGAACCAAAAACACATCAAACAATTAAAAAAAAACCTATTCATAGGGCAATTTTTTTAATCTAGATAGAGTAATGCACTTATCAATTGCAAGCCCAGCCCCCGGGGACCCAGGGCATGGCTGGGACCATGCCGGGACTATGCGGGGGAGTGTACGCGGACGTATAAACTGTGCCCCCGCTAGCCGGGGTGTGAAGCGGGGACGTACGCTAAGGTACACCCCGGGCGCTTGCTATAAATAAGCTAGAGATGCGATGCGCTTGACGAAATAAGCCTAATAACACATAGGGAACACATAGAAATGCATTCCGTTATGGTTGCAGAGAGAAATAAGCGACCTTGGGACTGTAGCCGGGTGAATACTTTGTCCTGGGAAATGGGTGGCCGGGACTGTACACTTTGTCCCCGCTATCCCCGGGTCCCCTGGGATGCAATTGATAAGTGCATAACATTCCAGTAAAGTAAAACCACAGCAAACAATAAAGCTTGTTCTGTATTGGCACTAATCTACTTAGAAAATAAAAGGGGAAAACGCTCTTTAAACCACGCTCACATATTTAGTCTATTTCAACCGCGCTACAGTGTTTAAACATTTCAGTGTGTCAAACATCTCTATAGCAATTGTTTTGTGTGTTACCTACGACGATCGGCCATGGAAAAATATTCTGATTTTTAAGAAATGGTTGATTCTATCCAAAAAGAATTGTTGTTGCCATTTTTTATTACATTCCAAAACAGGGATTTGTCTGTACTTAACTTTTTAACTCTTCGCCCTCCCCATTGCAGGGGTAAATGTTGACAAATCAAAATATAAAATATGAAATATAAAATTACATATTGTCATCATTCACAGATACCTTAAACAAGTATTTCAAGTATTTACCCCCTTTTCCTGACAAAATATTTCCAACTATTTGGTAAAAATCACATACCTTCTTCTGTTCTTCTTTGTTTTTTGTTTTTTTGTTGTTGCCATTTTTATTATATTTCAACGCACATCACATATATTTTTGTTAGATTTTTCTTCTTTTCAAATCATGTAAAATTAGCCGTTTTTTTGCCGAAAATCTGACGATTTTTTTCTTGGGGACATTTTAGGTTGAAAAAAAAGAAGAACGAACAAAAGAAGAAAAAACACCCAACCGACCGACCCTATTTGACAGGTCAGTCCGCCCGTAAAACAGGGTGGTGTTTTTTTCGTCGCCTTACCTGAAACAAACATTTTATCTGTCTAATATCCACTGTATAGTATACCTTTTGGGGCCCTTCACTTGAAACATGGCAACAACTCTGACGTTTATGTTATCTTCTGTTTCTATTTGCGGAAATACGGCAGTTTTATAGGTTATGTATAGTCTGCAGTGCTGCAGGGGTTACAGCGTTTGAGAATATGAAGTTTTGTTTGTATGCATGCAATTCTTATAGCCCTAAATTACCCAATTAAATGTTTAATCAATACAGCTGATGACAGATTTCTTTTGGAAAAGCATTTTTTTAAATTAAAACATGGACCAAAAATCAGGTTTTGTTCTAATCAACCACAAGTACTCTACACAGGTATTTTAACACTTTCCATGCGGCAGGCGTCTGGCAGACGACATTTAAAAACTTCACAAAATGTTTCAAAAATGTCAAAATTATTGAATTTCATTACCCTATTTGGAATCACCATGAGAAATGCATTGAAATAAGTACAAACATGCCTAGTATTGGTTCTGTAATCCTTGAGATAGACTTTGAACGGTGGGAAAGGTTTCTGAAAACCTGTCTTGTATGGTAAAACTAATAGCCGCGTGGAAAGTGTTAACAAACTGTCCACCTTTTTCATGCCCCCTAAACATGTATCCATCTTTTCTGAACTAACCTAAGTATTACTCATCACATACATAACCATCCAAGAAAAGAAAAAATATTTGGCTAACATTTTAACATGATATTCACCTTTGACTAGAGTTGGCTCCCCCTGGTCTCCCTCATAATGCATAATCATAATATGTGCATAACATAGGGGAGCGCTCATCCAACAAGCAACAACAAAATCACAGCAAAAAAACTCCAAAACAAACAAACAAATAAACAAACAAACAAACTAAACTTGTTACCCCAAAACAAACATTTTAGTCTAATATCCACTGTATAGTACCTTATTCGGCCCTTCGCTCGAAAAATGTTAAAAACTATGACGTTATTGTTCATTTCTATTTGCGGAAAAGCGGCATGCAGGTTATGTATAGTCTGCAGTGCTGCAAGGGCCACAGCGTTTGAGAATATGAAGTTTAGTTTACACATGCATGAAATTCTCAGACCTATGTATTACCAACTAAATATTGAATCAAGGCTGATGACGAAAGGGACAATTTTTAAAAGAGTAAATTTACATCCTAAAGCAATATAATGTGATTTAAAAAAAAAATGCATTAAAGTGTGACTCCCCACCCACCTATCTCGACCATATTTTATTTGTTATAAACACCGCTGAATTTCCCTTAATGAAAAAGGGATCTGTTTTCAAATTTTGTGAATTTGTCAACTTGTTTTTCTTTTGATTTTCATAAAATGTCATAACAAATCACCCCTTCTATGTGTTCTGCATGTGCCTAGTATTCGAGTAGTTGTACACATTGTTAATAGGTCGCCCCGGTCATCCAGGTATTTTTGTCATTTGTCATTGACAACAAAGCAAAACGTTTTAACACATCAGTTAAGTTTTGACGCTCTACTCATGACCATCACAAGATCGTTCCTATAATAGTGATTGCCTGAGTTTGTAAGAGAACAGGCTAAAATAAGCCTGCTTTTGAATACGGTCTGCAGATTAATTATAAAGCAGGTTAATATTTGCAGGCTAAAGAAGCTGGTTAACCTGCTCAAATAAGCCTGCTTCTGGAGCGCAGGTAAAAATTAGCCTGCCTAATCTACATATTTTGGCCCATATACAGGTTAAGGATTTAAGCTGCTTCTTAACAGGCTAAAGGCAGGCTAAAGGCAGGCTAAATGCAGGCTAAAGGCAGGCTAGTGTTTTGGTATAAGCATTTGGGTAAAATGACTTTAATCCGAAAAGGTTGTCAGGGTTATGCATCACATATACACATACCAAACCAACATACATGGGATCCCATTTGCAGGTGCTACAGGGGTCTTGAACATTTTAAACCATAGCATGGCAGTACAACATAAACTAAAACCTTTAGTTATTTCAGTCCCAGGTACAAGTACTGCAAGTTTGACGACCTAACATGCCTAAGGAATAAACATAACACGCCTCAAATCACAAGAGAGGATATATCGAAAAGAAGGAAAAAAATCGCACAATTTTAATAGATTATATAATATTGAATAATTTGCAGCACACCATTTGCACTATTTCAGGAAGCAAAACCCCTGACATTTGAAATAACTCAAATGCACACAAAAATTAAATGCTTTTAGAGTTGATAAAAAGCCCAAAGATAGGATAACACCCATACGTGACTTGATCGTTCTACTGGCGCATTATACTCAATAGTTCATAACAGTACTCATTTTTGATAATTTAGGGATGAGCTCATATAAGCAAACATGACTACCTCGCAAAATTACCAGTATCACAATGATGACGTACAAATATATTTGGATTCCACAAATTGAGGTATGTTATTTATTCTCAAAAATAAATACATCCAAAATTTAATTATTTTTACATCCAGTTAAGCACAGCTATACTGTATACACGGATAAGTCTGTTTCGTTAATTTTCACGCCTTTCATGCTTCAAGCACCTAAGGCAAAAGTATAAATATGCAAATTACTGTTCTGATGTATAGATCTATGTTAAACTTTCAAATTTCAAATTGAAAGACTGGCAAAGCACAAACAAATTAATCGCGCAAAAATTGACACTACTGCTCTTGCACTGTTTTAGTCTGTGCCCCCTGCAGCAAGGCCACAACGACAAGGCTACAGCGGGCGTCACGTACAGTGGTGCTCGGATCATTTAGATGAATCCTCCCTAAGGCCATCCAAAGGCATATACGACCAGGACGCCGAGCACAAAATAAATGCGACAAAGAAAAAACCCAAGGAAGCATTATCGAACGCGACAATCGGATGAAAATTATGCCACCCGGTGCGTGTGTTACGGCACAAGATTATGGCCGGCATAACAGATCATTTCACTTGAGCTCACACCACCTACCCACCAGGTCAGGTTGAGCTTGTGTTTACTGCGTGCATGCAAGATACTCCTCCGTCCGGATTAAGATTGGTGTTGCCGAATCAGTGACTTGGTAGCATTATTGGGCTATACTTTGAAAGCCTGAATTTGGTCCTACACACAAATTAGGCCAAAAAAGAAATTGTTAAGTTGTCCTCCACAGCTTTCAGAGAGGAGGGGCGGGCGGGCGGATTTTTTTCTTTTTTTCTTTTTTCTTTTACCAGCGGAAGCTCAAAGTTCAGCCAACAAGAAGTTGAAATCACTCTGAGAGTCGCACATAATATGTTATAAACACTTAATTTAATATTCAATGCCATTTAAACTGTTTAAAATAAATGTGAAAAAAATGTGAAGAAAAAAAATGTGAAAAGAAAAAAAATCTGATTTTTAAAAATAAAATTGAAAAATAAAATAAAAATCGGAGCGGCCCTAAATCCGGAGCGGGCGGTCGAGGACAACATAATTTTATTTGTTTTGCCTTACGGTATTTTGAGGCATTTTATTAGTACTCCGTAATTGAATTTGAAATCTATAAAGGCAACAAATAAAAAAACACACAAAACTGTTCTGCGGGAAAACGGACCTCACAGGTTGGGTCGGTCGGTCTGGCTTTTTTCAAAATGAATATAATTTTTTTTAAATCTCTACAAATGTTGCCGTAATTTATTTGGGTCGGCACTCATTTGTGGGTGAAATTTGTATTCACCAATTTAAAGAAAATGGGTCGGTCTGGCCCGTAGAACAATGGTTTATTTTTTTGGTCACCTAAATGTTTATTTTGAGGTAATTAAAGGCATATTATGTGATCTTTTCCAGGGAGCGCCCTCTATTCATATATATTTTTAAAAAGTAGATTTTCTTGCAGATTTACATTTCTGATCATAAATCATTAATATATTCTGAGTTACAGAGCAATACGATTCTTAATTACTTCAAAATCATGGTTTTAGAGTGAATTCAGAGTGAAAAATAAGTTGTCGCCTGACAGTTTATTTTCACACTTTAAACCATGATTTTGAAGTAATTAGGAATCGTATCGCTCGGTAACTCAGAATATATTTATGATTTATGATCAGAAATGTAAATCTGCCAGAAAATCTACTTTCTAAAACAAATCATGAACAGAGGACGCCCCTGGAAAAGATCACATAATATGCCTTTAAAGGAACTAGCAGTGATTTGCTAATTCAGAAAATGTAAAAAATCATCAAAAATAAGATTTTTGCATTTTTGTATAGTTTATATTTCTAATATACGCTGCAAAGGTGAGACTGGGAAAGCTTCCAAATAGGAATCATATTTGAAATTGTATGAATTTCATGAGTTTCTATACATAATTATGTACAGATATTCCACAATGTAAATGAATAGGAGGGTTGAATTTGTCTTCACTTGTATTTTCTTCCTTTGTATAGATTTTTAATGTGATCACAAATTGATGGTGATTCTTTAAAGTTATCGGTCACTTCTAAGCTGCTCCTAACATATTTTAATTTGTTCACCCTTACCCAGAGATCACTGTTAAAACATGGCAACAAGTTTGGTAAATCCTCCCTCCCTAAAAAAAGTTCTTTTCCATTACTCATTTTACAAATTTCCCACCAAATGTTGGCAATAGGGTGGAAGGGAGGGGGAGGGGGGGGGTGACGGGGGACAGGTCTGCCATAAAATATATTTTGTTAATATACATAATAGATTATTTCATTTCATTTTGGGGAATCGGGAGTGGGGGGCAAGACTTCTGGCAGGGGGGAGCCCACCTCTTCACCCCTCTAGTAACGCCCCTGAATGTTGAGGTAGGCCTACTTTGTTTCATAAGTTGGGCTACATTTTGCCATATACTGGGTCATCTTTAACTTTAACCATAAGATTAGCTTCCTTTATACAATTAGTTGGGCTTTTTTTTCATAAGTTGAATGACTTTTAACTAAAAGGTTTTCTAATTAAAATTAAAAGTTTACATCTATCAAAAATTGATGGTTTCTTTCACCTTAAAGGCATATTATGTGATCTTTTCCAGAGAGCACCCTCTATTCATGATTTCTTTTAGAAAGTAGATTTTCTTGCAGATTTACATTTCTGATCATAAATCGTACATACATTCCAAGTTACAGAGCAATATGATTCCTAATTACCTAAAAATCATGGTTTTAGAGTGAATTTAGAGTGAAAATATAAACTGTCGTGTTAACCCGACAGTTTATTTTCACTCTAAAACCATGATTTTGAAGTAATTAAGAATCGTATCGCCCTGTAACTTGGAATGTATGTACGATTTATGATCAGAAATGTAAATCTGCAAGTAAATCTGCTTTCAATTTTTCTTTCGATGTTGAGGGCGTTCCCTGGAAAGATCACATAATATACCTTTAGCTTGGGCTACTCTATATGATAAATTGGAATGCTTTTAGCCATAAGTTTGGCTACTTTTCATCATAAGTTGGACCACTATTTTCAACATTTGGGCCAATTGTTTACATAATTTGGGCTACTTATCATAAGTTGGGCCACTTTTATCCAAATTTGGGCCACTTTTATCCATTTTTGGGCTGCTTTCCATAATAATTTAGCTAACTGGGCTCAAATCCTAAGGCAACACTGCCTATGATCTGTTATAGGATAATCAAAGCGTGTATACATACGTGTATTAAATCAATTACGGTTGATGGGTGTGCGAGTTAATAGCAAGTCAGCGGTCTACAAATTGGATGGTCTATTTTCTTTAAAATGTGATTAAATACAACATACAGGCCAGGTCATGAGGCCAAGTTAATCCAATAGAGTTGTGAGTATAGAGGATGAAACAGGCCGGGTCAACACGACATGCTAAGATGAATCGAGAGAAGAAAGAGAAAAAAATTAGGAAAAAAAAAAGTAGAAAGAAAAGGTAGAAAAAAAGGCAAAAAAACCACACAAAAACAATAAATCAAAAGGCTTCAGATGTCAAAAAATAGTTTTTAACACTTTCCACGCGGCTATTAGTTTTACCATACAAAACAGACTTTTCAGAAACCTTTCCCAACTTTCAAAGTCTATCTCAAGGATTACTGAACCAATACTAGGCATGTTTGTACTTATTTCGATGCATTCCTCATGGTGATTCCAAATAATATGGTAATGAAATTCAATAATTTTGACATTTTGAAAACATTGTGTGACATTTTGGAATGTCGTCTGCAGACGCCTGCCGTGTGGAAAGTGTTAAGATGAATCAAGAGGCTTCAGATGTCAAACAAATAGTTTTAACACTTTCCACGCGGCTATTAGTTTTACCATATACAAAACAGATTTTTCAGAAACTTTTCGCAATTTTCAAAGTCTATCTCAAGGATTACTGAACCAATACTATGCATGTCTGTACTTATTATAATGCATTTCACATGGTGATTCCAAATATGGTTATGAAATATAACAATTTTGAAATTTTTGGAACATTTTGTGAAATTTTGGAATGTTGTCTGTAGCTTTCTGCCACGTGGAAAGTCTTAACTATACTCTATTTCTCTTCCTCTGGACAGTGACGTAACTTTACAGGCGGAGCATTTATGCAAGTGGATGCATTTTCCATCTTTCTACGCCAGCAACTCAAGTAGGCGCTACACTGCAAAAAGAAGCGTTTATATTTCTGATAACACTTAATAAACACTTCAACACGTTTATTTTTGTGTTTTACGTGTAAAGGTATAGGAGGCATTGCATACAATAAACGTGGGTCAGGATGTCAAACCTCCAGCGGCACAGCCTAGTGAAAAATAATTTTGAGTAGCCGGATGACCAGATGGGGCAAAAATCTTTAAAAAAAATTGTGACCCAAATTTTTGAGATTTTAAGGTCGGTAACGATGTTTTTATTTTTGGCCTAAGCGCTGATGCAGCATAGTGTATGGTCTATTTAACTATCACGAGACAGTGGCATAACTAGCATCATTCACTAAATGCAACCCATAAACGCTACACTGTAAAAAGAAACGTTTATATTTCTGATAACACTTAATAAACACTTCAACACGTTTATTTGTGTGTTTTACGTGTAAAGGTATAGGAGGCATTGCATACGATAAACGTTTGCATAAACACTACAACACGTTTATAGAGGTATTTGTTGTATCATTATTAACACCCCAGCATGTTTCTTATTGCTGATATAAACATGTTGGTGTGTTAATAAATATTACACAATTACCTCTATAAATGTGTTGTAGTGTTTATGCAAACGTCAGCAGTAGATAGCAATATGTTCTACACATAATACAATTACTGTATAATATGTTATCTTACAAAATATGCTATCAGCAGTAGATAGCAATAGGTTATACACATAATACAATCACTGTATAAAATGTTATCTTACAAATTGTGCTATCAGCAGTAGATAGCAATAGGTTCTACACACAATACAATCACTGTATAAAATGTTATCTTACAAATTGTGCTATCAGCAGTAGATAGCAATAGGATCTACACACAATACAATCACTGTATAAAATGTTGTCTTACAAATTGTGCTATCAGCAGTAGATAGCAATAGGTTCTACACATACAATTATTGTATAAAATGTTATCTTACAAATTGTGCTATCAGCAGTAGATATCAATAGGTTCTACATATAATACAACCACTGTAGATTTCCAGGATAATTGAGGGCGCACTCCCATACGTATCTCTCAATGCCCCTTTAAATGCCTAGGACTTTTGATTAATTATGATTAATGAAACATCACCTACATGCACACTGAAATGTGAATATCATCTAGGTAAATTTTGAGAGATCTTTCAAATTTGTAGTTTTTTTACCAGCAACATTGGCGATTATGGTGACATTTCCGAGCTCGTCAGAGATGTAGTCTGCTCCATGACCATTTTTTGAAAATTGCGCATTTTTTGAAAATGTGTTAGTTTAAATTGTCTAGATCGTGTACACGTATACTGTATTTAGCTTATGGGTCACAGGTTATATGTGCCTTACACGGTTGATGCGCATGCCAGACTAACTAAGACTAAAGTGCAAAGTTTATAGGGAATATTATTTTTTTACAAGAAAAAAAAGTGCTATACAAATTTTGTGAATTGCTACACAAAACTAATAGTGCATCACACTTTTTGCTACACAAACAAAATCCTGGAAATCCAATGCTGCTCACTAGTCAGAAGGACCGCTTCTCATAATTTTCTGAGTAGCGGACCTTCTGAGTAGGCCTAACGGACTTTCTGAGTAGTGGGCTAACCCCAACCCTAACCCTAACCCTAACAAATATTCTGACTAATGGGCATTCTGATAGATTTTAAATCAAATCCAGCCGCTATTCAGAACTGAATATAGTGGATCTTCTGGTCGAGTAAAGGGTTTTCTGGATAGCGGACCTTCTGAGTAGTGGGTGTTCTGCGTAGCTATTTTCCCTAATGTATGCATGAGGCAGACCCTTTTATTTTACCTGGGGTGGGGGTGTGTGTGTGCATGTGATATCACTCTCTTTTTGGCCCAAAACGAAATAATATCAAATGTAATATCTATCAAATGTGCTATCAGTAGTAGACAGCAATAGTAATCTTTCAATTCAAATCCATGTCATTTTGGTTTAAGATATGTGCCGTGATACTAATATTGTTTTCTTGTTTGTGAGCAAGACACCTGAGACACGAAAATCAGACAAGTAGGTCAGATCGTAGAAAAAGTAGGTCAAATATGCAGCGCAAGAAAAATATGGTAATGCTGCGATAGTTAACACTTTCCATGCGGCAGGCAGCTGCAGACGACATTCCAAAATTGCACAATGAGTTTCAAAAATTGTCAAAATTATTAAATTTCATAACCATATTTGGAATCACCATGTGAAATGCATTGAAGTAAGTACAAACACGGCTAATCCTTGAGATAGACTTTGAAAATTGGGAAAAGTTTCTGAAAAATCTTTTTTTCTATATGGTAAAACCAATAGCCGCATGGAAAGTGTTAACACTTTCCACGCGGCTATTAGTTTTACCATATACGAAACAGATTTTTCACAAACCTTTCCCAATTTTCAAGGTGTATCTCAAGGATTACAGAACCAATACTAGACATGTTTATACTTATTACATTGCATTTCTCATGGTGATTCCAAATATGGTAATAAAATGCATTAATTTTGCCATATTTTGAAACATTCTGTGGAAGTTTTGGAATGTCGTCTTCATACGCCTGCCACATGGAAAGTGTTACCATAGAGTGAAGGGGAGAGAGTCGTTTAGGAGACAAGTCTGCCTTGTTCTATGGGGTCCAATTGAGTCGCCTTTTGGGGGAATTTGAGGGTATTTTTGTTGTTGAAATTGTTCTAAAATATTTTGAAAATTGTGAATTTTGTTTAAAATGTTTGGGAACAATTATTTTTTTCAACTTTTATTCCCCTCCCCCTTAAATTTGTGATTTTGAAATAAATTGGGCGGTACAATAGAGACCTTTCGTGTTTTTCTTGAAAATTACCGCATTTAAGACAACGCATTATGCGAGTAGCACCCCCTCTCAGAAAACCTTTTTCAGGTAAAAACACAAGGAAATACATTATTTCGCTCATGAGTCACAATGGATTTCATAATTGTTTACAATATCTTCTTACGATGCGCCATTTTGTTATTTTTGTTATATGATTCCATGTGTCCGTTGTGCACCAAAATAATGACAACTAGTTTGATTCCAAGTCATTTTTGTTGGTGCCTTTTCGTAACACTCGGCGGCATGGGAAACAAGACTAGCATCAAAAGTGACGTCATGATTTATAACATGCTCCGACATGCGCAGAATCTGCCATTTTTAAAATTTTAAACCAACAGAATTTTTTTTGCGCACGTACATGTAAAACCATGGGTTTTTCTGAAGAAAACGAAATATTAACAGCCGATACTTCAGGATTTATCATACTTTTTTTAGTTATTTGAAGATGAAAGTGTTTTTGGCCCACCTACTTTTTTTCCCTTTTGCACCAAGGGGGCCAATTATGTTTTTAATATTTTTTAGACCATCAAAACCAAACAAAATGCCCCAAACTGGGCTCTTCACATCCCGTAATAGGGTTATGCAGCAAAAGTGACTCCACATACTTACTTATGCACAGGTATGTGAGACAGATTTTTTTCTTGGCCTAAGGGAAATCACTTGTGCTATGGTACACCTATGTAGGGTGCACACTACTAATAAGAGCTCCATAGGGATATGTACAAAAATACTGATATAAAACTATGTTTCAGACCACTAAATTGCGAGATTGGACCTTGAAGAGTGATTTTTTCTTAAAGATGATCACTCGTTCTCACCAAAAAAGTGCAGAAAATAGGTAGGTAGCCTGCGCAATTTTCAAAAAATGGTCATGGAGCAGACTACATCTCTGACGAGCTCGGAAATGTCACCATAATCGCCAATGTTGCTGGTAAAAAAACTACAAATTTGAAAGATCTCTCAAAATTTACCTAGATGATATTCACATTTCAGTGTGCATGTAGGTGATGTTCCATTAATCATAATTAATCAAAAGTCCTAGGCATTTAAAGGGGCATTGAGAGATACGTATGGGAGTGCGCCCTCAATTATCCTGGAAATCTACAGTGGTTGTATTATATGTAGAACCTATTGATATCTACTGCTGATAGCACAATTTGTAAGATAACATTTTATACAGTAATTGTATGTGTAGAACCTATTGCTATCTACTGCTGATAGCACAATTTGTAAGATAACATTTTATACAGTGATTGTATTCACGGCTGTTTGATCGCGTGTAAATTGTCCGATTTATAATCGCATCTTCAAAACAGAGGGCAGCACAGATTGATTATCAATTATCGATTATCGGGTAAAACTAGGTAAATCTAACCGTGCCGCTCAGCTCCGTAACCAAGGATTATAGAACAAAGGGATATGCACCAGTTAGGACGGGGGGCTTTTAAATACATTTTATCACTGCTAGATCCATTTTAATCATGTTCTTTGTTCATTTACTTTGTTCAGCTATTTATTTCTGACGGTGGCCATTCATACAAGCCCGATTTTATTAGGATATTCAGCTTTTTTAGCCTTGCACGCTCTAAAAAAGACTTTTTTGGTTGCGGTTTCAACGCAGATTGACCAGTTCGATAAAAAAACACTATACGTAACTCAAAATGTGATATAATATCCCAAAAAGCAAATCGTGGGGCACATATTAGGATATTCAGCTTTTTTAGCCTTGCGCGCTCTAAAAAAGACTTTTTTGGTTGCGGTTTCAACGCGAACGTAAGTTATTCCGCCAAATATGTCGCAGATTGACCAGTTCGATAAAAAAACACTATACGTAACTCAAAATGTGATATAATATCCCAAAAAGCAAATCGTGGGGCACATATTAGGATATTCAGCTTTTTTAGCCTTGCGCGCTCTAAAAAAGACTTTTTTGGTTGCGGTTTCAACGCGAACGTAAGTTATTCCGCAAAATATGTCGCAGATTGACCAGTTCGATAAAAAAACATTATACGTAACTCAAAATGTGATATAATATCCCAAAAAGCAAATCGTGGGGCACATATTAGGATATTCAGCTTTTTTAGCCTTGCGCGCTCTAAAAAAGACTTTTTTGGTTGCGGTTTCAACGCGAACGTAAGTTATTCCGCCAAATATGTCGCAGATTGACCAGTTCGATAAAAAAACATTATACGTAACTCAAAATGTGATATAATATCCCAAAAAGCAAATCGTGGGGCACATATTAGGATATTCAGCTTTTTTAGCCTTGCGCGCTCTAAAAAAGACTTTTTTGGTTGCGGTTTCAACGCGAACGTAAGTTATTCCGCCAAATATGTCGCAGATTGACCAGTTCCATAAAAAAACATTATACGTAACTCAAAATGTGATATAATATCCCAAAAAGCAAATCGTGGGGCACATATTAGGATATTCAGCTTTTTTAGCCTTGCGCGCTCTAAAAAAGACTTTTTTGGTTGCGGTTTCAACGCGAACGTAAGTTATTCCGCCAAATATGTCGCAGATTGACCAGTTCCATAAAAAAACATTATACGTAACTCAAAATGTGATATAATATCCCAAAAAGCAAATCGTGGGGCACATATTAGGATATTCAGCTTTTTTAGCCTTGCGCGCTCTAAAAAAGACTTTTTTGGTTGCGGTTTCAACGCGAACGTAAGTTATTCCGCCAAATATGTCGCAGATTGACCAGTTCGATAAAAAAACATTATACGTAACTCAAAATGTGATATAATATCCCAAAAAGCAAATCGTGGGGCACATATTAGGATATTCAGCTTTTTTAGCCTTGCGCGCTCTAAAAAAGACTTTTTTGGTTGCGGTTTCAACGCGAACGTAAGTTATTCCGCCAAATATGTCGCAGATTGACCAGTTCGATAAAAAAACATTATACGTAACTCAAAATGTGATATAATATCCCAAAAAGCAAATCGTGGGGCACATATTAGGATATTCAGCTTTTTTAGCCTTGCGCGCTCTAAAAAAGACTTTTTTGGTTGCGGTTTCAACGCGAACGTAAGTTATTCCGCCAAATATGTCGCAGATTGACCAGTTCCATAAAAAAACATTATACGTAACTCAAAATGTGATATAATATCCCAAAAAGCAAATCGTGGGGCACATATTAGGATATTCAGCTTTTTTAGCCTTGCGCGCTCTAAAAAAGACTTTTTTGGTTGCGGTTTCAACGCGAACGTAAGTTATTCCGCCAAATATGTCGCAGATTGACCAGTTCCATAAAAAAACATTATACGTAACTCAAAATGTGATATAATATCCCAAAAAGCAAATCGTGGGGCACATATTAGGATATTCAGCTTTTTTAGCCTTGCGCGCTCTAAAAAAGACTTTTTTGGTTGCGGTTTCAACGCGAACGTAAGTTATTCCGCCAAATATGTCGCAGATTGACCAGTTCGATAAAAAAACATTATACGTAACTCAAAATGTGATATAATATCCCAAAAAGCAAATCGTGGGGCACATATTAGGATATTCAGCTTTTTTAGCCTTGCGCGCTCTAAAAAAGACTTTTTTGGTTGCGGTTTCAACGCGAACGTAAGTTATTCCGCCAAATATGTCGCAGATTGACCAGTTCCATAAAAAAACATTATACGTAACTCAAAATGTGATATAATATCCCAAAAAGCAAATCGTGGGGCACATATTAGGATATTCAGCTTTTTTAGCCTTGCGCGCTCTAAAAAAGACTTTTTTGGTTGCGGTTTCAACGCGAACGTAAGTTATTCCGCCAAATATGTCGCAGATTGACCAGTTCCATAAAAAAACATTATACGTAACTCAAAATGTGATATAATATCCCAAAAAGCAAATCGTGGGGCACATATTAGGATATTCAGCTTTTTTAGCCTTGCGCGCTCTAAAAAAGACTTTTTTGGTTGCGGTTTCAACGCGAACGTAAGTTATTCCGCCAAATATGTCGCAGATTGACCAGTTCGATAAAAAAACATTATACGTAACTCAAAATGTGATATAATATCCCAAAAAGCAAATCGTGGGGCACATATTAGGATATTCAGCTTTTTTAGCCTTGCGCGCTCTAAAAAAGACTTTTTTGGTTGCGGTTTCAACGCGAACGTAAGTTATTCCGCCAAATATGTCGCAGATTGACCAGTTCCATAAAAAAACATTATACGTAACTCAAAATGTGATATAATATCCCAAAAAGCAAATCGTGGGGCACATATTAGGATATTCAGCTTTTTTAGCCTTGCGCGCTCTAAAAAAGACTTTTTTGGTTGCGGTTTCAACGCGAACGTAAGTTATTCCGCAAAATATGTCGCAGATTGACCAGTTCGATAAAAAAACATTATACGTAACTCAAAATGTGATATAATATCCCAAAAAGCAAATCGTGGGGCACATATTAGGATATTCAGCTTTTTTAGCCTTGCGCGCTCTAAAAAAGACTTTTTTGGTTGCGGTTTCAACGCGAACGTAAGTTATTCCGCCAAATATGTCGCAGATTGACCAGTTCGATAAAAAAACATTATACGTAACTCAAAATGTGATATAATATCCCAAAAAGCAAATCGTGGGGCACATATTAGGATATTCAGCTTTTTTAGCCTTGCGCGCTCTAAAAAAGACTTTTTTGGTTGCGGTTTCAACGCGAACGTAAGTTATTCCGCCAAATATGTCGCAGATTGACCAGTTCCATAAAAAAACATTATACGTAACTCAAAATGTGATATAATATCCCAAAAAGCAAATCGTGGGGCACATATTAGGATATTCAGCTTTTTTAGCCTTGCGCGCTCTAAAAAAGACTTTTTTGGTTGCGGTTTCAACGCGAACGTAAGTTATTCCGCCAAATATGTCGCAGATTGACCAGTTCGATAAAAAAACACTATACGTAACTCAAAATGTGATATAATATCCCAAAAAGCAAATCGTGGGGCACATATTAGGATATTCAGCTTTTTTAGCCTTGCGCGCTCTAAAAAAGACTTTTTTGGTTGCGGTTTCAACGCGAACGTAAGTTATTCCGCAAAATATGTCGCAGATTGACCAGTTCGATAAA
The DNA here is from genome assembly GCA_035610835.1 of Ophiura sarsii. Lineage (NCBI taxonomy): Eukaryota > Metazoa > Echinodermata > Ophiuroidea > Amphilepidida > Ophiuridae > Ophiura > Ophiura sarsii. Next base: position 40,937,790 of record CM069459.1, read on the forward strand.
AAAACATTATACGTAACTCAAAATGTGATATAATATCCCAAAAAGCAAATCGTGGGGCACATATTAGGATATTCAGCTTTTTTAGCCTTGCGCGCTCTAAAAAAGACTTTTTTGGTTGCGGTTTCAACGCGAACGTAAGTTATTCCGCCAAATATGTCGCAGATTGACCAGTTCGATAAAAAAACACTATACGTAACTCAAAATGTGATATAATATCCCAAAAAGCAAATCGTGGGGCACATATTAGGATATTCAGCTTTTTTAGCCTTGCGCGCTCTAAAAAAGACTTTTTTGGTTGCGGTTTCAACGCGAACGTAAGTTATTCCGCAAAATATGTCGCAGATTGACCAGTTCGATAAAAAAACATTATACGTAACTCAAAATGTGATATAATATCCCAAAAAGCAAATCGTGAGGCACATATTAGGATATTCAGCTTTTTTAGCCTTGCGCGCTCTAAAAAAGACTTTTTTGGTTGCGGTTTCAACGCGAACGTAAGTTATTCCGCCAAATATGTCGCAGATTGACCAGTTCGATAAAAAAACATTATACGTAACTCAAAATGTGATATAATATACAAAAAAGCAAATCGGAGGGCACATTTTTTTACTAGTCCTATACCTGCTGCATGTGTGTTACTGGCATCCATTTTGAGAATCCAAATGACGAATACTTAAAGAAACACACGGTGTGAGCAGTAAAATGTGAAATTACAAACCAAATATTGGAGGCCCGGATACGAAAATGCAAGCATCTTATGCACAAGAAATTTTTGTATTTAGTGTATAAATAATAAAATTTCCCGCTGGTCCAACGTTAAATAAGAGACTCTAGAGAGAGGCCAAACGAGACAAAAATCAGTGTAAATGGTGCTTAGATTTGCGGAGCTCCGCATGATTGCACGTTGAGATATAGGGAACTGCTGTTTCGTAAGCAAACTTGAAAACGATGTTACCAAAATAATGTTAACATACAAACCAAATATTGGAGGCCCGGATAAGAAAATGATAGCATCTTATGCACAAGAAATTTTTGTATTTAGTGTATGAATCATAAGATTTCCCGCTGGTCCAACGTTAAATAAGAGACTCTAGAGAGAGGCCAAACGAGAAAAAAATAAGTGTAAATGGTGCTTAGATTTGCGGCTTGCGCATAATTGCACGTTGAGATATAGGACGCGTACATAGTACATGCACTCAACTGGTTTGCGTGATAATCGAACTATCGAAAGTATTGAGAAACGTTAAGATGACGTCATAATAAATCGGACTGTCAAACAGCCGTGTATTGTGTGTAGAACCTATTGCTATCTACTGCTGATAGCACAATTTGTAAGATAACATTTTATACAGTGATTGTATTGTGTGTAGAACCTATTGCTATCTACTGCTGATAGCACAATTTGTAAGATAACATTTTATACAGTGATTGTATTATGTGTATAACCTATTGCTATCTACTGCTGATAGCATATTTTGTAAGATTTTATACAGTAATTGTATTATGTGTAGAACATATTGCTATCTACTGCTGATAGCACAATTTGTAAGATAACATTTTATACAGTGATTGTATTATGTGTATAACCTATTGCTATCTACTGCTGATAGCATATTTTGTAAGATAACATATTATACAGTAATTGTATTATGTGTAGAACATATTGCTATCTACTGCTGATAGCACAATTTGTAAGATAACATTTTATACAGTGATTGTATTATGTGTAGAACCTATTGATATCTACTGCTGATAGCACAATTTGTAAGATAACATTTTACACAGTAATTGTATTATGTGTAGAACCTATTGCTATCTACTGCTGATAGCACAATTTGTAAGATAACATTTTATACAGTGATTGTATTATGTGTAGATCCTATTGCTATCTACTGCTGATAGCACAATTTGTAAGATAACATTTAATACAGTGATTGTATTATGTGTAGATCCTATTGCTATCTACTGCTGATAGCACAATTTGTAAGATAACATTTAATACAGTGATTGTATTATGTGTAGATCCTATTGATATCCACTGCTGATAGCACATTTTGTAAGATAACATTTTATACAGTGATTGTATTATGTGTAAAACCTATTGATATCTACTACTGATAGCACAATTTGTAAGATAACATTTTATACAGTAATTGTATGTGTAGAACCCTATTGACATCTACTGCTGAATTTAGAAAGCATGCTTATTTAGGCTTTTTATATTGTTTGAAATTTTAAACATGTACGCAAAATCCTGATAAAAACACACAAAAAGATGAACCCAGATCTAATATTTGCCCATAGATCAGGGGTCTTTTCTTACCTACAGTGGCGGCACCAGTCTCATCATTTTTGGGGGCAAGATTTCTTTTAGGGGGGCATATAAAAAAAATGATACGCATGAAGCGAGCACATCTGTTGTGCCGTTTTACGCTTAAATTGTCAAATTTGGTCATATACTAACTAACTATGTTATAAAAATGGACGCTAACGCGCACAATTTAGCTGTTAAAGCTAAAATTGTCAACATTTGGTATAATTTAACCTAATTTAATTTAAAAAAATGTGCGCACAGTGCGGAAACAAATTTCCTTTTTTTGCTAAAATTGTATATTTAACCTTTTTTTGAGGGGGGGGGGGGAGGGGCAAACAAATATTGGGTGGGGGGGAATGCCCCCTTGCCCCCTGTAGTGCCGCCACTGCTTACCTATCTAAAATGTACAAAATGAAAAACAATGAAAAAAAAAAGAAGTTTTAACTAAAGAAGATAATAAACTAAAGATGGACATACAAAAATTAATTAGCGTTGGCATTACAACATATCGTTTATATTTTTAGGCCTGGCCGAGAAATACAATATACCTTGCACAGCTTTATTTGCACAGTACGCACCGCTACTGTTTGGATTAGTCTGACATCTGCCGTTTTACCGTTTGATATCGTTAAGATGAAATATAAAACTAATTATATCATAAATTGAATGCGACTGGCTTAGTGTGTAATTAAGCGCTTCAGACAATATCATCTGTTATTATTGGCATGTGATGTAATTTGTGACGCGGTCAAGATGAATGAGTCGGATGTCGGGGAATCCCAAATTGAGATATGGCCAATTCAAAATGGCGGCTTACATAAGTTTTGATGGAAATTTATTTATACAATTTGACATAACTTTGGAACAAAACGTTGTATCGACATGGGGTTTTCAGTTTCTGAAAGCTCTAGGTGTCTTCTTTAAACCTGTATTAAAAACTCATTTTTGACCAGGGTCGACATCCGACTCATTCCTCTTGATCGCGTCACATTTGTCTCAATTGCCTCGCAAAACATAATGGAAGCTGATAATATTTCAGCTGCAATTTTGGCGGTTGTTATATTTTCACATGGATTGATATAAATGTGGAGAATTAAATACATGCAAAAATTGTTAAAATGAAGCTTTTTTTAAAATGGCTTTGATATGGAAATGTTAACACTTTTCATGCGGCAGTTGTCTGCAGATGACATTGCCAAAATAACACAAAATGTTTCAAAATTATCAAAATTATTCAACCTCATCACCATATTTGAAATCACCGTTAGAAATGTAATAAGATAAATACAAACATGCCCAGTTAAGGGGGCTGTGCACCTTCGGTATAGCCTCCATAAAACTGCAGTAACTTCTTCATTATTCATTTAATCTATATAAAAGTATACATTTTTTTGCAGGAAAGGGTTCAATGTATCCAACCATGATCATGAAATTGACCATTTTGGAAAAACATATATAAAAAAACACAGTTTTTTACCCATTTTAGGTTCTGCAAAGATAACTCAAAATATACAGGGTGACCCAAAAAAATGTTAACACTCCGGGCACATAAGATATCTTACAGGACAGGAATACACGGGTCTAATCTTGATGTATTATGAAAGCTGAGTAAATAAGCTTTCATTTGCATTTTATTGCGTTCCAATTGGTTATTTATAACGGGAGATATGCTTCAGCAAACATGAGGAAGCAAAATCGGCTTGGTCCAATTTGCATTAATTACAACTGATTACGAACTTGTAAGAATGCCAAAAACATTATTGTGCAGTAATTCAAAAGTAACAATACCATTGCAACATTTAATCATAAGTTAGAATGTATCGATTATTGAATATAATTGAATCTTTTCATTCATTTATCCAACGATACAAGCGATACTAGTTTTATTTCAGTGCAATATTAGTTAAAGGTAGATGACCCGACCACATTCCGATTTTAAACTTGAATTTTTCTATTCTACATGAAAGGTCATCCTTAAAAAAGTCGTGTTCCAAAGTTTGAGTTGCATAGCTCTAATGGTTCTTATTTTAGACGCACAAGATGCTGTGAACTGTACCCATTGAGTAGTACACAAACTATATCGGTGGTTACCACCATTCGCGGTAATTCGACGGTATTTCATCGATTTCTCCGTAATTATACTGATTTAGGCCGTCAAATTTCAGTATGATGATGAGAAAAATACGAGCTTTCATATGATATGAAAATCTCTGTATGTTTGAAATAATTCTGTGTTACGAAAATGTGATCGGGTCATCTACCTTTAATTTATTTAATTGGATGGACCATTTCAACAAAGAACATGAAATGTTTCAATTTCAATTTTAAAGACTGCTTTACTGACAGCTACCCATTGCACATGGAAAAAGAGTTTAGAACTTGAACTTATGACAAAATACCTATATAATTTATGTGGAATATATTTATTTATGTCTTTTAAGCTTGAAAAGAATCGAAAGAATGCGTTGAAAAGAACAAAGAAGAGATTAAACTGATGTGTGTGTGTGACTTATCTTGCTTCGTGCATTTTAAAAGTTTTACTTTCATACTGAGAGGATTGGACCAAGCCGATTTTGCTTCCTCATGTTTGCTGAAGCATATCTCCCGTTCTAAATAACCAATTGGAACGCAATAAAATGCAAATGAAAGCTTATTTACTCAGCTTTCATTATACATCAAGATTAGACCTGTGTGTTCCTGTCCTTTTAAGATATCTTATGTGCCCGGAGTGTTAACATTTTTTTGGGTCACCCTGTATTTTGTCAAATGTTGTCATACTAGTTTTACTATATTCCTCATACAATTCCCTAGAAATCGGTTTTTTTTAATTTTTTGAAAATCTTTATTATTTTTTGAATTATAGGCACTTTTTGGTCGATTATTCATAAAATAAGAAAGATCTTTAAAAAAAAAAGATTCCTAGGGAATTGTATGAGGAATATAGTAAACTAGTATGACAAAATTTGACATGATAAAAAGAGGTTCCATGGTCTCACACACAGTTGGGAAAATAGCTATGCTATTAGGCTATATTAAAAAAACACTTTTGTCTCAAAGCTCTTCAGTTTTTCAAAACCTATTACGGAATGTGGTTTTTTTAAGGTTTTTTTTTTAAATATAAAATATTGAAATCCTTGTAAAAGTGACTTTTTGTATTTAAAATGATGTGGTCAATGAAAATCTGAAAAATCTGTGAAATGTTGGAAACAATTTAAAAAAAAGAATTTAAAAAAAAAGTTTTTTCTTCTTTCTAACGCGCATCAATTAACTAACACGCACGGGAGCTTTGAGACAAATGATTTTTTCTAATAGCCTTTATGCTATTTTTGTTGCTGCCTGGTCTCATCGCAGAGTGGCAAATTTGTGGACGGGAAAAATTGCAAAACACATCTACTTCTTCATTAAAAATTACTTACTTAATTACTGTCAATGAAAATCCAATACAATGTATTTCTTCACCGCAACTGAGACACATTGCCAATAAAATGGTACGATTGCAGAAGAAGAAAAAAGATTTTATCCTTTAATGAAACTCGATGCTTGGTGTAATTGCCAATCTCGAAGAACTACCCTTTTTTTAAAACTTTCCTTGCACGTCTGATTGTATCAGAATTGTGATTAAAAATTAAAATAATGTACCATAAAAATCAAAGGAAAACAAAACGAAAAGCTAAACATGCATTTATTTTGGGTTACGGGCTGTCCCTGGTCAGAGGTCACGGGTTACGGTTTCTATTTAGACAGTCGCTTTTGTACAGCTTGTTGAAGTTCCTATCAGGGTACGTATGTTCCTATACATAATGGCAAAGGAAAGCATCAAAACTCGATCGGGAAAGAGAAGGTTTTACAATTTTTAATGCTGCCCTCATCGACAATCATAGAAAAGAAAATAAAAGCCTTAAAAAAACCAGCGTGTAGACAAATGATGGTCGCAACATACTTATGCGCGCGGGTATGTGAGACAGACCCTTTTCCTTTCTTTTTGCCTTAGGAGCTACAAATGCTTTGTCAGTGTGTCAATGACCTGGAAGTCTGACTGATAATACTAGTCTTGGTATTGCTGTATAAACTGCCCTTAATTGAATCAAACATATCATGCTCATTGGATGTGATGAGAGTGGTTGTTGGGTGATGTAACATACATAATTCATAATATGTGATGCGATCTGTGAAAACCCGTCGGATGTCGCAAAATGTGAAATAGGGATTATGGGTAAAATAAAAATAATAAAAATAAATAAATAAATAAAACTTTTTTCTTTTTTTTTGGATTTTGTTTAGGAAATTAATTTCTAATACTTTGTGTCATCACCTTTTATGAAATTTCACTTTCAAAAACTTACTTAAGTCACTTTTCTAATTATCCTTATAATGTTATTCTATTGAACTATGTATCTTTTATGGCCTGTTTTCATGATTTCTTGTTTTGTAGCTTTTTATGACATCACATTCGTCATTCACTCATAACTTTTTTTGTAGTGATCGCAGAAAAATGATAAAAACAGTTCTGTAATCAGCACAGATTCAGCTTTCTTATGACATAAATATCTCCAATATGAAAAATCCCGACATGTGGCGGGTTTTCACAGATCGCATCACATATGAGGGGTTAGAAATGCTTTGTCAGTGCATCAGTGGCAGGGAAATCTAAATTATAGTACCTAGTTCTGGTATTTTATCTGAACACACTACCAGTGGCGGCATGTCCAGTGAGAGGGGATTCCTCCAGTCACGACCTTTTCCCCCAACTTATCCCCTCCCCTCCCCTCCCCTCCCATTCATCTCAAGCCCCACCCCATTCTGTTCCCATAACAATCGAAAATGTTGACTTTTAGTGTCAAAATTACCTAATAATTACCTTAAAATTGGTCTGCAATATCTAATTCAGATCCAAATTCAGATAATTTTCACAATAACAGCCTAGGTTTTTCTCCAAAAAAGTGAATGTAGGTGCTGCCACATCAAACTCTGTCATTGACAAGTAAGTTTTTGAATGTGAAATTTCATAAAAGGTGATGACACAAAAAGTATTGGACATTAATTTTCTAAAAAAATCTTTTAACCATTTTACATTTTACTCATAATTCTTACATGTAGTTCACATTTTGCGACATCGGACGGGTTTTCACAGATCGCATCACATATGTCACGAACGAATAGTAACTTACATGAACGTACACACAAATGTCCAACATGTCGGGCCCACGTTTAGCTCTATACGCAACTGTGTGACAGGTTCTTTACAGCAACCAAATATCTCCGTTTTCTCAATTCAAAATTCAGATTTTCTCTGTTTTTCTTATAGCACACTTACATTGTTCACCTGGATCAAAACATGCATTTTGCTATATATTTAGATGGTTTGCAACAATTTTGGATTCAAATTTGTTAGAAATAAATCATAAATGTGATGCGATCTGTGAAAACCCACCACATGGTGGGATTTTTCATATTGGAGATATTTATATCATAAGAAAGCTGAAACTGCTGATAACAGAACTGTTTCGATCATTTTTCTACAAAAGTTATGAGTGCATGATGATTGTGATATCATAAAAAGCTACAAAAAAGAAACAAGAAATCATTAAAACAGGCCAAAAAAGATACAAGTTCAATAGAATAACATTATAAGGTTAATTATAAAAGTGACTTATGTTTTTGAAGGTGAAATTTCATAAAAGATAATGACACAAAGTATTGGACATTAATTTTCTAAAAAAAATAAAAAAATAGAAATAAAATAAAAAATAAAATAAAAAAACATTTTACCCATAATCCCTAGTTCACATTTTCGGCATCTGACGGGTTTTCACAGATCGCATCACAAATGTATTCAATTTTCCGGTAATACCAGAAAATGGGGGCTCTATATAAGTATTATAGCTGTGCAGTGCAAGCTAACATAATAAAATTCACACAAAGCGTTACAAATCAATACCGACCGGCAATGCGTGCACACCCCGTTCGTACATCGTATGATCAGTGAATAATACAGACAGCTGAAGTTAACCCGCAACGGCGACAAAAAAAGAAACCTTGTTCTACGGGCCCGAACGACCTAATTTTTTTTTAAATTGTTGAAAAAAATGTTTATGTGAATGAATACCGACCTAGATTATTTTTCTGGCATGTCAAATTACGGCAATTTATTTACAGATTATGTTTATTTTTACAGTCATTTTGAAGGGGAAAAAAGAAAGAAGAAAAAAGAAGCTGACCCACCTGTTAAACAGGGTTTCCTTTTTTCGTCGCCGACAGGCCAAAATTAATAAAATATTCTGTTTAGTGTCCTTTAGCTTTATAAAAAGTGGTTTAATTTATCTATATGATTCTTTTTACTTTGTTGGCTAAGAAAAATTGAGGTTTTTAATTCTCTAACCCCCTGGGCACTACCGGCCTATCTTACAGTGGTTCTGATTGGTGTATTGTAAGATATACTCATTTGAATAGCAAATTAAAATGCAGCTTGTAAAATATTTCACTCCAATCTTTATCAGGGATACAATTATTCTAACACTGTCTCTGATTGGCGCAATAAATCATGTATCTATATTTCTGACTAATCGGCCGGTAGTTCTCAGGGGGTTAACAATGAGGGAATATGTTACCACTTCTTTTAGTGTTGTTTTTGAAACAAAAACATTTTATGGGCACAAAAAAAAACATGTTTGCAAAAAGACAACACAAATTATTTGTGTTAATTTGCATTAATATATTTGATTTTATAAAACTATGCAAAAGCTGAATAAGGAAGCATATTACTACAAGATATTTTAGTTTCATGTTTATAAATCTATAAACAAAAAATATGCATTTACAGGAAAACTTGAAGATAGGGGCGTTCCATCGCACGGCATAATATGCCTTTAATTATAATTATAAAAGCAATGCCAGACAAACTCAGAAACATAACTTTTTTCTTCTTTTTTGTCCCCTGGCTCATCACATAAAATATTGTCCACAGCATCGAACACTCTGCAATGACAAGCAGAGAAAGAGAGAATGAAAACAGAAACCGACTTCAATATTATAGACAAACGGCCTCGGGCTAACAATTTTGTCTTCTTCAAGAAATTCATGTATATTTCATATATAAGCAGCAATAGAAGTACCCCCATGACGTGCCTAGGTAGGAACTACACAGTTTTTGCCTAAGAATATTTCTAACCTAAACTTTTGCAAAAGGAAATAAATCAGCTGAAAAAGTGGTCCTAGTGGGAACCGAACTATGGACCTCTGCATTTCAAGGCATGTGTCTCAACCGCGAGAGGGGTGAACTGGCCAGGACATGATTTTAATCCCTCTTAAACTGTACGGAATAAAGCAATACTACTCTCAGTACGCTCAATATTATGACTAGAGCTGCGACACACATGATCGTCCACCCTGAGTCGACAGTCACATGGGTATTTCCATTACTGCTAAATGTATAAATGTATACCTGATTCAAAATTATGATGATAGCGAAAGGTTGTAGCTGGTCTTCCATTGAACAACAGATATATGCATTTTGCACCCCATTTACGCGGGCATATCATCTTCGGGAAAAAAGATAACGAAAACAGCTACCGACTTCAATATTATTATAGACAAACAGCCTCGGGTAAACAATTTTGTCTTCTTCTGAAAAATTGATCTTCTTTTTGTAATATTAATACGTCTCAAAATTGTGATGACACCAAAAACTGGCTTGTCATCCTATGATGAACAATTATATATGAGTTTTGTAATCCATGTCAACATGAATAGGGCCGGGAGAGCAACTGTCTCTGCCCACCATAGATTAAAACAAATGATAGACTAAAAAAAAGATTTTTAAAATGTTTAAAATTTAGACCAAATTCCTCCACCGTCCCCCAATGTTTCCAGACGGATTGATGCCCATTCGAAGAACAAGTTCCGTTTGATGCTTATAAAGTATTCTTTCTGTAAAAGTGGTACAACATCGATCTTAGGTAGCTTTCGTTAATTGATCATATCTCAGGATTGACAAAACCAAATCAGATGAAATAAGAGGCATTTAAAAGCTAAGCATTTAGTCGTTCAACATGTATTAAAATGTTACACCAAACATGTGCATAGTGTTTTTTTGGACACCCTGTAATTCCTGATAAGATGGCAGCTAATCTGTTACATGGATAACCTCTATTCGGAATCAGATGTATGGGCCAAGATTTGAACTTCAGTAACAATGAGGTACTAGCATGCAATACATCAGCAAATACACCTAGCACAAAAAGTCCCTGACCAGGCGCTTTGATGTTGGCTAATCCAAAATCAATAATCTGTACCAAAAATCTGAGATACATTAAATGGGCAAATTTCTTCTCCGTAGTTTGATACCTCATTCATAAAGATCGAAGGGATACTTTGAAGTTATGATAACCACAAGTAACGACAACAAAGTTGCACTAGACTTGGTTTCCTATGGGATATCAATGATTTGAATTATCCACTGTGTGCTATCTCAACCAGTCAGGTATGAGGATACAGGCATCAACATATTTTCAATGCGTATCACACACTAAGGATATCCCATTGAAATCCAATTTTAGTGCAAGAATTGTTTTGGTAGTTGTGGTAGATTAAACAATCATAACATCAACAATATCCACTCGATTTTTATAAATGAGGTATCAAACTACGGAGGAGAAATTTACCCACGAAATGTATATCTCAGGTTTTTCGTATCGATTATTGATTTTGGATTAGCCAACATCAAAGCATCTGGTCAGGGACTTTTTGTGCTAGGTGTAGTCCATTATGGGCTACAAAGGTAGCCAAACATTAACCTTTGCAAAGTTCACAAACGTGACTATGCTAATTGTCCACCACCCCATTACAAACTAGCCATCTTACAACACACAACCTCTATGACAACATAATCAACCATATCATGATATTATCATGCCCTCCCAGGCTCATTTATTCTCACTTTTTACACGGTGTTACCAGTATTATAGCTTATTCGTAATTTAGGAGTAGGCCTACATTATAGTATTTGCTAAAATTTCCCAAAAGCATCGCAATCGAGGAGGGGGTGGGGGAGGGGGAATCTCCCCCTTAATTTCCACATATGTACCCCCTGAAAATATTACAGATGACTTGTTTTGAACCTCATACTGCATTTTAGTGTTAAAATCGCCGATTATTTCCGCACTTTGAGTAATTTAGTTTTGATGTTTCATCAAAGTAAGCTTAAATAAGCTCAAAATGTCAAACCAGATGGCTTCAGGAACATTTTGTGTGGACCATTTTAGTTTAAATCACTGAAATGTACATGTATGTGCACTTTCAGCATTATAAAACAAAATTATGGGCTAGAAATTGTCCCCCCCCCCCCCCCCCCCCCGTTTTGCATACATCTCCTGATAATAGCATTCTGTGGTGCACTCAATTTTCCACATATCTCAAGTTGGGCTCATAAACTGCAATACCTGGCAACACTCCTAATTTGTGTCATTAGCTAAACCAATTACGCTCTGTACCCGGGTACATCTCCGTTTCGTAAGAAATGCAAATAATGATTTATCCACCTTATGAAGGCACGATATAAGCAAAGAACCATGACGACGCTTAGACCGGTGACATAAGACAATTATATGCTGAAGCGACGATGTTTGCATGGCATCGTGATGTTAATTCAGACCTTGCCATATGTCTTATACAGGGTGAGTCAAATAAAAGTGTACTCAACTTTGGGATTTTATTTCTAAAAATCTGTGCAAGAAATTCTCAAATTATTTATTCTGGCAGAAAGGCTGTCCTAAGACACTTATATGCTGAAGCGACGATGTTTGCAAGGCATCCTGATGTTAATTCAGACCTTGCCATATGTGACGCGATCAAGAGGAATGAGTCGGATGTCGGGGAATCCCAAATTGAGATATGGCCAATTCAAAATGGCGGCTTACATAAATTTTGATGGAAATTCATGTATACAATTTGACATAACTTTGGAACAAAACGTCGTATCGACATGGGGTTTTCAGTTTCTGAAAGCTCTAGGTGTCTTCTATGAAACTGTATTAAAAACTTATTTTCGACCAGGGTCGACATCCGACTCATTCCTCTTGATCGCGTCACATATGCCTTATACAGGGTGAGTCAGATAAAAGTGTACTCAACTTTGGGATTTTATTTCTAAAAATCTGTGCAAGAAATTCTCATATTATTTATTCTGGCAGAAAGGCATTAATTGTTTGTCTCAAAGCTCCTGCGCGCGTTAGTTTATTGATGCGCATTAGAAAAACAAAAATCTGAAAAACACTTTTTTTTTCCTTTTTTTTTTCAAAAAAAAAAAAAAAAAATCCAAAATTTCACCGATTTTTCAGATTTTCATTGATCACATCATCTTAAATACAAAAGTTCACTTTTACAAGGATTTCAATATTTTATATTTAAAAAAAGAAGAAAAAAAATTGAAAAAAACCCCGCATTCTGCATTAGTTTTACAACAGGAGAGGAGCTTTGAGACAAACAATTAATTTAATTTGGCCTTAGCTTTTAATAGAATTTTAGTTGATTAAAAAATAGGTTGAGGAAAACATGTTTTATGCCCGTTTAGATTAAAAGTGTACATTTTATACACCGAACAAGATTTGTGATATTTCTCAAACAAGCTCTTTTGAATTTCACTATTGAATAATGGCGCACACTCTAATCCGATCATCACAAAAGCCTGATTTTATCTTTACTCTGCTGAATTCATGAAATAATTACATTGTTTTGTCATTATTTTGCATTTAAATTTATGAAAATAACATCTGAGCAAGTTTGTTTGGTCTTATTAATTAGCTATTGTGTTGTTAGGTTACCACGATGTTGTGATTCTTTTTGCTGATAACAGTAAAAAAATGCGGCTATTAATTCAAGCATTGGTTGCCTTCATATTTTGATAAGAAATATTTATAATATTTATTTTACTTTGAGTACACATTTTTTTACTCACCCTGTATCTGCTTTCGAAACAAAAGTTGACCTTTTTGGGGGGCGAAGCCACCCTATAAGTATGTTATTGCAAAAACTTACACATTTAGGTCTTTCTAGACATAAGTGGGGGCTGCCATGTTTGTAGTCTTTGTAAATTACATGTACCTAAGCAGTTTTTTTAACAGTCCTGCAGTCTGTGATGGAGTCAAAGCTATATTTGTTTAGCCTTGATGATTCAATCAGAGAGATGTTATTACACTCCCAACAGAGAGACATAATAGCTTTATCTTGTTTGACTAAGGAGAAATCTCCCAATTGTTGTGGGGTTGTTCTTCAGACGGTACCCCCCCCCCCCCCCTCCTCCATGCACTCCATGCACACAAATCAACTTTATTGGTTTTCTGTACTATTTTTAGAATGCGGTGTTTTGATTTGTTTTTTGGTTTGAATTATGGAAAATACATACACCACGGCCGTAATTTAGCAAAACAGCGTAACTCGAAATATTGACTTTTTGAGTTACATGCATTTCTGGGGAAATCGAGGGCGCTCTTTTCATCTGTGAGATTCTCAAAAGACCTCGACGCACCGTTTTAAAGATACAAAACGTATCTCAGCCTTATTTTGCAACTTTTAGCATTTAAATTTGTTAAAACAGCGTAACTCGAGTTACGTGTTTCAAAATCTAGTATTTTCTTGGCAAAACAGCGTATCTCTAAGTTACGCATCTTTTCCAAACAACTATTTTGCTACGAGATACACGGGTTTGGCGAAAAAATAGTAACCAAAGAATTACACGTAACTTGAGTTACGCTGTTTTGCAAGATTAACTCTGCGTATAATTAGATGTCGGATTGGCAAACCCGCGTATCTGAACAAAATCAGCTGTATCTTTAGTAAAAATAGTTTACTTTACTTACGTTTTTAAAAATGAAAAAAATTAAACATAATGCACGTTTCCATTTTTAAATCAATTTCCTCTGTAAATAATAGATAAAATGCAAACACTCAAACTTTAAAGAGCTCATATCTCAAAAACGTCATTTTTTAGTTACGCTGTTTTGCCAAATTACGGCCGACCAGGTCCCTGGTATTTTGGTACACAACAGATGCTTCAGGAAATGGTTACAAAACATGCTTCTTTCTATTGGATCGCCGCCATTCCATTTCAATGGAATTTTTATTATATGCTGAAGCGACGATGTTTGCAAGGCATCCTGATGTTTAGTCAGACCTTGTCATATGTCTATTATCTGCTTAAATGATATTATGAAGAAGACGAAAAAAATCATGAATTTAAAAACTCGCAAAACAGTTCGAAATCGGCAAAGCGCGAAAAATTAACCGCGTCAAAATTACCACTTTTACATTAATTCATCAACCTATTGCAAAACTGGGATTTTTTTTCGGTGGGGGGGGGGTGTAATTTTGTTGAAAGTGGACCTTTTTACCAGGGGGGGCAAAATGTGGACCCTTTTCAACAACAAAAGTGTCAAACATTATTTTCCCCGCTCACTACGCTCGCAAATAGCATTTTGGCGGAATTTTGGGATGGGGGGGGGGGGGGGAATGGGGCATGGGGAATTTTGAGATGGTGGAACCCTGGCAGTTTACCGGTCTGACCTATTGTAATTTTTCTTTACTTTGTCGCAAAGAAGCACACCCAAAGCTAATTACTGAATACACACCACAAAGTCAATATTGTGTCAGAAATACAGCACAGCGCTCTCTCTCTCTTGACTCAGGAACTAATAAGGTAGTGGGGGCAGACGACCATTACATATTGCCCGCATGAGTGTGACCACAAAAATGCATACTACTGGTTGGTTTTGAGGTAAAAACACCTAATAGTGGGGTCAGGAATTCAAAGCTCCAGAGAGCCCCCACCACATCGAAAGATTAGTATATAGATGTTGATTTTATTTTTTAAATGAAAGAGAAAGAGAAAAAGAAAGTCTCAGCATCCATGATCAGTAATGGCGACACAAAAAAACTGTTTCACAGGCTCGACCTACCCATATTTTGTCAACTTGAGAATGTGGTATTTTTACGATTTATTTGGAAAAAATTGTGAACATTTTTGACAGTTTGTGCAATTTTTGTGTAACTTGTGGAAAATATTTGAAAATTGTTGGTGGAAAATTCGCCAACATTTTGAGGAAAAAACCCACCTGACCGACCGACCCTACCTGTGAGGTGTATTGCTCATAGGACAGGTATGATGTTTTTTTAATGCCTAAGACGACAAAAAAACACCCACAAATGTTGTACTGGTAAACAGACCTATAAGGTCGGTCGGTCGGTCATCGCTTTGACTGTACAAAATCAAAAAAATCTGTAAACATTATAATTGCCAAAACAATGTTTGGGTCGTATTCATTTGCATGTGAACATTGTTTTCACTACTTTCTATACAAATGGGAGCCCATACAACAGGAGGGTTTTTTTGTTGCCCAATGGATATATTTTTTTGTTGTATTTCCTTGTTGTATGACTTTTTTCCTTTTTTTGTTGTTTCATTGAGATTTCTTATACAAATTGGTATGCAGTGTTAATCAATTAGGAGAGCGTTATGATTATATAAAGTCATTAGGCAAACTAATGAGTCATTTCTTTTTCGAGTTGTTCATCCCTAATTACTATTTTTGATGAAAACAACATGTTTTCCAAATTGATTTATACTAAATATGATCAACGTGTACAAGCATTTTGGTATGAAGGTGTTCTATATTGGTAAAAAGGTTTGAGTAATCAATGTAAATTTTTGAAAATTATGATTTGTTGTTAAAAAGATATGTGTTAATTCAATATATAAATTATTAAGGCCAAATAAAAAAGATTGTCTGTCTCAGAAGCCCGCCCGCATTGGTATGTGAAATGAGCTACGGCGTGTAGGTCTACGCGCTGAGGGCTATTTTTTTTTGGGGGGGGGGGTTGATTTTTTACAATTATTTTTATTTTAAAAAGGTCTCTGTATAAGCTTGGATAGCAAAAAAAAAAAAAATTGCATACCTCATAGCCTTTTTTCTAAAAAAAAAAAAAAATCACACAGCACTTAGCTTTTTTGCCAAATGTTTCTGAGACAGACCTTCTTTGTTTGGCCTAAGAATAGAAAACCTGTGAAAATTATGATTTTTAAACCATTAACCATGACAAGACAAACACTTCATCTTTTTGGCCTGTGCAAAGTAGATAATCATCCCTCGTGGGACATGCTTTGCTATAAGACTAAATCTTCAACCAAGGGTTAACCCTCTGAGCACTGCATGTACCTGTCTATCTATATAACAGTGATTACGATTGGTCAATTACATGATATACTCAATTCGATAACCAATTAAAACACTGCTTCTAAAAAAATTCCCTCTAATCTTCCACCGGGATGCAATTATTTTAACAATGTCTCTGATTGGTGCAACAAACAATGTATCCATCTTTCTGACCAATCAGCAGGTAGTTCTCAATGGGTTAATACAGGCTGAAGTGTAACCTCCCTGAGGAGGGGATTTATTTCATTGGGGCAATAAGGCGTAGGTTACACAAATATATTGAAATCTGGCAACATCCCATCTGGAAAACCTGGCAACATCCCCCTTTTCAATCTGCGTGGAAAATCAATCTACTCCGAATCTATATTGAGTGATAATTTCACGAGGGTTTTTATTTGCATGAATTGAAATGCTGTGAATGAAATTAACAATCTGGGAAATGCCGCATGGTTTTTATAGAGGAGCGACGATAACAAATCATTGGGCTAGATATGAGCAGGTTTCTATGTACATCTGGATTCTACTGAAAATGAATCTACCCTGATTCTCTATTGAGTGATAATTTCACGAGGGGTTTATTTGCATGAATGGAAATGCTGTGAAATTAACCATCTGTGAAATGCAGCATGGTGTACGTACTACAGTGTCTTTATAGTGGAGCGACAATAACGAATCATTGGGCTAGATATGAGCAGGTTTCTATGCACATCTGGATTACTGAAAATGAATCTACCCCGATTCTCTATTGAGTGATAATTCCCCCGGGAGGGGTACTCACGTATGTAAGGCATACGGGGACGTGTCGCTCCAGTGGGTCATTTTTTCATAAGACATCCTTAGCCATGGGTAGGCTTTTCAACTGAAAAATCCTTAGACATGGGTCTATTTTCGCGAAATTTGCAAAAATTAGGTATTTTTTCCCGATAATTTGCGAAAATTTGGTCTAAAATGAAGCAAAACCCCTAAAGTGGCTACCGATTTTTCCAAAATCACCCTTAGAAATGGGTAGGGGTTTTGAATCTCCAGCGGCACACCCCCGACCAAACCAAATCTGAGTACCCCCCCCCCCCCGGGATAATTTCATGACGGGTTTATTTGCATGAATGGATATGCTGTGAAATTAACCATCTGTGAAATGCAGCATGGTGTACGTACTACAGTGTCTTTATAGAGGAGCGACAATAACGAATCATTTGGCGAGATATGAGCAGGTTTCTATCATTTTTGCAGCAGCAAAAATTGTGCAATGTTCAAAAAATAATGCCCTTCTTCTCTGCACATATTTGGCATCTGATAAATGATGCATTTTTGTTAAATGTTTGCAAAATCATTAGTTCACTTTCTGTTTCAAATAGTGACTAAAATGATGTTAACACTTTTCATGCAGTCATTAGTTTTACCATATTATCATTAAACAGCATTTACAAGGCGCCTTTTCTAAAAAAGATCAAAGAGCTGTGCAGAGATAAAATACACACCTGAAAAGTACCAAGTAATATACAAAATATTAACACATCAATAGAAAAATTGGAATCTAAAATTTAAAAAAAAACATTTTTTCAGAAACAAAACAAAAAAGATTTTTCAGAAACCTTTCAAAGTCTATCTCAAGAATTACCGCACCAATAATAACAGGGAGGACGGCACTTGATTATTACACTTGTATAGGCCCTAGCTACTAGCCTATGGGTAATATTTGTGGCAGGAGACTGGGAAACGTGATCGCTTAGGTTTGAATTTCAGATGCTTTACCATGCTAGGTCTTGTGGCCCAATGGTTAAGGCACTTGCCAAGTAAGCAAGAGGTCCTTGGTTCGATTCCCGGACGAGATCGTTTTCCCATAATTGTCTCTTTTCTATCCACGACGGCGAACTTGTTTAAAATATTTATAATTTGTTTAATACCCGTCGTATATGCCTATTATTTCTATGAATAATAGACACATTTGTACTTATTTTAATGCAATTCTCATGGTGAATCCAAATATGGTGATGAAATTTAATAATGTTGACACTTTTGAATCATTTTGTGAAATTTTGGAACTGTCGTCTGCAGACGTCTGGCGTGTGGAAAGTGTTAAAAGCCGAGAAGAGGCCAGCCTTTGCAATTAACAGAATATTGCCCCTGTGCACAACATGTTCCCAGTAAGTATCATCGTCTTTAGTGTAAGGAGAACATCCAACGCAGTTACAATGTACCCCACGGGAGAGGGTTACTCAAATCTTCTTCTTTTTAAATTCTTGATAAATCACGACTCTGCTGTTTTTATGAACTTGAAAGAACATTTCGGTTATTATATGGTAATTGCAATACAGTGTTCCAATGTAATTTTTTGTTAGATTGAAGGCATATTATGTGATCTTTTCCGTGGGGGCGCCCTCTATTCATGATTTTTTTAAGAAAGAACATTTTCTTGCAGATTTACATTTCTGATCATAAATCATAAATATATTCTGAGTAACAGAGCGTTACGATTCCTGATTACTTAGTTTATTTTCCACTCTAAATTCACTCTAAAACCATTATTTTGAAGTAATAAAAAAGGATAGCGGGCGCCCTTGGAAAAGATCGCATAATGTGCCTTTAACCAGTGTCGCGGTTACAATAATATGGTAGTTACGGGAATTGTAATGTCCAGCGATCTTGACCGTAGGGGTGAAACTCGAAGAGATATATAGACTTAAAACAAATGATGAACTTTAACTTGAAGATACTTTTATTTAATACACATATGATTGATAAACTTTAATCGTCACACTATCAATACAAATAAAATGTAGGTAAACTAGAAGTACAGAGATGGAATGAGATCGACTGATTACTTTGCTGGCTCATGGAGAGTAATTAGAATCTCTCCTAACTACAATGTGCATGGGACTTGGGCCTAAACTCTGCCACACACATCAATCACCATACAATTATAATATACATTGTAAACATTATATAACCTGAAATCTAGTCTTGTGTAAGAGATGGTCACTGCATTAAAGGTGTAAATTGGTAGACCAGACAATTGAATATGGGACACAAGTGGACTTGAAAGAGCACAATAAAAGAACCAATTGCATGGATTAGGATTAAGTGTGAATGGCCTAATAATTAACAATACATTTTAATTTCAATAAGACACTTAAGCACAGAATTAAAACACATGGATAGACTTTATGTCTGCGCAGGTGACTTTGAAACTCAAAGGGATTATCAACATCACCTGAACATAACAAAATACAGGGTGTCTCCAAAAATACCAATGCCACGAGGACTTGTAATATAAAACATGAGGTATAATTATGACGGAATGAAACAATTTAATAATATCACTAAACATAAATTAATGTGATGGAAGTGACTATTACATACACCCCTCCTTTGTCGAAATGTTGTCCTCGACATTTATCTATGAAATATCTACATGTCATAACAAAGTAAATCAATTAATAAGTAACGTAATTAAAACAACAAACCTAATTAATGTACCAAAACATACAGAGAATATGCATCTGCATTTTCAATTATGTCAGATAAATGACACGTCCAAACAAATAGAGCAATTAGTATTTCAAGTGATCAACACCAAATTACACTTGGTTAAACTAAATTTGACTGACATGTACAACACCACATGATTGGTGTATACAAACATGGATTAAAATAAATCTATAGCCTCTTGAATAAAACCACTACTTGAAGAAGTAACAAAGTGTGAATGCTCAACCAATCTCAAGTGCAATAAACTATGAAGTAAATTTGGCTCAAGAGTCAAACCTAAAACCCTTGACTCTTTAAATATATCTAAACACAATACTGCAAAATTAAAACCAGTGACCAATTATTTGAATGGTCAAACAGGGATCTATAAACCCTGGATCATGAAGCCAAAATAATCAATAAGTCAATAACCCTATTCTATTGAAATGAATGCACTTGAAATAAGCAAAATAGATAATGCAATGTCGATCAAGGTGTCAAATCGACTTCAGAGGTAGAGCTTAACTTAAAACTTAAAACTACAATAAACTATGAAAATGTCTGATATATTTGCACGCTCAAAATCAAACTATATTTGGTAATCTAACAAACTAAATCATGGCCATGATATATACATTTATACAAAAGTCAAAATCGGCATGTCATAATCGGCAAAATAGTCAAAATCGGGAATGTCACAAGAACGGGTAAGTCTCAATAACGGGAAAGTCTCTTACCAAAGAAGATGTCACCACTCACTTTCTCTGGTATGTTATTGGCAAATAAATCATAAAAAAATAAAACTTGAATTTGTAATTTGCGAATATCTAACATGCAAGAAAATAACCTCACCCATCAAAGTTACAAACGGCAATTAAATAAATGCAATATTAACAAATAAGTTCAAAGTCATAAATTTGAGAATTACTTGTCACATATGTAAATTAACACACATGTCATTAAATTATTTGAAATACAAACTTCAAAAGATATCAAAATACATCAACATTAACTCAATGGTTATTTTGGAATACATGGATCTTTGAATCCATGATAAAACAATAAAACATTATAACAAATACATGAAGTACATTCATTGTCCTATAAAAGCATGAGGAAGTCCTTTGGGAAGGTGAAATCCTAACAATGGTAATTACTCATGGTATGAACAGTAAAATTGAAAGCATTTTTAACTTTCAAGGAACATAACCTGTCCTGGTTTATTTGAGTTAAACCAAGCTCAGTGGTCAGAGGTCCTTTTGGTAATATGCATGTCTTGGTCATTTGATCCAAGCTCAGAGGCAACTACAAAATGTACATACAATTACAAGCAACAGTCATAAACATTCTAATGAAAATAGCTTCATGTTTGACAAGTTTTAAATACCAAATTTATACCAATTTTGGAAATATCAACAAGTCATTTTTGAATTCAATAGGATCATTTGGGTGATTCCTAACACTTTAAACAAAAGAAGTTTCAAACAATATCCAAAACATAATTTTAGATTACTGTAAACTTGTAATGGGCAAAAGCCTGATACACAAACAATTATTTGCTGGCAATTTTGTTAAAGATACACTAAATTATAAGGCCTGATCATTAGGAGACCTGTATATATCCAAACAATCAATAAAAAGAGGTTCCCTTTGCGACAACCTTTGCCAAGCAAAAAACTATTAAAACACATGTATGATTAATAAAAATATGATTATGAATTGACACATTTATGTACAAATAGACCCTACATTTGGTGTATGATCTTAATGTCAAAACATAAACAATTCCTTTTGTAGGAAATGCATTTCTATAATAATATTTAGGCATGTCCTGGTAGAAATCATGAGCTCAGTTAATAATAATAATACAGATTGAGATAAATTGAGATGGAAAATATTCAAGATGGAATCATATCTGGCTCATGCTTTCTATCCATAGCAAAATCATAAATAACAAACAGTTAGCAATAAACAACATTCTTTTTGAAATCCCTAAAGTTTCAAAAATCAAAGCTAATTTGGATGATTGGTCAAAACTCAAAGTATTATTATATAAACAAACTAGTATAATTTGATAATTTGAAAAAAATAGTCTAAAATATGAAGGCAATACATGTAAAATCAAATGTCTACACAGGATACATCCACCCCTGCTGCAAAGAGAATGTTGTCCTCAACATTATATTATGTAAGTATTTATTATATTATTAAATGGAACTTAGGTTTCACCCTTAGTTTCTGTGCACATCGCAAAAGTTTGTCTGAAAACTCCGAAAGTCTTGATGTTGACGCTCCGCTCTGCACATTATGATCAGGAATTGGAATACTGTTAGTGTTACTCGTGGGTACAGGCACGTTCACACACGATCCTACGATTACATGTAGCTCTGGTGATGCAGCCGCTAATTCCGAGCAGGACGAAAGATTAGAGTTACAGGCATCACTTTCAGGAAACTTATTAGAGTCATCTCCATCGCTATCACCATCACCGCTGGATACTATAAGGGGGTCCAGGTCTGAGTGAAAATCATCACAAAGAGGAAAAACGTCACTATCGCCGTCGTCACTGCTATAATCATCGCTCTCACTTACTGCGCCATCATCATCAGTACAGTTATCATATACGTGTGGGGGTTCATTATCACAGATAACAATAGCATTGTCATCAACTGGCGGAGAGGGTGCAACTTCACTGGAGGGCGGGGAGGGTTCAGTAGCGGGTTGATGCTTCTCTGGGGCATGCCGACTCCCTTTCACACATGCGCTGAATGGTCCGGTTACATTAACTGCTTCAGCAGTGCGTCCAGGAATGAGCGTGACGTCAAAGATAACAGCTTCACCATCACCTAAGCTCGGCATCATCTTTCGGGGATTGTTTTTGAGGATCCCAAACTTGTTCACGAAGACGTCCTCTCCATTGTCATTTCTAGTTATGAATCCGTAGCCTTGCTTAACATTAAACCACTTGACTGTTCCTACGATCACAAATTCAACAGGCTGACGATGTGTACGGCGCAGTTTCTTCACTTGCTGGTGCATATATGAAAGTTTGGTTTCCAGACGGTTTAACCGCTGAAGTACACCTTCCATCTCAGTTGGTAGAGCACGGTAGAGTTGTAGTTGTAGGGTCGTGGGCCACCCTGACCAAGATCGCTGAATATATCTCGAGCCCCACGTTGCAGACGCCAATGTCGCGGTTAGAATAATATGGTAGTTACGGGAATTGTAATGTCCAGCGATCTTGACCGTAGGGGTGAAACTCGAAGAGATATATAGACTTAAAACAAATGATGAACTTTAACTTGAAGATACTTTTATTTAATACACATATGATTGATAAACTTTAATCGTCACACTATCAATACAAATAAAATGTAGGTAAACTAGAAGTACAGAGATGGAATGAGATCGACTGATTACTTTGCTGGCTCATGGAGAGTAATTAGAATCTCTCCTAACTACAATGTGCATGGGACTTGGGCCTAAACTCTGCCACACACATCAATCACCATACAATTATAATATACATTGTAAACATTATATAACCTGAAATCTAGTCTTGTGTAAGAGATGGTCACTGCATTAAAGGTGTAAATTGGTAGACCAGACAATTGAATATGGGACACAAGTGGACTTGAAAGAGCACAATAAAAGAACCAATTGCATGGATTAGGATTAAGTGTGAATGGCCTAATAATTAACAATACATTTTAATTTCAATAAGACACTTAAGCACAGAATTAAAACACATGGATAGACTTTATGTCTGCGCAGGTGACTTTGAAACTCAAAGGGATTATCAACATCACCTGAACATAACAAAATACAGGGTGTCTCCAAAAATACCAATGCCACGAGGACTTGTAATATAAAACATGAGGTATAATTATGACGGAATGAAACAATTTAATAATATCACTAAACATAAATTAATGTGATGGAAGTGACTATTACACCAGCATGAAATATAATTATTCCCCAGGGTGTTTTTATCACTCTTATACATTTTCCATGCTGAGCAAGATTCTAAATTACTTTTTTTGCATGACATTAGACTTCAACCATTCACTTGACGGAGTAATCTATGTAGGCGTATTTCAGTAAAATTGTATTCAGTGCAATTAATGCATGGACAATTAGCCCTGATCGCCTTACTTTAATTTATACATTGAATATGGTTCATTTAGTTGACTAAGGCCAAGTAAAAACAAACACTTGTTTCATGTACCTTACTCTTACCATTTTTTGATATATCTCAAAATTTGGATTAACGCTAACCTCGGTTTAGGGTTTTTAATCGGGATTACAATTTTCGAAGAGAAAACACCAACTAAATTGCTGGGGACCAGCTGGGAATCGATCTGGGGACCCTCCGGACTCCGGCCCGTCGTCCCACCCATAAGCCACTGCTCTCAGCTACTCATTCGCGCAGTATACCATGCTCACTATATAGGCTCGGTTGATTACGTTTATCGAAAACCGTCCGCACAAGAGCTTCAAGACCGGCTTAGAAGTAGCATTTGTTAGCACTCAGGGGGTTAGGGTTAAAAGTTCCAAGGTCCCCACATATAAGGAAGGGGAATGGCACACCCATACCTGTTAGAGTCAGTACATCTCTATTGTAGTGTCAGTACATCTCTATTGTACAGTTACTATCTTCAGTAGATAGCAGAGCATTCTAAATGCAATATTGTGCAGGATGCCATATTCAGATGATAGCAGACAGCCTACATGAATTATTGTGCATAGTGTAATTTTATGTAGGCCCTACATTACATGCTATCTTCAGTAGGTATCAGACTACCTACATACATTATTGTGTATAGCCTATGCTATCTTCAGTAGATAGCAAAACACAATCTTTGTAATTTTGTGTACATCACATCCCATCTTCAGTAGATAGCAGACCACCTACATGTACATGAACAGGGCCGTCAGAAGGGGGGGGGGGGGGTGCGTTGGGTGCGGACGCACCCCCCTTGAAAATCTCTTCTTTTTTTTAAGGTAAAAATGGCGTTTTTCTTAGTTTCAAATTTCAATGATAGTAAAACTACTCATAAAACATTGACTACAGTGCTTTTTGGACTGCGAAATTTTGTGTCCGTGCGAAATTTTTTGACGTGCGAAATTTTTTGACTCCACCCCCCCCCCCCCCCCCCCCCCCCTTCCCCACTTACATGAAATTCACGAGGTGACTGACTTGGAAAAAATTTGGGGCAACCTTTTACGAAGAAAAAAACACCTAGCTACGCCACTGCTTCCGGTAAAAAATCGTGAAAACGCACCCCCCTTGGGCAAAAGCTGCTGACGGCCCTGATGAATTACTGTGTATATCCTATGCTATCTTCAGTAGATAGCAAAACACAATATGTGTAATTTTGTGTCACATGCCATCTTCAGTACTGTAGATAGCAGACCATCTACATGAATTACTGTGTATATCCTATGCTATCTTCAGTAGATAGCATGTGCTGTACATAAAATTGCTAGTAGATAGCAGTAGATAATTCAGTAGATAGCAGACTACCTACATGTACATGAATTACTGTGTAT
>CM069459.1:40963425-41018361 GCA_035610835.1 Ophiura sarsii
GATAAAAACAAGAACGACCGGTGAACATTGCTGGGGTCTAATTTGCATAGGTCATCTGAGGTCAAAGGTCATCCAGGGGTTAAATCGTAAAGGTTGCTCGATTGACTTCAAACTTGGAGAAAAGAAACATGAACACCGGGTAAACATGTCGAAAATGAATTAGAGGTCATCCGAGGTTAACGGTCATCCAGAGGTCAAATCGTACAAGTTGCCCGATTGACGTCAAACTTGGAGGAAATAAACATGAACACCGGGTGAACATGTCGCAAATTAATTAGAGGTCATCCAGGGTCAACGGTCATTAGAGATCATCCAAGGTCAAAGGTTAACAAGGGGTTAAATCGTGCAATGAACACCGGGGGAACATGTCAAAATATAATTTGAGATCATCTGAGGTCAAAGGTCATCCAGAGGTCAAATCGTAAAAGTTCCCCAATTGACGTCAAACTTGGAGAAAAGAAACATGAATCATTGGAGGTAATACAAGGTCAATAAGGGGTTAAATCGTGCAATGAACACCGGGGAACATGTCAACAAATAATTAGAGGTCATCTGAGGTCAAATGTCATCCAGAGGTCAAATCATTAGAGTTGCCATGATTGACGTCAAATTTGGAGAAAAGAAACTTGTACATGGGGGGGGGGGGGGCATGCCCCTTTGTGATATTTGACCTCATTTAGTTGATCTCCCAGCCAGGGGGATTCGCAAGTCGTTACTTGCAGTATTTATATTTTTTGAAACTTCATACGCTTCAACACATGACATCAACTACAACACCTAACCATACGCCACAATACTGCATTCCATTATAATATCATTCATTATTCCACCCATTATACTCTGACACCAACCAAATCTATTCACTAACAGGACCCAGTCAGGTTTTGTTCAAAATCTTAAACCATAAACCCCGAGAACCGCCAAAGCCGAGAACCGCCAAAGCCGAGAACCGCTCTAGTTCCATTATATTAATACATTCATCCATATTATTAAATTAATAGTGGATTGGTCCTTTTTTGGTCTGTGGCATTGGGGCATTCAGGATAACTTTTGGCCTGAGTCTTATATAGTGTATTATTCCTATTCCATTATATTAATATATCAATACAGTATTATTAAATTGATAGTGGATTAGTCCTTTCTGGTCTGTTGCATTGGGGGCATTTGGGACATGTTTTCGGATCTCTCTTATATAGCACATTATTCCTATTTCATTATATTAATACATTCATACATTATTATTAAATTAATAGTGGATTAGTCCTTTTTGGTCAGTTGTATTGGGGCATTTGGGACAACTTTTGGCATGAGTCTTATATAGTGTATTATTCCTATTCCATTATATTAATACATTCATACATTATTATTAAATTGATAGTGGATTAGTCCTTTTTGGTCAGTGGTATTGGGGCATTTGGGACAACTTTTGGCATGAGTCTTATATAGTGTATTATTCCTATTTCATTATATTAATACATGCATACATTATTATTAAATTGATAGTGGATTAGTCCTTTTTGGTCTGTGGCATTGGGGCATTTGGGACATGTTTTCGGATCTCTCTTATATAGCACATTATTCGTATTCCATTATATTAATACATTCATACATTCTTATTAAATTGATAGTGGATTAGTCCTTTTTGGTCTGTGGCATTGGGGCATATGGGACATGTTTTCGGAGCTCTCTTATATAGCACATTATTCCTATTCCATTATATTAATACATTCATACATTATTATTAAATTGATAGTGGATTAGTCCTTTTTGATCAGTGGTATTGGGGCATCTGGGACAACTTTTGGCATGAGTCTTATATATAGTGTATTATTCCTATTCCATTATATTAATATATCAATACAGTATTATTCAATTGATAGTGGATTAGTCTTTTTGGTCTGTGGCATTGGGGCATTTGGGACATGTTTTCAGGACCCTCTTATATAGCACATTATTCCTATTCCATTATATTAATACATTCATACATTATTATTAAATTGATAGTGGATTAGTCCTTTTTGATCAGTGGCATTGGGGCATTTGGGACATGTTTTCGGATCTCTCTTATATAGCACATTATTCCTATTCCATTATATGAATACATTCATACATTATTATTACATTAATAGTGGATTAGTCCTTTTTGATCAGTGGTATTGGGGCATTTGGGACAACTTTTGGCATGAGTCTTATATAGTGTATTATTCCTATTCCAATATATTAATATATCAATACAGTATTATTAAATTGATAGTGGATTAGTCCTTTTGGTCTGTGGCATTGGGGCATTTGGGACCTGTTTTCGGATCTCTCTTATATAGCACATTATTCCTATTCCATTACATTAATACATTCATACATTATTAAATTGGTAGTGGATTAGTCCTTTTTGGTCTGTGGCATTGGGCATTTGGGACATGTTTTCAGATCTCTCTTATATAGCACATTATTCTTATTCCATTATATTAATACATTCATCCATATTATTAAATTAATAGTGGATTGGTCCTTTTTTGGTCTGTGGCATTGGGGCATTCAGGATAACTTTTGGCATGAGTCTTATATAGTGTATTATTCCTATTCCATTATATTAATATATCAATACAGTATTATTAAATTGATAGTGGATTAGTCCTTTCTGGTCTGTTGCATTGGGGGCATTTGGGACATGTTTTCGGATCTCTCTTATATAGCACATTATAATGGATTAGTCCTTTTTGGTCTGTGGCATTGGGGCAATTGGGACATGTTTTCGGATCTCTCTTATATAGCACATTATTCCTATTCCATTATATTAATACAATCATACATTATTATTAAATTGATAGTGGATTAGTCCTTTTTGATCAGTGGCATTGGGGCATTTGGGACAACTTTTGGCATGAGTCGTATATTATTCATGTTCCATTATAAAGGGGTCAAAACAAGTAAGTCCCCCTTAAAATTAGATTACTTTTGTTTACATAAAACTTCACACACAATTAGACGTTTCGAAAAGTTGAAACGATTATGAAAATGGAAAATGCTTGGCTACCAAGAAAGAAAGTTTTACATTTTCGATATCATATTTACCTTTCCCAAAACAGTCACGTTTCCCCAAAATGATGTTTTCAGAAAAAGTGACACTTGGTCCATATCAGTAAATTTAAAAACTCTCTCTCGTGATTGTTTTGTACGAAAATTAGACCAAGTTTGTTTGCATAACTCCGCACAAGATTAATCGTTTTGAGAAATTTAAAAACTTGTGAAAAGAAAAGTGCTTGGCTTCTCACAGAAAGTTTCTCCTGTTTAATATCATGTTCACTTTTTCCAAAATTGTCAAATTTTTCCAAAACGATGTTCTCAGAAACAGTGGCAATTTTCAAAATCCTGTACAATTTTGTTTGCGTAACACATCCACACAATTAGACGTTTTAAGAAATTGAAACTTTTCTGAAAAGGAAAAACGCTTAGCTATCCGTACACAGTTTTCCATTTTCAATATCATTTTTTACTTTTCCCAAAATATCCCCCGAATGATGTTTTCATTAACATGAAATTTGCCGAAATCCAATACAATTAAGTGCCACTTTTTCTGAGACAATACCACACATGTCTATACCAATCGCATGCTCCAACACGATAGGGGTGACGGAATGTCTTACGGGAAGCACTTTTCTCAGGTTTTACACTGTACCAGTGGCTGAACGTAGTCATGTGCGGTGAGGTGCGTAAGCGTCAAGAAGATCAGCTAAATATGATGGTGCTAATCCATGGAGTGATTTGAAAACAATAACAAGAATCTTGTAGTCAATGCGTTGTTTTATTAGTAGCCAGTGCAAATCATGCCTTTAAACATGGTAATGTCAATTGGAAAATTTCTCCGGACAATAAAATCAAAGTTCTCGGTATCCCATTTAGCCCCGACACTCCGCTTGGAAAAATCCCTTGTCATTGGGATTACAAAATGCAAAAAATTGAATGCATGGAAGATGAGAGGACTTTCAATGATTGGTAGGAACTTAATTGTTAAAACCCTTTTGGCATCCCAACTCACCTTCATAGCAACTGCTATTCATATTCCAGATAATGTTGTCCAGAAAATCAACACAATGTTTATTACATTTATTTGGAATAGGAACGAAGCTGTTAAGAGGAAAACGGCAATATCAGATTATGATATTGGTGGTATAAAAATGTTTCATGTTTCAAGTTTCCTGGACTCCTTAAAATTATCTTGGGTCAAGAAAATTGTTGATAATGATGTTGCAAACAAAAGAAGTGGATCAAAGCTGACATTATAAGACTACATCAGCTATTCGATAATCAGGGTAATTTTCTTTCACTTGACAGTTTCAAGGATCGTATACCGAACAACAGTAATATCCTATTTGACTATTATATCATCCGTAATGCTCTACCTTCAGTCTGGAAATCGATGCGCAATACAAACGTCCATGTCAACACAGATATTTCTTTCAATGGCATACTGATTGATATTTGTTCTACAAAGATTTTCAGACAGGAAATTCTTAAATTCATTGCTACTCCCCCAATATGCCAAAACCTGTGGATACGACGTTTTCCCAATTTCATATTCAATTGGAAATCTATCTGGAAAGCAATTCCAAACTGCACCCATGAAGCAAGGTTGATAACACTCAATTGGAAAATTCTTCATAACATCTACCTAACAAAAAATTTGCTTCACAAAATGAGTAAAGAACCATCCAATATGTGTAATACATGTAATGTAATAGACTACACAGAACATTTCTTTTACTTATGTAAAAAAAATAAAGTTATTTGGGATTACGCAGAAAATGTCGTATCTGCAAAAGTAAGCTTTGTTTTTAAATTCGATGTTGAAAAGGCTATTTTTGGGGTCCATAACTACAAGATTTTTGATAACAATTTCATCAACTATGTTGGTGCTATTGCTAAACTTTGTATAAGTAAATTCAGATATGGTAACCACCCAAATCTGCTATTTCTCTTCGAATCTGAATTAAAAATACGCAAGGTTATTTAATTGTGATGTAATGATATTGTATGTTATATTACTTTATTTAATATCATAAATAGAAATATTCAATGATTTGTAATTTATGTAAGTTATTACGTAAAGCTTTAAAGCTGACATGATGTGTCAATAATGGAATATTTGTATGGAGGATAAATATATATGATATATATGATATATAATTATGATGATAAAAAAAAAAAAAAAAAAACCCAGTGCAAATCAATGAGTACAGGGGTGATGTAGGAGCGTTTCTTGGTGAGAGTTATGAGACGTGCGGCTGTATTTTGAGCACGTTGCAGACGTTGAAGTTGATTACCAGGTATTCCATAAAGAAGTGAATTACACATGTCCAAGCGAGATGTTACAAGTGAATGAACATAATATCAAGCAAAATGTATAAGGTCACGCGTTATGAACTCGCCTCCCAATAGGGTGGTGCTGTTACATTTTTTTAGTTTCATGATGTCATATTCCTCAAATATTTTTAAAACCACAAAAGCTATCTCAACTAATTGGTTTCATTTTAAAGCCTTCAGCTATCTTCCTGCAAAATGGCATTGGTATAGCTAATACAGAAAGGGAGATACAGCTGTTTGAAGTTTGGGGACAAGGGGTGGTGCTGGAAGGGGTGCCACCGGAAGGGGTGCTGCCTGTACAAACTCAATGGAGATAATCCCATGGTTTGTTCTTTTTACAATAACTAGTCATCCCCTAATGTTACAAACATCATTCTGGTCCCATTTTAAAGGATATTTAGTAGTCTTTAAGTATGTGGTTCAACAGACTTGTCAACTATTTGTAATAACTAATTAATTATGGATAAGACCATGATCTTCCTATTCGCTACACAGTCAACATGAATAATCATCCGCAATTTACTGGATTTATAAAAATGACTATAACAGAAAAAGTTTTCAACCTATGATAGCAAAATATACATTTTTGGAAAGCTTGTAACTAGAGAAATTCAGAAATGCAGTTACGATCGGGGAAGGGTTCATCCTTAAACAAATATTTGTGAAAATTCTAAAAATATATAAAATAAAAATAGGAGATATTCACTAGCCGGTATAATAACCATACCGACGTAGTAACTTTGACAATCATATATCATCTAATGGGTAATTTCATGAGGAATTCAAATATGTAAAGTAAATAATGATAGGTGTAGGTATAACAATATATGGATCTCAAATTAAAAATAAAAAACTCTGATAATTTTCCGAACATTTCCGATCATACCATTTTAGTTCTTGATCGGACTATAATTTCAATGGCATATTTGGTTTTCTCATGCAATTTCCCTTCAGAAAATGTATACTTTTACTACCTCAGGGGGGTATACAAGCAAATATAAATGTGTGAAGTAAAAATCATGTCGCGAAAGCCAAATTCCGTGTGTAACGCGAAAGGAGGCGAGCTTAAAACACATGACCATAATAAAAGTATTTTCTTTAACAATGGTATGTATGTATTAGATCACTAGTAACTCATATCCAGTACTTTTGCTTTGTTCACATATATTAAATCAAGATGGCCGCCAAAATGGCCGCCCTTATTGTAAACATACAATGTAGCTTATAACAGCGTATATTTAGGGGTTCAATAAGGTCTTCGTCGTTGTTTATCTTGAATCGACAACGGTAAGACGGGTTTATTTTGCGAGGGCAGCAAGCTGCCCGAGCAAAATAAACCCATCTTACCGTTGTCGATTCAAGATAAACAACGACGAAGACCTCGTTGAACCCCGTTCAACAACGACCAAACATATTTACATCATTCATATGTTAATAGCGTTTTGGATAATTGATGAAAACAAGTAAAAAAACCTGTTTGACATTAAAAAAAACCCGGAAACAAATGTTTACGTTTTATTATAATTAGGCCTTTATTTGGACATCGTCCGTTCCCTGTAAGTGGGCGAGGGAACTTCTGAATGGGCTGGGTTACAAAAGGTAAACATTAGAGAAGACAAATTATTTCGCAAGTAATTGTGAAATTTAAAATATTTTGTAAATAGCACCTTTTATTCACACACCACCTTTAACATTCAGAGAAAAATTAAATCAAGAATGCGTTTAATTTACATAACACATTTTGATATATGCTTATCGAATATGTGTATCAAATCAAAACACACCCCTCCATTTTAATAGTGGTACGGTCCTTTTGGATGAAAGGAATGTCGTTTTACCGCGCGATGATGCAAAATGGCGATTCTCTTATGCTGGGTAGCGATCGTTCGGTCTAAAATTGTGGCTTTAGGATTGAGCCGTGACATATGGCCCTCACCAAAAATATTTTCCTCAGGGATATAGCTACATTTTGGTATATAAAGCTGTTTGCTAACTTTAAGGATTGTATGGCGAAATCCATTTATACGCCAAAAAAACGGGCGAAAAAATGAACACATTTTGCGAACATTTTTTGTTTGTTTACAATTTTGCATCGATGCATATGCATTAGTGGCTTCCAAAGAAGGTTCGCTATCCTAGTAATTTGCATATAAACAGTGGGTTTATCTCAAATCGACAACACTTTGTTACTATACTTAAGGTATGGGGGAGTTGTTGAATGCATAATATATACCATATTCTAAACTGCTAAACTAATGCTTTTAGATACACGACTCACCTCTGTGAAAGTTTTGAATATTTATCGCACTCTAAAATGGCCGCCAGATGGTCAGCACTGATGTTAAATGACCTAAAACAGGTGTTTTACATTATGAAAATAGTATGTAATACCTATACCGCAAAAGCTAATGAAACAGCATTCATTATATTTCTATGATAAAATGTAATATTTTTAATATTTTAAAATGGCCAAGATAGTCGCCGAAAAAGTTAATCATTGAATAGCCCTGGGTGATCATTTTATGACCCCCAACTCACCATCTAATGACCCGAGCCGTCAGCTAACACACACCCTACATGAACATTTATTGACACGATCCAAGTGGTATTGTAATAAACCTAAGTGACCATTGACACAAGGGATTGTTTAATGACTCCAAGTGATCCTGAGTGATAATTTCATTACCCCGGGTGATCAGTTAATGAACCTAGGTGATAGGTAAATGACACCAAGCAATCATTTAATGACCCGGATGGTCGCTTAATAACCCCAGGTGATCATTCAATGACCCCAATTGACCGTGTTATGACTCAAATGGATCGTGTAATGACTCAAATGGATCGTGTAATGACTCAAATGGATCGTGTAATGACTCTTGAGTAATCATTACATTTGAGTCATAGCTATACCATGAATGGTCTCCACACGTACAGTCATAGCTACGAGGGGCAGTCAATAAATAATGAAAGTGATCATGGTATGGGATGCATGAGTGATTCTATTGAGGGGATAATGTGATCAATACAAAGTATAAACCTTTGTCTTTCAAACAATACACTTTTGGATTTTTAAGTGTGAACTATGACTTCATAGCATTGTCTCAAAGTAAGTACACCTGTGACACTGCTAAATCAGTTATTTGGCGGGAAATTTGAATTGTTTGTATGAAACAAGTGGTAAGAAGATTGCATAACATGACACCAGAAGCAGGTAAATCCCAATTTTTTTCGCGTAAGTATGATAAAAAAAGACAATAACTTTAATACCTGTGTAATTTGATATATGTAGTATAATAGGAAAAAGTAAGGAGAGGCAATCGAATAAAAAATATACAAATATCATTATTTCAAATAGCTAATTTTCATTGAAAAAATGCCCAGTCAGTGAATCACTAATATTGCGGAAAATCAAACAATTTAGGAAAAATTCAAGCAATTAACCAGTTTGGGAGATTATATTTCATCATTCTTTATTCAATCATTAAAAATACAGTAAAATTGATAAAGAGAACGTGCATAAAACCCAGGACACGATGTTGGCCCGTCAATGGCCAGCACTGACCGACCAACATACAGGCAGGGAAAGACAGGACAGGACAAGACAATAATTTAAGATTTGAATCAGGTATATGGCGGAGACCCGAAGCCATTGCGCACTGCGTGAAGGTTCTTGGGTCATACTTTTAGACATGGGGCTGTGTCCCATTGGGGCTCGTTTCGAGCATTCCAGATCGTGTAACTGCACAGCAATGAGATTTTACTAATCTCTTTAACAGTCCAGGCAAATGACCAAATCTGGAATTCGGGATTGATTTCCAAATCTGGAAATGTAGTGATCAACTTATTTTGCAAGTAGTTATTTTTGTGAACTACCCAAATGCTTTAATTTTGTGGATACTTAATTTTGCGAGTCAAAACCAAACAAACATACCATTATAAATACACTGCCATTTTTTAAGGTTATTATTTTCGCGAATTTGAGCAAGAGCTATTTTTGCGAAATTAAATTGTTCACGAAATTAACAGTTTTCTGCACGGGGACGACCTTATTTTAAGTTTGGCGACAAACTATTTTTTGGGTAAATCATGCTACGATAATAACCTAAATTATCACCGTGGCGTTTTAATTTTGATCTGGGCATTTTAAAAATAAAGGAATTAATTAATTAATTAACTAATTTAATTAAGCATTAATTAGTGGAGAAATGGTCATCGGGTAATAATTTTTGCTTTTCATTAATTGGTAGGTATGTCTAATTAACTTTTAAATTTAAAAAGTAAAAATAATTGCTGAGATCTATGTTTTAATCAATTTTGTAGTTTTTGAATCTAATCACAAAGTGTACAGCATTGGTTTCCAGATCAGGCAATCGATTTCCAGATATAGTACATTTCCAGATTTGGTCATTTGCCTGGACTGTTTAATGACAGGATTGGAAAGTTTTGACCCGACAAACCTAAACGCAGTACGCAGTCTCTTCAGATTCTCATCAGTGACAAGACCCCTCGAACCGATCTCGACGCAGTTGAGGATGCATTTAAAACCGTTCTTTGATATATCAGCTTGGAGTGTTTGATACCGCTCAATTTTACGTTTGTGACCTTTGATATGCGATATTGGTTTCAAATGGAACAGTAAGCTCGAATATATGAACAGATTTGTCATTTTCATTAATAAGCACACTATTGGGACGTTGCAGCAGTAGGTACAATATTTGGGGGGATTGTACCACCTGTGATTGTGTGGCCAGGGAGGTCAACATATATTGCACAATTATTATTATTTTATTTCTGGAGCTCATGCGCCAAATGAGACAGAATACTGTTATGTCTCCAGGTAAACCTAGATTGTTCAAGAGATATTGCACAATAATTAAGGACATGTAAGAGAGTCTGCGTATTTTGACACAGTTTGCATTTAGTATTGGTTCTCTTACCCCAGGTGCGGAGGTTGGTAAAGGTAGGGAGAAATCAATGCATGATCTAACGGCAAAACTCAGAACGCCACGTGGTAGGTTATATATCATTGATTTCCATGTGAGATCGCTCTTTTCTGAATCAATAAGCTTTAACATGTTTCCCTGGACTTTCAAAGGTTGGACATGTTGCCTCCATTTATCAAGGCGGTGGTTCTTAAGCTCATTCTTGATATTTGTTTTGAATGACTTTCACTTGGATTTAGCTCGGGCAATGGTAGGCATGGATTTGCTCGCGATTTGATAAAAGTTATTCCACTATCTACTACCAAACTTTTGCATTTTCCGCTTCCAAGTGGATTCACGTGTCAATTTGGAGTTAAGAACATGAACAACCCTCACCTTTCACAAGGCACCTGGCGTAAGAGATGGTATGCGCTTCCAAGTACATTTCAGAGAGTTTTGGTATGGATAAGCCGTAAGGGCTATGGATTATTGCCGGTGTTGGACCATTGATGGCAATATACCTATCCATGTTTTAATTGCATTGGTGTGTAAATGGTCCAGACAGACCAACTGAGTATCGGTTAACAGTGAATAGGTAACGAAGAGCTGGAATAGAATATTGCACATATACACACATTTTATATTCATGTGGCTTGAATTAATATTATCTATTTGCTCCAATACCTTAGATTTAACAAGATTATATATATCAATACTTTTGTTACCATGAAAAACATATTTGCCAAGGAATGTCTCAGGGGCGTCTTTGATTGTTTTGAGCGTGGTGTCACCGACTTTAAATTGACAAGTGTTTGGTTTTCCGCTAGACAAAGACATAGATTTGCACTTGGATGGCTTGAGTGTCAAATTCGTTGATTGGGTGATTTCATGAATTTCTACCATGAGGCTTTGATGTCTGCGTTTGTCGGTGGTGATGAGGCAAAAATCGTCTGCAAATGGGAGAGTAATGTAGCGTTCACCTTCAAGGTTGTACTCGTGTGAAGTTTCATATTTCTTTAAATGTTGAATGATTGGGTTGAAAACCAGTAAAAATATGATGGGTGATAGTGGGTCACCTTGGAAAACACCCCGCTTGAATGGAAATGGAGCACTTGTCCAATTGCCTCCTTTAACACTACCTTTAAGGTGTGAATACAGATTCTTAATGTATTGGCGAATGGGTGCTGGTATTCTATTTCTTTCAAGGGTATGATGAATAAAGTTATGCTCAACTGAGCCAAATGCATCAGCAAGGTCAAAATATGTAATATGGAGCGTTTTCTTATTTCGTTTGGCGTGATTAATAAGTTCGCTCATAGCTAGTGTATGCTCTATACAACCATTGACACCCTTCAGAAACAACTTTTGAGTTAACTAATCATCTGAACTTATTCAGAAAAAAATGCGCATGCGCAGACGGCAGATCATTTTAAAACGGGCCCAAAATGGCTTAAATCATGAAATTTACCAGATAAAACCTTACTGTGCCTTCAAATTCAGAAATAATGAAAAATGCTTAAATCAATGTGTAAAAATATTGTGATAGTCAAAATGAAGATATACATGAATGTGTCAATCAAAGATGGCTGCCACAACCTCTCTTATTACTGTAGGGCTACTAGATATGTATTGTGTAAGTAATCGTCACATAATTTCAATGGTTTGAGGACATTTTATGAACAGCTCCTTTTGAAATCCCCACTATTATTGCTTTACATCCCATAACAATTTATTAAATTATAATCCCTCCATTGTTCTTTATCCTTTGTTGTTTTCTAAGGTATATTATTGCGGATTCTACTAAATAAAAGTGTATTTGAGATGGTCCCTTCTTGTTCGTATTAAGGCATTCAGATCTAAAAAGAGTGTCAAACAGAGATAAGTGTGGTTTCTAACTATGTGCTAAGTGTTATCTGCTTTTATGCTTGAATTGCCGAGATATACGCAAATGTATCAATCAACCCATATTCAACATATTACATATCCAGCTAAATAATTGACAGATTTCAGTCAGTGTCTGAAACCTATTGTGTTTATGTTAATGACGTTGCATAACTAAAGGTATCTAACAATTCAAAAGTGCATTGTTTGAAAGACAAAGGTTCATACTTTGTATTGATCACATTATCCCCTCTATAGAATCACTAATGCATCCCATACCATGATCACTTTCATTATTTATTGACTGCCCCTCGTATATCATGAATGGTCTCCACACGTACATAAGTGACACCAAGTGATATTTAATCCATCATTTGATTACTCAAGCCGCCCAAACTGTCATATAATTACCGCAATGGATGATTTAATTACTCCAAATGATTATTTATTGACTCGATCCAAGTGATAATTTGATAACCCTCGGTGACCATTGACAAAATGTGACTGTTGAATGACCCAATGCGATCCTAAGTGATTATTTCATTACCCCGGGTGATCATTTAATGACCCTAGGCGATAAGTTAATGACACCAAGCAATAATATAATGACTCGGATGGTCGCTTAATAACCACAGGAGATCATTTAACCCCAATTGACTGACCATGTAACGAATCAAATGGATCGTGTCCCAGCCAACACGTATGCATGGGCCCCACGTGGGCTAAATGTGGGCAATCAGAGCTAATGAGGGCAAGGGCTATGTGCGGGCAAACCACATGGGTCCCATATGGGTTTTACAAGGGTCATAATGGGCTACGTTTGGGTAAACCTATCAGGGTCCCATATAGGCTGACCACATGGGTCCCATATGGGTTTAACAAGGGCCATACTGGGCTACGTTTGGGTAAGCCTATCAGGGTCCCATATAGGCTGACCACATGGGCCCCGTGTGGGTTTTACAAGGGCCATAATGGGCTACGTTTGGGTAAATCTATCAGGGTCCCATATAGGCTGACCACATGGGCCCCAGGTGGGTTTTACAAGGGCCATAATGGGCTACGTTTAGGTAAACCTATCAGGGTCCCATATAGGCTGACCACATATGGGCCCATGTGGGTTTTACAAGGGCCTTAATGGGCTACGTTTGGGTAAACCTATCAGGGTCCCATATGGGCTGACCACATGGGAACCCCATGGGTTACATCAGGGCAATTCCACGCATGCGCACTGACCCTGGTTATATTGGTTTTGTAACACTATGGATTTCATATTTATAAATGTTGATAAATGATTTAATCCACATCATGCACTATATCATAATTTAATGGCAAGTAAGAACATAACTTCACACAAAACTGTTAACACATGAACAATTTTGTTGGAGAATGTTTATAAAAAGCCAAATGACTGAATTGTTCTTGCAATTGCCAGTCATTTATTCGGATATGTAAATAATTCAATTAACAATTATATACCTAATATAACCTGTTTTATAAGGGCAAGCCCATTTAAAACCCTGATTTGACCCTAATTAAACCCATGTTAACCCCCCCCCCCCCCCCCCCCCCATTGGACCCATGGGGGCCAACTTGCATGGGCCCCTTTAGGACAAAGTGACCAAATTAGTAAGGGTCCCATGTGGGCCTGCCCAGATGGGACCCATGAGGGCCAACTCGCATGACCCCTTAAGGACAAAGTGGCCAAAATATTAAGGGTCCTATGTGGGCCGCCCAAATGGGGCCCACAAAGTGGCCCATAAAGGGCCCACATGGGGCCCATGCATACGTGTTGGCTGGGGTAATGACTCTTGAGTGATCATTAATGACACCAAGTTATATTTCAATGGCCCCAATCCATCATTTGATTACTCAAGCCACCCAAACTATCATCTAATAACAACAGGGGATGATTTAATGACCCCAAGTGATTATTTATTGACTTGATCCAAGTGATATTGTGATAGTCTTCGGTGACCATTGACACAAAGTGATTGTTTAATGACCCAATGCGATCCTCAGTGATCATTTCATTACTCCATTTAATCTAATGACCCTAGGTGATAGCGTAACGACCCCTAGCAATCATATAATGACCCGGACGGTCGCTTATTTACCCCAGGTGATCATTCTATGACCCAAAATGCCCATATAATGATCCAAACGGATCGTTTAATGACCCCGAGTGATCACTGAATTACCCCCGGGTGATCATCTGCAGACCGCGAGTAATACTGTAATGACCCCAATCAATTAAGTAGGTAATATAAAGGATATCTGATTAATTAGGTCCTTGGTGAATTTATACAACTACCTATGCATACTTGGTGGCGATTGAGACTGCTTGATGATCCTTTTGGATATTTCAATATAAGGTAGGGTTTTGAAACCCATAATTATCACCATGAAATCACTAACTTATCTGCTTAGAAAGTTGGATACTGGTATTTAGCAAAAATTTACTAGATAAGGTCCAATCAGCTATTTTGTAATCAATTTGGTAGCCAGCTTGCAAATTTCTCCTGACTAATAATAAGTAGTCCATCTGGTAGCCTTAAATTATTCTATGAATATGATACAAAATATGCTGTTATTATTGGATATTTCTATGTTTTAGACGGCCATTATTGCGGCCATCTTGGATTCAAAGTATGTTAACAATGCAAACGAGCTGGATGTGAGCTTAATACATACATCCTATAGTTAAAACTATACTGTCGTACATTTTGGTTGATGTATGTTATTTTAAGAAATTTGACCCTTTTGGCGGCCATTTTGGACGTTATTTTGAATAACCCCTTAGAATACTAACATTAAATTCGGTAACACCCTGAATATGTTTTAGGACCACGAAAAGAAGTTTAAAAACTAGGTTTGGGGGAGTACTGGGAGTCCAGGGAAGACACTCCCTTAAATACAACTCTAAGTAACTATAACGATTCTATCTACACCTTCGTGTTAATTAACCCTTGAATACCCCTTTGATGTTGAATTTGACCATATTTCGAATCATAAAACTATCTATAAATGTCATAGACCATGTGAAACTAGTTTTCTGATTTATTCAAGCATCGCATGACAGAGTAAGCAACTAGCA
This sequence comes from Ophiura sarsii, assembly GCA_035610835.1. Classification (NCBI taxonomy): domain Eukaryota; kingdom Metazoa; phylum Echinodermata; class Ophiuroidea; order Amphilepidida; family Ophiuridae; genus Ophiura; species Ophiura sarsii. Next base: position 40,978,684 of record CM069459.1, read on the forward strand.
AATATAAGTGGCAAATACAACTACAAAACTGAGCAAAGTGCCCTTTTTGTACTCCCTTGTACCTTTTTTTCTTTATATTTTAGCAGCTTTAAAACAACAAATCAGGTCAAACTACATACTGTTGGATAGTACATTGTTCAAATATATGAATTGCACCAACAACAACAAACAATTAGATGTTTGCAAATAAACCCGGTATTTTTATGCTAAAAATGGCCTAAAAAGCGATTTCTATTTTTGACACCCCCTTCATTGGAAACCTTACTATTTAAGGACTTTATTTAGCCTAGATGTAACAAACCATGCCGAGATGCATTTTGTTAAATCACAGTTATTGTCTTTGGATGGTCTACTGAGAAGCAACTTTATGTCCTGAATTGCCTCAACTTCTAAGTCCCAGTTCTAAATACAGGGTGGTGCTGGGGCTTCGTTTTTGATGACATTTTTGTTCTTCTTTTTTCCGAGCACATGGGCCAAAAATGTCACTCATAAATGGTGTGTGAACATTCGTTGGACAACACAATTCATAGACACAAGACATGCCTTTTCATACACTAACCTGTATGTACGCTCATCTATATAAATTAAATGACAAATTATTATAAATGCGGCAATGCCTCTATGTAACGAAATACTGGTTATATACCGGTTTTTAATACACGTTGGCAATTAGGTGTTACATATTTCAGGGCATACAGGCTGTCCCAAAATGATTAGTACCCATCGATGTCCAAAGTCCAATAATTGTGTTCAGGATCAAAGTCAATGAGATTAGATCCGTTGTTTTTCTATTATATTTAACCTTTCATTAGACTTTTAGGTCTTGAATATCAGACTTATTTAACTGAAATTACACTGGTGATTTCACCTTTTTGGCAAAGTGCAAAAAATGTTGTGTGTTACCACCTTGTTTTAAAGAAACTAATACATTCTTGGTTCCTTTCTATTTTAAACTGTTGTTGTATCATATGGTTGTTCAAATCATTAATAATTCTTCATATTGATTTAATTTGAAGAGTAAAAATTACTATAGTTTAAGAATACTCAACATAAAAATGTTTAAAAAAATATCTCAAATTTGAAGAAAACAAATTGTAAGACAACCTAACCAAAGGGGATTTACCCCGGGGATTTACCACCAGCCAGGAAATCGGGCAACCTGCATTAAAAGCTAGAATGTGCCACGCTTTTTGCTATGTCTCTTCGTGGATTGTAGCAATATACTTATCAAATGTCACAGACGGTTCTTCCGAATAATCGGGAAATGTGTAAAGTAGCCTTTGCGAAGTATGGGGACATTTTTCTTGTAAACACATTTCCCTGTCCAGGTTTGTTCAAAATGGCTAATCAGGCATGTTTTGGTAAAGTGGTTTAAGGCACCCGTTATTTAATTTTAGATTTAGATACATATTTATTTCGCAAAGATGGCCGAAGGCCAAATTACAGTCAATATTACATTACAATTGCCTACAAATTAAAAACATTAAAACAATTAAATTAACTTGAACAAAAAAAGATATCATCCCACATGATTTAAATATGACATAGCGATTGCAAAATATATCTTTACAGATTGCAGACCAGGTTGGCATTTTAAAGCTACCTCCTCTACTGGGCCATGTTACTTCAAAGGTTTGAGATTGACACCCCTTCCTATTGGCAGAAAGGTTTAGAGCCGGTTTAGAAGGAGACACAGCCCCCTGGAGCCATAGTCCGTCCTGTACAGTAAAGTATAGGTTGGTATATGGAACTCATCTCAACACGCAACCTTAGTTTCACGCTTCATTCAATTTATGTCTATGGATGCCGGACTATGGCTCCAGGGGGACCATGGCTACTTGATTTTAAACATAGCCTACTCCCAGTACAGATTGTAAAAATACTTTTTTAAATAAAGATTATGAAAGCCAAAACAAATATTGAAGCCGTGTATAATTAGTCTTATCTTGGATGTGAATTAACATCTGACCTGATTTGACCTATGAAAGACCATGGCAGGTATGGAAAGACCACTCGCAGGATTAAGCTTTTGACATGATTTCAAAAGTCTTAAATATTGTTTTTGATATTTTGAAGATAAAAAAATAGTCCTACATTTTACTGATAAAAAAATAGTCCTACATTTTACTGGAATAATTATTAAATAAAACACACCTCTGCCGTGACGACTGTTACTATCTCATCACTAGATAGACTATGATCGTGTAACCTCTGCTCAAAGGTGGGGACCTTCTCGTCAAGATTATTTACGGCATTCTTCGTCTCCTCCAACTCATTCGATAACTGTTAAGTGAACACACATTATATTATTCTGGTTAGTGGTTTTAGGCTTCAAAAACTCATAAAATAGTTACCTAATAAGAAAGAACATAAATTGATCTGTATTAAAACGGGGTGTGGACTCTCAGGTACAGCCTCCGTAAAACTGCCGTAACTTTTTCAATATTCATTTAATCTTTATAAACGTATACAGTTTTTTGCAGAAAAGGGTTCAATGAATCCAACCATGATAATGAAATTGACCATTTTTGAAAAAAATTATAAAAAACACGCTTTTTGACCCATTTTAGGTTTGGAAAAAATAAATCAAAATATATTTTTGTCAAATTTTGTCATACTAGTTTTATGATATTGCTGATAACATTCCCCAGGAGCGGTTTTCTTATTTATATTTTGAGTTACAGACCAAAAAGTGCCAAAATTTCGAAAATCCAAAACTGTGGGTGATACCCCATTAACTTTCTGATACTTTTTTTTATTTATTGTTAAAGTAAATACTAAAAGGCTGGAAAAATCATGGTTAAACAGGTCATATAGGACTAAGTATTAAAATAAATTGTGATAATTTAAGTTGAAAGCAAAAAAAAATAACAGAATAACAGCTTTTTCTGGTCCGTTTTAAGGGCAAGGAAATTTAAAGGGGCAAACACTGTTTACGCTATTGAGCACTCTATACAGTGGCTAGTCCAACCAAAAATGGTTGTGTGGTATGCACATTTACCAATGATACTCGCCCCGCCAAAAACGAAAACAAGATACTCCTGTATTAACTTTCAGTTAATAGTGGAGTATAATAATAATAATAATACTAATAATTTAATTGCGGAATAAGGGGAATTGCCTTTGTTTACAAATTCGCCTTAACAATTTTAGACAAAGCATGGAACCGCCTTAACGTCATTTACACAATGGACGGAATAAACTGCATTGTCCGGAGTCGCCTTAATACTACTACTAATAATAATAATAACACTAATAATAATAATAATAATAATAATGATAATAATAATAATTATAAACATGTATTTTAGCGCATATAACACATAGCTTCTAGGTGCTTTACAAACCAAGAAAATGCAGAAACATCAAAATAATATCGTAGTTAAAATACTGCATAAAATTGACACCACTTAATATACAAAATACTAGTTAAAAGTTTCACTTAGTACTCGCACCCCTTTAAACATGCATGATTTAAACATAATTTGTATCGCTCCCCTTTCCCGCACCCTTTAGAAATGTTCAATTACAACATCCCATGCATCACTCTCCTTTCTCCAAACTTTTGAGATGAGATATTTTGACATAGGCGAAATTGCAACGCAAACTTAGTACCCGCATCCCATTTAAAATGCATGATTTAAACATGATTAGTAGCGCTCCCCTTTTCCGCAACAAATTTTGCAACTTAAGTACACATGCCCAACATCGCTCCCCTTTCTCCAAACTCTTGATATGTGATATTTTGACATAGGCGAGAGTGTAGCACAATTTAGTACCCGCACCCCTTTACAAATAGATGATTTAAACATAACTTGTGTTGCTCTCCTTTCCCACACCCTTTTAAAATGTTTCAATTACACAACCCCGATATCGCTCTTCTTTCTCCAAACTCTGGAAAACGAAATATTTTGCGAAAATGCAACTCACACTTTTAATACCCACACCCTTTTACAAAACATGATTTAAACATAACTTGTATTGCTCTCCTTTCCTGCACCCTTTTGAAATGTTTCAATTACACATCCCTGGCATCGCTCTTCTTTCTCTAAACTCTTGAGATGAAATATTTTGACATAGGCGAAAGTGTACCACATGTGCACAATGAGTATCCGCACCCCTTTGAAATGCATGATTAAAACATTGTATCGCTCCCCTTTCCCCAACATCTTTGAACATATTTCATTTACACATTCCCAACATAGCTCTTTTTCTCTTTTTCTCGAAACTCTTGCGTTATAATATTTTGACAAAGACCATCAATGTGCAACGCACACTTGGTACCAGCACCCCTTTGGAAATGCATTATGTAATCATAATTGATATCGCTACCCTTCCCCGCACACCTTTGAAAAAGAGTCAAGTACACATCCCCAACATCGCCCCACCCCTTTTCCAAACTCTTGAGTTGATATATTTTGACGTAGGCTAAAGTACAACTAACCCGCTAGTACCCGCACCCCTTTGAAAATGCATCATTAAAACATAATCTATAATGCTCCCCTTTCCCATAACCCTTTGAAAATGTTTCAATTACACATCCCCAACATCGCTCCCCTTTCTCTAAACTCTTGATTTAAGATATTTTGACGTAAGCTAGGGTGCAACGCACACTTAATTATCTGCACCCCTTTGAAAATGCAAGATTTAAACATAATTTATATCGTTCCCCTTCCCGCACCCCTTTGAAAATGTTTCAATTACACATCCCCAACATCGCTCCCCTTTCTCCAAACTCTTGAGTTGAGATATTTTGACGTAGGCTAAAGTGCAACGCACACTTAGTACCCGCACTCCTTTGAAAATGCATGATTTAAACATAATTTATATCGTCCCCCTTTCCCGCACCCTTGATGCTTCCTTTACACATCCTAACATCGATCCTCTTGCTCTCAACTCTTGAGTTGTAATTATTTTGACATAGGGCAGCACAGCAATGTGCAACGCACATTTGATACCCACACCCCTTTGAGAATACATGATTCAAACATCATTTGTATCGCTTCCTTTCCCGCACCCATTTGAAAATTACACTTCCCCAGCATCGCTCCTCTTTCTCCAAACTCTTGAGTTGTAATATTTTAACATAGGCCAGCAATGTGCAACGCACACTTGGTACCCGCAACCCTTTGAAAATACATGATTCATACATCATTTGTATCGCTCCGTTTTCCCGCACCTCTTGTGTGTGTATGCATGTAGATCAAAAACACTTGTGGGTGTGCGTATCAAAAAGCATTTTTGGATACGCATGCACATAAAATACACTGGTCCGTAACATGTCCGCATCAAAATACATATGTGCGTACGCATGTTTGAAAAACACTATAGAACGTACGCGTTCGCATTTCCAATATGACTGATGGTTGTTATATTAAACCTAAAAGGTTCAGTGTTTGGCATGTTTCCAGATTGACTAGTCAGTCAACTACATTCAAAGTCTTAAATATCTTAACCAGGAGTTTATAAACATAAACAGATGTTCTATTTAATATGAAATATATAAATAGACAGTTTTCTATTTAACGTGAAATAAATAAATAAATAAATGAAAAGAAAGTGTTCTATTTAAGAGAAAGAACTAGATAGTATTCTGTTAATTTTTATTAATACAAATGTAGGTGCAAACGTGCATGTGATTAACATCGGACTAATAATACTACCAGGATTTTCATCTTTTTATGATGACCGGGATGATGACGCTAAGTGGCATCCATTGTTAGATTGGATGATCGTGGCCTTTTTTGGCCGCCGCTGCCTTTTCATCTTAATGTATAGTTTACTAGTGACTACACAGGAGAAAGAACATGGTCGCCATTGCTGTAGTTAACCAAGAGGTGGTTTAACTATTGGACATTGAACTCGGAAAACATCCATTACAGTGTCAGGCTTTTGCCTTAAACTGTATCATAGGCTTAGTGGCAGATTGTCCGCGAAATGTTAGGGCCCTAGTTTGGCCCGTTGCATAACATTTTATATCTGTAAGCAATGGGCAAGTTCCGCCCTGTACTTACTTATATATTGTAACTTGTGTATGTAGGCATAGGTCAGTTGACCTTAACAGTAGCCCGCTACTGATGAGACTCACTAGAGTCGAAACGCGTCTAGTTATTTATTCTGCATGCCATTACCATTGTTTTTTCTTAAACATGGTGGGCCTATGTCTATATACAGAGGTCTTTGTATTTAGGACATTTTTAATTTATTTGTCTCCTCCCTAGCAGCTAAAACTCAGGGGAGAAGATATTCTAAGTTTAGAATGTCAAGAAGAAGTTTTCCGTATTACGGTATTAGTCCATAGTATTAGACTAATATTATTTTTGATCTTTCCCAGAGTCATCTAAGTTACGAAAGCAAGCGAGCTTTCTTTTAGCAAACAGCTTCATAAACCTGAAATTTCATAGTCATGCAATATCGGTTGAATTACAACGAGTCGCCTTCATCGATCATCAGTTTAAATAACTCTTATTAAGCCTGTTCGCTTTTTGATTTATCATCAAATAAATACTGCCATAATTATACACATCAAACCTCATATAAGTTTAATATGAGCCATACATGTTCAAAGTCTAGAACATTCAATGCCGCGTGTCTTTTAGTCCAAAAACGGAATAAAGTAAGACACTTAGTTGTCAGAATTTAATAAGATATACTTTCCAAGTTTGAAAATGTATCATTTTAAATGTCAGATAAAGAGCCAGCTTTTATTGAGTTTCAATCTGACGCATTTTCTGTTTGACATAGAATCACCAATAATATATTTTGTGAGATATAGACAAAATATAGTAGAATTTCAAGTTTAGAAATTCAATGATTTAACAACACATAATAAGTTTTGCCACAACAAATCAGTATTAAAAACACTTGTGCGTACGAATGCGCATCAAACCACTCATGCGTAAGGATGCGTATCAAAAACATTTTATTCGTGAAATAATTTGGTCAGAAAAGGTAGTCAGAAAAGGTGGTCGGATAAAAGGTGGCGAGAAGAGGTGGTCAGCTAATGGTAGTCAGGTTATGGAAACGCCCTGATGGTTTGATCTTTTGAAGAAAATATTATGATCATTTATCAAATGTAAATGTCCCCCATTTCAACATGTTACTGGAAACACAAAATGTCTGCAACACACTGTAAACATACTTTAATTCCCGCGGATACTTTATTTCGCGAATTTAAAAACAAAGGTTTTTAACAGGACATTACATTTTGTGAATCCGGAAATGTTACTGTTACTTACATAGTTTTGCGGGTATTTAATTACGCGAATCACATCCCTCGCCAAATCAAATCCCTCGCAAAATTTAGTAGTTTTACAGATAACAAGATCAGATCTATAGTCAGCACTGGAATAGCCATGCAGACATAGCAGATTCAAGGACACATTGCATGAAATAACAAATATAATTATTTTGGGGTGTGCAGTGCAAACGAAACATCTGGGTAAAGCGTTAAATCCTAAATACTTAATTGGGCTCCTGAGTAAGTATTATTCGTGTACGGCCATGTGTTTTGAACTCGCCACCCTTCCCGTCTTTAAAAACTCATTTGACAAAGGATGCGTTTTTTTCGGTAACATATAAATAGGCTATATTTCCTTTAAATTTCAAATACTAGTAGTAGTATTACATGTATTTGTAGATTTAATTTTTTGTGTATGTCACAAATTATGATATCATTATTGACATAATTATTATACTATTAAGTTGTATTTAGTTAAATTATTGTAGATTAAGTTGTACTTTAAAATGTATGTTGTAATGTAAGTTATTTTTTGTATCGCGCCTCGAGCACCATTTTCGGTGGATTAGTGCGCATTATAAATCCACATTATTATTATTATTATTATTATGTCCAGATTTTTACATTTTACACCATCTGAGATTCGAATTAGCATATCACAATAACTACTTGTTCTACCCCATAAAAAGTATATATTTTAACGGTAATCTCACAAGCACCCAATGGTAACATGTTGTGATTAAGAAAGTTCAAATAATATCGATTTTCTTCTTCATATTTTGATTAAAACTCAATATTTTTATTTTTTTATTCCTATCCCAATCATCATTTTACTGTGCATATTAGTTACTCATGCAATTTACCCATCATAGCATAATGGTTGTCAAGGGTAACTTGTTGAAATATGCTATATAGGGAAGTAAATGAACACAAACGTTTAAATTTCAAATTTATTAGAGATTACACATATATTGTTTTGGCTATTCACCCTATCCTATTTTAGGCGAGATTTTTGAATTCCCCTATTTGAGAGCTTTCCAAAAATGTATAATTTTGCTATAATTGGTTGAATAATTTTGTTGTTATAGTTATAGCCGATGAATTAGAGCAAGTTCACTGTGTAGTGAATAGGGAAAAAGCCATGGACAATGCAATCGATTCGTTATTACAATTGTTACGTAATAGTTGACACGTTTGTCGAAACAGAAACTTATAGAATATAAAACAATCTATAAAATGAGAGCAAAATCATGTTTGTACCATACAGAGATGAGGAGTTATTGTAATTTGAATGTAGAATTGGGAATATTTAATATATTCCCCATAGAGATTGTACACAACGCCACCGCCACCGCCGCCACCGCCACCGCCAACACCCCTGACTTTCGAAATATAATCAATCATATCTCAGCCAAGCAGTTATAGAAATACCTGATTTATTCAAACAGTGTAGCTAGATAAATAAGCTTTCAAATGACACCTAAACCATAGCTCTACCACATATAGTTGTTGAGTTAATAGAGAGAGATGGATGGTTCGTCACCAAAAATGCAACGCCGCCACCCTTTTTGGGTGGTCAGTTCAAAACACATGGCCGTACACGGTCAAGCGAACCACAGAATGGACCGATCAGTTTTGGACGAAAAGGCCTGTACTCACCCTCTAATGGACGCCATTGTAACGTTTGTACTTGTTTTGTATGTGTGGAAAGAATGGACCTCTAGCTAAACATTGGTACCCAAATAAGCATACTCGCCATCTCGGTTTAGATTTGTAAGGGGTGGTACCCCCTCCCCTTAATAATTAACAGTGTTACAAACACATCTCAGGAGGACGTGGGTTAATACCTGAGTACCCTTTACCCTACGATTATCTTTTTCTCCTCATGTACTGTCTTACCTGTGGTGGTTTCCACCAATCTACTTTGCACGCATTCGTCAAGGCTCCTTCAATCTGCTCTACGGCTGCATAATGCTTGGCAGTAAGGACAAAGTCTTTCTTATCAGACTCGGTCGCAGGTATCTCGGCATTTTCTAGTTCACGAAGACGTTCCATGATTTGGTTTTGTGAGGTCAGTAGCTGCGCAGACTGGCTCGTATCACAGGCTTTGTTGGCAAACTCACAGGCGCTGGTCATTTGTGTGGCGAGTAAGTCTATGGATTCGTTGCGCTCTGTCAATTGATTCATCTCAGATTGGTACATCTGTTTCAAGTGGCAATGAGCCTTGTCGTAGTGCGAATCTATTAGGCTGTGTAGTCTTTGGACTGATTCTTGCATCGCCATTTCGGTATTGTTGAAATTATCGGTGAGAGTGGTCTGCATAGTTTCCACAGCTGTGCGCTTCTTGGTCAATTCCTGATTCCTGGTAGCTACGGTTGTGGATGATTGACGTATAACAGCTACTATCTCATCGATGGCTGCCCTCAAATCGACAAGGTCGTGACCCCGATGGTCAACAAGGCCGCATGATGCACATACTGAGACATTGCAATCAGCATTCTTACAATACAGATTCAGAGGCATAGTTGGATGTTTCTTGCATCGCTCTTGCATTTTCGGGTTGTTTTTCTCTTCCTGTAACTCCTGCAAGGTCGAACGCTTGTGATAGCGCAGAGCCCGCTTGTGAAGATTCTCCGCACATTTTTTGCACAAGTAACAGTAGCAATCATGACAATAGCTTGCGGCTTGATCTCCCTCGTCACAATTATCACAAGTGACTGTCAACTTGAAGATAGCTTCGAAGTCTTTAAGATTCTCCACTATAAAGTTATTTGGCAGGCTGTCGATATTCCCGTCAACTAACTTAACAAGAACGCGACAGTTTGGGCAGTTGAACCTTGGAAATTTGCCAGCGTGTTGTCGTAGGCAAGACTTGCAATAAGAATGTAGGCAAGGCAGAAATTTGGCTTGTCGTTCGTTGTTATCATACAACTGAGTGCAAATAGAACAAATCAAAAACTGTTCCTTGAAATCCTCTAGTTTTTGGGAGGGTGACATTGAGGCAGCCATATTTTCTTATCGTCGTCGTAAAGGTTGACAGTTAAATAGGATAGCGTATAGAAACATACCTTAAATGCTAAACATGATATGTTTAGTTTATCGGGGGGACCAACTTAATTTGGTCAGAGTGTCCCAGAAAAGAGGAACACTTACCTAAGGATCCAAAATAACTTGAAATCGTGTCGGCAAATCAAGTGTTTAAAGGTAAAGTCTGATTTTATTATAAGACCTGGATCGTTTCTTCAGGGTCAAATACAGAGAGGCTGTTTTTTTATACTAGAAAAGAGTCTTAATTATGAAAAATATTAAGGGGAATTAATTTGAACATAATAATGATGATTGGTTCCCCCCCCCCCCCCCCCCCCCCACGTTCGATGCTGCCACAGTAATTTATCTGATTGTAATCTCACCAAGTTGAATGCCTGATACTGCGCTCTGTTCAGAGTCCAAGTTTCATGATTGCAACAAAGCAGTGCATTGAAGTTGTCTCACGGCTGTTTGATCCCACATAATTTGTCCGTTTTATTCTGAGAACACCGTAACTTGCTGCCCGGTTCTGGTTTTAACTTATTCAAGTACCTGAATATATTGGCCATCTTTTGTAGAAATTTCAGAACATTTGTAGGTGCCATTTCTGAGAAATAGAGCTTTGAATATTATTATTTACTATAATAGCGCCCTCATCGGCCACATTTCCCATAGAGTTACATGTAAAATGTGCGTAAAGTAGAAAATGCCGATAATTTAAAAATGGCTCCTACAATTTTCGTGAATTTTTCACCGTATACTCGTATTCATTAGCGCTACCTAAATCAGGTCAAACCATAACTGGGCCACTATGTAATCATTTTTTATTCCATAATTTTAATTATAAATCGGACAATCAAACAGCCGTGACGTCTGATGATGTTGATATTTGATTTACTTTTCCTGATAACTCCACTCTAAATGATTTCATCTTGATATAATTATGTATTTTGATCGAGTACATTTAGGTGTCGGGGTATTGTTATTTTTCAAATTTATTCAATTGCTTATACATTATTTATTTCATCCTTTACTAATTAGATGAAATGACATGGTGTGTTTACAAGGCACGGATGTTGACCATGCCTGAGGAACTTATGTACATGTATACACGATGTCACCTACTACGTCACGGCACCTAAGCAAAAACAAAAGATTGTCTGTCGATGTGCGCTTGCATTCGAGGTGAGTTTCCAATATAAATCATACACTTAACCAAACCAGTCATCTGACACGACAGCAGTCAATTCAAAAGTCAATGCATGCTTTCCCGATTCATGGAATGGAACCAGGCACTTAACATTGTTAATGAGGTGACACGGTCTATGCTATGGTGTGTGTAATATTGTTCTTACTTCAGTTTAAAACTTATAATTTTTTACCAATCTCCATTTAATATAATTATTTAATTGCAACAAAGAGAGGTTGGATAAAGATTCGAACCTGTAGCCTTCTACACCACAAGCAAGGTTCTAATCCACTGAGCTATGCAAACCGATCTGGCAGAGGTGTTTTTGGTAATACCGTGACGGAATAAAGCGTATACATGATGAGACTGATTGGTATATAGTATGCACAGTTTATATTATAGTGCTTATATGTTTCTTCCTAATGGCCAAATGTTGTTTACGGTTAATTCATACGCCTCCCGCGAAACAACCGATGTTATGTCCAATTATCACGTCATCTATACTATTAAATCCCTTGATATAGTGTGTTTGGTAAACAACCAACCTTGTCCCTATAACTGCCACTGCTTATGAAGAGAAGCCTCTAGGAGCGTGTTTCTGCTGGGACACTTCAAAAAGTAAACGCTAATAAACGCTAAGTTTCAATCGGTAAGTTTTTAATCCCCCCTGTTTCTACTCGCGAAGAGTTACCGCTAAGTTTATCGATCCTAGTCGTGGGCCACGTCATTTGACCTTTTGTAATACCAAACAATGCCATCGCACCTGATTGCTTCACAATAATGTGTATAACCCAGCGTGACACGGTTCACAGCGCAAACCGCTAAGAATCGCCTTTCTGTTTCTATTGGGATTATTGCCGATTATTGCCGGTTCCAAACTTGGTTTGTGAAGGTTTTTGGGATTACCAAAAATACCGATTATTGCCGGGTTCTGCCTGTTTCTACTGGGCAAACTTAGCGTTTATTAGCGGTTTCTTCCCCAGCAGAAACACGCTCTTAGTAACCATTTATTTATTTGGATAGTTGAACCTCTCCATTTAGTGGTCTGATATGCGACAGCTTACCTAGAGCGTGTTTCTGCTGGGGAAGAAACCGCTAATAAACGCTAAGTTTTCCCAGTAGAAACAGGCAGAACCCGGCAATAATCGGTATTTTTGGTAATCACAAACCAGGTTTGGAACCGGCAATAATCGGCAATAATCGGCAATAAACCCAATAGAATCAGAAAGGCGATTCTTAGCGGTTTGCGCCGTGAACCGTGACACGCTGGGTTATACACATTATTGTGAAGCAATCTTTTTCAGGTGCGGTGGCATTGTTTGGTATTACAAAAGGTCAAATGTCGTGGCCCATCGACTAGGATCGATAAACTTAGCGGTAACTAGCGGGAATAATTTTATAAAATTGTAAGCATGTTTCTAGGTACAAAAGACTATGAATATTATGATACGATGGATAAAATTGATGCCTGATTCTTCAGAAGTGACTTTTTTACCGTGGATTTGGCTTTAGTTTCGTCAAGTTTTTCTTGAATTCGAGTTTGTGTGATTGCAATAATTTGCACCGAAAATACAACATGTCATGAAGTTCACAGATAATATTAGATAATATTTTTTGCATAATATGCCTTTTTATTATACAATTTCATGGCAAATGTGTTTGAAATGTGTCATTATAATCATGAAAAGAGCTCATTTACATCGAGGTCAACTGTGACTACGAAAGCCGTATCGCTACGGTGAGTACTTCCGGGTCGCTTTGCTGGGTTAGAAAAGGAACGACTTTTCGCGTGGCTGCATACTGACTGCAAAGTCCAGATGCGAACGAAATTATCGGGGTGGGCGTGGTGTTAGTCTATGTGCTGGGATGGGTTATGGTTCGAAGTGAGGTACGTGTCTTGGGTGGGTTATTGTGATGGATGGGGTGGGATGGGGCTGTTGGTTGTGTATACGGGGATGGTGGGTTATTTTGGGATCGAGGTATTTGTGACATGAAATTCAATTAAATTCCAGTCAATTTGACATTGAGCAAAGTAAGATTAATTGGAGGATTATAATATATATATATTACCTCTTATTTTTTTTCTTTGTTCTTTTATTTTCAAGAATCCTATATTCCCTACCTCAAATAGTTAATTTGAAGAAGAAGAAAAATGTTTGATTAATGATTTTCTTTTCGAGATATCGACGATTATGTAAAATTTTCCTCCATAGAGCTCTGTATAAAAGCACATATTCTCAACCATACTGTCTTTTAATGCAAGATCCCGCTACATTGGCGCTTCTCTGAGACGTGCCATAGACATAAATGATGGCTTTAAACAATTTAAAGTTTAACATGTACATTTATCGAAATGGAAAAAAATATGACGGTTTAATTTTCGCTAGTACATGCAAAATGTTTTTTTAAAAGGTACACACAATATAATGTTATACGACTTAAGAGTCAGTTTGTGTAATTTGTTAGAATTGATTCTATCCTTCAAAAAATAGATTTTTCTCATAGCTTGTGTATTGGTAGGCCCTTGGGCACTCACAACTAGGGTGACTTTCAAAAAATAAAAAATCGACTTGTTGCAAAAACCAATTTGGGCCATTTTGGACCATATTTGCCCTGAAATTTACTCAAAATTGTCTTATGTCAAGAACTCACTGTACCAAAACGGAATAATACTGGAACCTTCCAATACAATCATCTCAAGGGACAACTCTTCCCTACTGACTGCATCATTTAAAGGTAAATATCTTACTCCTAAAGGTAAATGCCAAGTATTTAAAGGTTGCGTATTTTCAGTTTTGAAATAAACGCGATTTTTGACCAAATGTATTACCTTAAAATTAATACTGCCAGGGGTGCCAGAAATTTGTCTTTGCTGGTGTGAGTAGTTAAATGTATTGCCCTTCCAAATCTGTAAAAAGTAGCTTGGGCAAATGATACTCCTAAGTACAGTGTTGCCAGAAACAACAGCCTTTTTTGAAATCTGAGCATTTTGACTAAATAAGCCTTTTAACCCTATTTGTTATAAAAACATGTGTTTTTTTCAATGATATTTAATTAAAACATATTCTAATAACTCAGTTACATTCTTGTGGTTGATTGCAAAGGGTAATCTGTAATAACAATTCGACCTGTTGCCATGGTAACAACCAAAAACCAATTTTGGCCATTTTGGACCAAATTTGCCCCCACCCCCCAAACTTGAAATGGGGGGTGGGGGGGGGGGGCTCCATTCCACACCCACACCGATTGACTTCATTTTGGGGGGGGCGCGAGGTTTCCAGCCACCCCCCCCCCCCCCCCCCCCCCCCCCCCCCCACCGGTTACGCCACTGGCGGTAAGGGTATGTTGTACACCAAAATCCCGCGAAAAATGGTCCTTTTAAATTGTCATGAATGCCTAATATAAGCTACACTTCGGAGACTGGGGCGGGCATAAATATTAAGCTGAGGATGGGACACAAAGGGCTTTTTTTCGGTGGGGGCATACCAGTAGATCGGTAGCTACGTCACTTATTATTGTACACGAAATGGAGATTTGTCTTTTTTTTTTAGGTGATTTTTTTTTTTGTTGGTATAAATGGGTACTAGACACACAGGGTTTTTATATTATGACAGATTTAAAAAAGAAAAAAAATTGGGAACTTTTTTTTTTCATTTGCGAAAATGCAGTATCTACATACATTTTGTCTACTTTCCAAAGTATAAACGCAGTAACTACAGATGTGTCTAACTCCCAAAGTAAAAACGCAGTATTTACAATGATCATATATCCTCATAATTGCTTTATTACTCAAAATCAAATAGATAGTATGAGTTTATTTGGTTTATTAGTCAAATTAAATATCTTTACAATACAATGATTATCTTAAAGATCTATTTTAAAACAAAATTGGATCTTTACACCGAAAAACAAACCAGTAATTTTTGCATGATATCCCCAAATTCTTCCTGGTGTGTGTGGTTGGGGTTGGGATAGTTCCAAAAACTTCTCAATTATTACTGTTAAGGTTCAAGAATACGACTGAAGTGTTATTTACCGGTCTACTTACGACACTTGATATCATAAAAAATTGCTAACACAATGTTGTATTGTAGATACTGCGTTTTTCCTTTGGGAATTAGACACATTTGTAGTTACTGCGTTTTTACTTTGGGAGTAGCAAAATGTACATATTGCTTTATTACTCAAATAATATAAATATTATCCATTTATTAGGTTCAATAGTCAAAGTAAATATCTGTACAAAGCTATAATTATTTTAAAAATCTATTTTAAAATGAAGCTGGATCTTCAGAAACACCGAAAAAACATTCAAAAACGGTATTTTTGGCGTGATATCCCCAAATGTCGTGGGGTATGTGGGTGGGGTGGGGATAGCTCCGAAAACATGTTGTTGTTCGTTTTACGGTTCAAGAATGAAACTATAGAGTTATTTACAGCTCTATGATACTTGAAACACTGGTATTTAAAATAGAAAATGCTAATACAAGTTTGCATGTAGATACTGCGTTTTGCATTTGTGAAACTGCAGATTAACAGTGCAGTATCTACCTTTTGTCTATAATAACACAAAGAAAATAAACAAATGTCATTATGTTGATAAGTATGAATCAAAAATGTAGTTACTGCGTTTTCCCTTTGGGGGCAGTCATTGAGATATGGATTTTTATTATTTTAGTTCACAATGAAAATTGTCTCTTGTATATAGTAAACTGTTCACATCTTCAATATTTGCAATCCCTTGAAGAAGATGAAAACCATATAGGTGGACATGGCAACCCATTACCCATGTTCAAAGAATTTGATTCAGTAGAGGTATGTAATCCATGTTTTGGATTAGCAGCCATCTTGTTAAGATCACTTTGTTGTGTTTAAGACCCATCTCACCTAAATACCACCAGGTTATGTGCATGATCAAAATATGGATTTGCAGTTTGCCGGCAGGGAGATGGTCTATCCCCATACATTTTTCTATTATGTTCCCAGATCTTAAATATTGCTATTGATAACAATGATAATATTCATGGTATAAAAATAAACAACATGGAGTACAAAGTTTTGCAATATGCCGACGACACCACTATTATACTGGATGGGACTGAAAACTCACTCTTGGAAACTCTTAAGTTACTAGATGGTTTTTATGATATTTCCGGTTTAAAAATTAACATTGATAAAACTAGTGCTATATGGATTGGTGCAAAGAAAGATAGTAAAGAAGTCCTTTGTAAAAAATATAAAATGAATTGGGTTGGTGAAAAACCATTCAATTACCTAGGTGTTACTTTATGTACAGATCTTAGTGTTATTGTTAATGTGAATTATACTACTACCATGCAAGCTATAACAAAACAAATACACCACTGGTCAAAAAGGTTCCTAACTGTATTGGGTAGAATTGTAGTGGTCAAATCACTTCTTTGATCAAAACTGAACCATCTAATACTTTCCTTACCATCCCCGGAAAATAATGTCATCGATGAGATAAATTCAACTTTTCATCATTTTATATGGGGAGGGAAGATTGACAGGATTAGTAGAAATCAGATGGCTCGTCCTTATGAGAAGGGAGGCACCGGTATGGTTCAGTTTGATTCTTTTGCAAAAGCTCTTAAGATAACTTGGATAAGAAGAATTTTGAAGTATGAACATAATCTGAGCAAAATTCACAATTTATTTAAAGTTAATGTCCCGTCATGTAATTTTGATTATTCGTCATTTGAATATTGGAACCACATTATTCATGATTGTCATAATGATTTTTGGAAAAGTGTGCTTATTGCATGGAGGGATTATGCTTCAAAACTCAACCCTATAAATAGGGAACAAGTTTTGTGTTCCAGTATTTGGAATAATAGTAATATTGTTGTAGGGAATAGATGTGTACTGTACAAAAGTTGGGAGAAAGTTGGTATCAAATATATTAATGATCTTCTTTCTACAGAAGGAGAGTTCCTATTACTTAAGGACACTCAAAATAAATATAATATCAGAATAAATTTTCTCCAATATCATGGGATGAAAAGAGCTATTCATGAAGCATTTTCAAATCTCCTTAATAGTTCAAATACCACACTTCCAAATCCTTATCAAGGTTTTCGTACCAGTATGATTCTTAAGGAATCTAAAGGTTGTAAACAATTTTATAACATTTTTATTACTGGATTAAAGGTTAAGTTTAAATGTACTGACAAATGGAACCATAAATTAGGTATATATTTAACTGAAAAAGAATGGTTGAATATTTGTCAGTATAACTGGAAATGTACTACTCAGGAAGTTAAACTCCGTTAGTTCCAATTTCGCCTTTTAAACAGAATCCTTTGTACAAATACCCTTGTAGTTAAAATTGGTAAATCGGTCAATCCAAAATGTACCTTTTGTAATGAAGAAAACTTTGTTCATCTCTTTGGGAATGTGAATTTACTATAAAGTACTGGAAAGACGTTCAAAACTGGATTAATAGCAATCTGGACACAAATATTCGGTTGAAAAAAGAAATGATCCTGTTTGGAAATTACCAGTACAAAGATTATGTTTTTAACAATATCCTATTAATCCTGAAATTCAATATTTACAAAAGCAGGATAAAAGAAGAAAAACCTTGCTTTACCTATGGAAAGAAAGAGGTGATAAATTTGTATGTCAACGAAAAAACTATTTATAATGCAGACCTGAAAAATAAAGCTTTCAATATCCGGTGGCATAAATGGACATCACTTTTTGAGAAATAAGATAATTAAATTGTCAAAGTTATTGCATGTATGTAAAAAGAAAGAGGAACAATACACTGTCTCTGTATAAATTTACCTGTTCATATACAAAATACGTTCAATCTAAATAACATTTTGTTCATAAACGAATGTATCCATTGGTAAATATAATTTGTATCACCACATGTATATTTGAATTGTTTTTATGATGTATGTGATCTTTTCAGCGAGAGAAATGATAATAAAAAACTATAAATGAGAGAAAAAATATGGATTTGGTATGGTGGAAAGTCTTATGTTATAACATTATTGAAATGCATTTTAAAAATTCAAAAAACCTTTGTTGCCATGGCAACACCCGATTGTATTTTGGGCTATTTGAGGCTATTTTGGGCTATTTTATCTTTTACACTTTCTAGTCAGTTGCTTGGAAGAACAGGGCATATTTCAACATATTTTTTCTTAGAAATGGGCAAAATAGTCCAAAATAGCCCCAAATACAAAAAAAAAAAACCATACCAAATATAAGTTGGTGGTAATTAGGTGAGATGGGTCTTTTACATTTTTTAAGTAACTTCTTAAAAGAAGTTAATTAAAAAAAACCACTACATTTTAGGAAATCCCAATCTAATTATAAGAGCCCAAATAGTATCCACATTTAAGATAAATTGACAATGTTTACAAAACGTTTGCAGAATTATGGTTAACCTGACCATCAAAGAATACAATTAAGGCATATTGAAGAAGGGTGAATAATGGTGAAGAGATTTTGCGAAATCCCAGTGAATGCTAAAACGTTTGAACCTGAAAAAAACCACACATTAGAATACCTAATGGTATTAGCCGAAGTGACAATTTACCAAGCTATCACACAGTGCAAACCCAGCCATTTTATATTTTAGGGATGCATTTATCATTTGTCAACTAAATATAGTGTTATGTTTTCTGTAAAAAAATCCTACGTGGTTGTATCTAAAAGGAAAACACACAATGCAAGGTTACTTTACCAATAAATGACTTTGTTAATAAAGATCTATCCTGATGAATGTTATCATTGTGCAATTCCAGCTGCCGTCCTAACCATTGCTGGACTATTACCAGTATGTAGGCCATTCAAAATCCAAACTAATTGATCAAACATATAGTACATCATTATGTTAATGCCATCTCATAGAGATAAACTTGATCTCAAAGTGTTGTTTTTCAGGATTTTGCATTTGCAGAAATTTATTTAATGATTTACAATTTTGTCAAATGTTACATTTTTTTTGGTTACATTTTTTGACACAGAGTGCATTGAAAAAGTATAATTGCACGGTTGGTGTACCCAATTCATCACACGCTATACTACAATGTATGTTTGATTCGTTCACGCAGAATAGGTTCACAGAGGGTGTAATCAAACTTTTTAACATGTTTTTTTTTTCGTTTGATATATTATTATAGAACTTACAATTATGTACAAATCCTGACTTCAAAATTGTTATTGTTGTGTATGAATCCATGTTTATGTTTATTTTCTCGAAAAATAAGAATAATCAATACAATTGTGCAAGTGTTTATACGCTCACAATAAAACTCCCTATGGGATCATGCCATAATACAGGGTATATCAGAATGAACTGTACCGAGGCAATATGATTTATTACGGTATGAATTCGATTGATATTGTTCAAACCGTTTACACATTATATCTTGCGCAAACGCCCAGCCTTTATAAGAATTTTAAATTTTGAAAATCGGACATTTCTGATTGAAAATACAGACTTCCTGGTAACAATGGTAGATTTCAATTTTGGTTGAAATGATCAATTTAAAAAATCGGTGAAATTACTTACCCTACCTGAGATATCCATCCATGAAATTTGGAGATATATTTTGATTTCTAATCCGCAAATACACCTGGATTTGTTCTGCTTGAATGGTTTTAACTTTCCTTTCTTTGGCGGGAGTTTACAATATTGCTTAAGTGGTGTGGGCTACATTGTTTGAAATGTTGGGGGGGGGGGGGGGGGGGGGGTGGGGGTAGTGGTAGAGAGGTTTGAATGAAATTAACGTATAATATAGGAAACATGTTCATCTTTATATTGCAGGTGTTTACATTTAAAACAATGATAATTTTGTATTTTTTATGTATTTAGAAACACGGTACAGTTATTGAACATTAACGCGCGTGTATTGACAATTCTTATCTCTCTCAAAACAACACATACGGCCATGTGTTTTGAACTGACCATCCAAAAGGGGTGGCGGCGTTGCATCTTTGGTGACGAATCATCCAGCTTTTCCTATTAACTCAACAACTAAATGTGGTTCAGTGTCATTTGAAAGCCTATTTATCTAGCTACATTGTTTGAATAAATCAGGTATTTCTATGTTACTGTTTAGCTGAGATATGATTGATTATATTTCGAAAGTCAGGGGGGCGGCAGTGGTAGTGGCGCTGTGTACACTACACTCTCTATGGGGAATATAGAAAATGTTCCCAATTTTACGTTCAACTTACAATCTCTGTATGGTACAAACATGATTTTGCTCTCATTTTATAGATTGTTTCTGTTTCAACAAATGTGTCAACTATTACGTAACAATTGTAATCACTAATCGATTGCATTGTCCTTGTTTTTCTCCCCATTTGGACAGGTCAGTTTTGTGCATGCTTTATGTATTGAACCATATCTGAGAACCAAACAAGCTAAATTAGCCATTTGTTCAGGATAACTTCAATACTTACTGCTGATCAAGACTATAAGTAAACACAAATTCTCTGAAACTAAATGTTGTTGAATGGTCACTTTGAACTTGGGTCAACTTTTTTTTTTAACCACCCGGTATATAACTAAAATTGTACAGCTAAGCCTACATTGGCCTCACCGGATAACTCATAGGCACGAGTTACTGCTGGATACCACCGGAGTTGTCCCGTGAAATAGTCACCGGTCATGACTAATGTAATAACTCCACAGTGTGCTTAATGTTCTTATCCGATGATTCCCCTTGTAGTTCAGCTGCAGATTCAGGACTTGGCTCTAGTATGTCAGAATGAATGAATGCCGAACTCTGGTTCGGCTCCCCTATTTATACTCTTTTGAACCATGGCATTCTCGTGCAAAACTGCCACGTATACACTTTTGGTTTATGACATCCACGTGCAATTCTGCCACGTGTATACTTTTGAAGTGCTGCCGTGTCATGTATGTCACATGGCTATCACATGTATCTTTTGTATAACTCAAGGTGTACCGATTATTTTCACAAGTTATAGAATGACCTGGACGTGGAGGTCCCTGGTGCCACGCGGCACCTAGTACCGAATGGTTCCTGTCTGACCTTGGATAATAGAACCCTGGTACCGAATGGTACGGCCTTGGATTATAGATCTATTGATAGAACACGGAGCTATTTATAGAATACGGAGATCTGATCAAAACATCATGGCCTTGAAATGATTCAATGCAAACAGGACTATGAACAGAAATATGGCCTTAAATATATATACCTAGATTAATACTCCTCTAATACCGTAGATGATCAGCATATGGCACTGTTTCAAAACCTTGACAATCCAAATGATCACAGCGCCATCTTGTGATCACATGTCGAGTGTTTCGAGATCAAATCGGTAGAGTGGAAAAACGTCCTAAGTCGCTCAAGTATTATTTTATTGTCAAGAGCCAATTGTCAGTATAGGGCTCAAATACACTAATTTCATGAATTCGTATGTTAATTTTAATGTGATCAAGACAACACTGGTTTATTAATTGTGAGGCATTTTATTACTTAATAAGAATAATAGATCTGTTTAAAAGCGGGAACATTTTAACAAAGGCGGGTAAATTTACAACCGTTTAGAACTGTATTGACAACAGTTTCTGGTTAGACTAGCCATTGAACAAAATAGATCTCCTTTGGAATATTTTGTTGCTCTGATCGCTGGTTTTAACACCATTGATTGTGTATTCTCATTTTCAATGTCTCAAAGGCCTACGATCAGAGAGACATCTTTTCGCCTGACGATTGGACACAATGACCGTATGGGATTGTCCATGAAACTCAGAGTAGCGATAATATTCCGGAAGGTCTATACCCCTGAATTTGTATACGCTCTACCGTTTACGGTATTGAGCACTTTGTTCAATGGCTAGTCTAACCAGAAACGGTTGTCAATACATATTACGCTCCTGATTTTAATATCAGTTGAGCACTCTTTGATTATCTTTTGATATCTTAATGTGTATAGATCTCCTTTGGAATATATTGTTGCTCTGATCGCTGGTTTTAACACCATTGATTGTGTATTCTCATTTTCAATGTGTCAAAGGCCTACGATCAGAGAGACATCTTTTCGCCTGACGATTGGACAAAATGACCGTATGTGATTGTCCATGAAACTCAGAGTAGCGATAATATTCCGGAAGGTCTATACCTCTGAATTTTTATATATTTATATATTTATATATATATATTTATATATTTATTTATATATTTATTAATTTATTTATTTATTAATTTATTTATTTTCGTTTTTATTTTCAAAAAAGAATAGGTCTATCAGTTTTAACTTTGGAAAGGGGTATTTACATATAAAACAAATTATGTGTTAAAACCAGCCACCAATGACAACCATAGTCAATCAGTCAACTGTGCATATCAGTATAGAGACTGCCTGCGTGTCATACCAGTCATGTTGCGGGTACTAGTAAACTCTATTTAAGATGTTCGGGACATAAACTCTGACCGTCTTTTTAGTTAAGATATAGTCAATGACCAAGCATGGTTGGAAGTTGAGCATAACTTGCAATTGAATAAGGAATGTGTTGGTACAAATCCCGTTTAACAAACACTATTGATCTTTTCAATGGAATTACTTCTGCTGCAGAACATTCAATTCAAGCGAAATAAATTAGTGTTACTTCAAATTGACCGGGCAAAAATGACTATGGTCATGTGTTTTAAGCTCGCCTCCTTTCGCGTTACACACGGATTTTGGCTTTCGCGACATGATTTTAACTTTACACATTTATATTTGCTTGTATACCCCCCTGAGGTAGTAGAAATATACATTTTCTGAATGGAAATTGCATGAGGAAACTAAATATGCCATTTAAATTATAGTAAGACCAAGAACTAAAATGGCATGATCGGAAATGTTCGGGAAAATATCAGAGTTTTTTATTTTCAATTTGAGATCCATATATTGTTTATACCACCTACCCCTCTCATTATTTACTTTACATATTTGAATTTCTCATGAACTTACCATTAGATGATATATAATTGTCAAAGTTACTACGTCTGTATGGTAATTATACCGGCTAGTGAATATCTCCAGAAATATTTGTTTAAGGATGAACCATTCCCTGATATAAACTGCATTTCTGAATTCCTCTAGTTACAAGCTTTCCAAAATGTATACTTTTGCTATCATAGGTTATAGTCATTTTTATAAATCCGGTAAATTGAGGCTGATTATTCATGTTGACTGTGTAGCAAATAGGAGGAAAGCTGATGATCATAGTCTTATCCATAATTAATTAGTTGTTGCAAATAGTTGACAAGTCTGTTGAACCACATACTTAAAGACTACTAAATATCCTTTAAAATGGGACCAAAATGGTGTTTATAACATTAGGAGATGACTAGTTACTGTAAAAAGAACAAAGCATGGGATTATCCCCATTGAGTTTGTACAGGCGGCACACCTTCCGGCGGCACACCTCCTAGCACCACCCCTGGTCCCCAAACATCAAACAGCTGTATCTCCCTTTCTGTATTAGATATACCACTGCCATTTTGCAGGCAGATAGCTTGTTATTAGGGCTTTAAAATGATACCAAATTTGTTGAGATAGCTTTTGTGGTTTTAAACATATTTGAGGAAAATGACAGCATGAAACTAAAAAATGTAACGGCACCACCCTATTAGGAGGCGAGTTCATAACGCGTGACCCTATAGCTATTCGATATTGCTATTGATACCTAGTAACAGTTTTTGGAATACTAAGTGCAATAGCTGCTACAAGAGATTTGGGAAGCTGAGCAACAATAAAGTTCTGTACAATTTTATATGGGAGCCATTCTGCTAAGCGCTTCATTTGCATGCATGGCTGCACTGATCCATTTCAAGGACATTATAATATGCAGATAAGCTTATCGTTTTTAATATTATATTAAGCAATACGGCGCGGCTACATACAACTTTCGAATGGTTTCGGCCAGTCAGAATACATGTAGGCACGCTAATTACTGGCGTAGTATATTCAGATCGATCTAGAAACACTGGGGTATCGCTCTTTGGTGCTATGTATGATGAATCTGCGATGCGAAAGTGACTTCAAATACTATATTCATATAAGTCTGCTTCAAAAGTGCTAGAAATTCACAGATGTCTGGTCAATTTGACAATTTGACCACTAAACAATGGTAAGATTTTGACAATTTCACCTTGATTTCGTAACAAATGATACAGGTAAAAACATGATAAAAAGCAACCACTTAATTTGGCATTATTGTCATTGTATACCACAGCGTAGAAAGACGAAAGGTTTGATAAGCTTACTAAATCAAGCCATTATTATGCTATAGTCAAATTAGAATTCTAAAATGATAATAAATGGCTGCCTCAGATCAAGACTACCCCAGAGCAGCTATTTAATGACAGTAATGTTTACTAGGATACCCAAGGCAGCTATATACACGTTACTACAACCAGATGCCTGTACTTGACCCTTTTTGGACTTAGTGTCGATCCAATGAGGGTTCGTTATCCAGTGGCCTGAGTGTGCACCAAGAGAAGTCGAGGGTGGTTCAGAAGATGCTTTCACCGACAAAGAAAATGAACTTTTAAGAGCTCTTGCAGGGTTTGGAATGATAACATATCCAGATAAAGTAAAGGCATGGTAAATTCATTGGTGCTTAAAGCCTTTGTAGAGACGTTCTTGATAAACCTGTCTTGCTAATGTTGTTCCATACACTAGAGCTGACCGTTTTCCAGGTTTAAGAACTTATTTGCTTTTGGGTGACCATCCTAGACCATTTCGGACCATGACATGACAGAGATATTTAACGAGGGCATCAATGATGCTGGATCTATATATTTTGTTTTAATGCTGATTTAAATGTGTTGGCGGGCATTTCTGGTATTAGAAGATTGACAGTAAAAATGTGATGAGAAAAGAGTTGCTCTCATCTCACACACAGAATTTTTGAAGAAAAAAACTTCTTAATTGCTTAATCCTGGATTTTGACGATGCGAATATTAGATTTTGAAGTCACACAGACAGTCACACCTTCATTTAACCATCACTTTGAAGCAAGTTTGCCACTTTAGAAGGAATCTTTATCATAAGTTTATAGAAGAATTTGTTTTAAATCATTCTATCAGCTTAAAGAAGTCTTACTTCTAAAAAAATTATGTTTTGCATCGAAAGGAGACTTATGAGTGCAAACAATTCTGTTCACAAGAAATGGCACAAATCATCATACCACTCCATGCATTCACAGGTGCTGATGCTGTTAGCGGATTCTATGGACAGGGCAAAGCACGCATATACAGCAAGGTGGAGAAGATTGGTGATGCACGTAAATTACTGCAAGATTTTGGTACGAGTGCGGATATTTCCTCAAATGTTAAGCGAAATTCGTATTTTGTTCCACATTAAAATAAACAATTCTGAATGTTTCGTGTCATATAAAAACTAAATTCTGTCATCATCAAAGCATATCAGTGCCACTCTAAATCACAATCAGCTTTTTGTTACCATTGATGTACTATTTTTGTGCCACAAATCGTGTTTTGAGCCGATAAAAACCACCACGTCTCATGTCGTCTGGTTTGCTACGAACATGATAGTGCGCCCCCTAACAAACCGTCACATGTCAAATAACGTATAGGTAGGCGGGCTTGATTTTTTTCTCGAGATACTTGTCCCATAGTTATATAGTCCCTGGTTATGATTGTTTCAATGACCACGACTAACGACAAAAAAAGTTGCACTATAATTGGTATCCTATGGGATATACCATTGATTTGTATTGTCCACTGTGTGCTATCTGAATCAGTCAGGTATCTGGATGAATAGGTAACAGATATTGAAATGGAGTCTGTACACACATATTTTCACTGCGTTATCACAAACTAAGCAATGATTTTCCATAGAAACCATAATTTAGTGCAACGATTTTGTTGGCAGTCATGGTCATTGAATCAATCATAACTTCAAAACTATGCACACACTTGTACTGGCGGGCTAAATATATATTGCATTTGGGGATGATTCACTGCCTTTTGGCTTATAAGAAACATCTCTCTGGCCTAAATCATTGCAAATTATTATGTGCTTTCTTGTGTCTGACACCCAACACCTCAATGTGGATGGGTAAAGTGAATTTGATTGGGTTACTTTTCATTTTTAATAGTCCACTACGAAATGTAGGTCATCCTTTCATTGGTGTACCATTTATCTTGACTTGGAATGGAAGTGAACCCCAGTTTAATCGCTGCTGTTTGTAACACTGGATTGTGTATGTACCATCCTTGTTGTCGTGTACATCGAGTACATCCCCACGTAGTGTAGCCTCTACCTTGACACCACCAGTGGTCATCAACTGTCCATTGACGTCTACAGTCTGTACAGTGGCATTATGATGGCCTGGTAATCTACTTGGCTGTCTTAGTTGAATTGTGCATTTACTTGGGTCAACCTGTTATTTGTTGATAATAACAACAAAGTAAAGTAATATAAGAAACAAAGAAATGACAATATACTTATAATAACAGCATAATAATAACAACCAAATAACAACAACTAAATAGGAAATGTAAAAATAAGAACATAAAATTAACAAGAAGGTAATAAGACGACATTATAACAACCAAATAAGGCCAAACAAAGCAAGCCTCCAAAGTCAAATGCGAATGGCGGTTTATTTTTTGTTGTTTTTTTGCTCAAATTCATAGTGGAGATTCACCTGAAAAATGTTTTTATTTTGTCAAATCAGTGCATTTTGGTTACTCTTATGCTCGCTAAAATATGACTTTCGCCTCGGATTTTCACTTTCATGTTTGCCATATGTTGCCAATCGCCATCTTGAAACATCTTGGACACAATTTCGACAAAAGATGGTGCCCTAATAATAATGTTTTCCGTTATTTCTATAAAATAATAAATGCGCAAGAATCAAGGGTCTCAGTGAAGTGAATTATTTTCAGAAAGCGGCAAAACTGCAATTTCTATATCCACTTCACCTCCCTTGTACTGAGAAAAACGAAAACACTCAATTGTTCACCTTGTACTGAGAAAAACGGCAAAACGGCAAAAATAATCAAATGGCAAAACGGCAATTTCTATATTCCCTCTTTTGGCTCCCCTAAAAGTAGGTACAAGAAGGGCCACACT
This sequence comes from Ophiura sarsii, assembly GCA_035610835.1. NCBI lineage: Eukaryota > Metazoa > Echinodermata > Ophiuroidea > Amphilepidida > Ophiuridae > Ophiura > Ophiura sarsii. Next base: position 41,006,250 of record CM069459.1, read on the forward strand.
CTCGATCTACTGATAATCAATGAGAACGACCCTATTATCCACAGACATCAAGTTCTTCCACCATTCTACTCTGATCATCGCTTTATAACATGTTCTGTAAACCACGTAAAACCGCCTCGGGTGAAAATGGTTATTAGTTCTCACCAATTTGGCAAAATGAAACCGGAACAGTTTACTGATCTTCTGCGTGAGCGCTTGTCCGACTTCCCTTATGACTCTGAAGATCCTAATATCCTTTCTGATGCTTATGAATCGATAACCAAGTCTGTGCTTGATAAAGTATGCCCTATCACCACCAGCGAGCGTATCATAAGGTCCCGTCTACCTTGGTACAACGATGACATCCATATGTCGCGCCGCATCAGAAGACGACTGGAAAACAAATGGCGCAAGAGTCGATCAGAGAAGGATCATGAAGAATGGATTGTTCAGAAAAATCGTGTAATCAAACTTATTACTGACTCTAAAATTGAGTACTTTTCTAAGAAGTTTTCTGAATCAAATGCCAAAGATATGTATGCCACTATAAATGTTCTGCTTAACAAATCTCCAAAGGTTTTACCGGCTCTTGACTGCTCTGATCAAGCACTTGCTAATGAATTTCTATCCTTTTTTGTTGAAAAAGTTGAAAAGATCAGGGCTAATGTTAGTGTGCTTGGTTCTACGATCTCTGAGGATGATGAAGGTAGATGCACAAATAGTGTTAACATGAACGCATTTTCATCTCTCACCGACTCCGAGGTCAGTAAGATAATAACGAGGTTTCCGAGTAAAACATTTTACTTAGACACTCTGCCCACATGGCTTGTGAAAGACAATCTTCAAATCCTTTTGCCAATTTTCACTAGAGTTGTAAATAGTTCATTGATGTCTGGGGTGTTTCCAAACACATTAAAACAGTCTATTATCATTCCAGTGATTAGGAAATCTAATCTTGATAACAACATCTTAAAGAATTATAGACCAGTGGCCAACATGAAATTCGTGTCCAAAGTAATCGAAAAGGCTGCTTCAAGTCAAGTGACAACACATGTTGACAACAACAATATGGGCGAAGTTTACCAGTCCTCATACAAGCGATCTCATAGTACTGAAACTGCCCTTCTGAAGGTTAAGAACGAATCAACCAGTTCGTGGATCATGGTAAAGTTGTTTTCTTGGTGTTGCTTGACATGTCAGCGGCCTTTGATACAGTTGATCATTCCATTTTGTTGCATAGACTTAAATCACATTTTGGTATCGATGGCTCTGTTCTCTCTTGGTATAAATCTTATTTTAATCAGCGTAATGTCAGAGTTGCAATTAAAAACGCCATGTCTAGTGAGCACACGCTTACATACTCTTTGCCACAGGGTTCCATAATTGGTCCTCAGGGTTTCATCATGTACACCACCCCTATTAGTGAAATCATCCGTCGTTACAAAATATGTTTCCATTGCTATGCGGATGATATTCAGCTCTATGCCGAGTTTGATCCTAAGATCCCTGGTGATCGTGAGCGTGTCCTCAATAACCTGTCTGCTTGCATATCTGATATTACCTCTTGGATGTTACACAACAAGTTGCAGCTTAATCAGGATAAAACTGAGTTTTTCATAATCGCCACAAACAGAGCTCTCACCAAACTTCCAGATATTGTATTAAATGTGGGAAATCTTTCAATAAAACCATCTGCCAGTGTTAGGAACTTAGGCGTTGTTTTTGACGGCACTCTAAATATGTCTACCCATGTTAGTAAGCTTTGTAAGACTTTGAACTTCCACATTCGTAACTTATGGCGGATTCGTCGCTTCCTTAGCCAGGAAGCGTGCCATCATGCCGTCAGAGCACTTGTCTTGTCTCGCATTGATTATGCCAATTCCCTCTTGTACGGAGCTCGTGAAGCTGATCTAAAACGTTTGCAACGTATCCAAAATAAAGCTGCCAGACTAGTCTTTGCATGTGGACGAGACAGGTGCTCTGTCAAACTGTTGCGTTCCTTATACTGGCTTCCACTCAAAGAAAGAATACATTTCAAAATCATGTTGCAGGTATATAAGTGCATATCTGGTACTGCTCCGGCTTATCTACAGAATCTTGTCGCGTTGTACAATCATCCTGATACTACTAGAAGTAGGCACAGACTTCGTTCTTCATCTGACATAACAAAGCTCAATCCCGTGCGTTCACACAAAAGAGCTGGTGATTGTTGTCTCACTGTTTTCGGACCTCAGCTCTGGAATAAGCTTCCTATTTATGTCAGAGAAGCTAGGACTGTGTCTACTTTTAAGAGTCTTCTAAAGACCTATTTATTTCCAAATGTGTAACTTTGTATTATTGTATATGTTTTGTGTATTATGTCTGCCGTATATTGTTTATCGTTGTTTAAGCGCTGTGCTTTTTAAAGAGCGCTATATAAGTGCCTATAATAATAATAATAATAATACGTTGACGCCAACTTCTGGTATATTTTTTGCAATTTTGCTTTTATATAGTTGCAAAACATATTGTGTAAACGCCTACTGACCCGGGCCAGTGCCCTAGTTAGGCCAGTGACGTATCCAGGGATGTGGCCACCATGCCATCCATCCCCCATCCCAATGACAAAAACAGGAAAAAATAATAAGGAAAAAATAAGGGAGGAAGATGTGAAAAAGAAGAAGAAAGGAGTAGGGGAGGCGGAGGAAGGGTAAGGAGTAAGGAGTAAGGAGAAATAGAATACTTTGAAACAAATTTAGTGTTTGAAACAAAATAATTTCAATTTGAGCATACAATCATGTTCTTGGTGTGAATGTTGTTTAAGTTAAGATTTATTTTTGGGTTTTACTCCTGTTATCTATTTATGTAGTAGGCATATGTAAACAATTCAAAAATTACTGCTTTAGAATGGTGATGTTTGCCCTCAAAGGAGGGGTCCCGCAAACACAACTTTGAGCATTATTTGTTAGAAAAATAATTATCGAGCCGAAATTGCGACACTATATAGAACAAAACATCATACTAGTCACGAAAAAGGAATAAAAACTGCCATCTCTCAACATACAATTTTGTTTTTAATTCGCGGCGATCGAAAGTCCCGGTGTCGATGACGTCATGGTTATCGGTGCTCAATTTTGCGCATGTGCATTGTATAACTGTGACTTCATCGACCCGGGACTTTTGATCACCGCGAATTTTAAAAATTGCATGTTGAAAGATGGCGGTTTGTATTCGTTTTTGTCATAAGTGTGGTGTTTTGGTCTATATAATTACAAAAGTTGAGCTCGATAGTTATGTTTCTAACATGTAGTGCACAATGTTGTGCTTGCGGGACCCCTCCTTTAAAAAATGCCTAAAACCAATTAAACCAATTTACACACAATTTAGAACACTACAAATAGAAAGGACAAACGTTAAATAACAAAACAAAAAAAGCAAACTTCCCAAAACACAAAAGAATGGACTAACAGTGCAACTTGCCCGTTTTAACCAACATCACTTACATGACAATAACAACAACACTTTTCTTCCGATTAAGTCAAGTTTGAAGACACATGACATCAAAGCCTCAACGCAAATTTGTATTACAAATATTTTGCTAATTAAGCTCATTTGCATATGTTATGCATATTTAATTAGCATCTAGTCAAAATAGTTAGGTCTAGTCATAGACCAGCTCCCTAGTATTTGCTCCTTGATATCCCTTTAGGTCTTTATAAATTGAAGATGTGTACTCAGCTGTGAAATCAAGGTCGGTTAAAAGCTAGCTTCTAGTTGGCTGGGTCCTATACAGTTGTGAATGGTGGGTACTGAAGCAAAGACCAATTACAAAGGAGGTTTAATAGAAATGTATAACAACATTAAAACTCGCATACGGAGAGTAAATTATTTATTTGAACTTGAGTCATTTAAAAGTATTTGGATCACATACAGAATTGGTTTAATTTTCATTTTTCATGGACCAAAAGGAGATAGTGTAAAACCAATTGAAATAAAGGGCGTTTATGGTAAGTTGCACTGTAGTGATGGAACATGCAGAAAGTGTGTTTTTAACAGGTTTTTTTAAACGGACAGTTATACACTTTATGCCGCTAGTATTTTGATATTGGTAGTTCCTCGTTCCAGCGACGAGGCGCTGGGCATGCATAGCGAATGTATCCCAAAAACCCGTTTGATTTAAAAAGTTATATGAATGTAGAGTCCAAGTTTATTGTTTATAGTAATCATATAAACAATAACGCCCTTTGCCCAATGATTGAATTTCGACTATATGTTTGAAAAAAAGAATTTAAAAACAAAACAACATTAACAAGGGTTTTTCCCTTCTTTCTTATTTGCCATTGTTTTTAACTATTATACGATAACAAACTTACAATAATGCCAACCATCTCCCCCCCCCCCCCCCCCCCCACACGTAACTCGCCCAGTAGTCTAGCCAGACGGGAGAAAGAGAAAAAAGCTGACCGGTTGAATCGGGAGGCAGCGAACATCGGGAATGCAAAAGAAGAGGGAAGAAAGAGAAAGGGAGAAGAGGAGACAAAAAGGAAGGAAAGTGAAAAGGGAAAAGGGAGAAAGGCAATTTAGTTGGAAAATTGCAGTTTTTTACGCTGGTATGGGGACGCAACGCCTCTTACCCCCTCCCCCTCCCCCCGCTTGTCATTTTTTGACTCGACGGCAAATCAAAAAGTTACATAAAAAATATGGCTACGCCACCGGGTCGAACTGGTATTCACCGGGAAATAATACCCTTTGCCCCCCCCCCCCCTGACAAGTGACCCTGGCGCATGGCTACTGCACTTGCCCCCTCTTTCACTGACCCCGAATCCGCCGCCCATCCTAGTCTGATCCGCATAGTAAATCAGTCGACTCTTAAAATGCTTTGATTTATGAGCATGATGAGCTTCAACTGTTTCAATCTTTCACAACTTACAATACGTAAAACCTAATTTAATTAAATAAACGCACATTGAAAAGTACAATAAGGTTGTATTTTTAAATATTGATTTATCAAAGAAGAAGGATATCTAGAAGATCTTCTTGAATAACACATCGTTCCCGGGGGTTGACCCCCTCCCCCATATTTGACGGCGTTTCAAGGACAATTTTGCTCATTTGACCCAACTCACCCTTCCGCTCTACCCCCGGTCCCGGCTTAAGATATGCATTACGGTTCTGTTCCCTCTACATACTGAGCTTTTTTTGACCACGGATATGCCATGGTATCCGTGGTTGTAAATTATGATTCCTTTCCCCAATTCTTTGAGTTATTGCACACCAGCTGTTAGTGCCTACAGCGCTTTGGGTACCTGCTCTGACAACCCGGTTTTGACTAGGGTGTTTTGTAGCAAGCCCAAAGTGTTAAGTCTATCATTTGTTATGTTATACAAATTATACTTTAAACTTCAATTTGTTATAAAATTAGTGCTGATTCAGATTTTGTGAAATAAAATGTTCAAATTTCGATAAAAATCACGATTATACTATTGCTTGAGCAGGTTTTAGTTTTAAAAATGAGCCCAAAAATTAGGACATTGAACAACCCTCGTGTGGCAACACTCTAATGCCTTGGTCAAGGGAGGAGGCCAGCAAGCAATTACCGCAGCATGTGGGCTCCTCCGTGGACGGTGCAATGTATGTCTGCCAATTCCTGGTTGAAATGACACACAGCGCCCAAATTGTATGTTCTGAGCATGTTTTAGCGAGGTTGTATAGAGAATTTCTAGCTTTGAACTTCAATTTGTTATAAAGATTAGTGCTTAGTATTTCAGATTTTATAAAATAAAATGTTCAAATTTTGAGGAGGTGTCGATATAGCATTTCTAGTCAAGTATTAGCCCAATTGGGCTACATTAAACATGTTAAATGCTAAATAAAACGTGTCAAGGCTGTATGCCTGTATTGGCTAGACAAAGTCAGGATTCATGTTCACGGAGCAATCTTGGCCTGTCATTATAGTCAAAAAACTAAATTCCAAAGTGGCTCAAATTATAAAGGCGATGGAACCGTAATGGGTCACGGGGTTCTCCTATATATTAAGGGGTGTGAGTCCTTTCAGCGGATTTCCTCTTTTTCAATTATATTCGAGCTGAATTTCAGCCTATACTATTCAGCCATGTGCCATTTCACCTGATTGCATTCTGTTTGTCCTCATTTTTGTCTGTTTTCATCTTTTATTTGTGGCCTCTCTCTCACACCGGCCTGCATATTGAAGGTGTGCCCAGTAAATTAAAACGACGACTTCCAGCTGTCAACTTGCCGCCAGGTCAGAAGTTGCGGGGTTGCCTGGGTGCCCAGGTTTTGGGATGCATGAATTTGGCCGGCATATCAACAGAGTGGGTTTTACCGGTGGGGGCACTGTGGAAAAGGGTATGGGTATATACCGCGCTGAAGACCCCCTTTTCACCATCTGCAGCTAGCTCTTATGACCCCCTTTGAGCCTGTATCCTATTGTTAAAGGAAAGAGGGATTCTCTGTGTAATTCGTACAATGTTAACGAGGGGTCTAAGTGCGGGAGTCGAGTCCCTGTAATTCGTACAACTATTGTAATAAGACATGAGAGGCAGAGGCAAAAGGGAATCCCTAATACATGTAGGGCGGAAATCCCGGTAGGGGGATATCCCCCCCCCCCCCCTTTTTTTAACCTGGGTGGGGGTGGTCAATGTGATCATCCCACCTGATTTTTCATATAGTGTATGTGATGGCAACAGGCAAAATGAAATAAAGTGATTGCTTTTCAATAAAATATGGTCAAAAGTACACACCAAATCGCACCAACGGTTCGAAAACAGCTTTTCCCAGCACTCTCTGTAAATGTCATGGACGTATGGGAAACCTCAAGTTAGAGCCGATTGTTTGACCCCTCCTAATTTGCATGTATCGTCTATGGGGAGCGCATTGTGTATATCCTCCAGCACGCGGTATCATAAACTCAAAACCGGCCCCATGGGGAATTTTCCGAACAATTCCCTGTAAACTTCAATTAATTCGAATACCTAAAGCAGACGACATAGATAAACCTTACCCGTAAGCTGTAGGATTTCTATGGCAGACGATACAAACAGCGCCACCAACATTGGGACACCAGCTTCAGATCGGCAAGTTGAGTGGCACTGCCCTGAGTGTTGTTGCGCAAAACCCGGGTTTTGTCTAGTTAGTGTCTACTCAAAACCCGGGTTTTTCGCAACCCCGGTTCTGGACGCTATACCGGTAGGCCTATGGTTTTAATTAATTATGAGAACTCATCCCCAATATGTGGGGTACACATGACACATGACACAGGACCTGGTCGGTTGGGAGCAACCTGTCTTATTATTTTATTTTTAGATCTAAGGATCTATAATTTTATGTAGGCCTATGTAAAGAAGTGCCATTGAAAAAGGGTGTTTTAAATTCTTGTCATGATTGAAAACCAAAAATAGCGTAGGGTATACCCTAAATAAAAAATAGGGTATTTTTCATCGTAATTTTGTCCTTGCATTTTTAATGAAAAGGGGGTTACAATGGATATTGCAACGGGGAAAAAATGACGAACACGCATTATGGTTCTAATTAACCTTCGTGGAATCGGGGATGGGTGACTCCATTTTCGAACAAAACAACTACTTTCTATTTTTAGCAATCCGATTGCGCAAAAACGAGGACATATTCAAACTATTCCTCTTTCTAATTCCAAGGACTGGTGGTTGATACATGATTGCTTTAAATTAACTTTGGCTTACAACTTGAAAATATTATACTTGCAGGCTTACCTTTTTCTTTTACGTGAACATAGCTTAACATATCCCTAATTTGGGGAAATTGCGGAAATAATAATATGAAACTTCTTTTCCTCAATTTTCATACGTATCCAAAGTCAATAAAACATGTTAGCTGTGAGAACGTCGGCAATCATAGTATGTAGGAACTCTGTCACTTGCACTGTCCATGTCAGCGAGCGCTGACCGTGGCACGGCCGTGTATTTCGACGCGGGGATTACGCCGCACAATTTAAACGCGTACGCACGTCTCTTATGAATATTCAGTTTGGTAACGAAAAGTACCCAACTGAATTATTCATGAGCTGAATTAACAGGGGAAGGATAGGTCGCGTCAAGGCGCGAAGAGCTGGTGCGTGGCTTTATTCTTTTTGGGGAGTTTCCGATCTACGCTCCGCTTAGATATCTATGACTGATACGGGCTGATACGCCCTCAAGAACGGTGTGGTCAATCCGGTTAAATTTAGACTACGTTGCAGTGGCCCGTATGAAACTTAGTGTATAATGTGTATGACTATTTCTGTGCGTAATCTAGAAGAGGCAATTAGTCTTACTCTCTTAATAGTTCGGTACAATACAGTTATAAAAGACTTTGCATCAGTCTGATGAAATTAGCGCGAAAACGAGGTCACGTAATTGTACACGGAGTCCGATATATTGAACAATTTTATTTTTCATTGTTTAAAATGCTAATCGCTTCGTCGTTTTAATTTTGAAATAAGTATGGGGATCATAAACGCGTACGAAATGTGATGCTTGAACCGGGTGCTTGAATAACTCCATACTAAATATATCTTTATCAACGACTATGCCAAAACAGTTAGTCTAGTGTAGCATAGTGGCCACGCTCTAGCGCTTCCACGGAGCAATCCCGGGTTCAATTCCTCAACCAACCATATAGCATTATATATGGCTATTTTTTGTAACCGTATCTGAAAAGCCTCTATCTATATTATATATGTTGTAGTATGTATGGGATAAACGCTGAAGCTGCTATGCAATGCAGTGATGATAAACAATTTGATGATTTTGATGATATGCCATGTAAATTAATGTTTGCTTGAAAATCTATGATATATAGGGGGGGGGGGGGGGGGGGGTAAAAAAGTGTTGAAAGTGCGGGGTAAGTCTGAACTAACGGACACGTGTGCAGGATTCTCTTTTGTTCATCTCCAAGTGCAGGAAGGTCCGAGTCCAAGTCCATCGGGCTCGGAGTCCAAAAAAGTAGGTACAAATCGGGCGCTTTGGATTGTCCAAAGGGTGGAGGTGCGGCCGCATCTCCCACCTTTGACTCGGGGGGATTTACACTGATTCAGAAAGTTTAAAAATGTTAATAACATCCAATTTCAAAACGTCAGTACGTCAGTGGGAATTGAAACAAAATTAAGTATAAAATATCAATTTTAAGCTAATTTGGATGTAATGTTGACATGAACAGTCAGCATTGTCGATGAGAGAGGAGCTTGATCTGATCTGACCCGGGCTAGTTCCATTTCCCGGGCAGAAATCGACCACTTTGCCCTGTGAAACTGCTTTATTTCTGCCCAGTATTACATGTTTCTTTAATTAAATAGCCGGTAAACGCATTGTGGATTTTCCTTTTCCTCGCTTCCTTTTTCTCCTTTTCCTTTTTCTCCTTTTCCCTTTTGTTTTCTGTTTCCTCCTTTGTCTTCCTTCTCTATTTTAATGTCAGGAGGACATGGCATTCTGCACCAGATTGTATAGCCAACCCACCCCCCCCCCCCCCCCCCCCCCCACACCCAGCGCGAGGGTTGTAATTGGTAAGCCAATTATACCAAACCGCCTCTTCCGCAACAGGTTGCTGCACGAACACGCATTCAGAATTCAATGCACAAATCAAAAATATTGGAACAGAGATATGGCGATATCGAAATATAGGTGTCGTCCGCTGATAACCTTTATAGACTTATCAAAGTATTAATGTCAATTCATTCATGTGTGGTTTGGTGATGCGTTGGCTTACGAATTGAAACTACAATGCAAGAGCTTGTTGAGAGGCTAGGCCCGGACGAAACACGAAACTGTGTCCAAGCTCTGTGCAGCCACACTTGGATTGTCTGAGTTTTTGCCGGACAAACCTTAACCGATTTGTCTTAACCGTCATAGAGGGGGTATACACGATGTTTTCAACAAAGTTATTGCCGACGGGTTGGAACCCGATTGTTTATTTTAAATGTACACTGGTCCAAAGAAGTTCCTTGCCACTCATTGAAGTTCAAATATTTCACATAAATATTTAATATAAATTAAGCAATTGCATGTCAAAATAAGCAGACAATAATTCTCTATCATGTCTGTATGAAATTAAGATGTACGCATTCATGCATGGCTGAGCACATTCATTAAGCAATGGTAAGGTGCGTAAAAGGAAATTGCAAGAAATGAGCATTTAAAGTCATTTGAATGGAGGGATTATCCAATTGTTTGCAATCTTCTTGCCATTGTCAAGTGAATGGGATCTGCCATGCATGAGTGATCATGTCTAAATTCTATGTTAAGCTGTTAGAGGATTACTTTCTGCTTATTTTGATATACAATTATATATATGGTCACGCGTTATGAACTCGCCTCCCAATATGGTGGTGCCGTTACATTTTTAGTTTTATGCTGTCATTTTCCTCAAATATTTTCAAAACCACAAAAGCTATCTCAACAAATTTGGTATCATTTTAAAGCCCTCATAACAAGCTATCTGCCTGCAAAATGGCATTGGTATAGCTAATACAGAAGGGGAGATACAGCTGTATGATGTTTGGAGACCAGGGGTGGTGCTGGAAGGGGTGCCGCCTGTACAAACTCAATGGGGATAATCCAATAATGGCGATAATCTTTGTTCTTTTTACAATAACTAGTCATCCCATAATGTTACAAACACCATTCTGGTCCCATTTTAAAGGATATTTAGTAGTCTTTAAGTATGTGGTTCAACAGACTTGTCAACTATTTGTAACAATTAATTAATTATGGATAAGACCATGATCATCAGCTTTCTTCCTATTCGCTACACAGTCAACATGAATAATCAGCCTCAATTTACCGGATTTATAAAAATGACTATAACAGAAAAAGTTTTCAATCTATGATGGCAAAAGTATACATTTTTGGAAAGCTTGTAACTAGAGAAATTCGGAAATGCAGTTTATATCAGGGAAGGGTTCATCCTTAAACAAATATTTCTTAAAATTCTAAAAATATATAAAATAAAAATTGGAGATATTCACTAGCCGGTATAATTACCATACCGGCGTAGTAACTTTAACAATCATATATTATCTAATGGGTAATTTCATGATGAATTCAAACATGTAAAGTAAATAATGATAGGGGTAGGTATAAAAAATATATGTATCTCAAATTAAAAATTAAAAAACTCTGATATTTTCCCGAACATTTCCGATCATACCATTTTAGTTCTTGGGCGTACTATAATTTTAATGGCATATTTGGTTTCCTCATGCAATTTCCCTTCAGAAAATGTATACTTTTGCTACCTGAGGGGGGTATACAAGCAAATATAAATGTGTAAAGTTAAAATCATGTCGCGAAAGCCAAAATCCGTGTGTAACGCGAAAGGAGGCGAGCTTAAAACACATGACCATATATAATTATATATATTCTATTAAATATTAAATAATATATAGACTCGGACAAACTGGCGAGAATTAAATTAACAAAGACCTTAAAAATACACAGCCTCGAACCCGGTCCCTCTCGCTATCGCGGCGATTGGTTACTCCACTAGGCTACAGGGACTGTGCTTACATGGATACCAGACGAACGAGCTATTATGTATACAAAGTCTTTATTGAAAGCCTCTAGCAGCCGAAATACATGAGTAAATAATAACAATTGATGATGGCCTATAAGCATGATTCTAGCAGAATCTATGACGAGCGAAACTCGAGTGAAATATTTGGACTTCACTAAGTGGCAAGGAACTTCTTTGGACGAGTGTATAAATCGTATTCAAATTGGGAACCAGGACAATGCAGGGGGTAATTCTCAAGCTGCCGAAAGTCAATGACTTTCTCTATGCTGTTCTCGGCAGAATTGTTTCTATCAGATTTGCACGTTATATCGGAGTCACAGCCGCCGAGAATCTCAGTAGCAGGGTCCTGGTCTTATTGAATATGTGGCAAAGGCCGTTTCAGTAGTTCTAAAATGTTTAGACATTATTCCTTTGAATGTTAGCTTTCAGTGTGTGGAATAAATGTATTTCGCATGAAAATATGCGCCTCAAAACTCCTCGAAAGTGACTAATATTTGGTCGAATAACTAAACAATTAACCACTTGCTCATTACGTAGTGAACTTGTCATTCGCTTCAACGAGTATGCATGGCCGAGTGGTTAGGACTACAGACTCATAATCAATTTGGTT